>JBCNJP010000015.1:14476323-14494884 GCA_039602395.1 Deinandra increscens subsp. villosa | reverse complement strand
TAAAGTTTTTTTGTTTTAAGTTATGTTGTCTTCTACATTGGCCACAAAACTTTTAACTTTTCTACTTTCGTTTTTAGTATTTTTTTTATACTATTATACTTCTACTACAAGACTTTTACACTTTTACGTTTTATACCCCTCAAATTTTTAACCCTCTAACTTTTAAAGTTTTTTATTAATTTTTAAGTTTGTTGTCTTCTACTTTGGCCATGAAACTTTTAACTTTTCTACTTTCGTTTTTAGTATACTTTTATAGTTTTATACTTTCACCACAAGACTTTTAAACTTTTATGTTTTATACCCTGTAACTTAGTATATTTTAATAGTTTTATACTTTCACCACAAGACTTTTAGACTTTTACGTTTTATACTACTTAACTTTTTAACTCTCTAACTTTTAAAATTTTTATTTTTGTTTTAAGTTTTTTTGTTTTCTACTTTTGCCATGAAACTTTTAACTTTCGCTTTTAGTATCTTTCTATAGTTTTATACTTTCACCACGAGACTTTTAAACTTTTACGTTTTATATCACTTAACCATTTGACTTTCGCTCAGTATACAAATTCAGCCCCGCAACAACGCACGAGATGATAAACATCTCGTTTCTTCTATATCCGAACACCAACTTATTTTTCAGGGCTTTCCCGTGACCCACGGTACATTAAATCCGCACGTTATTTATGCTTTTAATTATATATTTTAACAAATGAATAACCGACCAAAGTTTCTAAAAGATGGAGACGGAGCTTCATGAGAAAAATCATGGGCTCTGGTGCTAGCTAACACATGACACATCATCACCACATAATTAAAGTTATTTATTATTCTTATGTGCAAGAGAGAATCATTTAGAAGACTTGTTTTTAGATGAGATTTAGAATTAAAGTGGTCATAAGTTTGAACTTCGAGCTTTCAGGTTTTATCATCTACCCACCCGTATAGAAAAGAAAATATAATCACTTTCTAATTTTCTGGGCATTTATTGACCGTTCAAAAAAATGTACAAGAGAGAGATCCAATTTTTTTTAATTGTTAACAATGTTTTTTTCTAATATCCTTACACAGTTATTTGTATGTGTTTTCTATGACAAAATTTGTTTTAACATTGTTTCTTAGTCATTCTGTATCTGCGTTATCTTTTCTTTTTTAACGTAGTTGTACGATCATTTTTTTATTTGCGTTTTCTTCATGGATAAATTATTTTTAACATTATAGCATAATCATTTTGTATTTGCGTTTTTTTTACTATTTTAAACACTTGCGTTAACCCTGCCGCAATATGCGGGAAATAAAATATAGTAATTATAGAAAGATGAACGAACATCTAGTTTTAGAATTTTTTAAAAACTACTATATTCAATTGGCTGGCACTTCCTTAAGGGAGTCTTGTACATCACTCACATCACCTTTATTTTACCAGTGCAATAAGAAATTCATCACTGTGAGAAAAACCGAGTCAGAATAGAACCCGTGACTTCAAAAGACCCGAAACTCTAACCATTACTCTCATGTCATTGAACTAAAAAGCCAATTAATATTCATGTCATTGAAATAAGAGGCCACTTATAGAAACAATTAACCCCTACACGACTCTCTCCCCCCCCCCCCCCTCCGATCGTTTAGATTCAGACGATTTTTGGATCCTGTGTCGAAAAGAATTCCTTCTATGTTATTAGCCAGACCCTAAAAGGAAAGATGTGTTCTTGCTAGTTATTATAGAAAGATGAACGTCTAGAAAATACATTACTTTTGTTACAAATATTTTAATAGAAACATTTTATTCCACACTAAAACGCAAACACACATATTTATATCATATCACAATATTAGCTAAGATTAATTATGAACAATCTTCCAAACCAAAAGCACTGCTTTATGAGCAAGTAAACAAACCGTAAAGCAAAAGAAAAGAACCTTGTTTCACGCACCAGGGGCAATTTAGTCATTTCAATGTAATCCCAATCCATTCACTGTAGCCAAATTTAGCTTTACCAGCTTTCCATCGGTATAAATACACCCATAATTCAATCTTTTTCATTCCACTCCAAAACCAAAAAAAAAGAGAAAAAAAAAACACCGAAATCAATTAACTAATGACGCCAGCAACCCACAACGCCACCACCACCGCCGCAGCCACCGGACTCCGGTGGAACTCTCCGATCCCGTACCTGTTCGGCGGGCTGGCTCTGATGCTAACCCTAATAGCGTGTGCATTAATCATCTTAGTATGCTCTTACAAGAAACCCTATTCTTCGTCGGAAAATAATGGTGATGAAGAAAAGGGTTCTACGCCGGAGTTACGTGTGGAGTTGTCGCCGGAAATGGAGCCGAAGATTGTGATAGTCATGCCCGGGGAGATCAACCCCACATATCTTGCGAAGCCTGCTCCGGCGACGGCCGTTGATGATGACGGCGATCGCCAAGTTTGAGATCGATAATCGATCATATATTCTCCGGCCCCACCCCCTCTTTCCGGTTGATCCGGGAGAGTGTAATTTTGGTAGATCAATTATGAAAATAGATCAGGATTATTTTAGTACTACAACTAACATTTAGTATTACAATATATTTGTTTCCTTTTTTTTAACGATAATGCTCTGTGACGCAACACAATCGTCTTCATTTCCCGTTGGAAAGAATTGAAAGTGATAGTATATTTGTTCTAAATGACTAATTAACATATATCTATAAACTCAAATTACTATATTTAGTCTAAGAATTAAAGGGTAGTTGGCTTAGCGGTATTAAAGGTATTAATCGGTTTCAAATTCCAGAAACTGGTTCCTAACCGGCTCCCAGTACGATTGTACGAAAAGCTATACATGTTCCTAACCGACGGTTATTTATGATCTGCGGTTTCTGCCGGTTATTAATTAAACCGGTGTACAAAAATGTTATTTTGTGCACTTCTGTCTATTCCTAAATGATTGACGGTTCTAAGAGTCATGGTAAACAAAAATATGTAGGTTTGAATAAGGATGAGCGTTTGGTATTGGGTGTCTGTATGATATTAGGATCATATTGATTCTGTATCGATCGAACATAAACGGTGTCAAATTAAAATCAAATTCTGTACTTAGTTGTAATTGTAGAAAAAATTTACCTAAAGTTCAATGTGTTAAAATGGAAATACTAAAACTTAAGTTTCAAATATAATAAACCATCAACTACAAGGTCAAAAGTGTACATATCATAAGTTGGTAAAAGTCACAATACCTACCATATAGTTTCAATAGTTACATTAATGTCCAAAAGTTTACCATATTGCAATTTTGGTCACTTTTATAATTGCGAACATAAGTATTTGTTCTTACAAAAAGTCCTGAATAGATTCTACACATTTAAATCATTGCGAAATCATTCAATTGATGAATTGCTTATAAAAAGTATTGATTTTTATGAGTTTAAAATTAGTGATCCAATCTTTATGATCAAAAGTTAGGACATGATGTTATCCATGTCTGTTCGATCCGTCCAATTTCATCACCTTCCTTCGACTTTCTCATGTAAGTTTCTTCATGAAACTTCTTCTATTTTTCATGTACTTCAAAAGCCCTCTGTTGGTTTTTTATTTTGATGCTTGGTACAAAAAGTCAAACGTGGAATCAATATACATAATCGGGGAATTCGTAATAAACCAGATTAATCAATGTTTCACTGATCTTTACTCATCCTAAACAATTTGTTAGTGATATTATGATGTTTCTAATGTTACAAAACCAGATTTTGATCATAATATTCAAAGCTTTAACAACTGGCCCGTTTAATCAAGAGTTTTCTTGAGTAAATTTTTATCTGGAGATTTTTTTGGTAATGATTTAATTGTGGTATTCTAATCCGTATGTATTGTTTATAAACATGTTAGAATAGGTTAGGAATCATAAACTTGGTTAAATATACAATTTTATAAACTTTAGGGTTGTTTTTGTAATTATGGAAACTAGAGGGTAGATTTCATCATTTAGATAAACTTATGATATTTTCAATTCTGAACCTGTAATTTATGAATTACTAAATTAAGAACGTAAGTTTAATTTATTTTAAAATTGACACATAAACTTTAGGACCAATTTTCTACAAACTTATAATTTAAACCCAAAACATGTAAATCAATTTAATAAATATAACTCCCAATTATATATAAACATAGACTTTCATCGTTTCGACTCCTCTATTCATTTAGCCTATTAGTTCAATTAGGGTCCTCGGGATTCACTATTCCATTTGCTTCGGTGCTATATTTCTCGACACTCGCACTACTATTTCGTGAGTATTCATAGCCCCATTTTTGCATTATATTTTGGGATGAACATGTATTTATATTCAAATCGTTAAACATATTATTCTTTAAACATTTGTGTGATCTTATGTACTCAATGTGTGAATTCTATGTGTGTAAAACTTGTGTGGATGGATTGTTGGTATTCGTTAGTCATTAATCATTAATCGCATGTGTTTCATTAACGACCTCAAGCCTATGGTAACAATAATAGCGGTTGACAAACCACCACGATATCAGAAATGAACTAATTTTCAATGGATGATTGCTCCCTATATCGTCAGAGGATTGGTTACACATCACTTTTATTACATGTCGATCATAACATATGAACATATCACTTGACACGTAATCACATGTTTTAATCTTATATGTATATAAACCTATGTTTACTCCACAAGTATTTTGTAGTTGACTTACATATTGTAGGAAATCAGACTTGAGCTTTTTGGTTGATCACACTAGGGTGTTGGACTTAGATAATGACCTAAATTAGTTATTTGATTTTTAGTTGGATTTGGTTTGTTTTGCTATGTTTGTTTGTTTGGTTTTTATTAAGACATTTTATTATTCAATAAAAGCATATCTAAGTATTTAAACTTTTATTAGTGTCATTGAGTATTCGAACAATCATCAGACCACGACATAGTCCGCCGTCAGTTAGGTGTGATAGGGGGGGGGTGTCATTACATATTTGATTTTTTTTTTCCGTTTGACCTCGTTTGGAGTCGATAACTTCCAAAACTTTACTAACAACTATAATATACATATAATAACATTATGGAACATCAAAATGTAAAATTTGAAATTCGCGGATTTTCCGAATTGTATTTTGTAATATACATATAATACATATAATCGAATACCGAAACCGCGTAAAAATTTATGAATTATTTTATTTTTGTTTTAAAACGATTCTAATTATTTAAATACCCAAATAATATAAAAATGACTTTTGATATTGGAAAGTGATTAAAGGATCATTTAAAACGTTTAAACAATTATTTGAAATTCTCTAATTTATATATTATCAATTGGAATTGAAATGCTGTGTCACAGTTTTCTGTACATCGATTTACCCATTTAGTATTTGCCATGTGTCATTTTCTTGACATGTGGCGTAATACTAATTATTTTTTTTCAGCAGCTAATTTCTTCATTTATTTAAACCTAATTGCCAGACATATGACATATTCGTCCATATGCTTCAGTGGTTTGGGTTGTTGTTGTTTTCTCAGCCGCCGTAGGTTCGAATCTTGGCTTCTTTTTTTTTATTTTCCTTTGTTAATACAGTGTGATGTGTTTTATTTCTGTTAACACGTGGCGCTGTACACACGTGTCTATGTTCAATACACGACACCGCCTTTTGAATTTAGGGCTTGCTTTCTCTTTTATTTACTTCACGTCCCATTTGCCCCTTTTACTTTCGCCTCCGTTCCCGTTTTCAGGTAAGTTTTCCGGCGACTGCATTTCTTGCTCCCCTCTTTCTTCTCTATTTCCGTTTCCGTCTTCGACGTGTTTGTTTACGATTTTCGTTTCTGGTTGAATTCTTTTGGATTTGCAGCTTCCGTCGGTTGCGACACTATGGTGCTTTAACCTTCGTCTCACGGTATCACTTCCGTTTAATGCATGTTCTACTCTTCGACTTTACTTAAATGTTTGATGTTAATTTGGTTCTTTTTGTTTTAGTTCTTCTTTTGTTTTATTGTGATTTCCTTTCCGGTCGGTTTTGAATTCCGTTTTTGGTTCTCTGCGACTGATTTTTATTTGGTCCGTTCTTATCAAGTTTTCTTTGCGATTTGCACAATTTGCTTTGTTGGTTGTGTTTTGTGTATATCCATGCCTTTATTTGCTCTCAATTTCATCAATTTTGTTATGCATGTAAGTTGTTAGACGAAATGCGTCAACATATTTTCTTTCGTTTTTGGTCCAGTTCCTTTCGATTTATATATTGTTTATCGGAACTGTTTGATTTCAAGTTATCGCAGCAAGTGGTGATGTTATTTTTTCAAGCGGTGATGATTATTTTATCAATTTTGCTTTACGATTTAGATAATTTGGTTTGTTGAATGTGTTATTGTGCATGTCCGTAATCAATTTTGCTATTCATGTAAGTTGTTTGCCGACACCTGTATACAGATTTTGGCTCCTTTTTTGTCCCATCGCTTTCAATTTTGTGTATTGTTTGACGGAAATTTTTGGTTTCAAGTGCAGCTATGTGAGACTAAAGTTATATTTTAACATTAAGCTGACCTTTTTTTTAGTATCATATGACAAGAAAATAAAAAGAATTCTTAAATTGGCATGTGGTCTCACGAAATCACAATCTTAAAAATGGTTCAGTGTTTGTGTGGTTTTGTGTGGGATTACAGTCAACTTGAACATTAACTTTAGGTTGGAGTGTGTTTGTATGGTTGTTTTTCATGTTTTTTTTTTTTTTTTTTTTTTTTTGGTTTTTGCAGTTGATTTTCTCACAGTTCCTGTTTTCAGTGTGTCCTTTTGCTGTGGGAAGTATGTTTAGATGGAAGCTTTTAATATCCAGAATCTGGTGATTTTAAATTTAGAATTACGAGTTGACATATCAAATAATTGACTTTAAGTTAGTAATCTCTAACTGTATTTTTTTCCCTTTGTTATTATGCAGCTGTTAGTCGAGGTTTACTGATAGCGAAGGTATATATACTTCTATCCTCTAATAACTTCTTTGTATTGTGATTAAAATACTAATTTGGTGAAGTGTTGTGGAGGGAAGAATTGGTGTCAAAAAGTTACTGGAGTAGTAATTAGGTGTGATTCGTGTCAAATAGTGATTGAAAAAGTAAATTAGATGTGAATGTACAATTGGTGGAGGAAGTGAGTAACTCCCCTCACATCACTTGCTCTTGACTGAGTAAGTTATCATCACTTCATTTATTCGTCAAGTTTGGGCTGCACACAAATTTGAAATGTCAAATAGACCCTTACTCATCATCAGTTCATATATTCGTCAACTTTGGGTTGCACACAAATTTGATATGTCAAATAGACCCTAACTGTTTGTTTGCATAAGATTTAAAACCATTTCTCTAGCCTTTCAACAGCTAAACCAAAAATCACAGCCTAGCATGTTATTTTGTTTTTGTTGGGACTTTGCATAACCCACAGTTTGGTAGCTACTCTGCTCAAATAGACCCTAACTGTTTGTTTACATAAATTTTAAAACTATTTCTCTAGCCTTTCAACAGCTCAACCAAAAATAACAGCCTAGCATGTTATTTTGTTTTTGTTTGGATCTTGCATAACCCATTCGTAAGTTTATTTCTAAGAATGTAACTCAATGGCAGAACCAAAAATCCGCAGCCCAACACCTTACTTTGTTTTTCTTGAATAGCTCTTTTGTATTTGTAGATGTCAAAGGTCCCGCCATCCATTCAAATTTTCGTCTGGGTGTGTGCTTGCATCATTCTGTTAGACTTAACAGAGAATTATAGTGGAATTGCTTCAGTTGTAAGTTGTAACCTGTCAATTTAGTTTGATATACTGTTTGGTGATGTAAGGAAGCATTCAATGGATCAAAAAGTTCATGTTAGAGGAGACATTCATATTATAATTGTCTGGCATGTGGTTTTACTTATTATTTGTAACAAGTTTATTTTATTACACTTTTATAGGCACTTAATTTTGTGTTTCTGTATAATCTGCAGATTGATATTAGAAATTGCCGACTTACCACTCTAAAAGATTCTATATTCACTAGCAGTGATATTTTTTCTTTCATGTCTATTGAATCAAAACAGACAAGGCTTTACACATGTCAAGCTACTATGAAATAGTATGAAGCCTACCGTCGCTGGTTTCTACCCAAATGTACACATGCAAACTGTGGAAAAACACTGGTTGAGGAACGCCAAGAAGGCGATGAAGAAAAGGGAATACCACCAATACTCAGCTGCCCACGGGGGCACACTGTAACAGAAGCAACCTATCAGTAAGTATACATTAACATCAGCTATACTACAGTACACTACATTCATTTAACTAAAAAAATATTTACAACAGATGCTGTGTAAATGGGCTCCTCATGGATGAAACAGCAACACTACCTGTCGTCATATTCAATGAAGCAATGGCAACTGCTCTCAATATAAGTTACAGGGACTTGGTCATTCAACAAGGTTACAGCAACCCAAATATCATACCTGGTCCAATGCTTTCCCTCCTAGGAGCTACAAAAAAGTACATAATCCAGCTGAGGCAGAACACACAAGCTGTAATTGAACACATAGAAACAACAGCAATTGACAGCTACCCAACTGAAACAATCCGTCTCCTACCACCACCAGAACCACACACACCAGCAGGCAAACCAACCCGTAAGCACACTCATGACTCACCAGGTAAAACTAAATCTTGCTAAAAAATAGCATGCGTAATACATGAAAATTTATTACCAAAACATTAAAAACATTACATTCTTTCTCCATTTATACCAAAACATAAATTCACACAACCTCTACAGATGACAAACAGGTCACACCCAAGAGGCAGAAAGAAAAAGCAGAATAGGAAAATTTGAAGGCACACCAAGTTAACATTTTGGCAAGTAATGGAACAAGTATGAAGCTGCATTTTGTGACATCATGGGGCACTGAAATCCTTTTTGCGTGGCAGCTGGCATAGATGAAGAAAGGCATTTTGTGACATACATGGAAGAAGAAATACAAGAACCTTGAAAGAAAGAAGCAACCATTTTGTAAAGCATTCTCAATATGAAAGACTAGACAAGACCTAGACTAGATATAAACTTGGTTGTGCAACTGTAACACCTTAAATGCAATATGTAAGTTTCAGTTTACTACTCAAAACCAGACCAACAACAAACCACACGAAACGTCGCCGCCGCAACGCGCGGCTGGCAAAATTCTCGTAAATATTAAATCGAAAACCGAAATTGTGCGAGAATTCGAAATGGGTCGGGTTTGGTCGGTAACGAATGTTACAATTCGCACATCGACACCACCCCCAACGCCATCACTCTCCACCACCACCTATATGTTGTCGTTGTTGCCACCACCAACCCTCTGCCACCACACCATCTCTACATTGCCTGTTAGTTATCACTCTGTCTTAGCGTTGAGAGCGAAATATGGAGAGTGGGGGCTATGGTGATAGATGGTAGTTGATGTGTAGATCAGGACTGATAAGGGATTTTAGTTCCTTTGAAATAATCTCAGTGTATCCATTTAAATACCAATTGCCAATTGAATTTAGGGGTTGGATTAAATAAGAAATTGATTTTGCCTATAAAGAATAGAAATCACTAGAACTTTGACATGTGACATAAGAGTGAGGTTATAATGAGAAGTTAGATGAAAATAAGAAGGATAAGAAGCATTCTCATCCGTTAGATCTGATGATCAATGGCCCAGATTTAATCCCTTATTTAAAACTCAAAAATAAATGGTCAGGTACACGGAGGGGCAATTTGGTCAAATTGTCTATTTTTCTCTTTCCCCCAAATTATTAAAACCTTCATAACTTTTTCATACGATATTATTTTTTTATAAAAATTACACCATAAAAACAAGCGTTTTTTTATCTTTAAAACCCATACCATATTGCTATATAAAAAATAAAATAAAAAAATTATGTCAATGACGTGAACATATGACACAACGACCTGAACATATGACACAATTGACCTGAACATATAACACAATGACACAATGATCTGAACATATGACACAATGACACAATGATCTGAACAAATGTTCAAGTCATTGTGTCATATATTCAAGTCGTTGTGTTTTTGTGTCATATATTCAGGTCGTTGTGTTATATGTTCAGCTCATTCACAAATTTTTTATATATATAGCAATATTGTATGGGTTTTAAAGATAAAAAAACGCTTGTTTTTATGGTGAAATTTTTATAAAAAAATAATATCGTATGTAAAAGTTATAAACGTTTTAATAATTGGGGGGAAAGTGAAAAATATGCATTTTTCCAGATTTGCCCTCCTTCTTATCCTTCTTATTTTGCATAAACTTCTTACGTGAACTTCTCTCTGTGACATAATTAAGAAGTAAGAATAAATGACATTTTAGTCTTAAAGCAAGACAAGACAATACAGATAATGTTGTCTTAACGCAAAAGAATATATATATTTACAAAAATATACAAATAATGATTGAATTATAATATTAGTATTAATACAAACCACCATAATGTTCTGTGTTATTTTACTTTAAAAACATAAAATATGTTGTTTTAATACAAAAACAACATAGAAATAGTTGTTTAATTTATCCAAAAAAAAAAAGACAATGTAAAATCGTACAAATCATATTGTGTTAACGTAAAACAATACATATAGTTACAAAATAGTATATATAATTACAAAGCAGTATATATAATTACAAACCAGTATAAACTTTAGTTTTTATATATCAATACTATACTCAGATTGAAGAAAAAAATGCTCGATTTTATGGTATAACTTTTATAATAAAATAATATTGTATGAAAAAATTATGAACATTTAAAAAAAATAGGGGAAACTGAAAAAAATCAACAAAAGAGGCTATACAAAAAATACACTTCCACCTCTTATTTTAATTTCTTCTATTTTCTTGTATCTGAGTCTCATAAATTTATAAAATTTATGGATCAGATCTTTTGTTAGTGTTTTTAGGGGATCCAACCCATTAAATTCATTAGTTAAACTGATTTTTATAATAAATTCCAATTTCAATAAATTTTTACGTGCTAAACATTTTAATGATAAATTAAACACACTCGAGAATCAATCTATACATGACTATATTAATAGGTTATTAGTGTTAACGCATCCTTGTAAGAAAATCAAAATATAATTTTAGTGTGTAGCTTACGCATTATATAATAAGATATTTAAAAAAAATATATGTTGCGTTTTCTGTCACAAAAAAGTATGAATCTTCTTTTTCCTTTTAACTTAACCCTTAAATTTTAAAATAAAAAGCAAAAGATAAAATTGAAGTCGGGTGATATATTACATAGAAATGATCTTTTAGTGGGCCTTAACGCATATGTGGTTGCAGTGGTGACATACTAATGAATAATCATATGCTTTCTCTTTTATCCTCCTATAATGACAAATCACAATTATAGTAGTGCGTTTATTTTAGCTTATTTTATTAAACCAATCTTTTAGAGCCTTTTTTATTCATAAATTTTATTGAAATGAAAATTAAAATCTATAAAATTAACTTGACGAATATAAAGTTGAAAGTACAATTACAATCGATCGAAGTAATCAAAATCCGCTACTCATTTTGTTGATAAAGTAATACTATTTGATTAATACTTTTGTTAAAGAAATTGGAAGGTGATGACAGAGTGTGGAAGAGCGTTATTATTTATTTATTTGGTTAGTTTAACTTGTGAGATGCATGTAACTCTTTAAATTCTTTTTCTTTCTAACTTAGAGTGTGGAATAAGTTGTTGTTATAAGAACTATTTGAATTTCAATTCTCTTGTATATTATAGGATACATACTTTGATCTTTAATATGTAGGTTGTATGTCCTAAACAAGTTCACATGTCCCAAAGTGTAGGTGAATGGTAGTCGTGCACAAAAAAAATGCATCAGGTGTTAAACCAATACGGATTGTATAATTTGTAATCACTCATATGAGTCGTATGTTCATACAGGTCTTGTGACCCAATAAGTGTTACATCCTGATCACACGGTATCAGAGACATGTGATGTCATTGAGTCATAGTCGCAGTTACATTGAACGACCACTAAATGATTGAACATAAAACACCGTTTAATAATAAACATTTCTTACAAGTTGCAGCGAAAAGTATGATAGTAGAACATTGTTTCAAAATACAAGTTTTATATGTTGAGATTTGATAACATGATATGCAAAAAGGCATTATTCAATGAAATCTTCAAAAGTGTTGAATGATGACCATGATAGCTATGACACCATACAAATGAAGGTTCTATGATGTATGCCATTTCAAGCATTTAACAGTTAATTACCTGAGAAATCATGCACTAAAGTTGGTCAACATAACGTTGATGAGTTCATAGGTTTGATAACACAATGATAAAATATTTGAACAGATAAATGATATATTTGACATTAATTATGATAAAATGGTTGTATGATTACCATGAACCTTGAATTCATAACACTAACTGTTTACCCACTCATGACATTTTCTCCAAGAATACCGAGTGGACAAGAAAGACTGGCTTGTACTTATTGACTATATTATTGGAGTCAGGATTGGAGCGACCAATCACGAACAAGGCGGCAACCCAATAGATCTATTCACTATTCATCATTTCATATTGAACTAATTGAATTCAATTAATAGTGGGATTTGGTATAGCATGAATCAACATAATATAAGGATTCGGGGTAATATAACAACCTCACATATACATGTATACAACAAGAATTTTGTTAGTGTGTATTATGTGTTTGACAAAATCAAAAGTAAGAATTAGCACTTCATGAGTAAATTCTTTTAATCTTAGATAAGGATGATGTACTTATCAATACAATATCAAATGGTATATACAAATATGTATTTGGATATTTATATAACCCTAATTTTTATTTTTTATTATTATACATAATACGTAAATTCTATTGTAAGAAGTATACAGATATTTATGTACTATAACATTTTCATTATTCAACATGTGTATTACATGGGTTTATAACTTAAAGAGTACTTCATTAAGAACCTTCAATCATTTAGAATCTCCATTTACTTGATTAGTTCAATTAGTTTCGAGTAAACATCACTTTTGGTTCCCAAAGTTTGCACATTTTAACATTTTTAATCCAATTTATGAGTTATAACATTTCAGGGTCTGAGGTTTGATTATTTTCTCAATTTTGGTCACTTTTTAAATTTTCATCCAAATTAACGGTTGAAATCAGTCAAATAGAATATTAATGAGAGGTATTTTCGTAATTTAACCATCCCCTTTTATTTATTAGATACAAAACGCAGTAATTGACTTAAAAAAAAAACACTATGTAACTCATCTATTTTTTAAATAAATAAAATGGGAAGTCAATTACTGCGTTTTGTATCAAATAAATAAAAGGAGATAGTTAAATTATGAAAATACCACCCATTAATATCCTATTTGACTGCTTTCAATCGCTAATTTGGATGGAAATAGAAAAAGTGACCAAAATTGAGAAAATAATCAAACTTCAAGCCCTGAAATGTTATAATTTCATAAATTGGATTAAAAGTGTTAAAATGTGCAAACCTTGGGAGACCAAAAGTGAAGTTTACTCATTAGTTTTTCATATTTTGCAGTTGAATATCTTTGTTATTGTTATGCTTAAAAACAAAGATAAATGCCTACCACATAAGAATGAGGAGAAAATAAGCAAATTATTACACTTTTCAACATATACTAATACAATTCTATACCTTTTACTTGTAATTAAAATAAACTAGAAGTAGTTGTTACCTATAACAATTATTATTCAATTCCCAACAATTATTGTCTAATTTGCAATTGTTGTAGTGTAATACACAGGTTACAAACTTTATATAAAATTTTCATGTACTCTTCATCTTTTTCTTTTCTTTTTAATTTTTTGTCTTCTAGTGATTTTATGTTTTTAGTTTTTTTTAAATGCTGCCGAACCACGTGATAGTCTAGATGGACATCACATAGCACTAAAAAAATCATCTTTTTTCTTATTGTTTGTTTCTTTTTTAAGCGTATAAATTTAGCATATGATTTGGTGTTCTAATAGATTTGGTCGTTTCCGTTTAGTAGTTGGTGGTGTAGTAAGTAAAGTCGTGTAGCATAGATTTACTTTACTTCTATATTTTCAACCTCAACGAATTTTGTAAGAGAATTTGTGGTATAATAGGCACGCTCCTGTAACATAGTTTCTAGGTCGTACGCTCGATACTTTATGAGTTTTTGTCGTTACGTATTTTTTTCACCATTTTTATATGACGTTATAACAATGCTACTGTTTTATGTGTTCGCGTTATCTTCACGACAACACAAGGATTGTAAAATCTTGTTCTTTTGATAAAAGATAAATTTATATATATCTTTTTAATATTTACTTTTTATGTTAATTTACTTTGTTTTTTGACAGTTTTCTCCTCATGGTTCAATTAACATGACATAAATTATTATAAACAATTTAAATTCCAGTGAAAATATAAAGTGGATTATCAGCACACAGATACAATAAAATAATGGACGGTGAAGTTGAAGCTATACTTTCGTGTCGTACGTGTCTCCCACTAAGTGTGACTGTGGGACTATAATTAATCTGTCCACAAGCACACCATAATTAACTTATTCGCTAATTTATCACCTTACTTTAATTTTTATATTTTAAAATATTTAACTTTCTCGAGTCGCCACGGGCCATTAAACCTAATCCATTATCGTAATTATTTTCTAACTATACTATTTGTGGACTTCAACAAGTTAATGCTACTACTTTCTTATGAGTTTCCTAGAACCTGCTAGTAATGCTTTTACTTAACATTTATTTTATATTTTACATTTCATTATATAATAAAATTTACATTTACCACTAAAATTAACCTTTTTTATGAATCCCTATTCACTTCTCCACTTATTATTGTCATGTTAGCAGCTACAACAACCTTTTTTTTTTTCCATTTTACTCTACTTAACCATAATTATGAAATAATCTACCACTTTAGAGTTAATAATGAAAATATAAAAAAACACTCTCATTAATAAAAAATTACATAATTAAAAAAATAAAAACATTACATGATTAATTAAATCGAAGAATTTATAGTAAAAGAAATATGATCCGTCAAATCTGTCTTGAGGTTGTGATGCACTTATATGTCACCATTTTCATGGTTAATTACTTCTTGTTCGATTTCGTCGACTTCTAGTGGGTGAAAGTTGGATGAGATGTAAGAACAAATATATATGCCTTTCTCTTCCACTATATGTTGTGAAGTATAAGAACGACAACCATTGTGTCTTGTAGTGAACTTGGTTCCCAAGCTCGTGCCAGATTAGCGATTATATGACACTTCTTTTGAACACACCAAATACTCGCTCGATGTCCTTCCTTGCACCCCTTTTGTTTACGTGCAAACTTTTCCCGTTTTGGTTCTACCGGTTGACTATACGTTTTAAAAAAAAAACATTGCTCATTCAGGATAAACACCATTAACTAAATAATAACCATGTTTGTAACTCACTTCACATAGTAGAAAAGATGTATCCGATGCAAGGCCCTTAATGATATAATGTTGGATTGTCGTCTAATATATTGTACCTATCAAGAACGTTTATGTCGTTGTTCGAACCAGTGGCTCCATAAAAACAAGTGCCACATAGATCGTTTGAAGCGATTGCTTCTAACACCATAGTTGGATGTGGATAATGTCTCTCATGTACTGATACTTCCATGCGGTCAGACAATTATACCGCTCCCAATGCATACAATCCAAGCTACTAAGTATTCCCAGGAATCCATGTTTCACCTCGTGTGTCTCGTATAATTGACGAACGTCATTTAATCTGCATTTGGTTCTCTCATACACTATAAGTGATAGAGCTCTATGACATTTTTGCAGAACTTGTACATACACTTACGTGCAGTTGACTCAAACATCCTTAAATATTCATCTCAAGCATCCGACGCGACCGCGTACGCCATTTGACGAAAGGAGGCTATGCATTTTTTATAAGTAGTACAAACCATATGTCCTCTAGCATACCAAACTAATATGAAAAATAATAATGGGCTTTCAAATCATTAGCTATTCGTACAAATAGCTCACTAATGACACAAAAATGTTTCTAAAAAATATTAGTATCATAGACCACATTCTCAGCAAAATAATCAGCAACAAAACTTCTGTGCCCCAGTGAATGATTTTTGTTTCAAAACGACTCTTCTTGTGATGTGTAGTTTGTAGAAAGTTTATGAATTTTTGTGAGTGTTTTAGAAGAAAATAAATAGGGTTTTGTAGAGTTTTGGTGTAAAAATTATGTTAAATAAGAGTGTGTATATAAAGGGTTTAAGTATTGTTTTAAAATAAAATGGAAATATTACCATTAGTGGGTAAATTGAAATTTTTTTAATAAAAAATCTTTAAGGGTAAAGGGTAAATATCAAAGGGTAAAATAAAATTTGGGGTGTGAAGTTTCGCATGAAGCAGTCCACGCGGAGATGGGTTTTCGACATGTGTAGGAGGCGGTGTTCCATATAGACCAAGTCGCATAAAGAAAAGGAGACATGGTTCACTACAGTGAGTCTAATTAGAGCATCTCCACTCTTTATAGAGTCAAGCTAACTCATCGATGGAAGCTAGAGAGAATTGAAGGAGAAAGAGGTTGTCACTTCCCTTCCTCATTCACTCTCCACTAACTATTAAGGGGTATGGTTAGTAAGTTTGAGTGGTTTTTTAAAAGTTATTTTGTTAATTAAAATTTTAAACAATCGAGTTATTTAATCTTTTAAAAATATAATAAATAGCTTAGACACCTAACACGTGTCAAATAACAGTTTACAAGACTATAAAAGTACTTTGAGCGACCCCCACCTATTCCGCTCTAATCTTTGAGGTCGTTGCTGCTACCGGAGTCATTCAAACAGACCACTGACTAGAATTCTATAGTTCTCACATTCAAGATCGTTATTACTTCTAAAGCCTATTAAACAGAGTAACAGACCACTGATGAGAATCTTTCTTACTACTCGAGCCTCCACTCTCTCAAACTAGACTCTAGATAACCAAAAATTCAAAATTTAAGTATTTCTTTTTAAATTTAATCTTTTAACTTTAGTTTATTTTCTAATTATTTATTTTATAATTTGATTAACTGCTTAACTATTTTAGTGTTAGATTGTTGGTAATTATTTTTTGAAATGCTAGATTTTTTTGTTGAATATTCTATCAATGTTATTTTAGCTTGTTGGTTAATTACTTTATTTGAATTTGAATTTATCAACATGATCAGACCCGAATCAAATTGGAAAAAGTTTAATATTCTACAATAACCAATCCTCAAAATTTTCGACCTCCATAAATTTTCCGGGTCCGTTACTATTGTTACATTGGCGAAGCTTGGCGAAGAGTTTGTGGGGGCGAAAAGTCCAATCCTGAAGGGGCGATCCTTAATATATATAAAAAAATTTCAAAAATCGTAAAAGTTAGCACTACGGTCAAAAAAACCGAGGGGCGGTCCCCCCTCGGTTCCACTAAGTTGCGCACTGATTGTCAACCACATTTATTTGGTTAAGACTATGTGTAATCATAGAGCCCGCATGGGGCGTTAACAAACATGTGTCGGTCCACTCAGCAAGGGACTTTATGGCTAAATGTGTTAGTTTATAAAGCCCCAAACGCCTTCTAATTATTACACAATTATATTATTTATATAAAAAAACCTCCAAACAAACCTAAGCCGATAAAAATGGAGATGAAAAAAGGAACCAGTGAGAGAAAAGGGGAGGGGGAGCCATGTATATCACCCGAGAAGAAACAAAATTGCTACATAAAGACCCTATGTAATGGTGTTTGGGCGTTATGGAGCGCCATAAGTGCCCACATAACGCTCACGACACATAACCAAAGGGAATTTGGCCCAATGGTATGGAGATGATGATTAGAGTTTGGGGACCTTGAGGTCTCGAGTTCAAACCTGACACAAGGGGTTTTTCCCAAGTGGTGTGTTTCCTCCTTGATGGTGTTCCTGGATGAGTCAAGTCTGGAGTGTCAAATCGAGTATTGACGGTTGCAATCCCATCTCAGAAAGACTCACTCGACACTCGGGTATTCAAGATTTAGTAATAGTTCCAAACACCGTTAAAAAACGCTTACTACACATAGCCTGTTAGCCCTGTTATATGTATTGTACTTAAATAAACAGTTAAAAGTGAAAATCATTCTTTCTATTTTCTATAAGAAAACTTACTATTTTACAAAAGAAAATTGTTTTGTTAATTATAAAAGTGAAAAAGAAGATAGCATGTTAGGCCAAATAAAATAGAAAAATTAACCCATGTGTCTACTAAAAATAAAATATACATAATACACAAATCCCACATGAAAAAGGCAACGTTGTTACTTCATAAAAAATGGCTCCTCTTAAGAACTATTAACGCGTTTTGACATATTTGAATTTTGATTGTGAATAAGAAGTCAAGAGTGACATCTCAACATCAGCATGTTTGGTGGGATCCGTAGGAAACCTAGGATGGGTGATCTCTCTGTATCACTAAGCAACTAAAAACAAATATTTG
>JBCNJP010000015.1:14453535-14475823 GCA_039602395.1 Deinandra increscens subsp. villosa | reverse complement strand
ACTTAGATATGCTTTTATTGAATAATAAAATGTCTTAATAAAAACCAAACAAACAAACATAGCAAAACAAACCAAATCCAACTAAAAATCAAATAACTAATTTAGGTCATTATCTAAGTCCAACACCCTAGTGTGATCAACCAAAAAGCTCAAGTCTGATTTCCTACAATATGTAAGTCAACTACAAAATACTTGTGGAGTAAACATAGGTTTATATACATATAAGATTAAAACATGTGATTACGTGTCAAGTGATATGTTCATATGTTATGATCGACATGTAATAAAAGTGATGTGTAACCAATCCTCTGACGATATAGGGAGCAATCATCCATTGAAAATTAGTTCATTTCTGATATCGTGGTGGTTTGTCAACCGCTATTATTGTTACCATAGGCTTGAGGTCGTTAATGGAACACATGCGATTAATGATTAATGACTAACGCATACCAACAATCCATCCACACAAGTTTTACACACATAGAATTCACACATTGAGTACATAAGATCACACAAATGTTTAAAGAATAATATGTTTAACGATTTGAATATAAATACATGTTCATCCCAAAATATAATGCAAAAATGGGGCTATGAATACTCACGAAATAGTAGTGCGAGTGTCGAGAAATATAGCACCGAAGCAAATGGAATAGTGAATCCCGAGGACCCTAATTGAACTAATAGGCTAAATGAATAGAGGAGTCGAAACGATGAAAGTCTATGTTTATATATAATTGGGAGTTATATTTATTAAATTGATTTACATGTTTTGGGTTTAAATTATAAGTTTGTAGAAAATTGGTCCTAAAGTTTATGTGTCAATTTTAAAATAAATTAAACTTACGTTCTTAATTTAGTAATTCATAAATTACAGGTTCAGAATTGAAAATATCATAAGTTTATCTAAATGATGAAATCTACCCTCTAGTTTCCATAATTACAAAAACAACCCTAAAGTTTACAAAATTGTATATTTAACCAAGTTTATGATTCCTAACCTATTCTAACATGTTTATAAACAATACATACGGATTAGAATACCACAATTAAATCATTACCCAAAAAATCTCCAGATAAAAATTTACTCAAGAAAACTCTTGATTAAACGGGCCAGTTGTTAAAGCTTTGAATATTATGATCAAAATCTGGTTTTGTAACATTAGAAACATCATAATATCACTAACAAATTGTTTAGGATGAGTAAAGATCAGTGAAACATTGATTAATCTGGTTTATTACGAATTCCCCGATTATGTATATTGATTCCACGTTTGACTTTTTGTACCAAGCTTCAAAATAAAAAACCAATAGAGGGCTTTTGAAGTACATGAAAAATAGAAGAAGTTTCATGAAGAAACTTACATGAGAAAGTCGAAGGAAGGTGATGAAATTGGACGGATCGAACAGACATGGATAACATCATGTCCTAACTTTTGATCATAAAGATTGGATCACTAATTTTAAACTCATAAAAATCAATACTTTTTATAAGCAATTCATCAATTGAATGATTTCGCAATGATTTAAATGTGTAGAATCTATTCATGACTTTTTGTAAGAACAAATACTTATGTTCGCAATTATAAAAGTGACCAAAATTGCAATATGGTAAACTTTTAGACATTAATGTAACTATTGAAACTATATGGTAGGTATTGTGACTTTTACCAACTTATGATATGTACACTTTTGACCTTGTAGTTGATGGTTTATTATATTTGAAACTTAAGTTTTAGTATTTCCATTTTGACACATTGAACTTTAGGTCAATTTTTTCTACAATTACAACTAAGTACAGAATTTGATTTTAATTTGACACCGTTTATGTTCGATCGATACCGAATCAGTATGATCCTAATATCATACAGACACCCAATACCAAACGCTCATCCTTATTCAAACCTACATATTTTTGTTTACCATGACTCTTAGAACCGTCAATCATTTAGGAATAGACAGAAGTGCACAAAATAACATTTTTGTACACCGGTTTAATTAATAACCGGCAGAAACCGCAGATCATAAATAACCGTTGGTTAGGAACATGTATAGCTTTTCGTACAATCGTACTGGGAGCCGGTTAGGAACCAGTTTCTGGAATTTGAAACCGATTAATACCTTTAATACCGCTAAGCCAACTACCCTTTAATTCTTAGACTAAATATAGTAATTTGAGTTTATATATACATGTTAATTAGTCATTTAGAAGTTAGAACAAATATACTATCAGTTTTTATCGTGTTGTGTCACAGAGCATTATCGTTAAAAAAAAAGGAAACAAATATATTGTAATACTAAATGTTAGTAGTAGTACTAAAATAATCCTCTTCTATTTTCATAATTGATCTACCAAAATTACACTCTCCCGGATCAACCGGAAAGAGAGGGTGGGGCCGGAAAATATATGATCGATGATCGATCTCAAACTTGGCGATCGCCGTCGTCATCAACGGCCGTCGCCGGAGCAGGCTTCGCAAGATATGTGGGGTTGATCTCCCCGGGCATGACTATCACAATCTTCGGCTCCATTTCCGGTGACAAATCCACACGTAACTCCGGCGTAGAACCCTTTTCTTCATCGCCGTTATTTTCCGACGAAGAATAGGGTTTCTTGTAAGAGCATACTAAGATGATTAATGCACACGCTATTAGGGTTAGCATCAGAGCCAGCCCGCCGAACAGGTACGCCGTACGGGATCGGAGAGTTCCACCGGAGTCCGGTGGCGGCGGCGGTGGTGGTGGTGTTGTGGGTTGCTGACGTCATTAGTTAATTGAATTCGGTGTTTTTTTTTTCTTTTTTTGTTTTTGGAGTGGAATGAAAAAGATTGAATTATGGGTGTATTTATACCGATGGAAAGCTGGTAAAGCTAAATTTGGCTACAGTGAATGGATTGGGATTACATTGAAATGACTGAATTGCCCATGGTGCGTGAAACAAGGTTCTTTTCTTTTGCTTTACGGTTTGTTTACTTGCTCATAAAGCAGTGCTTTTGGTTTGGAAGATTGTTCATAATTAATTTTAGCTAATATTGTGATTGTGATATGATATAAATATGTGTGTTTGCGTTTTAGTGTGGAATAAAATGTTTCTATTAAAATATTTGTAACAAAAGTAATGTATATTCTAGACGTTCATCTTTCTATAATAACTAGCAAGAACACATCTTTCCTTTTAGGGTCTGGCTAATAACATAAAAGGAATTCTTTTCTGATACAGGATCCAAACATCGTCTGAATCTAAACGATCGGAGGGGGGGGGGGGGAGGGGGTCGTGTAGGGGCAAATTGTTTCTGTAACTGGCCTCTTATTTTAATGGCATGAATATTAATTGGCTTTTTAGTTCAATGACATGAGAGTAATGGTTAAAGTCTCGGGTCTTTTGAAGTCACGGGTTCTATTCTGACTCGGTTTTTCTCACAGTGATGAATTTCTTCTTGCATTGGTAAAATAAAGGTGATGTGAGTGATGTACAAGATTCCCTTAAGGAAGTGCCAGCCAATTGAATATAGTAGTTTTTAAAAAGTTCTATAACTAGATGTCAGTTCATCCTTCTATAATTACTATATTTTATTTCCCGCATATTGCGGCAGGGTTAACGCAAGTGTTTAAAATAGTAAAGAAAACGCAAATACAAAATGATTATGCTATGATGTTAAAAATAATTTATCCATGAAGAAAACGCAAATAAAAAAATGATCGTACAACTACGTTAAAAAAGAAAAGATAACGCAGATACAGAATGACTAAGAAACAATGTTAAAACAAATTTTGTCATAGAAAACACATACAAATAACTGTGTAACGATATTAGAAAAAAACATTGTTACAATTAAAAAAAATTGGATCTCTCTCTTGTACTTTTTTTTGAACGGCCAATAAATGCTCAGAAAACTAGAGAGTGATTATATTTTCTTTTCTATACGGGTGGTTAGGTGATAAAACCTAAAAGCTCGAAGTTCAAACTTATGACCACTTTAATTCTAAATCTCATCTTATCACCGGTGACCAACAAACAAGTCCTCTAAATGATTCTCTCTTGCACATAAGAATAATAAATAAATTTAATTATGTGGTGATGATGTGTCATGTGTTAGCACCAGAGCCCATGATTTTTCTCATGAAGCTCCGTCTCCATCTTTTAGAAACTTTGGTCGGTTATTCATTTGTTAAAATATATAATTAAAAGCATAAATAACGTGCGGATTTAATGTACCGTGGGTCACGGGAAAGCCCTGAAAAATAAGTTGGTGTTCGGATATAGAAGAAACGAGATGTATATCATCTCGCGCGTTGTTGCGGGGTTGAATTTGTATACTGAGCGAAAGTCAAAAGGTTAAGTGGTATAAAACGTAAAAGTTTAAAAGTCTCGTGGTGAAAGTATAAAACTATAGAAAGATACTAAAAACGAAAGTTAAAAGTTTCATGGCAAAAGTAGAAAACAAAAAAACTTAAAACAAAAATAAAAACTTTAAAAGTTAGAAGGTTAAAAAGTTAAGTAGTATAAAACGTAAAAGTCTAAAACTTCTGTGGTGAAAGTATAAAACTATAAAAATATACTAAGTTAAAGGGTATAAAACATAAAAGTTTAAAAGTCTTGTGCTGAAAGTATAAAACTATAAAAGTATACTAAAAACGAAAGTAGAAAAGTTAAAAGTTTCATGGCCAAAGTAGAAGACAACAAACTTAAAAATAAAAAAAACTTTAAAAGTTAGAGGGTTAAAAAGTTGAGAGGTATAAAACGTAAAAGTGTAAAAGTCTTGTAGTAGAAGTATAATAGTATAAAAAATTACTAAAAACGAAAGTAGAAAAGTTAAAAGTTTTGTGGCCAATGTAGAAGACAACATAACTTAAACAAAAAAACTTTAAAAGTTAAAGGGTACAAAACGTAAGATTAAGAAACATATGTGACTAAACTATGAAAACCAAAAGTTTACTATTTCGTTAAAAAAAATGTTTAAACGTTTAAGGGGTAGAAACTGTCAAAACCCCAAAGTTTTGTGGCTAAATTATGAGAAATGAAAAGTCTCCTATTCATCGTCCAAATTTCATTGTTATATATAATAATAGATATCATCATCACGCCCATTAATATATATATATATATATATATATATATATATATATATAGTTAAATGTTCATTGTAAACCCCTTAAAAAGTGTAGACCCCGTAGACCACTTTATTGTTTTATAAAACTCACTAAAAATTATAAAACTCATTCCTGCTGAATTTGGTTTGTTTGTTTTATTTTTTATTTTGTCATATTTCTTTCTTTTTATTCTAATTTAGGGTTTATTTATACTTTTTTTAGTTTTTTCTTTATTTATTATTTTCTTAATTTGAAATCATAATTTTCAGTGAGTTTTATGGAACGTCGATTTTTAAAGTTGCAGTGAGATTTAAAAATAATGAGTTTTAAACTTAAGAGTGAGTTTTATAATTTCCAATGAGTTTTACAGAACATTGATTTTAAAATTTGTAGTGAGTTTTAAACACAATAGTGAATTTTAAAATCAACAGTGAGTTTTATAATTTTTTAGTGAGTTTTATATAACAATATAATTTTTTTGAACAAAAATTATGTTTCAATGTCTCTAACAACTTTCTAGATTTTCTTTTTGATTTTTAAAAACTTCTGACATAAAAAAACCAAATTCAACAGCAATGAGTTTCATAATTTTTAGTGAGTATTATAGAAAAATATGGGGGTCTACGGGGTCTACAATTTTTAAGGGTCTACAATGAACCTCACCCTATATATATATATATATATATATATATATATATATATATATATATATATATATATATATATTGAAAAGTTCATTGTACACACCTCTATAAGTGTAGACCGGTAGACACCTTTTTTCACCATTAGATCTCTTGATCTAATGGTTGTGATTAATTTTCTTTTCCATTTTTTTTCTCATTATTAAAAAATTTCACATGTGAAAGTATGCTATTTCACATGCGAAAGTGTCTACAATGAACCTCACCCTATATATATATCGGGATAGATTCATTAAAATATATTTTAACTAAAAAGAATAGGACGTTATCTTATTCATCAATTTTATAAATCAATTGTTGAGATTTAATTATAATAGAATAAAAGAAAATTAAGAGCTTGAAAGGTATTTCTGGTATAACCTCTTTTGTTTTTTTCAGTTTTCCCTCAGGTTTTTTTAAATGTTTACAACTTTTTATGAGACATTATTTTTATAAAAATTACACCATAAAACGAGCATTTTTTTTTCTCTTTAATTTGAGTATAGTATTGATATATATAAAATTTTGAAAAAATGTTTTTTTTTTAAAGTGTACTAGTTTGTGATATTTATACTTGTTTTAAAAAATTGTACTTATTTAAAAAAAAGTGTACTGGTTTGTAATAATTGTACATTTTTACATTTCTAACTATATGATTTGTATTATTTTGCGTTGTACGTTTTGTTTTGCATTAAAACAACTATTTCTATGTTTTTTTTATTAAACCAAAACATTTTAGACTTTTTAAAAGTAAAACAACACATATAATTATGCTTGTTTGCATTAAAAATGTATTGGTTATATATATGTATTGTTTTATGTTAAGAAAACATTATTTGTACTACGTTAAGACAACATTATTTGTACTGTTTTATATATGTACTTCAATGAAGCATTGGTTAATCTCTTATTAGACTTTGGACAAGTTTATGTATCGCTGGAAGGAGTGAACCAACTTCCAAGTTGTAAAGTCTTGGCTCGCTGAATCGAGAAGTGCAAATTCGATTCACTTTGCAAGTATGAATCCTAGAGCCACGGGGATTTTAGCTTGAGCGTATTCGAAGGACTGAATTTCTTGGGGATATAGTAATAGTGGGAGCGCCAATAGTGTTCCTTCACATTTTGAAATCAATATTGGGTTCGGAAGACGAGTAATCCGAATGTGAAAATTTCTCCTGGATACTTCATGATATTGGAGAGTGTTTTTTCCTGTGAAGTCTTTGGAATCTGTGATACGAGTATAATGGGAGCCGGTTGAAATTGAGAATGAGTAATTGGCCGTTTTTTGCCATGACTGGGTCTGTGATGACCATATTGGAGTTGTTAGGAGCTTTGAATGGGTCTTTCAGGTTACTGATGAGAAGGGCTCCTGCAACTAGGTGGATTGTTTTGAAAAATCTTAGATTGTTCTTAGGAACTAAAGTCTTGGAGGATTTCTGTTCTTGAAGATTACTAGAGTTACTGGATGACGGGTGTTGTATTTGCTTGGATGGTGGGCTGGAGTTTATCACAAGGCTTTCAAGTGGGAGATTGTTGGGTGTGAAGGCCTTTTAGGCCCGTTCATCATTTTGGGGCCCGTTTTGGTCCTAACCCTAATCTCGTTTATTATAAATATATCGTCATGTATTGTAATCTTTGTGGTTTGCTCAATGAAATAACCTAGTTGCAACATGTGGACGTAGGTCCCCACTGAGACCGAACCACGTTAAAGTTCTTGTGTCGTACCACATGATAGTTGTGTGTGCACTGTGTATGTTGATTCCGCTGCGTCACTTGGATCCTAACGTTATACTCATATTTACACCTGTTAAGGTTTGTATTTACACTTATTAAGGTTTGAGCCTGAAACCGTCTAAATTATTTTGGGATCCTAATTAGAAACAAAGCCTCTCCTACTGAACTACCAACCGGATATGTTTTGCAATTCTTTATCACCCACTCAAGTGATGCATATTTCCAACAAAAATCTGTTTATGACTCCAAATGGTTCCTTCGTGCATGCTAATGGTTTGGAAGGTTGAATTTATCAAGGTTCATGTTTCTTTTTTTACTTTTTTATGAATTTGTCACTTGAAAAGATTATATGTTTAAATGTGTCGATTAAAGGGATGGAATGAATTATCTTGGAATATATATTTCACTACACATTACGTTAATTGGTGAGATCTACTTTTGGTTTTTAAAAAAGATTAAGGTGGCCCTATACAAAACACGAAAACATGGGTTTGGTAATCATAGTGGAAGAATTTTTCATTTTTTCTAAAAGTTATAAGCGAAATATGACCGAGTAGGAACTTGTGAGTCAAGGGACCCGCCTTAACGTATAGCTTCTTCTAATGCCAAAAGCAAACTCAATCGTCACCTTCCCCTTCGTTATTTTTTTTTCTAATACCGATAACAATAACATAAAGTCTTCTCATTTATATATAGGCAAATAGGATTTAAATAATCTCAAGTTTTATCAATTGACCGGTAATAATCCCAAGTAATGAAATGTTTACCATCGAGCCCAATTTTTAACATATTTTCCTACAATGATCCTTGACTAACGGAAACTTAACGACGTTAATTTTCTATTATGAAACATTAGATTTTAATAATCACAAGTTTAATCAATTGACCGACAATAAACCCAAATTTCATAAAAAATAACCACAAGTTTCATAATTAATTGGCTGGCAATAATCTCAAGTTTCACCAAAACTAACGTCGTTAAGTTTTCGTTAGTCAACATTTCGTTACTTGGGATAAATGCCGGCCAATTGATAAAACTTAAGATTATTTAAATCCAATTTACCTTATATATATAAAGGGGATTAATAAAATAGGAAATTGATTTTGCCTGAAAAAAATAGCAACCACTAAATATTTAACATGTGACACACACAAAAAGAGGAGTAAATGACATTTTAGTCAAAAACAAAAGAGTAGAAATCATGTTGTCTTCACGTAAAACAACTTATAAAATTAATACATTTTAAATGCAAACCAACACAATGTTTTGTGTTGCTTTACTTTAAAAAACAAAATATGTTGTTTTAATACAAAAAAAAAACATAGAAATAGTTTTTCAAAATCGACATGATATGGTTCGGGACGTTCTGTTTGACATTTTCAGGCGGGCTGGGATCTCGGCCAGGAAGGAAGCTCCTGTTAACTTCTTGTCTGACCCCTTGGATGGGCGTTCAACCCTCAGGCCGGCTGACATACTTGTTTTTGGGTGGCAGAATGGGAAGCACGCCTGTAACGATTTAACGGGGGTTTCTTCCCTTGTGGGGCTGAGGGCCAGTACCTTCACGACAGGTCAGGCAGCGTCCAGAGCGGCTGCTGGGAAGGTGAACAAACACGAGAAAGCGTGCATCGAAAATCAACATGTGTTTGTTCCCTTAGCTTTTGATACATTTGGGCATCTTGAGTCGGAGGCGACGACCATGTTGAGCCGGATCCAAAAAGTCATGTACGGGAATATTGTGGTCTCTAGATTGAAGAATGTTGTTTTTATACGTCTAGGGTTTGCTATTCAAAAAGGGCTGGCGGCGCAACTTGTTGTCCGTCTTTCCTGCGTGTTGACTTGAGTCATGTATGTTACTTTTCAGTTTTTAATGAAAACATGTATTGACTTTTTAAAAATGTAAAACAACACTTACAATGCAAAATATACAAATCATACTGTTTTAATGTAAAACATTACAATTGTTATAAATCAGTGCACTTATTTTTAAAAATCAGTACAGTTTTCACAACCTACTACAAATTTTTAAAAGATAAATATAATTTTAGTTTTTTATATATCAATAGTAATTGTTTCAAACGCAAAAAAAACACTTACAATGCAAAATAGTATAAATCATATTTTTTTTAATGTAAAAAAATATAAATATTATAAATGGGTACACTTTTTAAAAAATCAGTAGAATATTCACAATCCAGTATAAACTTTTAAAAGAAAAAAAAATTAGTTTATTACTGTGTTGTTTCTCGGCCGTGATGATCAACTAGATCTGCACCTAGGGTGCTTTGTCTTTTGAAGTTCTTATTGCTTAGGCTATCCGTAATGGGGCTTGAAAGGGGCTTGAAACCCTTTTTCGCGCCCCGATAGCGCCCCTTTAGCGCCCCCACCCACTACGGTGGGGCGTGAAAATGGAAAAAAGGGGGGAGGCGCTGGAAGTTTCACGCTGCAAGGGGGGGAGGTTGTGTGGGTTGGGTAATGATGGTGGGGCTTGAAAGGGGCTTTATCCCATTACACTTCTTTTATTTTCAAGCCCCTTGCCACATAGGACGCCACATGTCATGAAATGCCCACATGAAGGGGCTTGAAAACCTTTCACCATTACACATAGCCTTAGTGCCATTACTTACTTCTATTATCTGAGCCTAAATGCAATTGGATGCAAATGAAGGTTAGTTGAGGCTTTAATTTCATTTTACTTAATATTTATATACCTACCAAGTTCTTCAAAACTCCTTAATCGATCCCTTTTATTTTACAGACCGTATGTCATGGTACTGAGATGGAGTATTTTCCAAGATACCTGGTTTGTGCGAACTCGACTGATTTCGAGTCGCATTCGTGTCCGTAGGAGCTCGCCCGAGATTTTTTATATCCGAATTTCTCATTTTTGAGGAGAATAGAGATGGAGTGAGATCACATACATGGATTTTCTTTTTTGTAGCATGTTATCAAGGCCGTGTTTGGCGCGCCATAAGCTAGCTTATAAGCTAGCTTTTTGACGTTACCAAACGGAGCAATAAACTAGATTTTTTTTTAAAAGCCCTGTTTGGTAACGTCAAAAAGCTAGCTTATAAGCTAGATTTTGAAAAACTAGTTGGAGTAGCGTTTTAACTAGCTTTTATAATATTTTCGGTTTTATCATTCCCTAACTTATAAATAAATATCTTTATTTACATTTATGACATGTCCTTTTTTGTCATTTTATATTTTTCAGCTAGTTTATCAGCTAGTTTTTACCAAACGTTATTTTTTATCAGCTATCTTATCAGCTAGCTTATAATTTAGCAGTTATCAACTAGCTTACAAGGTAGCAGCTAGCTTATCAGCTAGCTTTTCAGCTAGTGCGCCAAACACAGCCCAAGATGACGAGTGTTTTTATGAGGATAAGATTATGTTTAGAAAATTTATAGGATATTTATAAAATTCTTTTCGGATCAAACAATATTTTTGAAATAAATTTTGGTTCAAGTGAACCTCACTAATTTAATTAATGCGGTTGCCATCTGAAACATTTGGACGTTTTATATATAACACTGAAAAAGTGTGCAACCGATCCTATGCGCTATGCCCTAAAGATAACGTCTAAAATGTTTTGGATGTTTTAAAGTTGATCGGGTTAGATCATATATATAATACTGAAAAAGTTTATAGGGTATGACCATGTCTATGCCCTAAGGTATGCATTGTGTGCATCAGTGCATGTACACACATCATATATACCCTCAAAAGAACGTATTAGAATCCCAATATGCAATCGAAAAGAACTTATAAAAGATGTTAAATGCAACAAAAACAATAAAGAAACGCATAAAAGGTTTAAAACTATATATATATTTTTTTTTGTATTGTAAGTTCAACAACTATATAATCAAAATTTTCACTTGACTATTATGATTATGTTGATTATAAGTTAATTTAGTATTTAATTAAGCCACTAAGCTAGCACCATACTTGATTTTATTATTTTATTCGGCTGCTTGGAATATATTATGCTTATGATTAAAGCCAAAACGTATGAAATGGTCACCTAGAAAAAACCCAACTCGTTGTCAACACGTTTCAAAATGACATTTTTAACTCCATTACCTCCAAAGCTTAAAATTTAAATAAAATAAACAAGCCAACTCGATTTGATTCGATTTTGCCCTATTCATGGAAGATACAAGTACGATGCCATTATGATAAGATTACTTGAAATCATGAGTTTATAACTGTGGATTAGATATAGCTCAAAGATAGGTTTCGACATCGGATATATCATGCTTTTACCATTTTTAAAGAGATGGTAGAGAAGCGGAATTCTAAATGATATTATGAAATCTAAACTTCTTAAAGAGCAACCGTTGCCATTAACCGAGACTTAAGGAAGAGCTAAGTAAGTAGTTACTAGTAGGAAACCCGTACGATGTTGTAATGACGACAATTTACAATACGGTATTTGTTTTTGTATTTGACTTATTGTTTTACTTAACATATATAAATCATTAAACTTCAATTATCATTAAGTTGATTGTTTAAATTCATATTTTCCGTTAAAGATAATTTTATTTCAATATTTAAAAGACTATTATACCTCCTTAAACTTTTAATTTTTTTTATAGTTAATTAAACGGTTAGTACCTGTGGTTTACCCATAGTAACAACGTAGAGTACTAATTTCTGGCTATAGCAACTTTTAATTTTGTTTCATAAAGGGGTATTAATCTAACACCCCGTTAACTTTTAACGGCAACCCCCCCCCCCCCCCACACACACACGTGACAAAAACGTGAGGGCAATTTTGACAATTTAACATTACCCCACATATTAAAACTCATCGATCCAAATCCAAACCTCAATTCTCTAGCCGTTCTCTTCTCCGATCATCTCCGAACTAGGGTTTCCGACCGTTCAGAGATGATCGGAGAAGAGAACGGCCGGAGAATTAAGGTTTGGATTTGAATCGATGAGTTTTAATATGTGGGGTAATGTTAAATTATCAAAATTGCCCTCACGCTTTTGTCATGTGTGTGGGTTGGGTGGGTGGGGGGGGGGGGGGGCTTGTCGTTAAAAGTTAACGGAGTGTTAGCTTAATACCTCTTTATGAAACAAAGTTAAAAGTTGCTACCTTGTGTTATTTCATCTAGAAGTTAATACCCCAGGTTGTTATTATCGGTAAACCACAGGTACTAACTGTGTAATTAACTCAGTTTTTTTTTAATTAAAAGACAACGTTTTCATTTTTAGGGTGAAGTTATTGTGAGAAGTTTAGTTTTGATAACAAGGATAACAATGAATCATAGCCGTTAAATCCTTAATTAAATGAAGATCTATGACTCAATTTTTTTTTTGAATAAATTAAAGAGAAAACTAAAGAAAATAAAATATTGAAGGACGTTTTTGACTTTTTATCAAATTCCCCCCTTTTTTTAAACATTCTTAACTCTAAATATGACATTATTTTTTAAAAAAATTAAACCATAAAAACGAGCGTTTTTTTTTTCTTTAAAACGCGTACAATGTTCTTATATATAAAATTTTAAAAAAATTTACTCTTTCGATTGTATCAAAATGTTCAGATCATTGTGTTATTGTGTCAAAATGTTCACATCGTTGTGTCAAAAATGTTCAGATCATTGTATAATATTATGTCAAAATATTCAGATCATTGTGCCATATGGTGTAAAAAACCGAGAGAATAATTTATTATTTTATATATAGTAACACTATATATACTTTTGACACAATGACACAATGATCTAAACATTGTTTCGAAAATCGAAAAAGTAATTTTTTTGATTTTTTATATGGTAACACTATACGCGTTTTGAAGATAAAAAAACGCTCGTTCCAATGGTTGAAATTTTTTCTTATCCAAAACAAACTTCTCATTTGAACCTCTCCTTTCATTCTTATACGTATTATAATATTGTATAGATAATATTGGTATTTGGAAATAAAATATTTTCATAAATTATATGAAAATTCATAAAAATTGAAGAAAAAAAATGAGTACTAGTAGTATGGGCAAAGAATGTCTCTTTGGGCTCTACTCTATCTCAGGCTTGGGCCATTTACGTTTCGCCGCTTTTATTCTATGCTTGGATAATTTACATAACAAGGCCCAAATGGCCCGGTTCTGTTTATTATATATCTCAAACTATAAAATAGCCCTCTGTGGCGGATTTTAGACGTAGTTAAATACAATGACTCGATTGTAGAGCATTTTTCGTTTGGCTTTCTCATCCGCCGTTCTTTAAAATGTTGGTTTCTTAAACGTCATTGTAATTATAAAAGGATATAAAATTTTTATTTTATTACTAAACTTAAAAAATTGAATTATTTCATATTGTGTTTTTATTTATTTATTAAGAGATTAGTAAGGGATGTTCCTAAAATGATAGTTTTGTTGTAATAGGTGATTTTTCAACTAAAAAAGTTATAAAAAAATATTAGTAAGATTCATTTTAGATGTGGTGATTTACGTATTAAAAAATCAATAATTAGGATCACAACTGAAAAAAGTTATGCATATATAAATTGAAATAATAAAAAAATCAAGATAACGTAATTTTTCTCTCTCTCTCTCTCTTTTTTTTTGGGTAAATGGCGTAAATTTTATTTCAAACAAATAAACCTACAAAGAGAATAACAAAGGAAAATAAAAATTAGTATTGAACATTTCCCAAATCTAATATTCATCACAAACAAACTATCTAAGTATTTAACACTAATACTCAAACACATAGGGCTGTTTGGTATAAACTGAAGCATTAAGTATTGAATTATTAAATATAAGAGATTTTGAATTAGTTAAGAATAAGAGATTCTGAATCAGTTAAGTGCTGTTTGGTTTGATCTCTGAATAAAATATATCTGTTTGGTCAGAATCCTAAATAATTAATAGTTATTAAAGAAAAAAAATACAAACCGTCATAAAAAATCCAAATTACACATAAATCCTTACAAATTCATAAAAGCATAACAATCCAAATACAAATTAATTTGCCGACATTAGTTGAATAGCTATCTTGTCACGTAAAATAGCCATATCCTCAATGCTTTGTGAACCCCATTCCATGTCGTGAACCGACTGAGTATGATTTTCCTCGTCTTGTGAATATGTAAACAAAGTGTCTTCGTCGCATTCCATAAATAACTGATCATGAATATTCCATTTCATTATAAAGTTATGGATGGCAAAACAATCAATCACTATGTCTCTTTGTATTTGAAATGGAAAAGGGGCCATTTGTTTTAGGATAGGGAATCTTGCCTTCAAAACACCATATGCGCGCTCAATAACATTTCGGAGTTGTGCGTGAGCATGGTTGAATTTTTTTTCTTGGTCAATGCACGCTGTCGTCGAAAATCGGCTAACCAGTATCTTGTATCACGGGAGCCATAAACCCACAAGTGTTGGTGTATGCAGTGTAGCAAAGGTAATATTTACCTGTAAACTTTAGACATTGTCAGTTTTGTTCTTAAACTTTGACCAAGCTGTAAAACTTTTTTTCAAGTAATCATATTTGTTCTTCATTTTTTTTTATCCACTTCAAAATCATATTCTTTGTGGGGATTTTGAGATTGATTTCCTGATTCTGATTCCATGACAGTTTTTCCGAGATGGAAAAAGATAAGTGTGAGATGTGATGAGAGGATAAAATGTACACTTTATTTTATATTAATCACTCTCTTTACACACCAACTTGTGTATAAAATATATTATTTTAGTTAGTTTTTATGGTTAGTGTCTTGAGAAGGTAAATGAGCTTAAATAATATGATTAAGTTGAGCTTGAATTTGAACGTGTTGACAAGTTAGACTATATAATTATTGTTTCTAAATATTAGTTCATTTCTTAGATATAAAAATGATTTTATTTTAAAGTAAAAAATGATTAATGTTAATTGTAGGTTGATGACACTTTTGTCGTGACTTTCAATTGTGAAGAGGAATTAAAAAGGAGCATTATATGGAGGTTCCTCACGTGAGGTCTACGTGCACTTTAATTAATTATATATGGCCTGGTGAACACATATTGGAGTTAGCAAGTTGAAAGCATGAAATCGGAATGTGAAGCTCGGGCGATACACCGAAGTTGGAGCTTTTTAGGGCGGTACTCCCCAATGTGATGTCGGCAGAATTTTATTTTCTTTGTTTTCAAGTTCAATTTTAAATACTCTATTCTCATTAGTTTGAACCCTAATCACCTCTAGTCGTTTTTGGGGTGAAGAATACGAATTTGGAGCCTTGTTTAGAGATTCTTTGAAGACTTTAATCATTCAGTAATAGTTTTTTAATGCAATTTTCATTCATAATCATGTTTGTTTCATTAGCCATGTCCGGCTAATCACCTTTAACTACTTTTGGTGATTAAAATCGTTCTGTTCTTAACTGTTAATTGCTAATTATTTCGGTTTTCCTTGCAACTGTTGAGCACCCGAATGCTGAACTTGTTTAACTAAACTAGTAAATTAGGGTTTTAGTGATCCACTGTCATGATCTAGCATTTTCTTGCGGCAGGAACTAAGCAACCCACTAGGAACTTAGGTTATTAGGTCAACTAAGCAATTGGGGAGTATGTCTATGTGTTATTAGCAATTGATTAGGTTTTGCCCATATCGGTAGGCAATCAGGATCCAAAGGTAGTTAGCTTTTCCCATTTGATAATTCACTCAACTTCTCTAGCTTTTAAGTTTATAAAATTTTATTTATTCACCCCAACTCATTCAAAACAGCTAAGAGGCAAATTAGGTAAATTCAGGTTAATCGTAGTTTGATAGTTAGTTTAATCAATTAGTCAATTTCCACATATTCCTTAGGTTTGATAACCCTAACCTACCACTTCTACAAATTAATTTAGTTGGGGATTTGTGACGGTCTGACAAACCGTTATCACTAACTAGTAATAGTACTCCTCTAGTTATATTAAAGATGTGGTAAACACGACGTTGATACATCTTATATGCACCTAAGATACAATGAGAAGTGGCACGAGAATCAGTCCCGTGTAGGTAGATATAATGAGCCACTATGAAACGAATCAGTGGCATTTTATGTATCACTTACTAATAAGCGAGTGAGGGACTATTGGTGTCCATAAGTAAAGTTCAAGTCTTGCAGCGTAACGTTTAACGTACGCAGAAGATTAAAGTCGAGTAGCAGAAGCTTCATAGTGAATTTCAACCTTGAGGAACTTCGAAGCATATCCCGATGGGATTCATAATCAAGCTACCCTATATAGCTAAGAGTTATGACACCACCTAGATAATATGAGATTGATTAAAGGGAGGGTTCCTTTATTTTGAGAGACGTATTCTCCCAAAGCGTTAGCTAGATTATTCGTTAGAAATTCTGCCTAAAAGTATTAGTATTTGTTATAGAAATACGGTTCACATTCTAAATTGTGAACAAGATTACGTGGGTAGAATAATTGACGTATTACCTTATAGGTAATAGAGGTAGATGACGGGTTGTCATAAAAAGTTTGTTGCGTTTCTAAAAATCGTAACCTAGAAACGAGAAGGTTCATAGGATGCATTAGATGCATGAGAAAAAGGTTCCGGATTTATCCGAGAAAGGAAGGTAAAAGGTGAGGATCTCATTTCTGAAATAAATCAAAGTTTGAGTAGGTTTCGAGGATGAAACCTTGTTTATGGGGGGTAGAGTTGTAACACCCCAAAATTTCATAACTTGAGTAAAATACATGTGCTATATGTGTTAAGTAGCTAAAACAACTTACGGGTTGGTAAATTGATAAAAGGCTATGAACTTGCAAATACTATACGTGTTTGTGATGTAGATACATATGATATATGTGTTAGATAGCTAAACGTGATAGAACGTATGAAAAATGCATGTTTACCCTTTAGGCGGGTAATGAATTCATAAAGAGTAGCATTATACGTATGTTATACATAATGGGATAAGAAAATATGATAGATACGTATTTTATAACCATGATAAGTGATGTATATGGTGTTAGCATAAAATACATGTTTAGAAGTTGATATAATAGAAATAGATGATAACCGGAGGAAAATACCTTTACACGATTGTGTTATGTGAGATACATGTGTAGGTATATACGTATATACATTCTAATAGCATTAATGCATATGAAATAGTTATTTGATGAATATATACGTGGGAATACATGTTCGAATAGTTAAACGCGTGAAAAATAAATAAGAACGTATCCTTACATTAAACGGATTGTTAAAACTAAATAAATACGTAACGTATACAAGTATTATACGTATTTATATGTATTATTATGTATTTATATAAACCCGAGACTTAGAAGTTATTATAAATGTGTCCTAAAGTGAATCGAAACATGAAATAATAAGTATGGGAAGTAGAAGGATGTAAATTGATAGAAAATATATATAAACATATATATATATATAAATATATGAATGTATATAAACCTTATTGAACGTATCCCGAGCCCTAAAACTATTAGAATTATGTCCCACAATGTTTTGGTACATAAAATAATAGAAGAATAAAAGTTAGAGGGGCTAAAGTGCAAAATAGTGAAAGATATGTATATATATATATATATATATATATATAGATATATATATATATACGTATGTATACGTATATCATCGAGCGTGTCCCGAGACTTAGAAACTTTTATAAATATGCCCCATAATGTCTTAAAGCATAAAATAACAGTTTGGTAGAAGTCTGGGGGCTTAAATGCAATTATAAAGTAGAGGGACCATTTCTGCCATTTCCCCAAACTGGGCCGCGGGTCGCGAAGCTTACCAGGCCCACTGTCGCGATACGCGACACTTTACAGGTCGCAGAAATGTCCACGGTTCCAACTTGCAGCCCACGTTTGATCCCCCTATCGTGTCAATTCGATCGAATTAGTCATGCTACTGGGTGGAGGGACCAGGGGCGACCTTCATGAGTATAAATAGGACCTTAGATCGGCCTTTAGAACTTGCAAATTCACTCAAATATCACCTAAAACCCTAAACCGAAGCAAAAACTTTTGCGTGAGCAATTCGACCAAATGAGAAGGAATTAAGGTCCGATCTTCTGCAGTCCCTCGTTTATAGGTATGCTCAACAATAGCCCCATGTTAATTTCAGTTATTATAATGTCTAGATTAGAGATTTAAAACTATGCAAAAACTAGGGTTCTTGAGCTTGTTTTGTCAAAATCGGGTGATCGTGTGGGAATTAGGTCTGAATTTTTGTAGGTAATCCTAAAAAATGTGTTTTAAGAGAGCCCTAAGTTTATTTCACAATTGGAAAAGGTTTGGTAAAAGTTTTGTTAACGGGTCAAAATTAGGGTTTTCGTAACGTTGTTCTGCCCAAATTGAGTAAACGGTTTTGAATTAAGCTTTGATATTTTAAAGCATATTATAAAATGTTATAATGGGTAATACCCTAAGACGGTTTCGAATAAAACTGAGTTTTGGTCAAGAAATGAGAAAAACGGGAAATTAGGGTTTCTAAATATGATTATTTAATATAAAATAATCCGGAGAGTATGGGGACTTGATTTTTGGTATAGTACCATGTTTACATATATAATGAGTATATATATGAAGTTAAAATGGATGACTATTAAAGTATTGAATATACTAAGTTAATCGGATATTTAGAAGTTCGTGCGGACCGGAAGGGTAAACGTCTGTACACTGGGGTTTCTGGCAAAGCGGGGGTGTCACATAAATCCCAACTGGGACCTGGCGTACCTCACTGGGCGATTCCGGAGTGAGTGTTTACTTATAGGAATGCACGTCTTCGTATTATCGTTAAAAGAAAAGGATAACTGCCTAAAGGGCATTTTGGTCATTTTGACCTTTAAAAAGGAATGAACTTAATATTAAATATTATTAAGATAATAAGATGTTAAAATAAACATAGGAGTGTTTATTATATTAAGCCTTGCGTTAACGCCATACAATACGCGATTAGGTTTAATTGGAAGGCATAACAGAGGTTTTGCTTGAATTAACTGCTTAAGAGTATAAGGTGAGTTCTATGAGCCCACTTTTAAATGTTTTAATGTTTTCGGGCTGATATACATGTAATGATATATATTCAACTGTTTACTTGAAAAGTATTTAAGTTAAATGTTTTTACGTGTTTTGTGTTAATACACATACGTGGAATGTTTTAATGTCTATAACTGTTTTAAAGTGTTATTACATGTTATAAACTCTTTTCAGGAAGGTTATAATGAATGGGTAATAAAGAAGTTAAACTTTTGAAGTAAGGTTTAAAAATGAGGAAAATAAGTTTTGAAGAATTGAACTGTTTTCAGAAGAGTTATAATAAATGGTTATTATAAAGATAAATCTTTTTAAAGGTTTTGAGCAAGTTTTTAAAGAAGGTTTTAATCTAAGAAAAAATTGTCTTAAGGAGGGTTGAGGGGAATTGTACAATTCAAGCAGTGGATGAAAATCCACTAGAGTAGCGACGGTTACTCAGGAGGTCGGGAGGTGACTGCCAACCGAACGGACTAAGCTTAGTCTCAGTTAGACAATGCTTAGTAAAAAGAGGTTTTGCTTATAATGTTTCGTATGACTCTTTTATACGTAATGATTATTTGCACGGAGTATGGGTCCTAGAGGCCCAAGGTATGTTAGAGTATTAAATGATTTTTAATACTGAAGGTTTAAATGTATTGGTATAATCCTATTATGTGTTATGCCTGTTAAATATTTTATAAAGAGGGGGCCGTTAGGCCCAAATGTTTGAGGTATATTTTAGAGTATTAAATGATTTTTAATAGTGAAGGTTTAAATGTTTTGGTATAATCCTTTTATGTTTTATACCTATTAAATGTTTATAAAGAAAGACGTCGTTAGGCCCAAATGTTTGAAGTAACCTTTCACGGTAAAGATAAAAGTTTTAATTACTTAGAACTCACCAGCATAAGCTGACCTTTCCAAAAAATGTATGTATGTATGTTAGGTAGTGGTGATGTTTAAAGTAGCAAGGGAAGGGCTCTAGAGAGGGCTGATTAGATGGGCAAACTATCAGGAAGGACTCAGGAGTAGTACTAGCATAGCTATAGATAAGATCTAGTTATTAGATTATGTTGTTATCTTCCTTACTATTGTACTTGGCTTATATATAAATGAAAAGTTTTTAATTTCCGTTGCTTAGTTATCTCTGTTGTACCTTGTGTTCATGAGTAAATCCGACACGTGACCCCTCCTAGAGCCAAGACTAGGAGCGGGCGTCACACATCCCCAATCAAAGATGCTCTGCATTGATCAAAATGAGCCTACTTTTGTTTGCATTTGATCAAAATGGGCCTACTTTTGTTAAAGTTGAGAACTCTTACATAAATCCTCAAATGGCTCCATCATTTTTTGATCAATATGGAATCCTCAATATTCTCTTTCCGTGGCTTTCGATTGTTCAATTTTATAGAATCGAGACTATAAGTCCCACATCGGTTGAGAGGGAGAACGAAACCTTCCTCATAAAGAAGTGGCTACCTTCTCTATCTAGATGTGTTTTGCCTCGGCAAGCAATTCGTCAGTTGAAAACAAAACCGTGTGTTATTTTCTGAAATATGGGCAACCATAGAGGGCTAAGCGGATAATATATGATACCGTTGACTTAGGCGGGTGCAAAACATTAGCTTAGATAGAGATGATGAAAAATAAGAAGGGTGGGTGTGGGGGTGGGGTTGGGGGTGTGTGTTGGTTATTTTGTATTTAATGTGATGTTAGTATATTTAATATAAGTTAACTATATATTTAACGTTTGTTAGGCTAAAAACGTAAAATGTTATAGACCTTGACCTTTTACGTAAAATGTTCCATGCCGCTATTGCTCCTTATGTCGCCACTATTGCTCAAAGTCCCTACTAATAGTATCTCGCTACTAAAGCCATTTGCCCCGTATAACGTATTTTTTTGTATTTTCTTCATTTCCAGAATATTTCAAATAAGTACATTACTAGAAACTGCAGGCCCCGGGAATAAAAAGATACATACGCTAACATTTTCACATATAAACATCATGAATTATTCAATACCCGCTCAAACCACCATATTTATAACTTTTTAGCTCCAAGCACATGAGCACAAACCATAGGAAATATGATGAGAGTGAATAAATTGTAACTAATAAATATATAGAATTAAATATATAAAAGCGTTACAAAATATTCTCTCATCAACTACATAAACGTTGTTTTCTGAATATTTTGCTACTTATGTTATAAGTTGATAACATATATATAAACTAGCTATTAAGACAATGTCGTCATTCGTTCGCCTCCTCATCCTCGTACGCCTCATCTCCATGGTCCGCCTCATTTTACTCGTCCGTATCATCATGTTGGTGGCCAACATTTATTCCCATAATCAAACCCGGATAATATTGTGACATTTGTGCTTCAAATTAACGTCGTATCTTGGAACAAGTTAGTAATATGAGCCTACAAACACTTAATAGTTCAGGTCAAACGGGACAAAGTACTAACATTTTATAAATAGTACCAGTGTTGCAGAAATCCCGATTAATCAGTGATTAATCTCCGATTAATCGCCTGGCGGTCCCCAAGTAATTACGATTAAGGGTTGGAGGGTCCTTGGCAGTCAAAGCTGTCAACACCGATTAATCAATTTTATAAAATATAATTATATTTTATATCAATCAATTTAATATTGTCTGTGTGTGTGTTTTTTTGATATAATTAAACGTATTGTACTTGTACTATGGTAATTTATAACTTCAAATGTTTATTTAGGTACTAGTTTATGATTTTTTTAAGGTTATTTACTTATTATATTAGGATATTGGTAATATAT
>JBCNJP010000015.1:14345588-14453035 GCA_039602395.1 Deinandra increscens subsp. villosa | reverse complement strand
TGTTTCTAAATATTAGTTCATTTCTTAGAAATAAAAATGATTTTATTTTAAAGTGAAAAATGATTAATGTTAATCGTAGGTTGATGACACTTTTGTCGTGACTTTCAATTCTGAAGAAGAAAAGTACATATGGAGAAAGCATATCATGGAATTAAAAAGGAGCATTATATGGAGGTTCCTCACGTGAGGTCTACGTGCACTTTAATTAATTATATATGGCCTGGTGAACACATATTGGAGTTAGCAAGTTGAAAGCATGAAATCGGAATGTGAAGCTCGGGCGGTACACCGAAGTTGGAGCTTTTTAGGGCGGTACTCCCCAATGTGATGTCGGCAGAATTTTATTTTCTTTGTTTTCAAGTTCAATTTTAAATACTCTATATCTCATTAGTTTGAACCCTAATCACCTCTAGTCGTTTTTGGGGTGAAGAATACGAATTTGGAGCCTTGTTTAGAGATTCTTTGAAGACTTTAATCATTCAGATAATAGTTTTTTAATGCAATTTTCATTCATAATCATGTTTGTTTCATTAGCCATGTCCGGCTAATCACCTTTAACTAGTTTTGGTGATTGGTTGGTAAAATCGTTCTGTTCTTAACTGTTAATTGCTAATTGTTTCGGTTTTCCTTGCAACTGTTGAGCACCCGCATGCTGAACTTGTTTAACTAAACTAGTAAATTAGGGTTTTAGTGGTCCACTGTCATGATCTAGCATTTTCTTGCGGCAGGAACTAAGCAACCCACTAGGAACTTAGGTTATTAGGTCAACTAAGCAATTGGGGAGTATGTCTATGTGTTATTAGCAATTGATTAGGTTTTGCCCATATCGGTAGGCAATCAGGATCCAAAGGTAGTTAGCTTTTCCCATTTGATAATTCACTCAACTTCTCTAGCTTTTAAGTTTAGTAAAATTTTATTTATTCACCCCAACTCATTCAAAACAGCTAAGAGGCAAATTAGGTAAATTTAGGTTAATCAGTAATTTGATAGTTAGTTTAATCAATTAGTCAATTTCCACATATTCCCTAGGTTCGATAACCCTAACTTACCACTTCTACAAATTAATTTAGTTGGGGATTTGTGACAGTCTGACAAACCGTTATCACTAGCTAGTAAAAGTACTCCTCTAGTTATATTAAAGATGTGGTAAACACGACGTTGATACATCTTATATGCACCTAAGATACAATGAGAAGTGGCACGAGAATCAGTCCCGTGTAGGTAGATATTATGAGCCGCTATGAAACGAATCAGTGGTATTTTATGTATCACTTACTAATAAGCGAGTGAGGGACTATTGGTGTCCATAAGTAAAGTTCAAGTCTTGCAGCGTAACGTTTAACGTACGCAGAAGATTAAAGTCGAGTAGCAGAAGCTTCATAGTGAATTTCAACCTTAAGGAACTTCGAAGCATATCCCGGTGGGATTCATAATCAAGCTACCCTATATAGCTAAGAGTTATGACACCACCTAGATAATATGAGATTGATTAAAGGGAGGGTTCCTTTATTTTGAGAGACGTATTCTCCCAAAGCGTTAGCTAGATTATTCGTTAGAAATTCTGCCTAAAAGTATTAGTATTTGTTATAGAAATACGGTTCACATTCTAAATTGTGAACAAGATTACGTGGGTAGAATAATTGACGTATTACCTTATAGGTAATAGAGGTAGATGACGGGTTGTCATAAAAAGTTTGTTGCGATTCTAAAAAATCGTAACCTAGAAACGAGAAGGTTCATAGGATGCATTAGATGCATGAGAAAAAGGTTCCGGATTTATCCGAGAAAGGAAGGTAAAAGGTGAGGATCTCATTTCTGAAATAAATCAAAGTTTGAGTAGGTTTCGAGGATGAAACCTTATTTATGGGGGGTAGAGTTGTAACACCCCAAAATTTCATAACTTGAGTAAAATACATGTGCTATATGTGTTAAGTAGCTAAAACAGCTTACGGGTTGGTAAATTGATAAAAGGCTATGAACTTGCAAATACTATACGTGTTTGTGATGTAGATACATATGATATATGTGTTAGATAGCTAAACGTGATAGAACGTATGAAAAATGCATGTTTACCCTTTAGGCGGGTAATGAATTCATAAAGAGTAGCATTATACGTATGTTATACATAATGGGATAAGGAAATATGATAGATACGTATTTTATAACCATGATAAGTGATGTATATGGTGTTAGCATAAAATACATGTTTAGAAGTTGATATAATAGAAATAGATGATAACCGGAGGAAAATACCTTTACACGATTGTGTTATGTGAGATACATGTGTAGGTATATACGTATATACATTCTAATAGCATTAATGCATATGAAATAGTTATTTGATGAATATATACGTCGGAATACATGTTCGAATAGTTAAACGCGTGAAAAATAAATAAGAACGTATCCTTACGTTAAACGGATTGTTAAAACTAAATAAATACGTAACGTATACAAGTATTATACGTATTTATATGTATTATTATGTATTTATATAAACCCGAGACTTAGAAGTTATTATAAATGTGTCCTAAAGTGAATCGAAACATGAAATAATAAGTATGGGAAGTAGAAGGATGTAAATTGATAGAAAATATATATAAACATATATATATATAATATATGAATGTATATAAACCTTATTGAACGTATCCCGAGCCCTAAAACTATTAGAATTATGTCCCACAATGTTTTGGTACATAAAATAATAGGAATAAAAGTTAGAGGGGCTAAAGTGCAAAATAGTGAAAGATGTATATATATATATATATATATATATATATATATATATATATATATACGTATATCATCGAGCGTGTCCCGAGACTTAGAATCTTTTATAAATATGCCCCATAATGTCTTAAAGCATAAAATAACAGTTTGGTAGAAGTCTGGGGGCTTAAATGCAATTATAAAGTAGAGGGGCCATTTATGCCATTTCCCCAAACTGGGCCGCGGGTCGCGAAGCTTACCAGGCCCACTTTCGCGATACGCGACACTTTACAGGTCGCAGAAATGTCCACGGTTCCAACTTGCAGCCCACGTTTGATCCCCCTATCGTGTCAATTCGATCGAATTAGTCATGCTACTGGGTGGAGGGACCAGGGGCGACCTTCATGAGTATAAATAGGACCTTAGATCGGCCTTTAGAACTTGCAAATTCACTCAAATATCACCTAAAACCCTAAACCGAAGCAAAAACTTTTGCGTGAGCAATTCGACCAAATGAGAAGGAATTAAGGTCCGATCTTCTGCAGTCCCTCGTTTATAGGTATGCTCAACAATAGCCCCATGTTAATTTCAGTTATTATAATGTCTAGATTAGAGATTTAAAACTATGCAAAAACTAGGGTTCTTGAGCTTGTTTTGTCAATATCGGGTGTTCGTGTGGGAATTAGGTCTGAATTTTTGTAGGTAATCCTAAAAAATGTGTTTTAAGAGAGCCTTAAGTTTATTCCACAATTGGAAAAGGTTTGGTAAATGTTTTGTTAACGGGTCAAAATTAGGGTTTTCATAACGTTATTCTGCCCACATTCAGTAAACGGTTTTGAATTAAGCTTTGATATTTTAAAGCATATTATAAAATGTTATAATGGATAATACCCTAAGACGGTTTCGAATAAAACTGAGTTTTGGTCAAGAAATGAGAAAAACGGGAAATTAGGGTTTCTAAATATGATTATTTAATATAAAATAATCCGGAGAGTATGGGACTTGATTTTTGGTATAGTACCATGTTTACATATATAACGAGTATATATATGAAGTTAAAATGGATGACTATTAAAGTATTGAATATAGTAAGTTAATCGGATATTTAGAAGTTCGTGCGAACCGGAAGGGTAAACGTCTGTACACTGGGGTTTCTGGCAAAGCGGGGGTGTCACATAAATCTCAACTGGGACCTGGCGTACCTCACTGGGCGATTCCGGAGTGAGTGTTTACTTATAGGAATGCACGTCTTCGTATTATCGTTAAAAGAAAAGGATAACTACCTAAAGGGCATTTTGGTCATTTTGACCTTTAAAAAGGAATGAACTTAATATTAAATATTATTAAGATAATAAGATGTTAAAATAAACATAGGAGTGTTTATTATATTAAGTCTTGCGTTAACGCCATACAATACGCGATTAGGTTTAATTGGAAGGCATAACAGAGGTTTTGCTTGAATTAACTGCTTAAGAGTATAAGGTGAGTTCTATGAGCCCACTTTTAAATGTTTTAATGTTTTCGTGCTGATATACATGTAATGATATATATTCAACTGTTTACTTGAAAAGTATTTAAGTTAAATGTTTTTACGTGTTTTGTGTTAATACACATACGTGGAATGTTTTAATGTCTATATTACATGTTATAAACTCTTTTCAGAAAGGTTATAATGAATGGGTAATAAAGAAGTTAAACTTTTGAAGTAAGGTTTAAAAATGAGGAAAATAAGTTTTGAAGAATTGAACTGTTTTCAGAAGAGTTATAATAAATGGTTATTATAAAGATAAATCTTTTTAAAGGTTTTGAGCAAGTTTTTAAAGAAGGTTTTAATCTAAGAAAAAATTGTCTTAAGGAGGGTTGAGGGGAATTGTACAATTCAAGCAGTGGATGAAAATCCACTAGAGTAGCGACGGTTACTCAGGAGGTCGGGAGGTGACTGCCAACCGAACGGACTAAGCTTAGTCTCAGTTAGACAATGCTTAGTAAAAAGAGGTTTCGCTTATAATGTTTCGTATGACTCTTTTATACGTAATGATTATTTGCACGGAGTATGGGTCCTAGAGGCCCAAGGTATGTTAGAGTATTAAATGATTTTTAATACTGAAGGTTTAAATGTATTGGTATAATCCTATTATGTGTTATGCCTGTTAAATTTTTATAAAGAGGGGGCCGTTAGGCCCAAATGTTTGAGGTATATTTTAGAGTATTAAATGATTTTTAATAGTGAAGATTTAAATGTTTTGGTATAATCCTTTTATGTTTTATACCTATTAAATGTTTATAAAGAAAGACGTCGTTAGGCCCAAATGTTTGAAGTAACCTTTCACGGTAAAGATACAAGTTTTAATTACTTAGAACTCACCAGCATAAGCTGACCTTTCCAAAAATGTATGTATGTATGTATGTTAGGTAGTGGTGATGTTTAAAGTAGCAAGGGAAGGGCTCTAGAGAGGGCTTATTAGATGGGCAAACTATTAGGAAGGACTCAGGAGTAATACTAGCATAGCTATAGATAAGATCTAGTTATTAGATTATGTTGTTATCTTCCTTACTATTGTACTTGACTTATATATAAATGAAAAGTTTTTAATTCCCGTTGCTTAGTTATCTCTGTTTTACCTTGTGTTCATGTGTAAATCCGACACGTGACCCCTCCTAGAGCCAAGACTAGGAGCGGGCGTCACACATCCCCAATCAAAGATGCTCTGCATTGATCAAAATGAGCCTACTTTTGTTTGCATTTGATCAAAATGGGCCTACTTTTGTTAAAGTTGAGAACTCTTACATAAATCCTCAAATGGCTCCATCATTTTTTGATCAATATGGAATCCTCAATATTCTCTTTCTGTGGCTTTCGATTGTTCAATTTTATAGAATCGAGACTATAAGTCCCACATCGGTTGAGAGGGAGAACGAAACCTTCATCATAAAGAAGTGGCTACGTTCTCTATCTAGATGTGTTTTGCCTCGGCAAGCAATTCGTCAATTGAAAACAAAACCGTGTGTTATTTTCTGAAATATGGGCAACCATAGAGGGCTAAGCGGATATATATGATACCGTTGACTTAGGCGGGTGCAAAACATTAGCTTAGATAGAGATTATGAAAAATAAGAAGGGTGGGTGTGGGGGTGGGGTTGGGGGTGTGTGTTGGTTATTTTGTATTTAATGTGATGTTAGTATATTTACTATAAGTTAACTATATATTTAACGTTTGTTAGGCTAAAAACGTAAAATGTTATAGACCTTGACCTTTTACGTAAAATGTTCCATGCCGCTATTGCTCCTTATGTCGCCACTATTGCTCAAAGTCCCTACTAATAGTATCTCGCTACTAAAGCCATTTGCCCCGTATAACGTATTTTTTAGTATTTTCTTCATTTCCAGAATATTTAAATAAGTACATTACTAGAAACTGCAGGCCCCGAGAATAAAAAGATACATACGCTAACATTTTCACATATAAACATCATGAATTATTCAATACCCGCTCAAACCACCATATTTATAACTTTTTAGCTCCAAGCACATGAGCACAAACCATAGGAAATATGATGAGAGTTAATAAATTGTAACTAATAAATATATAGAATTAAATATATAAAAGCGTTACAAAATATTCTCTCATCAACTACATAAACGTTGTTTTCTGAATATTTTGCTACTTATGTTATAAGTTGATAACATATATATAAACTAGCTATTAAGACAATATCGGCATTCATTTGCCTCCTCATCCTCGTACGCCTCATCTCCATGGTCCGCCTCATTTTACTCGTCCGTATCATCATGTTGGTGGCCAACATTTATTCCCATAATCAAACCCGGATAATATTGTGACATTTGTGCTTCAAATTAACGTCGTATCTTGGAACATGTTAGTAATATGAGCCTACAAACACTTAATAGTTCAGGTCAAACGGGACAAAGTACTAACATTTTATAAATAGTACCAGTGTTGCAGAAATCCCGATTAATCGGTGATTAATCTCCGATTAATCGCCTGGCAGTCCCCAAGTAATTACGATTAAGGGTTGGAGGGTCCTTGGCAGTCAAAGCTGTCAACACCGATTAATCAATTTTATAAATATAATTATATTTTATATCAATCAATTTAATATTGTCTGTGTGTGTGTTTTTTTATATAATTAAACGTATTGTACTTGTACTATGGTAATTTATAACTTCAAATGTTTATTTAGGTACTAGTTTATGATTTTTTAAGGTTATTTACTTCTTATATTAGGATATTGGTAATATATACATGTTTATATATATATATATACATGTTTATAGGTAGGGTGAGGTTCATTGTAGACACCTCCATAAGTGTAGACAGGTAGACACCCTATTTCACATGTGAAATTACTTTATTTCACATGTGTTTTCACATGTGAAATTTTCTTAACAATGAGAAAAAGGAAAAAAAAAATAAATTAATCATAACCATTAGATCAATAAATCTAATGGTGAAAAAATGTGTCTATCTGTCTACACTTATGGGGGTGTCTACAATGAACTTTTCACTATGTTTACATATATATACACATGTTTATATAGGGTAAGGTTCAATGAAAAACCTTATATTTCTGAAAAACCTGGAAAACCCATCTTACACCATTGATTTCAATGATTTTGAAATCAATGACTGAGATTAAATAGGGGCAAAATTGTCAATTTATGTTTTTAATGAAAGGCATAATAGACATTTAATATTTTTATTAATAAATGTTAAAATTTAATTTTCTCTCTCCTATTAACTAACTCCTAAAATATCTATTTCTCTTTCTCTCTCTTCCATATTTTAATTTCCAATTTGTAGGCAACAACTAGAAGAAAAAAAAACAAACCAAATTTAGAAAGAAAAAAAATCGATAATCAAGTTAATACCAGGTGACGATTGTTACAGCGTTGTAACAAAAAAATCGAGACCCCTAAAAACGGTGTTTTGTTACATGGGATTTTTGTTACACCACTATAACATAAAAACTGTGTGACAATAAGTAATCAAATACGTTGTTACACCATTGTAACATAAAAACACTGTGACAATAAGTAATCAAATACGTTGTTACTCCACTGTAACAAAAAACACTGTGACAATAAGTAATCAAATACGTTGTTACACCATTGTAACATAAAAACACTGTGACAACGTAAAAACGGTGTTTTGTTACATGGGATTTTTGTTACACCACTATAACATAAAAACTGTGTGACAATAAGTAATCAAATACGTTGTTACACCATTGTAACATAAAAACACTGTGACAATAAGTAATCAAATACGTTGTTACTCCACTGTAACAAAAGACACTGTGACAAAAAAAAGTTACGCATATGAAATTAAAGTTTACAATATTAACAGAACAAGATGTTACACCAATGTAACAAAAAAAAGTTACGCATATAGAAATACAGTCATGCAGATTCGATTCCAAATACGTTGTTACACCACTGTAACAAAAAACACTCACACCAAATTTTACATCCATAAAAACGAGTTACATTACCACTATGTTACATCGATGTAACAAAAAAATTTAAGCATACGTAACATGTCTTCTTCTTCTTCTACATCATCATCGTGTTCTTCGTCCGAGTTTCTTCTTTCTGTCAGGGGCGTTAAGTGGGTTTGTGCCGTCGTACGCATCATACGCATACGTAATCAAACCCTAAATCGATGTACAATCGATGAACTCGAATCGATATACAATTAATGTATGAATGTTGAATACAAATGAACACGAATCGATATACAATTAATGTATGAATGTTGAATACAAATGATGTACGAATCGATACAATCGATGTACGAATGATGAATACAAATCGATGTACAATCGATGGACGAATGTTGAATACAAATCGATGTACAATTGATGAACGAGTCGGCGATTGTAATCGATTAAAAAGTCTTGACCGGAATTAATTTCGTCAAGGAATTTAGGGTTTGACCGGAAGAATTTGATGAAGATATGATGAAGGATCGATGAACATGGATCTGGGAGTTTTAATAGTTGTTTAATAGGATAGCTAGTTAATAGGAATGGTAGTTATGGTGATAATTAAAAAATATGGTTTCCTAAAATAGTTTATGATAATTTACCTTAATACCCTTTTAATAAAAGAAATAATTTAAAATAGAAGGAATTATCTGATTGGTGGAGAGTAGTTTTCCAGGTTTTCCAAAAAGTAATGGGTTTTCCATTGATCTCTTTCCATAGTTCAGGTCAAACGGGACAAAGTACTAACATTTTATAAATAGTACCAGTGTTGCAGAAATCCCGATTAATCGGTGATTAATCTCCGATTAATCGCCTGACAGTCCCCAAGTAATTACGATTAAGGGTTGGAGGGTCCTTGGCAGTCAAAGCTGTCAACACCGATTAATCAATTTTATAAATATAATTATATTTTATATCAATCAATTTAATATTGTCTGTGTGTGTGTTTTTTTATATAATTAAACGTATTGTACTTGTACTATGGTAATTTATAACTTCAAATGTTTATTTAGGTACTAGTTTATGATTTTTTAAGGTTATTTACTTCTTATATTAGGATATTGGTAATATATACATGTTTATATATATATATATACATGTTTATAGGTAGGGTGAGGTTCATTGTAGACACCTCCATAAGTGTAGACAGGTAGACACCCTATTTCACATGTGAAATTACTTTATTTCACATGTGTTTTCACATGTGAAATTTTCTTAACAATGAGAAAAAGGAAAAAAAAAAGAAATTAATCATAACCATTAGATCAATAATCTAATGGTGAAAAAATGTGTCTATCTGTCTACACTTATGGGGGTGTCTACAATGAACTTTTCACTATGTTTATATATATATACACATGTTTATATATATATATATAGGGTTAGGTTCAAATGAGAACCAATTGCTTTTGAGAACTTTTAAGAACCATTTTGGGCCACTAGTTTTCATGGGGGGACCACTCAAATTCATGGGGGGGATTTTCCTATAGATAACTAGTGGCTAGAATGGTTCTCAAAAGTTCTCAAAACCAATTGGTTCTCAAATGATATATATATATATATATATATATATATTAATATTTTAGGGTCTCCGATAATCCCCAATTAATCCGGTTAATTCCTTAACCCCAGTCAACCGTTGAGCTACCGCCGAACGATTTCTACAACCTTGACGAATACTAATACTAACAATTACATACATACTAACGTATATATATATTTACCAATTCTACTAACATTTACCAAACTAATAACATACATATATATACAAACATACAAGTTTCGAATCAAATGGGTCATTTAAATTCATACAACTACATTCATACAACTTTCGGGTCAAACGGGTCAAAATACTAACCATTAGCAAATATTAATACTAACATTTACCAATTCTACTAACATGTACCAAACTAATAGCATACACATACTCACATTTCTTGTAGTACGCCTATATATCGACACCCCATGTCCGTATCAGCAACACCCCTGATTATTAGTAGTCCCAATTATTGATTGCTTAATCATGTTGTAAGTTTCTTTGATGGTTGTAAACGTGTAATAAACACTTGGATCTATATTAAATTGTACATATAGATTCATATTTATGATGGTGTTTATATATCTTTTATTCTTATAAAAGAAAAGTTTTTTTTTTCATTACGTCTATATACACTACAAGAAAATTTAATAGAATGTTGCAACTTTTTCTAAAAAAAGTTGCATTAGATGTTCTAATGCAACATTTATGTATAACGAAGTTGTATTAAGGTCAAATGCAACTCATATGAAATAAGTTGTTTCTAAAAAGTTACATTAGGGTGGGGGGTATGCATGCCTAAGGCATGTTTTAGAATCATGAAACTGACCAATCATAGGCTGCCAACAGGAGAGAGAAAAATAATGTAGAATTGATGTTTTGGTGGTGGGTATGCATGCCTAAATATAATTCTCGGCAATTTGGATAGTTTTGTGAAGTGGGGACCACCTTCACACACATACAAATCTCGGCAAGGTTCGGCAAACATATGCCGAAAACACAAAACTATGCCGATGATTGGAGTATGCCGATTTGGAGGGTATACATGCCTAAAGGTTGCCGATTTCGGCATGGTTGATGCCGAACCCATGATTTAGGCATACCGCCCACCCTTAGGCTCATTTTCTAGTAGTGATAACAAGTTGAATATCTCCATCATTATCTTAAGAGATCATTAGCCGACCATGATACATATGATCTATGTTATAAATTAATTATGTGCCATTTTGATATCTTAATTAGAAGATCAATTCTTCAAGAATCTCTCAAAAATATATATGTATTTTTTTCTTTGATCGCTAGACAACACGTTTAAAAAATCGTAATCTTGGTGCATTTAAGGCGAACCTTAACAGTAAGGTTGCTATCATATGACCAATGATCACAGGTTCTAGTCGTGAAAACTATACCTTCCATACATACAAGGTTAATAATGCGTATTCATAGAAGCTTCATACTCCGAGTTTTCCCTTCATTTTGGTCCATTTAAAAATATGGTGGTTAATGTAAGTTAAGTATGTGGACTACACTTTTAACTTTTGGAAAGCAAAAAGGTAAAAGGGGCAAGAATCTATATACAATTGGGATCGTTGTTGTGGAGGCACCAATTTGTGGATATTGATTTTTGATACATGGCAATCAATTGTGGTACCAATTGATTTCTACTTTAAGATATTTGAAGGATCTATTTCTACACCGTCATTTGTATTCCACTAGATATCCATCACTCACATATATTCGATCTCCCCAACTTGCCACCATCTCTATAGTTTTAAATTATGGTTGTTTCTCGTACGTAATAAGAAACACAATCCAAAGATTGACGTGATAAAGGTGTCATTGCTTGGCAATCTGACGGACCATTGGAGGGTTTCGTCCTTATCCACGAACATATATATAGATTCTTGGATATACTTTGTGGTTCCCATCCTTAACTAAAACTTATAATTAAATGTAATTTGGTGTATAACACCGAGGGCTAGTTATTAATTTCACACTATCCGAATTTTAATATTACGCACCAAATTGGGACGTTTGTCTATTAACACATTGGACGAAAGTCTACATTAGGGTTTGTCACAAGAAGAAAGATACCTACCTTTCACATGGTTGTTTTGATAATTTGTCATATATGGCAGTCCAAATTATGGGTTTGTGGTTATAAATCTACATCTACATCTACCGTACGTACTCTAATAAATAATTATATTTGTTATCACATGTCATTCTTATATTTATTTTTATCTACTTTTCCTGCCTCTCTTTCTTATTAAATACCAATCTTTTCATCTTTTTTCAACGGCGAACACTTAGTTACTCGGGGGTCTCATCATGGCAAACGATGCTACTCACGACATGCTGCGACCACAGGCCGTGCGAGTAACCAAGACCCTCTATGTTACACATCCATTCCAGAGGAAACTCACCGCCCTAAGACCCACTATGGTAAAACCTCTGACACACCTCTGTAATTTTTCATTCATCATTCATTTTTTATGTCTGGTGGGATTTGAACCCTTGACTTCCAAATTGGAATACAAGGATATATCCACTCCACCAAATTGTGAGGGACACCAACCTTTTTATCTATTAAATACTAATAATTTAGATAGTTATATTATATAATTAAATATAAAAAAATAAAATCTTCTTATTCTAATAATTTATTGAAACTTAATAAATTAGAATAAGATTTTATTATTTCTTATCTTAGAATATGATTTTTTATTGCTTAAATCTTTTTTATTTTTGTAATATATGGGTTATAACCAGTGTTGTAGAAATCGTGATTAATCGTTGATTAATCGGTGATTAATCGGTGATTAATCGCCGATTAATCGCTTGGCGCCGCCCAACCGTCTACGATTAAGTGCTTGAAGGTCTGTTGGTCAACGATGGTCAACCAGGGGCGGACCCAGTAAGGGCCCAGGGGTAGCGCCCGCTACCCCTGAACTTTTACCCCGACGTGCAAATTTTTTTTTTATAGGTTTTCGGTTTTTCGCGACCCCTAAAACGAATTTTTCGCGACCCCTGGAAGAAATTTTATGGCTTTTACTTAAAAATATGATCAAAAGTCTCTTAAAAATATGATTAAAAGCCCGTTAACTACCTAAAAAAAAATTCCGGGGGCGCTGCCCCCGAACCCCGTTAGTCCCCGCTACCCCTGATATTCTTTCCTGGATCCGCCACTGTGGTCAACATCGGTCCTTGACGGCCCTTGGTGGTCTAGACCGTGAGCTTAAAATTAAAAATTTCTATTAATTAAAAAAAAACATCAAAATTAAGTTGTAGGCGTATTTTGAAAGAAAAGTAAACCCTAATTTTGCACTTCTTTCATTTTCAACTCCTAATCCTAAGTTATTAGACGTATTAGACTTTACTATTGTAGTTTTTGACTTAAATATTTATTTAAGTACTAGATTGTGATATTTTAAAGGTTTTTTACTGATCTACTTATTAATTATACTAAGATATTACCATATTGGAAATATATATATGTGTATTTATTTTTTATAATAATTTAGGGTCTCCGATTAATTGCCGATTAATCCCCAATTAATCCGATTAATCGTTTAACACCAGTCGACCGTCAAGCTATCGCTAAACGATTTCTGCAACCTTAGTTATAACCTAGTTAATTATATTCAAAAGCTGGTTACTAAAGCAGCGTGTGGTCGTTCTCTAGCTAAACAAGATAAAAAAAGATTCATATAAATCTATGTATCGCCGATGACCCTCTACCTCTTCCTTCCTTGTGATATTGAGACATGGTTTGCTCATAACATATATATAAAAGGAAAAAAAGGGTTTGAACTTTTCCACATTTAAAAATCAAAAAGTAACAGGAATTTTTGCACTTTCAAACCCCACCCCACATCAGAATAAAGCCCAGCTGGCTCCAAAGCTTTTAATTATTTTTCATGTAGAAGCCCTACATCAATATATGCTTTATTTTTATTATTATTATTATTATTATTATTATTATTATTATTATTATATTGTCATTATTATTACTATTATTATTTTATTTTTCTAATTTTATGCGATTACGTTCCGTATGATCTTTTTTTCAAACCTTACACGTGGATGATACTAATTGCATATGTAGCTCAATCATCATATACGTATACACATTTTCATCAATGTCTAATAGGGTTGGTAATTTCTGACACGACCTGTTAACATGACGGGATATGAAAAAAAATTTAAACGTGTCGACCTGTTTATGACACGATTAAAATAATGTCTAAACATGTTTCATATCTTCTAACCTATTTATGACACGATTAAATACGTTTCTAATTTTACTAAATTTTAAAATATTTAAATATATAATAAAAGTCAAAATCCTCTTATAATTTGAGATTTCCACCTTAACGTTTTGATTTTCGCCACCCTACTAACTTTGAAAACTGAAATTCTTCAAATTCGTCAACTCTTTTCGTTTTATATTTGTTAACTTATTTTTGCTTTCCATTCTCAGGATATTAATCGTGTCTAAACAGGTCGTTTCGTGTAACACGTTTATAAACAGATCTGTGTTTGTGTTTGAAGAAAATGTCACGATTAGTTAGTCGTGTAGTGTTCGTGTTTGGTACCCGTGTTAATCGTGTCGTGTATGAGGTATGTGACACATTTAGACCTGTTTTGCCAGCTTTAACATCTAACCTGATCTATAAGACTGAAAACGAGTTTTAAAATAAGACAAAGATAAAATAAGTTTAGTGAAATCAAACAAATATAATATCATTTGGGATGACTTGCCAATGGTGAAGTTGGTAACCTTTTTATATATAACCCTTCCTTAAGATTGTTATACAAAAGTAGAAAAGGCTCCTTCTCAGCGTAGCCTCATCATACGTCCCCCCCCCCCTGCACGTGCGTTGTTCACCAGCAGTGATGACTCAGAAGGGCACCGTCTATGGAGAAACAAATATAGTGTGTAATTATGTCGTTTATTCGTAGGACCTTATGGTTAACTTTTCGTTACGCTCGGATACATTGTCATGAACCAGCAAGGAAACAACCTACGGACCAAATTATTTTATTGAATAAAAACCTTGTATAAGGAGTAATGGTCTATTTCCTCTCATGCACCACTCTCGCGCGTATGGTGTGGCAAAATATTACCAATCGAAAATCTCAAACCAATACCTTAAACCACTCTCACGCGAATCCTATGTTTGTTTACATGGACATAAAACACACAATGCATTACTTTTCATGAGGTGTGAATCATTGTCAAAACGAATCCACATCCTCTAATAGGTACTCACCTACCAATTAATGCGCTTCCGAGGGCGCAAATGATCCATAATACACAAGGCACGTCTTGTTATTAAGGGTAAAAACAAACTTTCAATAGAGAGACTAGTTTCAAAGTCATTATTAAACACCTTAAGTTTACTTTATATATTCATGTTACTAACCCATCAAATGTTATTTCCCCTAAGTGAGTGTGAGGTTTATCCCCAACATGACTTTAAAATTTTACTTAAACAAAGATGAAAAGTTCATAGACAAACGTAAACAACTTTGTCTTACAATTCATGAGAAAAATGACCAAACTTCAAATAGAAGTGGCTCAAAAAATAAAAACTAGAGAGAAGAAGGAAGAATTGAGAAATTGAAATGAAGGAGGAGGAGCAGGGTATTTGTAGACTTTTGGCCACGATAAGGCACGACCCGTGCCTGGTTAGGCATGGCCTGAGCCTGACCAAATGTCAACAAAGTTTGTTGGTTAGTGAATATTTTCCGTATGATCTTGTCAGCAAGGCACGACCCATGGTCAAACTAGGTACGAGGCGTGTTGCAAGAAGCCAGCCACGTCATCAGCCGAAAGTTAATCACTTTTTCTTTTCTGCAGGTGGAGGCACGACCCATGTCTTTGGAGGCACGGCCCGTTTTTGGTCCGGAACTGAATCTTTTGTCATTTTTTTTCTTCATTTTCTTGTATTTTTCATTCCTTTCGTGTTTTTGGACATGGATAACTCTGAAAACTAAAAATAAAATAATATTATACTATTTTATAAATAATTAAATTTATAAGTATAGCAAGCCTACAAGAAATTTTAAATTCATAAACCTCACACACCTCATAATTGGTCACTTGACTCACGTGTTAGTATATATACAATATTTGAGTGAACTCTCATGCCGAAGTGAAAATAAGCAAGATAGCATAGGCTTGAAAAGATTGAAGGGTAAGCTTGGGGTAAGGTAGGAGTAATGATATGAGTCGAATTATACATATTTGTATAGCAAATATTCCCCACAAATTAATTGGATTAAAACAGACTAACTACTAACGAATAACTCTCTTTTTAGGTTTTCTATGTAATCCAGGTGAAAATCATAAAAGGGGTTAAAACAATGGAAAATACAAAGAGAAATACAAACTCTGTGATTTTTTGCCCCAGGCACGACCCGTGTCCCACAAACACGGCCCGTGACGCCTCCCATCGAAGCCCTAAAAGAGTTGACTTTTGCTTCTGACGACACACAACCCGTGCTCTGCCAAAAACGGTCTGTGTCTCTGTTGACTGTTGCACATGTCATGTGTCATTGATCACCCACGACCCGTGTCTCTGCCCCGAATATCAAATTGAAGATCGTCTGTCAGGCACGGCCCGTGCCCGATGCCGAATCTGCCTATAAAAGCCAGCATTTTCCTCCATTTTCATTTTCTCAATTCTACTCTTCATTTCCTTACTCTCTAGATTAATTTTCACTTTCGAGCTACTTGGCGTTTTCTAGTCTTTAATCTTTTAAGTTTGTAAGAACATCAACTTAATTAGATTTGTTTAAAGTTTGTCTATGAGCTACTCATTTTCTATTAAGCAAATCATTGAAGTCATGATTATGCTTAGCTAAACTCTTATACTCACTTCGGGATAAATGAACCTTTGGTTGGTTAGTAAAATGAATTTGCGTATCTACCTTAAGGTAAGTACGAATGACTTTATGAAACTCTTTTAAATTGAAAGTTTATTATTAACTTTTTTGAACCAACGTATCTTGCGTATTGTAGACCATTTGAGGAGTCGAAAGCTCATTAGTCGGAATTGTGACACCCGTCTGGGGGACGTTGCATGATCCTTTATTAACCTTTTTGAACCAACGTGCCTTGCGTATTGGTGATTTGAAAACGCGATCTTTTATTAACTCAGTTTCAAAACAACGGATTTTATTAAAATATGCTTCTATTTTTGAAAAAAAAAATGAAAAAAATATTAGGGTCGTGCATGGGCCGTTTTTTCAAACGAGTTTTGTATAAGGCTTGAATATGAACAAAGAAAAATTAATAGTTGCAGTTTTCTATCCCAACATTTAAGTTGTGCATTGCCTTCAGTATGTTCTAAGCACATACAAATAGGGTTGTTCAAAAAGTTCAAAACTCGAAACTCATTCGAACTCGCTCGAAAAATATTCGGAAAATGCTCGTTCGATTGTCGCTCGCTTTAAAACGAACCGAGCGGCTCAGTTCGATTTGTAAAACGAACCAAGTATAAGCATATGTGCGCTCGCTCGATGCTCGCTCGAATTTATATATACATTTAGTTATTTATTTTATATATTTTTATTATTTATTTTATCAATTTTAATTTTGTTATGTATGGAATTAGGATTGGAATTAAGATTTTTTATTATTCCAAAAATTCTTTGCACTTAATATTTGACTTTGGATGTAAGTTTAATATGTAAGTTTATCATCTTTGTAGCTTCCATTCTCTCTAGCCTCCTCCATTGTCATTGTTTTTATTAATCTTTGTATAATTCTTTCTTATATAGAATGTTTTTTCACAAAGAATCCAATGGTATCGAGACTTCTCATGTTGAATTAAGTGATGGAGAGAGTTTTGAGTTAGTTGATGAAATAAAAAATGAGGAAAACGTAAGTAAAGATGTTGATGCAACTAGAAAGGGAAAGCAAAAGAATAGTTCTGAAGCACATCCAAATTTTATAGACATCGAGGACATGTACAAAGGGAAAATGCTAAAAAAAGAAATAGTGCATTCATTATAATTATATCAGTTCATATTAGTGTTAGTTGGTCTAATAAAATACAAACAAGACTAGTGTGCTAGTTATTAGACAAAATGTGTTAAAATTGGAAACATAATTGAAGGTGTTATGTCAGATCACCGCCCACGTCACTTTCCTTTTTGTTCTGCGACGCTCGAAATTTGCTCGGTGATCGCTCGAAAAATACTCGGATCGAAAGTCGCTCGTTCGATTTTGGATTGGTTGAAAAAATGTTCGGTTCGATTCGGTTTGGTTTGTAAACGAACCAAACACGAGCAAAGGTCCGTTCGGTTCGGTTTGAATCGTGAACAGCCAATGTGAAACATATCGTGCTAGGATGAAGAATTTTGGATGTCGTGGCCTTTATTTTGATCTATAGTTTGTTTGTCACGTGTTGTACTCTTTTGAGCAATTTAGTGTTTGGATGATCCGACAATAATACCAAGCTTCTCCCTTTTTATTGTTGCTCAATTTGTATCTACATAGTTAGGAAATATAAAAAACATAAAATCTGAGTGAAGGCCTAGTAAATCTGCCCGTGTTTTTGCGAGAACAAGTTTATCCTTGCAAATTTGAAGTTTCAAAATTAAATAAGGCGAACCGTGACTTCCGGAAATTAAATTAAGATTACTACTATTACTACTAATAATTCAAAAACTAAAAGTTTAATTGAAAGGGTGAGACACAAGATGCTAACCGTCCTTTGGATGTCTTCGTTTCTGCATTACCAATCCAAACAAGCTTTTATTTTAGACGTCTATGGTAAGCTGCCATGGAGCGTACCACATTTATTTACGGGTCCGTGGTAACAGTTTGTCGACACCGTTACAAATACCTAACTTAATCTGTAGTAGGATAAACTAGGGTTATCGAACCTAAGAAATATGTGATTAAAAACTAGTTGAATGCAATTAACTAACTTAGAGCTATTTAAACTAATGAACTAACTAAATATGCCTCTTAGCTGTTGAATTGGGTTGTAAAGAAATTAACTACTGAAAACTAGAATTAATAGTTACTAACTAACAAGCACTTGAATTTTAAAGAGAAAAAACCTTATGTTAGCCAAACGTAGCCACTTTAGGATCCCGGTTTGCTACTTATCAATCTAATGCTCATTGCAAGGATTTCATCAATTCGAAGTGCCAAAGTGGAAGAGACGTCGAGTAATATCAGGGTTGTTAAGAGTGAGAACATCAATTCGAAGTGCCAAAGTGGAAGAGACATCGAGTTAGTGCAATACGAGATTTTTCCAAAAGTTGCGGTTCAATTAAGTGGTTGTCACATGGAAGTGCATGCAAGTGATGAAGATGACGACGAAGAAGAACAAGTGAAAGAGATGAAGGAAGACGAGGATTACATGATCCTCAAAGGTGCAGACTAAGTCAAGACCGTTGCAAGACATGATCGACAAACTACGATAACTTATTTGTGTTTTAGCATATGGGTCTAAGACTTTATATTTATGGGTCAGAGGCCATGTTTATCGAGCCATTGGGTTGTAATTTTTACGGAAGCCCAACCCGTTAACATTTGTGTCGGTCTAGTCAAGTCCATATAACCTTTTCGTTAAGTTTATTAACCCCCGCTAGCTAGTAGTTGTGGAGGTTAGTACGAGGCTTTTGTTCCAAAAACTTTGTCTAATATATAGGAAGAACGCAGTATCACTCGATCTTTTGTGTTTAGTGTTGTGGAAAGCATATGGCCCACTTCGATGTCAACATTTGTGATCGATCGGCATGAATGTGTATATGATTGACCTGCACAATTAGTAGTATCCACGTGTAAGATCTGGAAAAATGGTGGAGATGTAATCACATAAAATCAGAAAAATAAAATAACAATAAATAATTGATTTTAGGGGTTGTGCATGGAAAATTAAAGGTTTGCAGCCCTTTATTCTGATGTGGGGAGGGGTTGAAAGTGCAAACATTCCTGCCACTTTTGGAGTCATAAAGTGCAAAAGTTCAAACCCTTTTTTTCTTTTTGCTTAGAAAACCATGTCTCATCACGAGGAAGAGATAGAGATAGAGCTGTTTAAAAAGCTCGTGACTCGGAGCTCGCTCGTAGCTCGATCGGAAATAGCTTAGAAGTAGCTTGCTCGAAGGTGTCTTGGTTTGTAACCGAGCCGACCCGAGCCAACTCGGTTTGTAAATGAACCGAGCACGAGCCAAGGGTGGCATGGCTCGTAGCTCGTTCGGTTTTAACTCGTTAGCTCGCTCGATTTTTGCTTGATTTTATTTACCTTATTTTATATATTGTATACAATATTTAAATATGTACAAGCCTATTTTATAGAGAGTACAAACAAAATAACTTGTGTTTTTACCCTAAATCTCTGATACAATATAAGTATATGCCATAAATCTCTAAATCCTTACGGTTTAATCTTCTCACTCTACGCTTTGAACATTTATCTTGTAATTGTACACCTTGTTGGATTTGATGTGTGGTGTATTTTGTACTTGTGTCATATCATTTCTTTTATAAATCATAGAATGATTGTTAAACCATTTTACTTTAATGTTTTGTCTACAACTTCTTTTTAAAACCGAGCCAAAACCAAGCCGAGCCAAGCTGGCTCGGTTTGAAACCAGCTCAAAATTTCACCTTGGTTTAGAATTCGAGCCGAGCCGAACCAACTCGGTTTATAATTCGATCCAAGCCCGAGCCAGCCTTGGCTCGACTCGGCTCGGCTCATGAACAGCCCTAGAGATATATAAAAGTATACAAATCTTTAAGATATACAATAACTATTGTCTAATTAAGGACAAACCCCTATACTATTTTCACTACAAATGAGATCGCGCCTCCTGTGAAAGAACTAATCGGTTGATGGTTTCTCAGGCCACTTGTCCACTTGTAATGGTTAGTTATTGTGAGTAAAAAAGGTGTTTCTTCGTAGACGAACACATAACGCTGAGTGTGGTGACATATGGGTGACTAGAATGGCACCGTTGGAGTTCAGTGGTCCGCTTTCTTGGGTTAAATTTACTAGGGCGATCGGTAAACGTTTTTGATTCGAGCTGGCCACCCTAACTCGGTCAAGCACCAGTTGACCTATCATTTCTGCCCCACTTTTTCATTTGCATTTGTATTAAGTTACTCCATGTTCCCACTTTATTTTCCACATAACCCACTAGTAGGACATGCATTTTGTTTTCTAATTCTTGCTTTAAATAGTGTAAGTTGTTAAATAATTATGAAAGGTAGAAAAGAAGGGATTTAAAGTGAAGTAGTTTTACTCTCTATTAGTCGCTCATCTTTATTTTTTGGAGCTCAACCCACGTATTCAACAGGTAATTTGGAAGCCATCTCGAATCGGCTTACAATAGTTTTGGTCCCAACAAAGTGTGAGAATTCGGGGGAGGCACTCACCCGCCATATAAGCGATGAATAGCCATAGATTTTATTTATGAATTTTTGGATTTTCTCAGTCGTAGATCAAGGGCCGGATGACACCTATATGACGTACCATGTGCCACATCAAGACCTGGATAGCTTTAACCAAGATTCGATGTATTTATATTACGAGAAACAACAATTTAAAACTATAGTTCGAGATCGATGATTGCATATATTGCAGCAAGTTGGTTAGTTGGGGAGATGGAATATATGCGAGTGGTGGCCATATATGGCCGGATATCAATCTAGTGGGATTCACTCCTTTTATCTCCACACAAATGGCAGTGTAGAAATAGATCCTTCACATATCTTAAAGTAGAAATCAATTGGTACCACAATCTATCGCCATGTATCAAATCAATATCCACAAATTGGTGCCTCCACAAAAACGATCCAAATGGTCTATATATATTCTTGCTCTTTTTAATTACCTTTTTGCTTTCCAAAAGTTAAAAGTGTGCCTAGTCCACATGCTTATCAGCATTCTGGAATATGATGTTTGCAAATGCACCAATTTAGACTTGACCATGCACTAGGTTCCGGAAGTGTCATGTTACTTGGTTCTCATTTGCATTTCTACAACTAGCTAGCTAGTTGTTTCCACGCCTTAGATCTGTGATCTCATGTCAAATGACAACAACCTTATGTTTGCTCTAAGCTTCGTCCCTTAGATGCATCATGATTAAGAAAAGCCAGCACACAATCCTTGCATGTGCGAGGTCCATGGAGTGTTGGGCACTTGGTTCTAATCTGCATTTATGCAAAAAAGTTGTTTTTACGACTCGGATATGTAACATTCATATCACACGCTACAAGAAACTGAAGCTACAGTGAGGACACTTGGAAGGTCTATCACGAGGACTTGTCCTTGCCATAGGCCTTTTAAGGTTTTCACAAACCTTTGCTCTAAGCTTCACCCCTTAGATGCGCAAAGATTATGATCTTTAAATGTGCTATCGAACCATCGAAGAAAAGAAAACATACTTTTTGAGTGATTCTTGAAGCATAGATCACACGCATCATGGTCAACTGATTGATAATTGTTATCAAATCATGTAAAAACCTAAATAGTTAGCGTAGGTGCGTAGGATATCACATCTACAACAAGAATGTATTAGTAGAACACGTTTTCTTTGATTGTAAGAAAAGTTCAAAAAGGTTGACTGAAGGTTGATATGAATAAAAAACTAAGAGGCAAGAAAACAAGATTGATTTGCAAATACGAGACACAACTACTTTCAATTTCGGGTATAGTTATGAAATTATAAACTTGACTTATAATAACAATGTTGAATCAACTACATATAAACATAACCTAGTTTATTTTACAATTAATCTAAAACACGATCGATGTACTTACACACCTCCTGATCCTTAACAAAACTAACTAGCTAGGATGTACTGGACATGATCTGGAGGAGTACTACAAATTGTTTGGAATTAACGTGTAACTAAGCACATACAAATATTTATATTTACACGTTAATGAGCACAATTATTCCCTTGTAAACATAACATCATTGAATGAAGTTGTGTCACAAGTATTCACTTTTTTACATGGACATAGCATATAAACACGCTCATATATATGACTCCTGCCACAACTTAATACAACCACACTCTCTAGCCTATTAATTGCCAGAGTTGTTTAAAAAACAGAAAGACTTGAACCCTTAACCTCTATAAGCCACTTGTTTTTTTTTTTCTGAATACCTTGTCACACATGATTTCTTTTCGTAGTAGCCCATATATATTCAGTGACAAATATACTACTTCTATAATCACCATTCAACAAGACTCGATCTTTCGTCTTCTGAATTAGCTAACTTCAGAGTGAAACTAAATCATTTGATATGATACAAGATCCATAGACAGAAACCAATCTGGAAATTTGTTACATTATTAACCTCAAAGCATATATGGGTCACAACATGAACCAAAAAAAAGAAAACTAGTCACAATTAGGAAATTGTGCATCTTCTAGTTAATTATTGAGTGGTAATTAATTAGCTGCTTTTGTTGGAAACCTTAATTTGTTTAAAATATGCAATATCCATCTTCTGTGATTAGTGTTGTTGACAACATTCTGTCCACTTCCATGTCAACATCTGTTCTTTTCGCGAAACGGCCGTGGATCCTTGGCCTTGCCTCGGCGTACGCTTTCCTGGTCGCGTACCTTATCGTTTTCTCAAATTTTCTTGTCTTCTTCTTCTCTCGGTACCTTAGGACTCGCGCTTCTCGGTCTATTTGTGTAAGTTGTGTCGGTATTTCAATCGTCAACGGGCATGAGATTGTTTGTTTAGGAGCTGGTATTCCATAATTTGAGTTTGATACTTCTGTTATTGTTGAGTCTGCAACCATTCCAACTTCCATTGATGACATTGAAACCTGATGCATGCATGTTAAACATAATTAAAAAGTCACGTAATGTCTTGTCCATAATGTGAAAGACTAGAGGTGGTAATTTTGAAATGTTTTATGTTTTTCAATATATTTTTGATAGAAAGGCCGGTTGTACGTGTTTAAAATTCTTATTTAATCTATGAGACGTCAAGTTTATCAGGAATGTAACTTGATTATCAACAAAATTTATATCGAAATTTCTTTTTAAGAAAATTAAACAAAACCATGTATATATTTAAAGTAAAAAAAAAAAGTTACGGTGCACAATTTATTACAGAAAGATAAAATATATGTCAAGAAAAAAATTCGAAAAGGAAAAAAATTCATGTAAAATTTCAAACTCATTCGCACAACTCTCAGTATATATTTACTTTTAAATTTACATTATTTTATCCCAAACAATGTTATTTTGACGGTTGATATCATTGGATTAATTGTGGGTGAAGAGAAAATAAATTCTACTTGGAGTGTTTTTTTCTCCTATTTTTTTTTTTTTTTGAAAGGCAACTAATTCATTCACCAACAAAAAAACAACCCAGCAAGCAAACAGTTTGCAAAAAGAAAAAACAAAACACCACCAAATCCTACTTGGAGAATTGGAGTTAGCTCTCTTTTAGTAAAGTTGAGTTGCTTTTCCTATTATGGTAGCAAACTGCCTTTTTATAAAAGAAAATTTCAAAAAGTGCCTCAAGGGCTTGGGGAAATCTCCAAATTATCTATAAATCCAAAAAGGTTCCATAAAGAACACCATCAACTATTTTACAAAATACTAAACACAATGGCTAAAAGAATAAATCCAAATTATTAAACCATTATGGTTTAAATTTGGTAAATTAATGATTGTGATAACTCTCTCCTACAAAAATTCGAAGGGGTTGGATGTTTAAAAAACCTACATTAGAGCTATATAATACCCTTTTTGTTAAACGGAAAAACTAAACAATTTTTGAAAGATAATATAAAAGTGAATTAAATATGTCAAGTAATTGACAAAAACTTTATATATATAGAAAAAACATACACTGTCCCCAAGTGAACCAGAGTATCCATAGCCACCATTGGAGGCCGTCTCATATTGAAATTTCTGATTTTGGAAGTTATGATGATGAAGTTGATGGTAGTTATTTAACTGTCCACTGCCAACTGGCACCACTCTATCAGCATCACAACCTCCATACTTGTACTGCTGCTTCTGCTCAATATTATTAATCCCACCATTCATATACTTATAATCATCACTGATCAATTGAGTATCTTGGCAGGATTTGTAGTCAACAACTTCCAAATTCTCATCTCCATTAAACACAAGATCATTAGTCACACCATTTTGGTTTTGACCAAGAGAATCAAACATCATCCACGACGCCGCCTCATCTTCACCCTCATTATCTCGTGCTCCCATGAACTCTTGAGGTTCAAACCCTGGTCCGGTACCAGACCATGGTTCGGTCTTAGTATAGACCGAACCCCAAACCGGCATCACCGGGACCCGGTGATGCCGGCGGGAAAGAGGGTTTGCAGAGTGGATGACCGCGTCACATGTGGCGCAAAGTGACGCGGCATCCGCTCTGCACATGAAAGCAGCGGGAGCCTGCTCACACGCATCACACACCCTTACACGTTTGTGCCCCGACGAGAGTTTGTCGGCGGCATGAACATGGGAGTCACAGCGGGGGCATAGGTACGCCAAGTCCGCCACACAGAATATCGTGCCAGGGGCGGAGCGACATGTGTCGCAGAGTCGAGCTCGAATGGTACTATTGTTTAAGCATAAGGTACTAGTGATATCTTCATTTAACATGATGGTGAGCTAGAGATAGTGTTGCATAAGCAATTGGTGTGTGTTTTGTGTTTGGTGTTTGAGTTTAGTTATTATTATATTGAGGAATCAAGGGAGTGACACGTGGAGAGGAACGAATGGATGAGAAAGGTCATGTTGTGGATGTGGGTCCGGGAATCATGAAAAGGTTGGGCCATAGGGATGGATTGGCGTATATTTGATTGAAAGTTCAAATCAAGTTGTCTGCTGAGTCAAGCTATTAAGCCCTCTGATCTGCTAACCGTACATGAGTTTGCAGCCAAGTATCCCATTACTCTGGCACGTGATTTGAACGAGGGTGTGGGACTTTAAAGGTGACTGGTTTCATCTTCGTGGAAAATAAATATATAAGTAGAGTTAAAAGTGTCATTTTTCTGCATGTGGTTTGATAAAAAATTACCATTTTAGTTCAAAGGTTAATTGTCATTTTGGTCCTTACGATTTGGAAAATACCAGTTCATTTTACATTTTCATTTTAGCAGCACATTGTATTGCCAAAATGGCATTAAAGATTTGTATTTTCTATGACCGTATCTAGTCGGTCCATGGTAATTGTATGGTGGGGGATAATGTACTGGAACACCGACTCCTAGTCATTGTGGGAGGTGAAGAACTGGAGAAAACCCGAGGTGGTGGGCTAACATTGGTTGCCGAAGCGGATTGAGACTTTGTGAACCCGTTTTATGTAAAACAAATGACACTAGAACATGATAATGTGTGAGATGTGATGATGATGAGAAAAGCTAGAACATATAGATATGTGATTGACAAGATGATCGATGATAGATAATATGAAACGAATGATTATATTTACCTAACCCTCTCATATTCGGGTCTCATAAGCAAGTGTCACGAGCCCTTCACAACTTCTCTCAAACATGCATACTCTCCTACATAGGAGGCTCCTCTATATATAATACATATGACTCACCAAGTGGCAAGCTAGTAAATACAAAACTAGTGACAATAACTAATATCACAACAAATAATATAGTCACTAGTGTCGGGTCTTCGATTAGTTATGTATCTTGAGTCATCATGGTCTTCACCATGTTGCAAGACAACTTTATGTAAGTGGCACGTGATTTGAACGAGGGTGGGACTTTATAAAATAAGGGTGGATGGTTTATTTTTTATTTTTTTTACGTAGTTGAACTTCAACAAGGCCACTAGGGAATGAACATCTGGTATAACGACATTACCCACGGCACGCTGCGAGCACAGACCTTGGGGGTAGCTGATAACGGATGTCGTGGTTCACTTCGAAAACCTAAATTATCTATGATAAAGGAAAATACGATATCGTGTCCAGGGGAATTCGTAGAGATTGCTTTTGAATTGTGATTTGACTAAACAACGTAACTTATTTTGGGTTGTAAAACAATTGAGAAAGAAAGCAACTACTTCAGGATCCTGATTTAGTAGTAACCAATCTAATTCAGATTAACCTGGTTAAAAGTTAAATAGATATAATTTTGTGTTAAGGTGTTCAATCCAACCAAGGTTAATTATGCAAGCACACAGTCCAATAATTCCTAGAGCAAGAAATCCAAGAAACGATGGTTGTTGTGATTTTGCAAAACAACTAGTTAATTAAATATATCAAACATACAGCTGAATCTTAAACCTATGACGATTTAAAGACTCAATCCAAAACCAAGAGAATAAGAATCAAATCAGAACTTAACTGAATCAATCACACAAAGTAATTACAAGAAGTTTAGCGGGTCATATTCATCGTAGAAACAAGAGAAAATACCGAATTACATGAATGCTTAAGAAGATTATGCTTCCGGAACTATTCTCTGGCTCCAAATCGCACAAGAAACTGCTCTGGACGACTGGAATGCAAAAGTTCCGAAATTTAACCTTAAACCTAAATTTATAGCCAAACTTATTTTTTCACGAATTCCAACTCATCGCGTGTCGCGATGGGATTCTGGTCCATTCTTCGTGAGGCGATGACGTGAGGGGTGTGGTATGGAAATATATGACAATTATGGGTCGTTTCAACACCACTTTTGTGCAAGGTTTAAATTTATAAAAGGAAAAGTGGATTTAAATAATCTCAACTATTGCCTATTGGCCGGTAATAATCTGACCAATTTTTTTGTAATACAATAGTCTTATCTTTATACCCAATTTTTTTTAATAATCTTTCCTTTAATCACTCTAACTGCCGTTAGTAAAAGCTGACATGGCATCCTAGTCAGCTGATGATGTGGCCTCTTTTTTTTAACAACGTGGATCAGCTGATTACGTGGCCCTTTTAAAACCCTAAATCGAACATCATTTGTTCCAAACACCCCCAAACTAATATTATGTCAAGAGAAAGAATCAGGAGGCAGTGACCTCCAGCTCCGGCGACCTCCCCTTCTTCTCCTATCATCAGCGGCGTCACAACCATCATCACCCGACGTTTTCCCCTTCTTCTCCCAATCATCGCGATTGCAGCTCCCGATCGACTCTCCCTCCGTAATCTGGTCGTTCAACCGCCATCATCATTCACCCAAAGGCCTTCTCCCGCCACAGTCTCTAATCCGGCCATTAACCACCATCAAACGCCATCCAACCACCACCAAACTGGACCCCCTTACCGTCGCTACCACCGTCGCTATGCACAGACCACCTTGCGTCGCCATCTGATGATCAACTTGGATCGAACCCTAGGTTTTGATGCCGTCACAGATGAGGAGAAAATATGAAACTGGGTTGGGGGTTGGATTGAGCATGAGAGAGGGAGACTGGAACATAAAATCCCGAAGAAGCTCATCATCAACCTCTTTTTTTTAACAACGTGGATCAGCTGATGACGTGGTCCTTTTAAAACCCTAATCGAACATCATTTGTCCCAAACACCCCCAAACTAGTATTATGCCGAGAGAAAGAATCGGGAGGCAGTGACCTCTGGCTCCGGCGTTCTCCCCTTCTTCTCCCATCATCAGCAACGTTACAACCATCATCACCCGATGTTTTTCCTTTCATCTCCCCATCATCGAGATTGCAGCTCCTGATTGAATCTCCCTCCCTAATTTGGTCGTTCAACCACCATCATCATTCACCCGGCGTCCTTCTGCCGCCACTGCACCTAATCTGACCGTTCACCACCATCAAACTCCATCCAACCACCACAAAACCGGACCCCCTTAACGCCGCTACAACCGTCAGTATGCACATACCACCTTGCGTCGCCATCTGACGAGTTCGGATCGAACCCTAGGTGGGTTTTGAAGCCCTCACAGATGAAGAGAAAATATGAAACGTGGCTGGGGGTTGGAATGAGCATGAGAGAAGGAGGTTGGAACATAAAATCTTGAAGAAGCTCATCGCCAGCGATGGCCGAGGCCGGCCGGAGTTCACTAGAGTTGTCAGCTACTCTTTCCATCAAATGTCTCTCTCTTTGGAGAGTGTTTGTGGGGGGTGTTTGGCCTTTCCTTTTCTTAAAACAAATGAGATTGTTTGGGGGGGGGGGTGTTTTGGCCACATCATCTGCTGAATAGGACGCCATGTCAGTTTTTTACTAACGACAGTTAGAGTGATTAACAGAAAAATATTGGTGGGATTATTACCGGCCAATATGCAATAGTTGGGATTATTTAAATCCATTTTCTTTAGAAAATCACGATAACTAGACAATCACCATACACCACACGTTCGAGCAAGTGCGCCCATCGTTGGTATAGATAGTGAGGGTATAATACTTAGGTCGTCCAAAGACACAAGAGAAAAACAAAAGAAAAATAAAATAAAGGTACAGTTGGTTAAAATCAATCAAAGATAATATCACTTGGGATGACTTGCAAATGGTAGATTTAGTAAACTTATTGTGCATAACCCCTCCCTTAAGATTGACCTTTCGCAAATATAGTGTGTTATCGATGTCTTTTAGTCGCAGTGACCATGACCTACCCGGCCAAACACGGTCATGTGCTCGGAATGTACTGCTTTGCTGTATTAAATAAAAATCTTAATAAGGAGTCGTAACCCGTCTCTGCCTACGTAGCGTTGTTGCGACGTACGTATTCAGTCGTTACAAAAGCCAACTCCACTAACATACTGTTGTCGCAACGTATGTACAGTGGCGGACCTAGGGCAAGCCCTAGGGGTTCGCCCGACACCCATGAAATTTTTACGCGGTGTGCTCTTTTTTTGATGTTTTATAAACCGAACCCCAAGAATTTTGGTGACCGAACCCCATAGAATTTTTACACCAACCCTCTAAATTTATAATTATCATCTGGGCGAAACTCGAAAGGAAGATGTCAAATCTTATGTGCAGGTCAACAATGGAGGTTGATAACTTGTTACTTTGGAGAAGAAGACCTAGTATTATAAATAAAAAAAATTATGTTATATTTTTCTTTGTCAGGTCAATGAAAAGGACCTACCATAGACTAGGCAACTCTTTACTCAAAAGTAAAATTTAAAATTTAGTATTATAATATAAAATATGTCCTCTAACAATTAGTTTTTGTTAATTAACTATTTCTCTCTTATATTTCGGTCAGAAACTAATCGATATTTTAGTTTAACTAGTTTCCTTCATTTTAATTGTAATTTATTATTGTTATATTTATTTGTATGTAAAAGGCCGAGTAACAAATATAAGTATTATAATATATTAGTAGATGTAATACAAGAGTATGAGACTTTGTGTAATGTTCGATCTATATTTTATGTCGTGATCAAAATGGTGCGGAGAATCCTTAGACAATATGGAGAGATGCGGGATCAAACCCGAGTGTGACTACCATAGCGACTAGTATTGCACTGTACGAGTGCAAGAACCACCCACCGACCCATTTTAACCAAGTGTTTTAAGTAAGTGTTTTTGTCCCGTTGATAAAAAATTATGGATTCGCCACTGTATGCAGGTAATATGGACCGATTTGTAGTGTTTAAAAAAATGTTCGTAGATAATATGATTGATAGGTTACAAAAAATGAAAACCCGTAGAGAGGAAGTTTAAGTGTTTTGTAATTTTTTAAGTCGAGGAATGATGAATTTTTTTTTTGAACGGGAGGAATGATGAATTTTGTTTTAAGTTTTATATTTTTGTCTTATTTTGTAATTTTGTTCTTGAATGACGATTGACCCGTCACCCGAACCGAATTGGTCTAAAAAAATTTGTATATAGGGTGGACGATCAAACACTGAAAATTTCCGAACCCCATAAAATCAAATCCTGGGTTCGCCACTGCGTATGTAGTGTCAAAATATTATCAACCCAAAAAAACAACCCAATACCCTTTATACCTATGTCGCGACGTCCCCCGTGTTTTGTTTACATATACATAAAGCACATGAATGCATTGCTTTCCATGGGGTGTAAATCATTGTCAATACAAATTCTTATTCCCTCATCGGTTGTCACATACCAATTAACATGCTTTCGAAGACGTGAATGGTCCATAATAAACAAGGCACGTGATGTCATTAAGGGTGATAATAAACTTTCAATAAAAAAGATTAGTGTCACACCACCAAAAGTACACCCGCGGAGTATCACCGCATATGAGGGCGTGATCGACTAGGATCTGAGTCACCAGACACACAGAACATACTATATGCATGACAAACGTTTTAAAAACAAGTTTAACAGTCCAAAGTATTAAAACAAGTTTATCATATTTGCATAAGCAAATTAAAAAACAGACCAAGTTTAAATGTTTAGTGCCTGAAGCGACAAAATGATAAAATAGTTTATACAAACCATGTAAACGTGAATCAAATTATGATCCTAATGTGCTCCTTAGTTCTCCTAAGAACTTGAAAAGAAACATGTAAAGTGTCAACGCGAGGTTGGTGAATTCGCAGAGTTAAGCGAGCAGATAAATAACATATATCTAAAAACAGTAAGTTAAGCGGTTATACTCAACAAGGCCTAACCACAACAGGAATCAAATATCCTAGTAAGAAAAATAGTTTTACACATTTTATATACTTTGGATAGCTAGTCCAGTTATTTGTAACCCCATAGTATTTTGTCCTTATTCCTAACAGTTTATGACTTTGCCTTCCAGCCATGGTATAATGCCGAGCATAACCAACAATTAGAATAACATAATACCCATTCTCCACTCCCGAAGGCAGTGGGGCTAGAGCGACCAGCCAGGACAAGGTTTGTCAAGCCCAACAGATATGTTTCACATTTCCCTGTTATCTACCCGATACTAATACTAGTACATGTTATTAGTGGAAGGACTCCCTTGGCATGTTTTCATCTATGGTTTACATATTGTATATAAATAAACGTTTGCTTTCTTAAAAGAAATCGTTACCATATATCTTCTCCCCCCAAAGCATAACAAGTTAAAAAGGGGGGTCGTGAACTCACCTTGGGTGCGTAATAGTAATCCGAATAGTCAAAACTGACAAAAGATGGTGAATCCCTCTAGACTTCTCCGAAGACACATAATAGTGTGAGTGTTTTACCGTGTTGACCGACCGTTCCGACAACGCGCGGACAATAGAAAAGTTGACTCAACAACACATTGGTGATCAATTTAGGTTTTCTAATATTTATCCTAACATGTATAACACATATAACATGTTACATAGCGACAAATATTCATGCGTCACAGTTTACTATAAATTATCCCGCGCGTACGATGTAAGATCGACTAGGTGATCCTACAAAGTCTTGTCATTCCCACAGAGGTAGGAGACTTAGGACTTGTACACATATATAACGCATACTTAATTTGATATAAGGCACATAAACAAGTAGCCAAGCATTTACAAGTTCATACACATACGTTACATAGATAATAAATTTTCCAGTAAATATATATTAATCGCGCATAAGCTAGATTTATGTCAAACCATATTGTCATCACATGGTAAGCCACATGGATTCACATTTAGCATATTTCAAGTCATATCAAGTGTTTAAACTCGCATGCATGTACGTTACGTTGAACTACTGTCATGATTTGCACGATAAATTCACATAAATAATTTAAATGAACTATTTCTCATGCAATCAATCATCAAGTTTGTAATTTTATAATCCGTCATGCATCCATTTACACAAATTATACAAATTTATCACAGATCCATCATTAATCGACCACCTTTATCCTAGATCTATCATGCATGAATATCAAAATCGAGTTTTTATCGAAAAAGTTACATAAAGTTAGCAACTTTATCGCATATGAACCCTAGATCTAACATTATCAAGCATCCATATCAAGAATCATACGTAAAAATCGAATCTTTACTTGCATGCAACCTTTTAAACCCTAGATCTATGCATGGATCGTCATATTCATCATCAAGATCATGTTTTTGCTTCAAAGATGCAAACTTTATCATCACAAACCCTAGATCTATGCATGATACCTTCATATTATCATCAAGTCATCCTAGACCTAACATAAAAATTAAAACTTTTAGCCTTTTCAACAAGAATCAAGTAAGAAACACCATACAAATGATCTATGATGAAACTATGATGAAATGAAACTTGGATCTTGAAAAGAAATCAACAAAATGAAGGAACTTGGAGCAAGAACAGATGAACAGTAGCTAGAAAGTGTTTTGGGTCGTTTGGGGGCTGTAAATGAGGGTGGTGGTGGCTAATGGTGCTTAAATAGTGAAAATTAGGGTTTTTGCTAAAAAAAATTAGGTAACTAGCATATCACCTAAACCAACGGTTTGAGTTAGGCGATACGCCTAAACCTCCCGTCAGCTAGCCCCTTTGACTTTTGTTGACTTTTCATACTTTGATGTTTTGTTGACTTTTCACAATTTACGATCACACGATTAATTCACATAACAGTTTCGCATGTAAGTCGCAACACGTAACAATTTTTAGTTAATTACCAATGTTTCGAGACTCAAACTTGTGTGTGATGTTTGTGAAGTGTTTTAAGGCTACTAGAATCTTCTAGTACCTTAATTGACATACTACGCCTATATACATACGTGATTCCCGGTTTGCCTTATTTATCGGTTTTATCATGTTTCAATGCTCGGGTCCGACCCGACGTGTCAGATTGTCACAAGTAGTTTTCAAAGTCATCCATGCACACACCTTAAGGGTGTTTTATGCACTCATGTTACCAACCCACCAAAGCTTTGTTTCCCTCAACTGAATGTAAGATATAGCCAAGCATGACTTAAAAAGCTTTGCTTAATCAAAAGAAGAAAAGCTCATAGACAAACATAAACTACTTTGATTAAGTTAGTATCTTACAATCTTAAGAATGTTAACCAAACTTCAAAATAAGTGCCTAAAAAACTAAAAACTAGAGAAGAGAATAAATAATTGAGCAAGTCGAAATGTGGTTTGAGCTTGGTATTTATAGGTTGATCCGGGAGAAGCGCGACCCGTGTTTTATTTGGCACGGCCTGTGCTTTTGCACGGTCAACCCATTTTGTCTTTAGCTAAGATCTTCGACGGATTCACAAGTACAATACGGTTATGGTCAAACTAGACACGGGTCGTGTTTTTTTTTAATTTTCCACGTGTCGAACTGTAGAAGTCAACCGCTTTATTTCTTCTACTGGCAAAAACAGTGGCGAAGCTTGAAAATATCAAGTTGGGGGTCGGGATCTAATATTTTTTTTCCTAACGCCAATTTTGGGGTAAATGGGGGGTCGAACCGAAGTATTTCGAAATTTTCTACACGAAAATTATATACAACCTACACCGCAAAAAAAAATCGGAGGGTCGGACGCCCCCTCCCGCCCCTTAAAAGCTACGCCAATGGGCAAAAAGCACAACCCGTGTTTGGTTCCGTTTTGAGGAGACTTCGTCTTTTTCTTCGTTTTTTGCTACTTTTGTGTCGTTGGACCTGGATAACACTGAAAACTATAAATGAAACAATATTACAATGTTTTATAACTAATTATTCATATCCATTTGCGATGGATATTTTATATAATAATATGTATAATTTTACGCATATCAAGTGCGAGAAACAAAATAGTTGGGGCCGGTTTCTAGACATGTCACGTGTCGCGAAGCTTGTCTTCTCTTTTATCGTTTTTATCGTGTGTCGCGACGACTTCAAAACTTGTATTCTTCATCTTTAACTTGTAATTTCTCGTCTTCACTTGTGTAATTCCATTCCGGCCTACAAACACAATACGTAAATAAGTAATGAGATACTATTGTGATATTGTAATTAAATATTAAAAATTATACTCGATAAACATTAGAAAATCACAATCTTATCAGTAGTTCAGGTCATCAGTTAAGCCCATCTAAAAATAAATTCACCTTCACAAAAGATCGAATGATAAAACATGTCGGGCTCAAGACCTCTTAATTACGAGTCTTTCCTTCATCATCATGTACCATTCAGACAAATGTCCAATGGTGGATGGATGGTTTCATCTTCCGGGAAAATATAATCAAACACGACGTCTATTTTTTAATTTTAATGAGAACAGTAAGACGTGGGAAGCAAGATTAGGACATAGTATAAATACAATTCATTCACCATTTACTCATAACTTTTTTTTTTTTTGAACGGCTAACACACACACCCTCTAATCTACTTCTAAATTACACCAGAAACACCATTGTCAGGGATTGAACCCATGACCTCCAGGTAAGACAAAGCCTTACCACCTCCCCCTTGACCACTAGGACAAGGGATCATTGGCCTCATAACTCATTTATATATTCTTTTCAAAATAATTTCTTTCTCTCTTTTTCATTTTATTTTAATGCAAAATGAGGACGATGATGATCATATTGGTTCGCTCGTCGTGCTTAATGGCAATCCTATTGCCTTGATGATCCATCCATATTTAACGCTCTGAGTCCCAAATCATATTTTACTATTAAGTTTATTTTTTTTACTTTTCTTGATAAAATTCTATACAGTTAAACGGTTTTAAAAGTAAGTAATAAACAAAACCACTAACTAAAATTAGCATGAAAATTAACAATTTTTTATTTTTGATTTCAATATTTCATCTTGGCCCGGAGAGTTCTATGGCTTGGCCAATTAACGAAGAGTCGTCGGTGAGATCAGAGTATCTTTCTGACGACGAGAGCTCCGGCGCTCTGTTGTACTTGCTGGTGGGCTCGATGCCCTGTGAAGCCTCCCATCTCTCGGCAAGCCCGTCACCTTCCAGCATCCGAACAACTTCCGACATCTTTGGGCGGTGGCCCGGAAGGTATTGTGTGCACAACAATGCCACTTTCACGAGCTCATCTAACTCCATTATGTCGTAATTGTTCTTTAAATCTTTGTCAACTAATATATCTAGTTTCTTCTCTATGTGGATCTTCTTCACCTGAAATAAGTGCAAGTTGTCCAACTTTATTTCATGCGGTACACCTCTTTAATGCACAAGGTACAACCGTACAACACACTAAATAACTATTGCTATTTTTTTTTAAATCATTTTTTTTCTTTTAGTCGTAAGACACGTCATTTAACCATCAGAACGTCATTTAACCATCAGAATATCTACGTCTCATTTAACCATCAGAATATCTACATCTCTTTGTTATTTCGATTTTTTATCAAAATATGTTTTTGATGATAATAAATTTTGGGTCATTTGATGGTACAACTCCTATGGCATAGCGTACAAGTTGAGAAAACAATATTGCTCTAATTAGAGATAGACATCCAAACCGGTTTGAGAGGTGAAAACGGCTTGAAAACCGACCCGATTCTTAAACCGGTTTCATCAAAACCTGGTTTCAACTCGACTCAACCTGTAGGCTTGTCGGCTTGAGATCGGTTTATATTCATGTACCTGAAACCACTTTCAACCAGAAGTGGTTCCAAGTATAACGGTTTTGGTTTTTGTTAACCCATCCCGAACAAGTTTCAACCGAAACCGGGTTGGTCAATAACTCACTTTTTATATATCCAACTCTAGTTAGAGGACTAGAGTTTCAAAATATTTTATTATTGGGTTTATGATCCAAAATGCATAACAAAATTTTAGACCCAATAATATTTTTTAAAAGTTTAATACATTGTTCTTATTCTTTTAAAACCGGTTCAAAACCCCGAAATGTTTTGGCCTGTCCGGCCAACCCAACCAACCTTCGGTCTAAAACCGAAGAGAACATGCTTTGAGGGATTATACGGTACAAGCCAATGATGCACGAGATTGCAAGCCTTACCCAATCAAGCATAGCTCCTTTCTGGTTTGCAGCCTTGCCAAACTCTAGAGCCCTTTGTCCGGTGATAAGTTCAAGTAGAAGAATTCCGAAGCCAAAAACATCAGTTTTCTCAGACGACTGGCCCGTTGAGAGATACTCGGGTGCTATATGGCCCACAGTGCCACGAACCGCGGTGGTTACATGAGAATCTTGGTGATCTAAAAGCTTAGCCAGGCCAAAATCACCAACCACCGCCTCACAACAATCATCAAGCAATATATTTGCAGCCTTGACATCCCTATGAATAATTTTAGGGTCACATTGCTCATGAAGGTACAACAATCCCCTCCCAGCCCCTAAGGCGATCTTCTTTCGTGTGCCCCAATCCAGCACGGGTCTTGCTGCCAAAAGGACAACACCACAATGCATGAGTCTTGATTTATGCCCATAATTTTCAAGATTTCTTGAAACTAAAAACATAAGTCATGGTTTATATTCATGCACTAAAAACAGCATATAATGCATACCCTTGAGACGAGAAGCCACGCTGCCATTGGGCATATATGGGTAGACTAATAGCTTTTCAGTTGGAGTCATACAAAAGCCGTATAATCTGAGGAGGTTCTTGTGGACCGCTAGGCTAATCATCTCAACTTCTGTTTGGAATTGTCGTTCTCCACCGGCTGCACTGCCATCTTTCAGCCGCTTGACGGCCACTAATGTCCCATCTTGCAGTGTCCCTTTGTACACATGCCCAAAACCTCCTTTTCCCAATATGTTCTTGCTGCTGAAGTTGTGTGTTGCAACTTGAAGTTCCCGGAGTTGAAACTTTGTTAAATTTCCAAGCAGAATATCATCATGATGCTTATCTGCATTGTCATTTAGATCAGAAAATGTTACACATTAACTAGTCAATGTAAACAATTTCTACTTTAAGACAGCTATCAAATTTTCCACTTTATAGGAAGTTTTGAGAACTAAACTAAAATTTGTACAGAGTTTTATGAATGGAAGGATGTAAGTCTTGAATTCATATCACAACATCCACCTTAATTTTTTTTTTGAAAAGTCACCATATGACCTGAAAGTCAAAATAACCCACAAACCTTTTACATCAAAGAACTGTCCTTGATCATGCCTTTGCCTCCACCAAAACATAGCCAGTCCGAAAACGAGCAGGAGTACGCATCCAAGGCTTGTACCAATGGCAATAGCCATTTTATGAGTCTTTCTTCTTGATGAGGTGTTAGTAGCTTCAAATTATATAATCAAACAAAAATCATACAAGATCAGCAAACACACTTTATTTCACTAATATATCATAAAAATATTCAAGATGATGATAGTCATACATTGTGTGGTATTTAATGGCATAGAGATGGGCATAAGTGTCATTCCAAAGCATTGTTGTTTAGATCCTGTTGGGCACATCAGAGGGTTCCCAATGATGCTGCAATTGATAAAGATTTAGACATCTATTTGGTGTCATAAATGCATTAGCTTGTTGTACAGTACAAGTATAAATGAACTTACTTAAAGGTCTTGGAAGGAAATCTAGGAAGAGGACCACTCAAGTTGTTGAAAGACAAGTCTCTGCAGTGAACACAAAACAAGATTTTGTCATTTGTATAATTTCACATTTTGTTTGCATTTGAAATTTTGAATCATGATGTGATGAGAGTAGGAGGGAGTAATCTTACACAAATGTAAGTTGGGTCATGTTAGCTACTGATTCTGGAATTGACCCAGAAAGACTATTGTTGTTTAGCCTCCTGAAATATTTCAAAAGTTAAATTTCAAGAAACAACACAAAACAAGAACCCTAACAAAAGTTCTTATATTCATATTTAAGATAGGATTACATGTATTGAAGGGCTGTCAAGTGACCCAAAGAAGATGGAATTTCAGAGGTGAAATGGTTATCAGAAAGATCAAGTGTTTGAAGCATCTTCAGTTTCCCAATTTCTTTTGGGATTGGCCCTGTGATGTTATTATTCTGCAACAACCTGCATCAAGAATCACCCATTGAAGTTTAAAGCTTGAACCCTAGAAAACAGAAAAAAGAAAAGAAAAAAAAATTGTAACTTGGTTGATACTTACACAATCTGAAGATTGGTGAGGTTGCCAATGCTGGGAGAAAGGGTGCCAGATAGATTTTGACTAGGTGTTCCTCTGAAAATGATCAATATTACCAAAAAAAAAAAAAAAAAAAAAAAGAAATCTACATACTGAAATACACATTTAGTGTGAGAAGATTGTGAGGAAAGACTTACAAGCCAATGACTAAACTCTCAGAAGAACAGGTGACCATGGTCCAGCTACAAGGATCAACAGCATCAGCATCCCAGTTTTCAAGAACTCCATGAGGGTCCAACAATGAAGCTTTAATACCCATCAAAGCTTGAACTGTAAATCACATTACCCATATGAAAAAACTCAATCTTTAAGGTATTAAGAACCAGAGTTCATAAAAAAGATGAAGATTTACCTTCAAAGTTAACACCTTTTGGTGAAAGCAAGCCATTTGAACAGACCCAAAACCACAAAAACAGAAAAGAAAAAACAGAAATCTTTCCTTGTACTCTCATTTCAATACAAATTGGGAATGATTGAGAAGAAAATATGAGAAAGATTTGAGTATGGTTCGGTTGGTTGAATGTAAATATGCAATGGTATGATTATGCATTCAGCTTTTGAAACTTGATGGTGATCTTTTATCACAAGAATCTGAAAAACCCAATAAAAAGAGATAAAAAACAGAGAATGAGCTCTGTTTTGTTGTTTTTTGTAGTAGAAAGGGAAATTAGCACGGCTGTTTTTTATTGTAAAAAATCCATCTATGTCATGGACCATTCACAGCAGTAGCTCCTTGTTTTTTGTAGTAAGCAAGTTTTATTAATTATTCAATAAAGTGGATCATGTATTTTTTCTAACGTTAAAGATAATAAAGTGGGTCAGAAAGGGATAAACTATTATTATTAGTTTTTGGATAGAACTAAAATAATCCAAAGGACAAAGAAGAAAACATGAAATTGATGGGTTGAGCACCAGTGATATTATAGTGTAGTGTAGATTGAGTTTTATAATTTATATACAGTTTCTTAATTATTTAATGAATTTGTTTGTTTGTGAGAGAGACAATGAGGAATCAAACATTCCCTGAGTTTGGCCATTCAATATACCCACAAAACCCATGTTTGTTTAAGGAACAAATACCTAGAATTTCAGAATCTCAATGTTAATAATCAACTTTGTTTTAGCTAGAACTTCAAAATTATTAAGAAAATTATTAAACTTTACAAATGGTTAATGTAAGCCGGTTTTGTAAGTGGATGTAAACTTTCATAATAAAATACTAGTCGAAAAACCCGTATGATGTTGCGGTAGTCACGATTTGTAACGTGATACTTGTTTCTATATATATTGTGCGCTAGCTTTATTTTAGAAATCAAAGAACTTCATGATTGTCAATTTGTCATGATTGGGTGACCAACCAGAATCTAGAGTGATATGAATCATTTATCATTCTTTTTTATATTAAATGGGAATAATAAATAAAGATGAGATGATTGCATGAATCTTTATGCAAGGAGCAGGTGAGGAAGTAGAAAGACCAAGCATAATGATCCAAAACTCCAGAGGGGTCAAAGTGTAAATTTTATAAATCATACGTACATATATAGACAAAATTGGTCTGCGGGAAAAAGCATGCTTTATTGTTTGTACCTGGGTGCTGTACGAGTAGTACGTTTTTAGTGGTTGTCCATGTCATAAACAGAGGGTTGTCACACACACTCTGACGTTAATATGCCCTGTTTTACCATTGCATCCATTGTAACTTTTATCTTTACATTTTTAGTCCCTCCAGATTCATTAATCTACAATTGAGTTCCCTTTGGTATCACTATTAAACTTTTATGAAAGTGAGAAGGAGCAAGTCTATATAGTTCCTACCGCAAATCACTTTCATATCAAAACTAGATATTGTAAGCGATCCTACGCTAATATGGTATTTCGTCACAAAAAAAAAGATTCAAATCGGGATATAGTTATGTAAATGAAGCCGCCAAATTTTTTTTTTTTGTTTTTTCTTTTAGAATTTGATTTGGATAAATATAAATAGCTAGCAATATAAAGATAATCTGGGGTATAAATTTGAAGGAATTATAGGTTCATTGATCCAAATTTGACTACATTTATAGATTTATAGAGATATCTATGAAATTATTTCTATATGTACATGTGGCCTTTGGAATGCGGTCTTCAAATGGTGTAATGTGCCTAAAGAGTTGGTGTTTACTGCTAGGGATGTTCATAACAACAATTAGCAATATGGAATAAACTAAAGGTGCCTGGAGATCACAGTTGAGAAAAGAATCTACCAAAAACAGAATGAAATGGACCAAACACATAGAAGGAAACAAGATATGCCCTAATATTGGAAAATGACAAAAATGTCCCCATGACTTGGCTTATAACAGCTGGGCAAAGTTGTCTCTTCCCTTGATTCAAAAATCAAATATAACTAAAACCCATTCATAATTAAATTACATCAAGATCTATGGGTTTTGGGACCATTTAATTTTCTACCAAATTAAACTAAGATACTCAATCCTAAACGTATACTATACCATTTGTAATTTGTAATATACCCTAATCTAATACATTTCAATAATGTACGAGACGTGAAAACAAACACAGGTTCTTGGACTAGCTGTGACACTTTTCGTAGTTTTAAAGTTACTTAATTACGTATGGTTAAATGGTTATTTCAAGATAATCCAACTAGTGTAAGTGTGAACTAGTGAAGAAGGTGACTGGAATCAAAAGGGGACAAAGTTGGTAATATCAAGTATGAACTAGTCAAGATATACCACTAATTAATTAGAGAACTTAGAAACAAAGAAAAGAAATAAAAATGTTGAGATTTGATGAGAGTTTGTAAGGGTAAAGCTACCAAAGGCACTTAGGTGGCGTTTGGTTCACGGAATGTAATGTAATTGGAATTGTAAAGTTTTCCTTTTAAAGTTGTGCTTACGTTGGGTAAAAAAGGAGTTTGAAATACAATGAATTCCTTTAATCAATGGAATTTAGAAATCCTTCACTTTAACGAAGGAAAGTTACATAGCTTCAAATTCCATTGATTAAAGGAATGCATTGTATTTCAAACCTCTTCCGATCCTTACCCAAGTTAGAGAATTTAAACATAACATTTTAGTTGTAAGACACATCATTTAACCATTAAAATGTCGTCTTGATGGCAAGGACTAGCTCGAACTTGATCGAGAAAAAACCTAACTACTAGGATCAAGTATGAGATTAGTTTTCTTACTTAATTAATTTAGGTTTAGGTCTCGTGATGATTTAAAGTGATCCCAGTTATCTAATCAAAGATTTTTATATTAATATATTATATAAATTATATATATATATATATATATATATATATATATAATAAATAGTTTTATTATAAAAATGTGTCTCTTTTTATCCTCCATCCCATGCTTCATCAGCCTTATGCCATGCTATGATAGCTAGTATACTATCTGTCCTTCGTTAAATTTAAATTGCACACAAGAAATTATTAATGCCACGAAATCAACAATCAAAGTGCTTTTCTTACTTCTTCTTGATGATTAGACCAGTGTTTATATAAAGATGTTTGAGGATTTGTTTAGAAAGTAAAAAGCTTATTTAACATTAGATTTTTTATCATGGATTTGTTATGTTTTAATTATATGTTAAACTTAGCATATTCTAAACTTGATCAAATTGTTATCAATTAAAAGTAAGAATTCATATAGTCCGGCCTACTTAAGTTTTTACAAAGATGTCGTCTACTCCCACAGAAAAAACCCACGAACCCGGTGATTAAATCGATTCAGATATTTACAAATATATATATGTGGTAATTTGTTTAGTTTTTTGCATTAAAAATTAGTTTAAATAATAATATTCATAAATACTTTTCATTAAAACAGACAACTCTGCAGGTTACTTTTGAAATTTGAGGCCTTTGATGTTAAAGCAACATACAAAAGGCTTTGATTCTTCAACCTTCTCTTTACTAGGAGTCTAGGACTAACTAATTAAATAAACTGCCATTAAATAGGTTTAATATTCTTCATTATTGATCATACATATTATTTCTTTTTAAATAAACAAATGCTTTAATTTGAAAATCTGGTCAAAACATTTAACATATAAAAAAATGTTACCCAAAATAGTATTATTTGAAGCTAGGAAAAAAGTCACTTAAAAAATACATTTAACAATTAATTAACATCTATATACTAAAGGATTTTCTGAATTTGTATAGTGGGATCTAGTTTCTTGAATTATCCTTCAAAAATCAAGAAAATTATTAATGAAATATTTTGTGTCAAAAAGATTAGATTAATTGAATAATGATGACAAGTTGATTGCCATTTGTCATATCCACTGTTGAAACATTAGTTGGTTCTTGGCTGCATTCTAAGACCACACACACCCATGAAAGAATCACAAACTAATACAAAATTTATATTAACGAGAGAAGAGTCAGAACTAAAAGGTCACAAGTTCGATCTCTAAGTTTAACTAGCTTTATCATCGAGTCGTTCGCAGATGTGAGTTTTTCCTAGAATAAGTTCAACAACTACTGGTAGCTCGAGCTCCCCTAGAGAACTCCGTTTGCTCAATGGGCTCCATGCAGGGCCAGAGACTTTGTATGTTGATCCTTCAAAAAAAATCATGCTATACTAACTTGTACCATGCATTAGGAGTTGTACATTACTCTATCAATAATATATACAAGTTAGTATGAGACAAGAAACCTATTCCAGCATGCCATCTTATTTAGTCACCTTCACTGCGGTTTGCATTGGGACCACATGCAGGTCAAATCACTTCGCCCGAATGGCGACGGCACTATAAAAAGTTGTAACTGTGACCATGAGGTAATGCTTTCAAGTCATGGTGTTAACCCTTAAGGTTAAGGTTATTGTTTTGTGATCTTAAAGTTATGTGTTTAAGTCGTGAGAAACTACCTCTTACATAAACGTGTAGGGTTTGGTAAGATTGTGTCCATCATATTGTGAAGCTATACGCAATACCTTCATCACACTTTTTCAACCGTAAACTTTTTTTCTGTCACCCTATCGTTACATGGTCACCTTTCACATTCATATTTTACCCCGTTAATACCCACCCCACACCACCATTCACTTTTCTTAATAACTAGATTTTTACGACTCACACGTTGTTGCGAGATAACTTGGGTACAAAAGGAAGTTGCATTACTAAAGCACAACGCAAATAGAACGGAAATACAAAAAACTTCGCAATGACGAATTAAAAGAAATCCTATTTTAAAAAATATATGAGAATATCTAAAAAAATGTATGAAGTTACTATGACTCGGTTACAGATAATTAAGAATTTTATCTATAATTTATTTAAAAATTATATTTTTAATTTTAAAAATAATTATAATTTAATTGATTATACTAAAATAAAAATACAAACTAATTATTAGAAGAATCAATTGACCTTGAGACTTGTCTTAGTGGTCACCCACCGATGATAGGAGATCCAGTGGCCATGAGGTCGTGGGTTCGATTCTTGAGGCACTCGGTTTTACACTTTTACCCCAATTAATGGTGGATTTTTTCAGGGACGGTTCGAACGGATAGTCTCGATTACCCACACTGTCAGTGACTCAGTGTTTCATCGGTGTCTTAGGTAACATGTTTACCATATATAACCAATGTTGTAAAACTCGCTCTAGGCGCCCGAGTACTCTTCGAGTACTCGCTAGGCGGTGGGTTGCCGAGGCGCCTAGGCGATAATCCGCCTAGGAATTGCGTACTCGGTCAACCTTGGGGGTAGGAAGTCAACATCGGGTATAAGGGGCAAAATACGCATTATATTGTGACCTCCTTTATATAAAAAGTTGATCCCATCACTATGAATAAAATTATTAACATATATCCATGTTAACTTATTATTTTTCATAAATATTAGTATTGGAAGATGTATATATTTTCTAGAAATTTATTTTCTTTATTAATACTATGTCCGAGTACTCTCCGAGTACTCCTCGCCTAGGCCCGAGTACTCACAACTCTCTAGTCGACCGCCCAGATAGCGCCTAGCGACTTCTGCAACCTTGTATATAACCCCGGGTAACCAGACGCTAATAATGTTTGTTGTTCAAAAAATAAAAAAGAAGAATCAATTAACTTTTACACTAAAAAATAATTAATTAATACATTATACAACTTTTTTAAACAAAATAATTGATTATTACAAATAAACTCATTATAATAATGTGTTTTTTTCCTATTTCACCCTTAGTGACAACAAATGTCACTAAGGGTATAATAGAGAAATCATACATTGTTGTCAAATGTCACCTAGGGTATAATAGAAAATACACATCATCAAGGTTGCAGGGTGTTAGGGGCGGAGCTACTTAGGTGGCAGGGGTAGCGTCCGTTACCCCTAAATTTTTACTGCGATGTGTAATTTTTTTGATTTTCGGTATTTCGCTACCTCTTAAACGAATTTTCCGCTACCCCTGAAAATATTTTACGCTACTCCTCGAAGAAATTTTATGGTTTTTATTTAAATCCTGACTTGAAAATATGATCAAAAGCCCATTAATTACCTAAATTTTTTCGGAGGCGCTGCCCCCGAACCCCCGTTAGTCCCGACAAACATATTTTTTTAACGCTACTCCTGAATTTTTTTTCTGGATCCGCCCCTGCAGGGTGCGGCCTATCTATTCCTTTAACCGAATTAACCGACAAAGTCGAGCGAAAAATAACCAAACCGAACAAAAAAGAGACGAAAATAACAGTTCGGTTTCCTTTACATATGAATTAAGAACCGAATCGAACCCATAAACCAAACCGAAACACTAGCTATTTTTATATATTTTTAGTATATATCTTGAATACAATTTATCATATATTTATATTAATTATATATACTGTATTTCATTAAAAACAACAATTATAAAGAAGTGACGGGTAAGCGGGCAACAAGCTGTGCCGCAAATCCTTTTTGGATTACAAACCAATTCTACTAAACACAAAGTTATCATATATTTAAATGATTGTAGCACAAAGTTTAAACTTAAAGGTATGTGACTTAACCCTAATGCTTTGTCACTATAGTCTCATATTAGAATGTTAATGGAATGATTACTTCTCCTAATCTCTTATGATTATAAAAAAAAATAAACATAACCTTTCAAAGTTTATTTTCTATCATAAATATTAACGAGTCATGAATTAGATGAATTTGTACTACGTTAGACAAATCTTTAACGATGGGAGATTTCTTAAGGCATACAACATTTGTAACTTGGTCATTGTTTACTTATTCCCGTGTCACATAAATTGATGGTGTCACATAAATGGTTTTCATCAACAAAGGTTAGATGAAATCACTAAAAATAATCATCATGTTTTGCTACATTTGTATTTTTCTCACTCACCATTCAAATTTCAACACAAAATGATCATTCAACCAACTATGTAACATGTATCTAAGTAAAAATAACCGGAAAAAAAAACAAAACCGAAAAAAAAACAAAAAATCAAACGGTTTTTCATTTTTAGTAGACGAAAACGGTTCAGTTTGCACTATAAATCAAACTGCAACGTGCTTAGCCCTACTCGCGTTAACTCTAATGTTGTTACGTGATAAATAGTTGTGATCAACATAGCTGTGACCAAATAGGTATCGTAGCGGTGGCCCATAGAGTGGTGGCTTAGAGTTAGCCAGTCGTGACCAACGTAGCCATAACTAATGAGAACGTAGGAGGGTCGATTGTTACAGACTGAACTCATTGCAAGATATGGGACTTATCTCACATTGGTTGTATGGACAACTGATGTGGGGTTTATAGGCCAAATGAGCCCCTCACCCATCAGACTAGTCTTTCGGATTAATCTCTCATGTTTGGTCTGTAACAATATATCAATCCCATAATGCGTTGTTGGAATAATAGCTCTCACTCTTGAAATAATCTATCTGGAGTCCCATCACCTTTTGACACAAGTAAGTTTCTTTTTTATTTTACTACGATAGTAACACATGTATTATACGGGTGAGTGAAAATATTAAATTAAATAGTTAGAAAGTATGTTTAATCTGATCATAAAATGATTTTCAAAGATAAGTTATGAAAGAAATTACAGATATACCCCCATCAATATGTAAATTGAGACAATTTATGAACTAGGGTTTGAGGTGACTGAATCAAGTCAATAAGAACATTCTCATCCCTATAATTTATAGTTTTATCATTATTTTTTATCTATCTTCCACTCACAACCACAATTAACTAATCCTTCTTTATACCCTTATTATTACATTTTCTCTTTCTTTCATCACAACCAAACCTCAAATTTTAGAAAATCATCGATTTTTTCCTCAAATATAGGGATGAACAATAACTTTTTCTCTCTCATCCACTTACACCCACACCCTACTATAGTACAAACCAAAGAGTCCAAAAAACATCATAGTCTCAGACTCTCGGTGAACATTTATTTCCTTCAATATGTAGCAATGTTCTTTCATTTTTTGAGATCAAAAAAACAAACACTATCACAAATCACTTAAAAAAACTAATTCCATAAATAGGTAATCAAATTATCACAATAGCATATTCAACCACAGTGCACAATGGATATATTTTTGGGCATTACAACAACACACAGTCAATGTTATTCAATCTCTATATTACAATAGACTAAAAAGTATAATCTCATCTCAATTTTGCAGAAGTTTCTACTTATTGATCCTTGATTGCTCTTTGTTGGCATCCTAAGGATTAAAGTTATCATTAGTGTGCATAACCGCATAGTCATTTAATCATCTGGTCGTTTTCATTATTCTCAACATCTAAGCATTCTCTAACTGCGATGGGATTCATTTGATCCCTATTAAAAACTTATCAACTGGTGATTGTTAAAACTGACTTTATTTTTCTAACACTTAACAAACCTCACATACTTTTGTAAATCATTCTTAGAGCACATTTTTTGGTAAGTAAATGTATGTCTTAATAGGATTGCCAGAGAACACCATGAACAACTATTATCACAGTAATCAACTAATGAACAAAATCAAGAATTGCAGTAGAAACATATGAATCATCGATAGGTAGAAATGCTTTCCATCTATAAATACCTAATAAGTTAATGATTGCGAACCGTCTATAATATGGAGCTACAGCCTACATATGATAATAATAGCAAAAGCATGCTATAGATGCCACATTACTTGAGAATGTTACAAACTATAAGTGAGTTCATGAACAATATTATTGAAAATATGGATGCTAACAACTTACCAAAAATCAAAGAGAGACCCATCTGAACTTCAACACCAAAAAACACAATCATGTCCTTCTCTATCTTTAAGTCAAAATAAATTCCTGATACTTATGCAGCCACAGGGGCAGAGGCAGCCGTATCCTTCGCGTGCTTCATGGAAGAAAACAGAGTCAAAACATCTACATGGTTTCTGATAAATCTCGGGCATTTTGAAAGAAAGTCTTGGGCTTGGTTATGCCTTCCAGCCTCAAAATACGCTTTGAAGACCCACATGTATACGTCTGTTGATGGTACTTTCTTGTTGGTCATTGCTTTCAGGAACATAACAGTTTCATCAGTAGTCCCACTCTTTGAAACATATTTAATAAACGGGTCCAAGTAAGGCGGGTATCCGTGAGATTTCATTGGAGCAAAAAGATTGGTAGCTTCTTTGAACAGCCCTTGATCCAATAGCTTGCTGATTAGTAACTTGTATGTAGTATGCCAAGGTTTAACTTCTTTCTCAATGACCACTTCTGAAAGAAGTTTGTAAGCTTTGATTGCTCTTTGTTTAGAGCAATAAGCACTTGTCAATGTTTCCAATGGATAACCAGCATAAGAGCTGCCTCCATTTTTAATCAGTTTTTGAAAACAATCACAGGCTTTATCCAGGTGTCCGGAGCGACAGTATCCTTCTATCAGAGACCCAAAAGTTTTATAACTTGGAATAGTTTCGGAAACCTCCACGAAATCTAGAAACTCACTTGCTTCCTTTGTTTTACTGTTCTTGCTGAGCTGGAAACCGATTTTACTTTGCAAATATTCATTTGGGAAAAAACCAACTTCCTCCATCGCTCTTAATATCTTGTTGCATTCCTTCAATCTACCAACACTAGTTAAAGACTTGAGAACATCATCCAATGCAGCATTTGTGAATGTATTCCCACCCTCTTTATAAACCCTTAACACCTTTGAAAACAAATCCATATTTAACTTATCATTCGTCGCTATCTTTTTCAAAAGAAAAGGGCAGTCCTGCAGCGAGGGCTTCGTGTTCCCGCCCATAGCAAACTCGTACAAATCAACCGCATCTTTCAACATCTTTTTTCTAACGACTCGATTCAAAACTATGATGTAAGTACCTTTCTCCATCTCACACCCTGCAGTCCTCATTTCATCAATCAACCTCCAGAACTTATCCATATACTCTTCTCGACCCATCTCTCTCGCAATAGCATTATAAGTCATACCATCATGTTTATACAAACCACTCTCCTCAATCCACCTAAAGAATATAAGCGCTTTATTCGGCTCTGTTGTTCCAAGATTTTCCAGTACCGATTTAACCAAATCACCAGAATACACAACTCCCATCTCCTGCAACTTTGTTTCAACATCATCCCCCCATGGAGCTTGCCTGATAACTTTACAAACCCTAGAGCTAATTTTCTCAACCGAAACATCAACCGACCCCGAAGCAAACAAATCGTTCAGCTTCTTCACATCTCCTTCCAATCCCTCCTGCTGAAACTTTGCCATGGCTCTAACTGATGCACCCTTCTTCACTCCATACCCTTTCTTCTTCATAATCTCAACTAAATCCCAAAACTCCTTCACCAGCCCATTTGCACCCAACATCCCCAACAATCGGTTACATGAATTGGAGCTCAAGTTCTCACCTTCCTTAGACATAATCCAATCGAAAAACATCCTAGCAGCTGAAGCTTCCGAGCCGCGATTTTTAAAAAACTCAATTATGCGATCATCGATAGATAGGTCAGTTTTGGATTTCAATTCGAGGATAACATCTTCGTTAGATTTAATTGGATCTGAATACAGTTCGATCAATGTTGATGTGATAAGAGACGGATCTGAGAGTTTAGTTTGCTCGGAAACGAGATGAGATGAGGAGGAAAACAATCGGGGGAAATTAGGGTTTTGGAAATGAGTAGGGGGGTGTGGGGGAAAGAGTGATAGATTGCGGGAAAGAGGAAGAGTAGTTGATGATTGTACCTTGAATTGAAGCTGAGGAACAGGCTTGCATCTTTGAAGAAGGAGACGCCATTGATTTCTCATCGCTGGTTTTCGGCTGGTGAAAGAGGAAGGAAAGGGGGTTTCGATCTGTTTTTAGGGTTTATGGATCACGATCAAGTGTATTTGTGTATCTGTGTAACATTACTCACTCCTAGTAAACTATTTTTAAATCTAAAATGATATTAGTGTACTTAAATAATGTTTATAAAGATGAAAGTTCAAATTAAGAGATATTTTCGTGTGAAGTGAAGTGTATGAGTGATGTTAGTCTTTGATTTGATAAATGAGTGATTCATATTTGGGAGATCTAATCTAGATGCAAAACAAAAAAATTAAACGTGCAAATAACCTAGAGGGGTAAAATGGATATAACCTACAAAAAAGTTTCCGCCATCTTTTTTAAACGTCAATAACTTTTTCATATGACATCGGATTTAAAAAAAAAATTATATCGTAAAATCGAGCATTTAATTCTCTTTAATTCGAGTATAATATTGCTATAAAACTTTTTTTAGAACTCGACTATGCGTCCCGACGACGTTTGCGTGATTATAAAATAAAGCATGTGTGATTATTGTATTTGGTGGCAAAATGGTGACAATACCAAAAACATATTTGGTATTTGGTGGCAAAATGGTGACAATACCAAAAACATATTTGGTGGCAAAATGGTGACAATTGCTTATGAAAAAAAAACCTGTACATTTTTTCACAACATATTTGGTGACAAAATTGTGACAATTGCTTATTTTTTTCACAACATATTTTGTGGTAAATGGAGACAATTGTCATTTTGACATCATTTTTCTACCAAAACATATTTGGTGGCAAAATGGACCATTTTTGCTACCAAAACATAGTTGGTGGCAAAAAGAAAATTTCAAGTTTTGATTATAATCTAACTTGCGTGATTATGACTTGTGTGTACAGAGGCTTTTTTCACAACATATTTCGTGGTAAAATGGTGACAATTCCCTTTTTGACATCATTTTTCTACCAAAACATATTTGTGGCAAAATGGTGACAATTGTCCTTTTGACACCATTTTACTACGAAAACATATTTGGTGGCAAAATGGTGATAATTGCCCTTTTGACATCATTCATATTTTGGTGGTAAAATGGTGACAATTGCTCTTTTGACACCATTTTGCTACAAAAAACACGGTGGCAAGATCTTGCGTGATTATCAAGCGTACGCGGATAATATTACCCTCCTTCGCACACTTCACACGGAAAGTCTCCTTTATACAATAATTTTCCCCTGTTTATATATATATATATATATATATATATATATATATATATATTATTTATTTTTTTAACAGCGATTTCATTAAAACACGGGAAACCGGCTAGCAAGGCACTAAGCCGGCCCCAAACACCAAACAAAATGCATCACACCATGTTAGAGCATATTCCTATGCTACGTTATGTCTCGTGTATTGTATATAGACTAGAGCGTCTTTGTGACTTGTGAGTCATATAGTCAACATACCAAGATGGCCGTACCATATGGTCCGTCGTACTAGTTGGTACGGGCGTACCAACTGGTCCACCAGGTGGTACGCCGGCCAGTATGTAAGTGACTATAAATAGTTCGTGTTAGAGAGAGCTTAGTAGTTATGTCATTTCATATCTCTTAACTGTGTGTTCTTGAGTGTTTCTCTACCTACATTGTAACCTCTTTGTGAATAAATAAAGCAAAGCTTTATTTACCTCGTTGTTCTTTGATTAACAGAATCTAGCAGTAGTAAGATCCCTCCGTGATTTTACAAGTGGTATCAGAGCAATCCAGGTTGCTCTACTGCTTTGTTTTGGTCATTTACAAGTTTTAGAGAGAGAAAGTTTGGGTTTGTTTCATTTTCATCAATTTTTCCCAATTCTGAGTGATTCAAAGGTCAAAAATGATTTCTGAACGTTCCTAGTGTGTTTTCGCACCTCACTGATCCAAATTCCAGTCCAAATAGTTAAAAATTTGAAAATTCAGTCGTATTTAGCGTGGTACGCCGTTGGTACACTCGAAGAACAGTTGGTACGTCGTTGGTACGTTCTATGGTACGTAAGACAATCTTCAAAGATTCGGGTACGCTGGTTTTGGGTACGCCGTTGGTACGCTAAAAAAACAGACGGTTACTTTCTGGTACGCTGACAGTTACGCCGTACCAAATTGGTATGTTGCTTGATCTGGTACGCTGAGTTTTCTGGTCCGGATTTTGGTACGTTGGATTTTTGGTCCGCTGGTGGTACGTTGAATCTCATTGGTGTTTGGTACGCTGGCAGAAAAGTGGTCTTCACTAAAACTGACGTAACTTGAGAACCGTTAAGAGTTACGGGAGCTAATACCAGCCAAAACGTTCGTCTCGCCGAGATCTATATTTTTACTCGCCTAACGACTAGTACCCTCCGGTTTGACCCCCAAAATCCGCTTGGAAGACCTCCGTTTTTGAGTTCGAAGTTTTGACATTCGATTTTAACTTCAAAATGAGTGATTTTCAAGCATTTTCAGTTATGCAAACCTCGATGCAAGCCATGACGAACTATGATAATGAAATCAGAACAACTCAGAAAGTTCCTAAATTACTTCGATTGGAATATTATCATAACTGGAAGAAAAGATTTGAATCTTACATATACTCACAAGGGGCGGAACTAAAAAAAATCAAGGATATATTATCACACGTAATTTTTTTTTAAGGGTAACATACGTACAAAAAAATAAAATAATTTTTTTTACATAAAAACCAAAAAAATTCATAATGTTTCCACTTCACACACGAGTTTAAGAGGTGACACGTGTCACCCATGGACTTTAAGTAAGTTCGCCCCTGTGTAAAACCTCAAAACCAGCGTAAAGGTATGCTTGTGGACGTAACATACGCCATCTGTAGGTTCGCTATGCCAATTTTGAGATAAAGCCTACAAGTTCATCTGATTGACAAATGACAAATCACACATGAAATGAAACTCATTAAAAGCATTTTTCATCTTAATATGATAGTTTAAAGCATATGAATTTAAGTATATCATCATATCATGTATAAGCTAATATTTATAGCGGTCCGAGAGGGGGAGGATCCAGGAATTTTTTTTTATTTGAAACACAAAACTCAAGTAGTAACAAAAATTAAATATGAATTATGAAAAGGAACTTATGGGTTGTGAACAATATAATTTCAAAGTTTATCTAAATTATATAATTGGCACAAACTTTTATTATTTATAGTTTTATTCTTAAACTTTCACAAAACTACATTTTATGTTTAAATTGTGTGTGTAACTAGTATGAGCCATAATTGTCACATGTATATAGCATGCTTAAGTCTTAGTATAACTAAAATAATAAAAGAAAACGATAATAGAATATTGTTTAGCATTTATGATAAAACAACCATAAACATCACGATAAATGAAATAACAATGATAAGTGGAAATGCGGATCTTTATTGATTATCAATCGTAGTACAAGGATCTGATAAACGAGTCAGGTACACTGAAATCGGATCATCCGGAAATGTTACAACGGTGATCGTGCTCCGCGAATGGATGAGTTCAACTTCAATTCTATTAAGAGATATTGGAACCTTCTGGATAAGAATTTCTATGATTTGATGAATTAACTTTTTGAGGATGGGAATATTAACTCTTGATGGTCGTAGTCATTTATTGTGACAACCCGTCCCAATCAGGTCAAACCTCTCTCCGTTGACTTTCGTTGACTTTTAAATTACGCAATAATTATGTGACTTACTGCCTTGATACGTGATTTACTGTGATAGTTAAATGGTTAACCGACTTCGATTCCACATTAAACTATATATATATATATATATATATATATATATATATATATATATATATATATATATATACGTACGTAAAATATAACGTCTATCGTATAATTAAATGTGGAATTTCAACAATAAGAAATTAAATATAAAATTTGACATTTTATATTTTATCAAACCGACCCAAACTGTTAACTCATTTCATGAACTTAAAATAAGTGTTATGTTGTCAAGACTTAGCCAAATATCCAAAACATTTAGCCTATTGGGCCCGGTAAGCCCAATAAGCCCAAAAATGTCCGGAATAACCCGAAAACTTAACCGAATGCTCGTATCAACTAGTCGAGTAAAACTCCGAACCCAAAAACTCGACCCGCGGCCCGTATCGGATTGGGCCAAACCGGCCCAATGCATTCCTTTTTCCTTCTCGCGGCCCACATCACAAAAAGAAAACCGATTGGGCTTCGGCCCAATCCATTTCGCTAACCCGATTGGGCTTCGGCCCAGTCCACCTCGCGGGCCCAACTGGGCTTCGGCCCGGCTCCAAACCGAATGGGCTTCGGCCCATTCTTCCATTTAAACTCGGTTGGGCTTCGGCCCAAATGACAACAAGTTAATTAATTTGTTCAAGCCCACTTGTTTTATAAAAATTAACTTAATCTTCTAAACCACTAATATTTTATAAAACTTGGGATAGTAATGTTTATGAAAATAAAAATCACCATCCTATTGGATTAAATATACTTGGATGTTATTTTAAAAAGTTATTATTTTTATAAACACTTAACCCCTATATATTTTATAAAAGTGTTAAAATCTTTATAAAACATGAGAAAGATTTATAAAATAATCACCTACTCTTGGATTAAGCTAGGGGGCTTAATAAGTTGACAACACACTATTACCCAAAGGGTAATTAGGCTAAACATGATTATAAAAGGGAGACCAAGTCTCACCTTGTCTCCCCACACCAAACCAAACAAACACTCACTCCTCTCTCCCTCTCCCTCTCTTGTTCGGCTGCCCCACCACCACAGCCGACCGGCTGCCACTGTCCGCCGCCGCAGCCCAGCCGCCGGCCACCCCAGCCCCGCCGCACGCCGCCCCAACGCCGCCGGAAACCGCCACCACCCTCCATTCCTTCGGTTTACTCTCACAACCCAATTGTGAGTATTTTTTAACCCCTTTTCTCCTATATTCTTACATGTTTCACCACCCAAATGAAAACCCCAAGTCTTGACAACTAACCACCATGATCAAAACCTTAATCTTCAATGTTTGAAAGCTTGATTTGCAAGAAACAACTAACTAAACTCTCTTCTTAATCTCCATTCTTTCAAGATCATTTGGTGAAACACATTGTGAAACCTTTTGGATAGTAGCATATGTGCACCTTGATCATACTTATGAAATCTAAGGATTTCATAGTTAGTTGCTTGCAAATCTTAAGTCTCTTGATAAAATATGACTAAGTAATGTTACTTGTTATTATTTTTGGTCCTAACACATGCATTAGTGTTAGTAGATTATCATTTAATTTCCATGTCCTAACACAAATGTGTTAGTGATTGTTATTTACATTTCCATGTCCTAACACAAATGTGTTAGTGATTGTATTTACTTTCTTGTCCTAACACAAATGTGTTAGTGATTGCATTTAAATATATATTTGGTCCCAACATATATATGTTGGTTGATTATTTGTTTAACCATGTTATATTATGTTGACTTATTACATGAAATGATAATAAACAAATATATAAGCTAAGAATCATGGACTTATTTAAATAAAAGTTACACATGTAACCTATGATTAAAACAAAAAGAATATACGTCTTAAAATAAGTCAAGTAACATATTTAATGTGTTACCAATGATTAAATGATTGGACAAAAAGAATAAAAATAAATGCTAGATTTGATAAGAATAATATTTATGTCAAATGATTAATTTGACATAAATACTTGGATTTATTACAAGTTTTAACCTTTCTTGAAACTTGCTAGAAATGGACATTTTTATAAAAAGTCACACTTGAAAATAAATGTTTTCATAAAAGATTTTTATAAAAATAAACCAAGACAAATCATTTGTTTAAATATCTTCAAAGGCTTTTAATGTTACTTTGTTAAAAACAAAGTATCCAAAAAAATGAACCAACGTTCGTTGAAGATTTTAAATAAAAGACAAGTTTTATAAACCAAACGTTATAAATCCAAGCGTCGTCGTAAATATTCTTATCAACGTTTTCTATTAAAATATTTCATGAACTTGAAATATTAACTTACCTTTGAAAATGATTAAACGTTTAAAACCTTAAATGTTTTCCTTAAAGATTTATGTTTTATAAATAAAACAAACGTTAATAATTATTTTGACAAATAATTATTTGCAAAGACTTAAACCTTGTTTTATTCACCAAATAATTGTTAATCGTAATTATTTAAAATAATTGTAACTTGCAAGATTAACAAATCGAATAAGTAATTATTTAATTAAAATAATTATCCGAACTTGTGAAAATAATAATAAACATTATTATTTCTCCTTTTACTCGATGTTCAAGACTTGATTTAATTATTGAAAATGATTATTTGTTTATATTTATTGGACATAAATATAAATAACCATGAACGTATTTAATTTAAATAAATACAAGTTAACGAGTTTTCAATAATCCAAACGGACTTAAAACGTCAAGACTTGACCGGTATCACTTGGGTGACTTATGTTACTCAAATGATCATAGACCTTATGCATATGTTATTTAATTAATTAGGACGTTACGTGCTACCGTCCTTTGCTGCTTAAATACCGCTTATCTGCTAAAACTGTGAGTTTCACGGCCCCTTTTCCTTTCAACTGTTTTATACTTGGGGGAGAAATCATGAAAACTGATTAAATGCTTTTTACTTAATATTATGGTTTAATTGTTAGCCGTATGACTACTTGTTCTCTTACTGATTGCCCAACTTGGTACATTATCGTTATAAACGTTTGTACAACCGAAAATCCCATCATTAATTGATTTCAATTAGTTCTGTACGAAACGATAGCTAGTGAATAGATCTATTTGGGTTGACAACCCTACCCTAACTGGTAGCTCCAGTTCTGACTCCGGATTGTCTGGGGGTACACGTCAGTTATTCTGCACTGTTTAACATCTCTGGGCAAGAGATGCCGGGTGGGTAAACCGTTAGTATTTGAAATCAAGGTTCAGGTGAGATCATACAACCACAACAATAAACCCTGATAATATTTAAGTATACCGAAACTGTTTTACAACCGCTTTACAACTGTTTAACTATCGAGTCCGAAACCTGTGAACCTCACCAACTTTATGTTGACCCGTTTTATGTTCATGATTTCTTAGGTAATTGACAAGACTTTCTGAAGACATGCAAATGGAGCTTACAAATGCTATCGGACCTGTCCCTGGAGTCATAGTCCTGACTATCCAACTCAACTGCTTTAAGCTTTTAATAATCGTTTAAGACTTATGTTTTTAAATTGTAAGACATTGATGTTTCCACTACTCTTTCCGCTGCAATGAAACGAATTAATGTTTTATGAAGTTTTTAAATTATTAGAAGTGTTCTATGTATCCTCGACTATGATTCCATTCTCGCTCACACCCGAAACCGTTGACCGGGGTGTGACATTTATTGTCTTGGTGCCAAAGTGCAAGGAGCAATGATTTCAAATGACTTTTGACCGATTAGCCTTTTAAACGTCTTGAATGAAGTTGTCTCTGAAGAGTTGATTGGTCGACTTAAATTGGTGATTGACAATTTTGGTGTCCGAAGAGTAATCCGATTTGATAAAAAATAGAAGTATTCTAGATAGCCCTCTTGTATTGAATGGAAACAGGCTTGCATGGTTAAAGAAGTAGAAGAATAATGCATTCATTATAAAAATCGAAATTGAGAAGACTTATGACTTCTTGAATTGGTCTTTTTTGGTCGAGGTTTTGGGTCATATGGGTTTTCCAAATAAGTGAAGAAGTTGGGTGTAAGGTGTTATGGGGAATTGCATGTGAGGCCTTGGTCCTCGTAAATGGGTGTCATACTATGGAGTTCTCTTGTCATAGAGGTCTCCGACAAAAGGGGTTGTTACCTTTTTTTTTTCTTCTTTTTTTTTGTTTTGTTTTGTTATGTAGCCTCTAATTATCCGAGACGGTCAAGAAGGCATGCTTGGTTAGTCTTTATTATGGAATTAAACTTCCTAATTGGTGGACATATTCTCTCTCACTTTCTTTATTGAAGACTCGAACTTTTATACCCATTTATCTACTATTCTCAATCTTCCAAAACTACATATTAAACCCAGGGCCGGCCCTGGGCCTGGGCCAGCTGGGCTCCAGCCCAGGGCATCAATCTGTTAGTGGGCAACAGGTTTTTATTAAGCCCAATAGTAGTGTTTTTAGCCCAATCTGTTAACTTATGTTTTTTCAGCCCAATGAGGTAACTTATGCTTTTTTTAAGCCCAATCTGTTAGAGGGCAGCCCGCAGCAGGTTGGTTATTAGGTTTTTTATCTATTATTGGCTGATAAAAAAAAAACTACGTACGATTCATTCAATCATTCTCCGGACTCCGATCGATTCTTTCTCCACTTTTCCACTTTTCCAGGCGAGACGATTCATTCTCCGATCGATTCTTTCTCCACTTTTCCAGGCGTCTGAGACGAGTAGACCGATCACCGACATTTAAAGTTTTTAACAGGGGCAATTTTTTGACTCGTGCCCTGAGCATCCAAATTCTCAGGACCGGCCCTGATTAAACCCAATTCACATAATCTAGTTCATATTCCAACTACCCATATCTTGAATTAAACTAACACCCTTGAACCATTATATTAGAATACATTTTTAATGTAATCTGATACATCATTATTTATAAAATCCAAAATTAACAACTAAAATATAGCCAACCTAAAAAATAAAAAAATAAATAGGATCCGTATATAAGAGAGTTCCATGATGCTTAACGAACCATACTATTTTCGTTCACTTGTTCATTCCAGTTGCATCCTTCGCTGCCTCAGTCGCTTGTTGTGCCTTTTCTTGCACTTGCTGACCAGCCTGTAATTTTTTAATTATTAATTAATTAATTTTATCATAATTTAGTCTAAATTAACTTATTTAATTCAGCTCATATATATTAAAAACCATAAGCCAGTAGAACTGGCCTGTTGAACTGATTCTTTGGCAGACTGGGTAGCATTGCTAGCTTTGTCCATTAGCTGGCTACCTTTTTCCTGATAACATGTTTTAAACAACACAGTCAAGTTTATAAGTTATGTTAAACTGGGGATCTCATCACACATCAATCGATCAATTTTATAAAAGTTTTAAGATTCATATGTGAGAAATGTCTCATTTTTCACGTTATTGAGTTCGCATTCGTAAGGAATTCCCCTTTGATCAATGAATGATACTGATTTCTTGCAATATGGATTTCATGTCCATGCCCGCATGCTACACTAGAAGTGCGCTCCCGAAGTTCTTAAAATGTATTAGATTAAAGATTCTAACATAAGTCCACGAGCTCATCAGGTTATTTAGGGTTCTTTGAGAGTGTTGTTAGAAGTAAACCCAAAAATTGTGTTGACGTGAACATTGTGTTAGCCAGGTTTTGGTAAACAATTTTTTTTCAAACTGTTTTTCGTATTTTTTGTATTAAAAAAACTTTGACTTAGGAACACCCCATACATAATATCCAAAACTTGAACACGAAACACTAAATTTATCATATATATACAAGCATCATCTTTAAATCTATATTAAACGACAATCTTTTTCTTGGGAGATCTTACCCCCTTAATTGGTACATCTATCCCATGATAATTTGACGGGCAATGACCAAGTGTGGGATGTCATAGTTTGGATAGAAATAAAAGTGGTTTCTATATATAATAGTCAATAAAACACACATTTTACAAATAAAAAGCTCGTAGAGGGAGATTAGTAACCTCTGCTTGGGCTTTAACCTGACCAGCTTTGAAACTTGCTTTCTCGGTGTTGTCCATTTTCTCGTGCGACTAGTGTTTGTTTATGTAAACGTAAAAGGAATTATGTAGGAATATGAAGAATTGAAGTGTATATATATTATGTATATATGGTGTTTTGATGATGAAATGTATGGTAATATCGATACTAATTAAAGCAAGTTCCATAAATTTCTCCCTATCACTAGCTCGTGGCTGTAATTACTAATTAGTCATCTTCATTTTTTTTGGGCGTTTGAACAGGGAGAGAATGAGCAAAACCACCACTTTTTTAGTTTTTATTTTTATTTGTTTAAACTAGTGGGAGATATCTAAGGACATGTGTTTGGTAGTAGTTTGTTTAATGAGTCACATTAATATTCCAAATAAGATTGATCTTTAATTAGTTACAAGATAACTGGATATGATTTATATATTTTGATTATTAACCATCATCCACACATCTATAGGCACACATGTACAGGGATATAAACAAGCTGAGTTGAGCCGAGCCCGAACTCGTCTAGGCTCGAGTTCGGCTTGTTTAAACTTAACAGAGGTTGAGCTCGAGCTCGGCTCATGAAGAATTATTTAAACTCGACATTGACTCGTGAATCATTATTTAAACTCGAACTCGGCTCGTTTATAATTAATTTTTGTATTATTATAATTAAATTTGTATATATTTTAGACTTATTCTTTGATATAGAAAATAATACATATTATTTACTTCTTTTATCATAATTTTATATATAATTATGATTAATTATTAAAAATATATTTAAGAAACTAAATAAAAATTATATAAAAATATCATCGTTAAGGCTCGCGAGCCAGCTCGAGCTCGCTACGTAAAGCTCAGGCTTGAGCTCGTTTAGTAAACGAGCTATATATCAAAGTTTGAGTTTGGCTCGAGCTCGATAAGGCTCGGCTCGTTTCGAGTTTTTTTGTCGATTCGATATCAAATAGTTCATGAGCGGCTAGAATCATTTACACCTATTCATGCCCAAGGTTGATTATGGGGATTTGAGACCGTAAAGTGTGTTTTTATTCGTATTTTATTATCTTTGTTTCATGCTATTAAACTCTTTTATATTTTAACCTGTGATATCTTTTCTTGGTAAAAATATATTTTAATATGGGCTAGCAAGAATCTTACACTCCTGAAAAATATACAACCAAAATAAGCACACAAAACACAAAACCTTCAAAACATCAAAAAAAGGCAAACACCAAACCACCCCAATTAACCCACATCAAAAGTGTAAAAGTGGACCCAATCCATCTTATTTTTTACGCAATCTTCTCAAAACCCAAAGAAAATAGGCCGTCTTGGTCATGTTTACTCGAATTCGATTCGTATTTGATTCATATTCGATTTGCATTAGAAAACTGAATTCAAATCGAATCGAATTTCAAATCAATTTTCTATTTCGAATTCGATTCGACGAATTTAGTTCGAATTAGAACCGTATATCAAATCTAAGTTTTAAAAATTAAAATTCGAATAATTCGATTTGAATTACTATACGAAATTCGATTGGTTGAACACACCTAGTGGATAGGCCTTCCTCTTACGATGTTTGTCTATCCATCCCCGTTTCAACTTTCAACATAAGTGAGTCGGTTCACGTTTCAACAAAACCGAATCCATACACCTTTACGTTTTTTTAACATATTTAACGTCGTTACCACATCAGTGCATCACCGTCGCCACACGCAAGTAGGATTTATTTACCAACTATATTGAAAGTGTGAGCCCTAAATCATTAGATAAATCCTACAACTTAAAGTTTTGGCCGAGTCTTACATCTCTTGGGCCTATTTTCAAAATTTAGCCCAGTTTTACAGTGTACTTAACCTCTTGGGCCTACTTTCAAATCAAGCCCTAATCACCATCTAACGAGTTTCTACGGCGATTTCAATCAACGATTTGAAACTTGCAATCTACGCCAGCTCTCTAGAAACTTGCTCACGCTACCAATAATTTTCGTCGCCGGTAACCCTGCTACTTCGGCGGTGAGTCGGTGATCGGGCCCTAATTCCATCGGAACCCTAAATTTCGTGGCAATCGAGTCTCAAACTATAGTTTCAGTGAACTGAATTGAGCTGCGTTTGCATACGGTTTCTGCCTACAAATCTCTCAATTTCGCGATTTCTTTCGAGCACCGGAGAAACCATGGCTGCGGAAATTGTCTCGAATACTTCTCGAATGATCTCCCTACAACCTGCAAAACTAATCATAGATCGATCAAATAGGTCTTATTACCACTCTCGAACCTCCTCATGCATGCTTTGTCCGAATCGTCTTAATCGTCGCTATTCTGTGATGAATGCTGCAAAATCAGTATCTGCGCTCGTTAATGTTAGTTTTTGTTAATTGAATTAGTTCGTTTATGTGTTGTATTTCATCTCTTATGATATTCACAAATTTATGGTGTTCAGGAAAGTTCTGGTTCTGATATAGGAAACATGAATTTGGGTTATTGCTTTGGTTCCAGTCAATTTTGGCATGATTTCAATAAGAAGAACGATAAGGTTTGTGGAGTAATCTAATTTTGATTCCTTGATTTTTTGTGATGTGGATTTGTATGCTTGTATCATTGTTAATTGTTACTCTCATTTTGAAGTTAAAATGTCGTTGGAGGAAATCTGATGCTGTAGCAGATGTAAAAGAAGGTATGCAAACTTTCATTCATTCATTCTCTGTTGATTGTTGAGTTATTTGTCTCCATAGTTCCATAATGGTTGTTTTTTTGGTGCTCTATGATTGACAAGATTATAGTAGCCAAAGCCATTGGAATTTATTTTATACAGCGGAAACATCTGTTTTGTTATTAAAAATATATACTAGGAAAGGGGCAAAAGAATAACTATAAATCCAGGCTTACAAAAGTGCCTTAACATTTTGTTTAATTTATTAAATGGGTAAGTAATAAGGTGAAAAAATCTTAGGTAGTGTTTGATATGCAATGAAAAGAAGGTGGAGTTTAATGAGTCATTACGTCTGAATGGAAAACACGAATTTGTTAAATTAATAGTTTATTTGTATTATAATTTAAAATAACTATACTATGTTAGATTTCTCTACCCTAAAAAAGTTAATTTAGTTTTATTAAGTTGTAGATCAAAATAAATTTTTATTTTTATATCATTTCTCAATACCCGGACGGTTCCAAACCGTAAAACCCTGTTTTTTAACCTGTATAGAGAACCGTATTACTCTTAGTGTAGCCGATTTAGCTCGGCTTAGAGGGTTCAGGCGGCTTCAGCTGTTATTGATGTAAACCAGTTATTTGGCTATCAAGTTGGGAACTTAATGTAATCCGATAATTGTTCATTGGTACCATTTGCACTTGTTCTGCTACTCATTTTTTTTGTTATGTTTTCTATTTTACAGAGAAACCGTTGAAAAGAACAAATACTGATAGAACTCCAAGCCCAAAGCCTTATGCAATTGTGGCTGGAGCTTCCCTTTGTTTTGTAGTCGCGTTATGCTCTTTCGGGCTTCAAAGGCTACCCAATTCACACTTTATTGATGTTCCATATTCACGTTTGGTGGATGGTATACAAGATGGGAGTGTCACACGCGTTCAGTTTGTGGAGAATTCCCGCCAAATATACTTTAATAAGGACTTTCTTGAAGACCAGAATGTTGAAACTTCACAAACGGATTCGCTAACAACACGATTACAAGGGGCTGTTAGAAAAGCGTTTCCGAATTGGCAGTATCATACAAGGAATGTGGAAGATGATAAATATGAACTGTTTAGGATGCTAAAAGATAAAGGAATCACATATGGGTCAGACCGTGCACTTCTTTCTGCATCAACGAGGAATTTCTTGTTCATTTTCTTTCAAGTGGCTCCGTTTTGGATCATGGTGATGCTTACTTTTTACCAGCTGAATCTTCAACATGATCTTGGAAAACTGACAAAGAAAAAACCAAGTAAGAAGCAATCTCTAGTAACATTCGATGATGTAAAAGGCGTTGATGCTGCCAAAACCGAACTTTTAGAGGTAATATGATTATACTGATTCATTATGTACCTACATTCTTAACATTGAATTGAACTTTGACTTTATGAATCTTGCACTTTGACTTTTGTAGATTGTGCTGTGCATGAAAGGAGACAGCAAGTACATAAAACTTGGCGCAAAGCCGCCCAAGGGTGTCCTGTTAGCCGGTCCACCAGGAACAGGAAAAACATTGCTGGCTCGTGCTGTTGCTGGAGAAGCTGGAATGTCATTTTTCTCAATTTCTGGTAGTGAGTTGGTGGAGGTTTTTGTCGGTAGAGGTGCAGCTAGAGTTAGAGATCTTTTCCGTGAGGCGAGAAAGAATTCACCATCAATTATATTCATTGATGAGATTGATGCCGTTGGCGGCCAACGAGGCAGAACTTTGAATTGTGAACGTGACCAGACACTAAACCAGGTAAGGCGTATTACTAGTATTTTAGACTTTTGTGGTGAAACTCTGTTCTTAATTCTAAAGCTGTGTTTGGCATTTTTGTAGCTTTTGACAGAAATGGATGGTTTTGAGAAAGAGGAAAGTGTGGTGGTTATAGCTGCCACAAACAGACCCGAAACATTGGATTCAGCTCTGATGAGACCTGGGCGGTTTTCCAGAAAAGTGCGCGTGAATGAGCCAAACGAGACCGGCCGGAAAGAAATCTTTGCCCATTACTTGAAAAGTGTCCCCATGGAGGATGATAAGGAAGACATTTGCAAGGTTGTTGCATTGCTCACACCGGGGTTAGTAGGGGCTGATCTTGAAAATATCGTTCGAGAATCTGTTCTCCTTGCTGCTAGAAGAGGTTCTATCTAAACTCTATCCAAATAAATGAATGATTTCTTGAATCTTGATGGTTTAATGATGTTTCAAATTGTAATGTTGTTTTCAGGTGGTGAATTTGTGACTAGGGATGATATTTATCAAGCTGTAGATCGGGCTAAAGGTAAAGTTTATGATCATGCAGCTGCTGCAGCTAAACCATTTCCATTTGGAGCAACAACTCAAGGTCATGCGCAGAGCGGGTCTATGGGTTTTGGGTTGTCGAATTGATGTGTATATACAAATCTATCCCGGCTATGTTCCTGAGACTCTTAGTCTATCTCAGTGAAGTTTTTATTTGTGAGTTTGAAGGTTTTCTACTGTAAATTCTCCTAATTATCCATTTTATTGTTTGGCTAAGACCAGGATAACTAAATAAGGCATCTCATGGTTTTAATTATTACTCATCTAATACAAATGTGGATGGTAGTGGTTTTGGGTTAGTATGGCAAGCTCAAAGCTTTTATGGCCTGTTTGTCTCGTAGAACGGCGAACTTCTACGTATTTTCTACCTACTCTAACTTCTACAGAACCTTCAATCACTTATAAGAGTAAACGTAATGGGTGGCCGCACCTCACCATGTGGCTGCTAGAAGGGTGTGGCTACACAATTACCACCAATAGAGCCGCATTTTATCTCTCTTACTTTATATAATTTAATTTTATTAAAAAAATGAATTATGATATGTGGTGGGTATTACAGAGATAAAATATATGAACGTGAAAGATAGTGATTTGACGTTGAGGTGATAAAAAAAATATGGTTAATAGTTATGATAAAGATATTACGGATGAGGTAAAAGAAAATCACTACTAGATACCTTGATACCGATAAGCTCGACCCTTTGACGTGTAGAGTCGTGCCAACCCTAAAAATTAGTTGTGAGCTTTCAATTAGAGGTGCACAAACTGGTTTCTTTTAGTAACTGGTTTCGGTTAGGGGAGTTGACATGTCAAAACCGGTTAGGGGTGTAAACGGTTCGGTAGGGACCGGTTCTTGAGTAAAATATTTGTAAATGGTTTGACCACTTGGAAACCAGTTAACCGGTTTTTTTATCGGTTTTTACCAACTTTTCATAACCGGTTTATAAGCATGGGGTGGAACCGGATGATAACCGCTGGACCGGTTTTAAACACACCAGTTTCTCTAGTAACCAGTTTTATATTCTAACTGGGTTCGTTTTTTTTTTTTGTCCGTAACCTGACGTGCAATCGGTTTATATGTTCACCTCTACTTTCAATCATAGATTTGTACATTGATGATAATGGGCCCGCTGAGGCATGGGTTCAAACATGAGGACACATAATCTTAATATAAGTTCAAAATGTTGTGGGCCTACGGTAGTTCGTCTTTTGTTTTTGTACTCATATATTGCCACCTTATTATTTGAATATGATGAAGCTTTACTTGCTAAATAATAATAAGATATTAAATTGTTAATAATACCATGTTTATAATTAAATCTTACATTTTTAATATCTTGTTTCTTAAAATTCAAGTTCAACATATGAATCTGTGATCATATATAATTTTAAGTTATCCAGTTCATTGTGTCTATTCTGCTCGTAATTGTATTTATGGTTTGAGAATTAGGGTTTATGATATAACGAGTCAATTCCAACGATGCATGAATGAGTTCAATCGTAATTCATTTGAGCAATGTATGAATTCTTAAAAGGCTCTTTAGCCTTTTTAGAATAAGAAACGCTTTTAAAATAATCTAACCTTATGTTCTATTACGAACGTTTTATTTTACGTGATATTGTAGACATGATTTACAAGTGGTATTTGATACTTGGACATGACATATTATTATTATTGTGAGTTCTGTTTGTATTTGAGAAAACAAGTAAATAATAAGTTTTGGTAGCTCTAATATTTATATGTCGGATAATATTAAAAAATAATAATAACAACAACAATTACAATAATAATTGTTGGTTGGGTTCACACTTTAGATGAACAATGGTGTTTGTTTATGTGCACATCCCTCAACATTAATTTTTATCGTCTATTTTTTTATTTATTTATACCAATTAATTTTTTATTAATTAATGGGATATAATTACTCCTTTAAAATAAAGTAAAAATGGTTATGAACATTAAGCTTTTTATCCAATAGTACTATGTTATGTGAGAGTCTAAGATCTCTTTTGTTTTTTAAGAGATTTATGTCTGAATCTGAAAACTACTTTTAAATGTTAAGAGGTGATTCAAATGTTCTGAAAACTGAATTATTAAGAGGTGGAGGCCGGAGGTGGATAACTAGTTGCCGGAGACGGAGCTCTAGTTGTCGGAGAACGAACGGTTCTTTTTTCAGGGTTAAGAGGTTATAAGATGTTCTAAAAGGTCTTGATGGTTAAGACGTTATTAAGATGTAGAAACTCTTAATAACTGAAAAAAAACAAATGGCACTACATCTGAATACGTCTGACCGAATCAGATGTGACCTCTATTCAGAGTTTTTAAAAAAAAAAAAAATACAAACATGGCCTAAGTGGATGTCACGTGACATAAATAAAAAATAATTTACTTCATATCCAAACATAACAAATTTAGCACATGATTTGGTAGTCTGATATGTATAGTCGTGTCTATTTAGCAAATGATTTGGTGGTGTAATAGGCGTAGTCGTGTAACATAGATATTCTTATTTTTCTATTTCCAATCTCAACGAATTTAGCAATGGAGTTTGTGATATAAAAGGTATAGTCATTAAATATTGTTTTTAGGTCGTATGCTCAATAGTTTAGGTGTTTGGATCGTTACGCGTTTTATATTTCTCTTTTCTTTACATGACGTTATAGCAATGCTACTGTTTTGTTTGATAGCACAACATGGGCGTCTCCGAGAAGTGTAAAAAAAATTGGGCCTTAGGCAAAGTTTAAAAAAAATGCTCTTATAATTATAAAGTAAAAAAAGTCATACATAAAAAGTCAATAATACGATGAGATTGTAATAATAATAAATAAAACTAAGGTATTGTAGCAAAATATTTAAATTTAAATAGTTAAAACAATCTTGAGACACTTGTGGCATTTTAATAGCAAAGCTTTTGATCAACCATTCACAACCAATATTCTCTAATATATCATTCTCAATAGAATTATTATAAACATAGAATGATTAGAAGTGTAATTATGAATTGTTAAAAATGTAATATAAAAAATAAAAAAAACGAAAACAAGACAATATAAGTTTACAAAAAGAATAACATTATAACATAGAAATGAGAAAAATATGATAAATATGTTACTTTGAACCTGAAACCTTAGAGTTTTAGTATATGTATTTTCTCATTACACCACCTAAGTCATTTGTAAATTTAATTACCTTCACACATATATACTCGTATTTAAAAAGTTATGTAACATATATATATTTTTTTAATTCTGAGCCTTAGGCGATCACACTCCCTGCATAGGCCTCGATCCGTCCATATCACGCTATCCTCGCGACAATGTGCGAAGGCCGAAGAGTAACATCTGATTTAAAAACAGTCCATACATATTACCGGTTATCTATTAAGGAAAAATAATATATAAATGCCCTGTAGCTTAAAGCTATTTATGATGTACATAAATATTGATTATCTCTTTTTTTTTTGATGAGCATTCAGGATTTCTATAATGGTCTAGGTTTAAGAGTAAGATTAGATATAATTTTTTTTAAGAAAATAGTTTCTCGACTTTTTAAGATGAATACATAATAACTTGCTCTTTGTAAAATTTGAACCTCTCAGCATTTTGGTTGTGAAACACATCGCTTAATCACCAGAACGTCCTATTGAGAACAACTAGGATTAGATAAGTATGTATGTTTGTCGTTTGAAAAAACAGGGCCGTCTTAGGGTGTTCCGGATGGGTGTCGACACATGAACGATATTCTAAAGATATTATAAAGGGGCCTAAATTCTTTAATTTTGAACGTATAAGTAATTTTGTTTTGAACGATCAACGAATAAAGTTTCCGGTTACCCAATGAACCTAATGGCAAAAGACACCCTTCTTGCGAAACGCAGATAAAGTTAGGGTAGCCCAAGCCAACCAATTGAGCCTATTCCATGAGAAAATCTCAAAATTCCTTGTGTGAACAGTCAGATGATAAAACCTGTAAGCTCCAAAAATTGAACGGATAACCTTAATGTCACGAGGCTTTCCATCATCACTAATGGTCACTCGAACAAGCTCTCTTAGTCAAACATATAAAAATGACATGTTACAGTCTGCCTAATAAGTTAATGTCTTTGTAATTTTCCGAAAGAATTAAAAAGGTCAAAAAGATAGCGGCCACATATTTATAGTCCCTTAAGTTCTTAAGCCCAATTGACAACCATTTGTATTCTTGTCAAATTTTCATTGTCTTTCATATCAAAATCGACGATAGTATCACATTTCAAAATCAATACGTGCTTCAAAATCAAAATTTCCGGTTCAATATTGCAAATTTGGGGCGCGGTTCCAAAACAAAAAACTAAAATAGAGTTTCAAGCGACGTGTCGTTCACCTATTAGGCTATATATTACCATCAATACAATAAGAGTGTTTTGTTTGTTGTTATCACAATTACCAACGATACGTGAAATTTTAATTTCTTATATACAAGGAGCCCACTTTCCGATACTTATACACGACACTTAAAATCTAAAAAACTATCACCCTAAAAAAATCTACCATATAATATAAAAGAAGTCATATTTTTAATCTATTTTATAAGTTGGATGCCATTAATTAATAAAAAATTCTAACCTCAAATGAAAATTAGGAATAAAACAAATACCCTTTTGTTCTTATTTCCAAGAGATTATCGTTTTCAATCAGTTGCCTTATATGCACCACACACTCGTTTAGTCGTCTACTGATACAAGTGTGGATATAATATAAATATATAAACAAACAAACAAATAAATACATACATATAATAGCTTACACATGTCACATGTGGTCACTAAAGATTGATGAACTATGACTAAAACATTTGTAACATTAAGAAATCAACTCAAATGGTTTAATCAAGAAAATAACCTTTCCAAAACACCAATTTTCTTTTCTTTTTTTTCTTTTCAATATAAATCTAACCCCTTAATTCAATGAGCTACACATGCATAAATTTATTGAGTTTACCGAATTAGAATTAAAATTAGAATTCTTATTACTATTACTACTACAACTACTCTAATCATACACGGAAACATAACTATAAAATAACTACTATTATTGTTATTATTACCACATCATCTATCATAATGACACACCATCGATCAGAATGAGTAGGCTTTGGTGCACTTGGGAGAGTCAGCGAGCTTGAGAGTTTGGTTGATTAGTTTTCGTGCTTTCCGGCTTCGTATTTCCACTCGCATGCTATCGCTCTTTTCGATCTTGTTGTATGAATCATCAACTGCTTTCCATATCTTTAGCGACTTGAATCTTGTCTTTACTGACACCAATAATCTCTCCAAAACCATCTTCAAATTGCCCAAAACCTAAAATTAATAAAAACAATGAAGGAAAATATGTATACATAAGTTACTTGTATATATGTTATAGTTATTATGCATAAAAAAGAATATATAACTTTAATTAGACATGAAAGGAGAAAGCTTTAGGTAGGATAATGAATACACATACCTGTGTGTGTGTTTTAGAGAGAGGGTGGAACTTGGGAGAGTGGATGGAGTGAAGATATGTTCATCTATATGTATACGTGTTTTGTCTTTTTATTGTTAGTTGATTTATTTGGATTTTATATATTTTTGTATTATTAATCTTGATAGGTTATTTAACTAGGTTTTACTATAAAAAAATAACGTTTGCACTCCTAAAGTGTACCGTAAAGAAAAAAGAAGTATGAAAAGATTGTGTAACGATGTAAAATTAGTAATCAAACGATCCAAGTATTGAACATATATATAGAACCTAAAAGTTATGTATAACCTGATATAAATTAATGGCTCAATAGTTAAATTAAAATTAAACAAAATTAGATACATAAAGGTAACGGTGTTAAACTAAAACTAAAGAAATATTAAAAAAAGATAAAAAAAGAATACTCGCGCGTTTCGACGGAATAATTAATACGGGTATACAAAACAGTTGAATTGCTAAAATGCAACATAAAAGTTACATAAATGCAAAAAGACTACATGACGACGTTAACCTGAAGTAATAGAGAAAAAAAAAGATACATACATATGAGAGTATGAAACTAAAAAGAAGGAAACCTAAAGACTTACCCAATAAATAAAAATGAAGGATAAATTACTCTTTACTGAAACATGTAATTTGTTTGTATATGGACTAGATGTATAGGCGCGTGTTGCCGCCGCACATTCACCAATTTAGTTAGTTCTGTTAGATAATCCTTTGTCATGTAAATGACCGGCTAAAATAGTGGCATTACTAAAATACTACCTAAAATATAAATACCTAAAATATATAAAGATAAACAATTCATCTTAGTTAAATATAACACTAAAAATAATAGATATTTAAAGACGATAATGTAAAAATAAAAACTTATAAAACATTTTAAAACCAATAATATATATATACAATGAAAGTTAGAACATGAATAATAAACTTTTTCTATCTTATTGTTTGGCCATTATAGTTTGGATGTTTGACAGTTTCTACCCATTAAACTTTTACACTATTTTTTCTTTAACGAAATAGTAACTTTTTAGTATTTTTCAGAGTTTAGTCACATATGTTTCATACTTTTACGTTTTCTACCATTTAACTTTTAAAGTTTTTTTTTTGTTTTAAGTTTTGTTGTCTTCTACTTTGACCACGAAACTTTTAACTTTTCTACTTTCGTTTTTAGTATATTTTATAGTTTTATACTTTCACCACGAGACTATTAGACTTTTACGTTTTACACCCCTTAACTTTTTAACTCTCAAACTTTTAACGTTTTTTTTTGTTTTAAGTTTTGTTGTATTCTACTTTCGCCACGAAACGTTTAACTTTCGTGTTTAGAATAGTTTTATACTTTCACCACAAGACTTTTAGACTTTTACGTTTCGGTAGTTTGAATGTTTGACAAATTCTACCCGTTAAACTTCTACACTACTTTTTTTTAACAAAATAGTAATATATTTCTACTTTTACGTTTTCTACCTCTGACTTTTTTTTTTGTTTTTTTTGTTTTAAGTTTTGTTGTTTTCTACTTTGGCCACGAAACTTTTAACTTTTTCACTTCCGTTTTTAGTATACTTTTATAGTTTTATACTTTCACCACGAGACTTTTAGAATTTTATGTTTTATACTCCTTAACTTTTTAATGCTCTAACTTTTAAAGTTTTTTTTTTTCGTTTTAAGTTTTGTTGTCTTCTACTTTGGCCACGAAACTCTTACATTTTTTACTTTCATTTTTAGTATACTTTTATAGTTTTATACTTTCACCACGAGACTTTTAGACTTTTACATTTTTTACCCCTTAACTTTTTAACTTTCGTTCAGCATACAAATTCAACCCCCTTAGCAACGCGCGGGAGGGTGGTAAACATCTCGTTATTTCTGTTTGATAACTTGTTGCCTTGCAAATGACCAATTAAAACCTTGTAGTTTTGATAGGATATTCAGATGACAATTATCCTATCAAAACTTTTCATCATATACCATTTCATTATAAACATGATACATCTTACTAATATAATTAATTATTATATCTTTTATTATATATATAATTTTTTTTGAACGGTCAACGAATGCCCTGAAAAACCCGGAGACTATTTACACCAGTTGATCTCATTTCAGAAAAAATCCACCTCCGCAAGTGGCTGGATGGTAAAACCTAGAAGCTCAAGGATCGAACTTGTGACATTTCAGTCCCAAGTCTCCCCTCATCGCCAGTTATATATATCATTGATTATTATATTTCTTTACTAATATAATTGATTATTATATTTCATGAAATTTATATATTTTTTCTTACTTTTCTTTATTTTTCTTTATTTTTTTCTTTTTTCTTTTATTCGAGCAAATAAGTTTATAAATGAGTTGATTGTGTAATAGGTAAATTTTTAAATGTTAAATATGAGTTGCCCATGATTTTATAAATAGTTTTGTTGTTACATATTATTTTTTAATTTTTTTATTTACATAGCGGTACATCAATGTAACGGTTTTGTGTGATCGCATTATCCCCACGACAAAACACGAAATCTTATTATATTATACTATATATTTTACAAGCATGTCATGCTTTGGTCAAATCATATAAATTTTAACATAACAAATTTACGGGTTTACGTGTGTTTGTGTTTGTTTTGGAATCTGTTTTGAGCATAAAAGAGTGAACGGGAAAAAAAAAAATTTATAGTGGTTGAGCAAAAGGGCCCTCTTCTAGTGAGACTTTATATGTATGACTGGGCCAACAATTTGTATAAACTTTTACATACCTGCCCTGAATTTTTAAAAATTGATATCGTGCATAGTATGGTCTTATTACAAAATTACAATACTTTTCTTCACTCATGTTACATATGATAACGAGTTGGTGACCCATCCGCGCGTTGCGGCGGGTCACCGTCATATTACCGTAAAGTGACATGTAAGTAGTGGCCATTACATTTCTTGACCTAGATGTACAAAATAGCGAGTATACACTAAACCAAATATAAACTAATAAACCTTATTATTGCATTTCCCCAGTTAATAAACTATACCCTAAAATCAATACCTACAATTTGACAAACTCCTATAAAAACATTTTTAAAATAATACGTGTTCCATTCCATCCCAATAGATAAAAAATATAAATTGAAAATGACATACCATTAACATGATTTTACTTTTTAGACTTCTGCTTATTATCTACTTTATTTTCACTATACATGCTTTCATAATCTTCATGATGCTACTATTCTTCAAATTAGTGACAACCTTAATAGCATCTCTATCTCCCTGTCATAAAAAAAAAACATAAAACATAGATGAGAGTGAAACATATTTAAAGTTGTATGATCTGTACATCATTCTACAAATAAACTCATAAAAATTTTGAGTATTAAGAGACCAACAATACACAACCTGTTTGACCCGTTTTGAGTCATATACATTTTGATTAGAGTTTGTTTCAACTCGAATCAAAAATAACTTTTTTCTAAAATGGTTCTTTTTATCTCAACCCGTTATGACCCATTACCCCCATTTTGCGGGGCTGTCTATAAAAAACTCAATCCTTTAAACCAGAATCTAATCAAATAATTACTGTTGTTATTAACCGAGTACACCAATGAATCCAATTTAAGAGAAGAAAATACTTACAGCGATGAATGCTCAATTAAAAAAAACCTGAACAACCTAAACTGAAAGACTACACCTGAATCAAACGAAAACACTCCGGTTAAGAATAAAACATATGCAACCAAGTCATACACACGAAAAAAGAACGGAATGGAATCTTTAGAAACCTACAATAGCCAAATGCACTAAAATCGTAAACAATCGCCATGTCAAATTCTCAAGATGATGAAACAAATAAATACAAAGAGTAAGTTTAGAAAGCAGTAGAAGATCTTACAATTGGAATGGTGGATTCAAGCAGCACAATCACTCCAATTCATAACCTGCATGAAATAATCAAAATAAGAAGAATTCTTAAAATAAGATTAGCCATTAGGCAATAGACTATGTATGTTTCAAATAAGTTTAAAAAAGAAAGAATATTACTAAATAGTTCCTCACACATTCTCTAACAATTTGGTCAAGAAAAAATGCATTTCTGATCTTTTCATAATCCATATAGCCTTTTAGGGTCAAAAGCCATAAATTAAAGCCATTTCTAACCAACACACAAACTCTAGAATTCAGAAACATTCACATGATTTAATTACTTGATGAGTACCTGTCAATGATCTCTTGGAGATTGTGCAAGGGTGGATCGAATTGTGTTATTATGACGTCTGCTGGTTCTAACTGAAGCTTTCCTAGCTATCAGAATTTCATTTGAAAAGAAATTGAAACTAAGTAAGGCATTATTACTCATATGTGTTATATTTCCGGTATGAATAGTGACGTACTTTTGTATTTAGGCTCAGATATGTGTCATTAAAGCCATTGATAATTCTGCAGCCAGGCATCTAATCAAAGGCATTTCATTTTGAAACATTTAGTCGGCTACGAATTACGTTTTAACTACATATTCCCATATAAATAGAAGATTATGAGCCAAATAATTACTTCAATCCTTTAGTTATATATATATTTTTCAATTTTCAAGCACGTATCACCAAAATCCAATAAACATTTACTAAATTCAACCATCATTTAAAATTTACCTAATAAGAATACCAAGCTGCTAATTCATAAGAAACTGTAAAAAATTGAAGCACAAAGTAACCCATGTAATCGGATCGATTCAATATTTCAACCATCGAATATATAATAGAATGGGTAAACCAGTTTCCAAACAAACACAGAAAGGGGTAAAAAGAAGAGCAATCAACTATAAAAAATAGAGGCGTTAACTAACCCACATAACCGGCCTCATTCAAGACCTCAAGTATCGACCACATAACATAATCAGTAGGCATGCATCATTAACCCCCAAATTTGATGCTCTAGAACCCCAATTGCACATCCATCAGCTTAAAACCCTAGACAAAACCATCAGCCATCAGCACAGCGATCCACTACCAAAGCGAATTCTTGAGACGGCGATGATAGACCTGGCCAAACCCTCACTATTGCCGTCAACCAACGTAACGTTGGCAAGCACGGTCACCAGCGGTGACGAACGACAAAGGAAAATACGGGAACGACGAAGATTGAGATGAGAGATGACCTACTCTGAAACGAAGATTGAGGCAGAGAGCGAAGATTCAGATGAGAGATGAAAAGAGAGAGGGTTGCGTGTTAATAGAGAGAAGAGGGCAACCATAGGGTTGCGTGAACAGAGGGGTAAAAGAAAGGACCGCACGTTATCAAATTGTGATTGGTCTATTTCTAATGAATAGTTCAAGTTGTGAGTTACCAACCATTTGCTTATTGTATTATTATATAATTGTATTATTATATAATATAAATAATAATAATAATAATAATAATAATAATAATAATAATAATAATAATAATAATAATAATAATAATAATAATAATAATAATAATAATAATAATAATAATAATAATAATAATAATAATAATAATAATAATAATAATAATAATAATAATAATAATAATAAAATACGAGGTCTTTAAGTGCCTTTTCTAAAATGTATTTGTTATTAAGTCAGAACGAAGGTCGATCGTAACGTATCGGTCAATTCATGTCTCTAGCCTCATGTTCTCGGATGTGGGTTTGATACGTATCAAATACCTTCTTAAAGTCAAGAACTTTAGCGACTAATTGTTTATCATTGGCGGGGGCGAATCTAGTATGGGTTCACCGGATTCACAGGAACCCACTACGTTTCGAATTTTGATTAAATTTATATATAAAAAGGTTGGAGTGAATCCTTTAATACGTAACTAGTGAATCCTACAACCAAATAAGCCTTCTAGCAAAATGGGTAAGTTAGTTGCAACTTTTTCTCCTTTTTTACAGATATTGGGTAGATATTTAAAAAATAATTCTCGCTTAGTCGATATTTTAAAAATAATTAGTGTTTACAGATATTCACACTTTTTTTTCTCCATTTTACAGATATTCACGCTTAGTTGCAATTTATCTCATCGACTCAAGTTTGGATCGCCGTCTCCGAAGACGCGACCGTTTGTAAGTTTTTTAACATTTTAAAATTATATTAATCTCTATTAATTTTTTATGTATCTTCTAGTCTTTTTTTAAAAAAAATGTTTTAGTCTCTATTTTCTTTGTATCTTCTATTTATTTTAAAAATATATTGTAACTTTATATTATTATTTTTTTAGCTACGGATCAAGTTTATAGTGACTTTTGGCGTCACGTGAGTGAACATTACCACGTGATTATTAGTAAAGACCGCCCCAACATGTTAACCTCAAAGTGGAGGGATATACGTCTTAAAGGAGGGAAGTTTATCGCAATATACAACAAACGTTTAATGGCTCATTGATATGGCGATAACGAGACGTGGGTTTTAAATGACGTGATGAACGAGTATACAAATACTTACGGTTCAACACCGCAACATCTCGTTGCTTTTGGTGTGATGAAAAATTCGGTGAAGTGGATATCGGTCACCCCCCCCCCCCCCCATCTGGAGAAATCGGTTCGTCCTCCTCTAAGTGCACGAAGACACCAGGAAACAATGATTATGGCCGCCGATGGCGATAGTAGGGACGATGAGGAAAATCAACCTCCCCACTTCGTTGAACCCGCTCGACCGATGGGTCGAACCAAAGGCAAAGCAAAAAAACATGGTGTGGGGTCCTCGTCCGTAAGGGTTAACTACAAGGACAATTTGAACGACATCTCCCAAATGTTTGCCAGTTCAACAACATTTGGAGGAGAGAACGAAGCTTGCGGCGGAGAATGTGAAGCTAAAAAAAAAGAAACAAATGTCGAACCACATGCGTCTTCTAGCCTTTGACACCTCCAAAATGGCCCCTCGAGACGCCACGTTGATGGAAAAAAAAAAGAGGCAATTAGGAAAAAAATTATGGAATGTAATTTGGTGGTTTTTGAAAAATATTAGGATGCTTTTTTTCTTTCTAATTTAATCCTTTTTTATTTTTAGTGAAATATTTTTATTTTTTATTTAGCGTAATTTTTATATATTTAGTTATTTAATCTAACATTTTTTTATATTTTAGTTTTTTAAAATATGTTTTTAAATATAAAAAGAATATATATAAAAAATTAAAATTGTGATTAATTAATAATTACATTTTTACATTCAACCACTATCTACTATATTACTTTTTCACTGTATTAAGTACGTGACATCAACGTGTCATATTTTTTAATCATAAAATAGCACATCACTATACATAACCTAAATAAACGGAGAACTGAAGTGATAGAAATCATGGAGGATATTTGGTCACATGCAAATAAAGGAACCGGGTTTCCAGGTCGAGCTCCAAGAGTCCAAGGTTGATTTAACAACTTATTGGGTATCCTCACCATTCTCTTGGGCCTGCCTTGTGGTCCAGTTGGTTGAGGCATATCCAGGCCTGCTTCCATTGAGCTACTCGTATCAAGAAACATTTGGCTAGAAAAAATGGCACCAAATCAAAAGATGGCAGCCGATGATGTTGTTGAAAAAGATGACCGGCCGGCAATATTTTCAATTTTATGTTCGTGTGAGACAGAGTGGGTGTGATATTCAATATTCAAACTTGACAATGAGTATAGGAGTACACACATAACTAAAGGGTTATTAACTAGTAAATATTAATTAAGTAGCCATTTAAACTTAATAATTCGAGTTGAATTACGACTTTTAGTGATACTAAAAATATACCGGGGAGGCTAGATCGGTACGTAACTAGACCAAATATATGTTGTTTCCGGTTATGCTCATCCATCACCATCAATGGCGAAGCTTCGGGAAAAAGTTTGGGGGGCGAAAAGTCACGGATCATAATCTCGGGGGGGGGGGGGGGGGGTTCCTCAGTATATATAAAAAAAAATTTGAAAATGGCAAAAATTAGCACTACGGGCTCCACTAACCTTCGCCAATGATCACCATCGATGAGAAAACTTACAACTGAAAAAAACATCCGGCTGAAACATGACAGCAAAGCCCCTTTGGTATTAACCGGTTCAAATATGATAACTTTATAATCCCCGTGATATTAGTTGATCACTAAAATGGAGTAAGCCGATAGCAAGAATCGTGCATAAGCATGTAGATGTAGAAGTTGACATGAGGTAAAAATCTTTGCTTTGTTTCAGTTATCATGAAAGTTATGGTGATTATTTATGTGTACTAGATACTAGTTTCTACTAATGTATTACTAGATTATTTGTTACACATTATTTCCTATTAATTTGAGGTTTTGAATTACATCTCACACATACTATAATTTAGTATGTAAAATAATTAAGGGCATGAGGTATACCCATGTTAACTTAACATGTTAACATCGCCACCTAGGCGCCACGTCATGGTTAACATAACACTAAAAATTTTTCTTTTATTTAATTTCCGGAAAAACATTTATATATATATATATATGCGTTTTTTTTTTCTTTTCTTTTTAAAAAGTGTATACTAGATTAAAAACTATATAAAAAACTAAAATTTACTTCATATATTTTTAAAAAACCAAACAACATACTAAATAATTTTTTAATCATCGCTATCACCGCTACCACCCTCTCCCCTCAACTCCCTCATGATCTCCGCCTTTTCTATCTTGATCATCTCTCGTTCCTCCGGGGTTAAAAGGTGGTATATATATAGTGTAAAAAGGGTAATTAATGGTAAAAATCTTTTTTTTTTTTAAGTTCGAGGCCCAACGGATAGATAACGGTCAAAAATATGACCGTTTTATTCCTTCAACGCGCGTTAACATTTTAACACCCCAACATGGCGCCGCTGAGTTTTTAGAGGAGGGGCGGTGTTTGGCGCCGTTGGCGCCGCCAAAAGTGTAATATGGCGCCTTCGACGCCTGTATACCCATTGCCCTAATAAGTAGAAGTATCATAAATTTGCAGTTAAAAAAAATTAGCAATTTCTGCTCATTTATAGGCATAGATAAAGTTAGTCTACATTAATTTTTTTATTTCTACAATTAACAACTCGTGAACTATATTAAAACATTGTCACACATTCTATTTTCTATATTCTTATGTTCTGAATGAAGATTTAACCTAAAAGCACTCTAGCTTAGTTGTTTTCTCGTGGGTATAATTAAACGGCCGACCCAGGTTCAAATCTGGCATCAAACATTATTTTTATTAGTTAATATAATTTTTTATTAAATTATTTTTGTACATTGTATGTCGGTTTACTAAGAGGGTTCCCTCCTTTATTATTTATTTGGATTTGGATTTGTGAATGTATTTACATAATTGCTCTTTTAATTACTTAATATATGAGTTTGAAATTAAAAAAAATAAAAATAAATGTTAAATGACGTATTATATAAAGAAGTTCTTTTTTTATGTCCATTCTAAAACATATGTCATATATGATCACCCACTCTTTACACCCTCAAAGACGCCCCTAGTGTTATTTCCTCTCGAATCACGCGAACACTCCTTTAATATAGTTAAATATGTAGGTAGTTTTTATCAAGTATTTTGGGTAGATATTACGTTTTATTATATAAATTAAAATTCAGTATTCAAAGAGTATGACCCATCGTCGGTTTGTCTAAATTTCTTCCCTATAGTTCGCACTTTGCACATCGTCGGTTTGTCTTAAATAAACATTTTAAAAGACATGTTTGGACGATCTAAATGAGTGTACCTTTGTAATTTGAAAATCAGTTTGGGGAAGACCATGTAGTTTCAAATGCCAACTAAAACTAATACTCTTATTTCATGTAAATTTACAAAAATAGTTAACAAACATAACAAACTAACACATTTTTATTTCTTTAGCGATTTGATTTATTTTTCTAGAAAGGTCAAGTCAATTAACCGATACGCTTTGGATTTTTTATCAGGTCACGCACGGTCCCACCACATATTTGTTATCCAGATCAGAAACAAACTTACACCACAGTGGTAAACCCTCTAGAATCAGGATTCTAACCCAGAATCTCAAAGAAGAATGAACTATATCCCTCATATCACATACGACAACACCACAGAAGGTGAATGGCGTTTAGCGATTTGATTAATCACTTGATTTAGTACTTTAAATAAATAAAAAGTTAACCCATGGCTAATACTCACGGATTGTAGCATCTTAACAAAAATCATCTTGTTGTGTTCTTCAAGCAGAGTACAATCTAACCAATAAAATTTAACATGTGGTACAAAACCCAAACATTTGCACGATTCTAGTTCCTTTTAAGTAATTTTCTGTTTCAAGGTTTTGTCTTTGGTCACTCACTTTTGCGTGGATTTGCCTCTTGCCAACCAAGGTTACCATAATTTGGCATTTTCTCCATCTTCTATGTGATTTTTCCTTTTCGTTGTACCACTTTTAACGGGCTTTGATATGTGACTTGTATCTACCTATGGATATATATTGATTATTATGAAAGTTAAGCTAAACTTTATAGATTAATATTAAAAGTATACCGGTAACATACCTGTTAGAAGTGAAAAATGTCAAAAAGTTAAAAGAAAATTGTAGACTTTAGGTTAAAAACCCATTAATTTAGTAAATAGGGATTGAAATCACATGTCTAAGAAAAATCAAAAAATCTAGTTAAGAAAATCACATAAATGATCAATTTGATCCCAACTTTTATCAAAATGACCATAAAAAACCTTGTCCAGACATCATAACTATTGACCAAAATGAAATAATAAAAACACGTCAAGTAGGTGCAACTGACTAAGAAGACAAGTCTAGAGCCAAGGCTACTAATCATTTATAATTCACATGGCCCACCACTCAACCAATCATAAGTAGCCATGTGAAAAGTAAAAAACTTCGAAAACTTTGTCGCGGGTAAACGTGGCTGCCGGCTAACAAAGTATCATTTTTTCTTAAAACTAGTAATACTCATGTTTGTTTAAGTATGTTTTTTTATAAAACTAGTTTTTGACACGTGGCTATTTATGATTGGTTAACAGGTGGGTCATGGAAATATCATTAGACGTGGCGGCTTGGTATTGCCTTCTTAGCCGGCTTCGCCTATGTGACGTGTCATGATTTGATTTATTTTTATCAATGTAGTGTATAGACAAGATTTTTATGATCATTTGATAAAATTAAGGTCAAAATGATTATTCTTGTGAATTTTCATGATCTTCATATAGTGCATGGTGTTGTGTGTGCTATATATCCACTACGAGGGCCAAGTCTATAGAGCAAAAGACGTGTGCTTTATTAGCCTTTATGCCCCTTGTCCCTAGACACTTAATTTTTAGTTTCTTGTTTGAAAGTTCATATATATAATGACAAATTTAGGGCAGTTAAGTTGGGGAGTGCTATTGATGCCTCGTAGCTAGCTTGCCCGCCTAATATGTCGGGTGGGGAACCCTATGAATAAGTGATGAAGACGATTTCTAACCCTTAACAATTGGTGTGTTCAATATATCACAAGTGGAGGCGTTCAATCGGCCTTGATAGTTGGATGAATAACCACGTACTTTTAGGTGGTTGTAGTTTCAAAATCAATTAATTTTATGCCTTAATAGTGGGTCACCTGTCAACATTTGCTCAACTAATACTTTCATAATCCAACTTGTTACATACGGGAGCTGAGCCGAGGCTGGCTCGAGCTCAACTCGTTTATTAAACGAGTTAGCTCGGCTCGTCTTATTTTCTTTAAACGAGCTGAAAACTTGAGCTCGAGCTCGGCTCGTAAAAAACTTGAGCTAATTCATAAACTTTTTACATAATACACAATTATTTACAAAAAAGATGATAAACTTTGAGGTTCTTAAGTATATAGTACACCAAAAGCAATTCATCAAATTAAGACCCTAATTAGTTAATTAGGGCAATTCATACTTAAATCGATTGAAAATGGTGAAATCGTGAAAAAAGCAAAGAGCGGGAGAGACTGAGAGGCGAGAGCGACAGAGAGAGGTAGAGAGTTGAGTTAAGAGGACTGAGAGAGACAGAGAGCGTGGCATGGTGGCGGCGGGCTCCCGGCGGACGACGATGGCTGGAGGGAGGCGCCAATCGAAATAAACCTTTGAGGGGGTAGAGAGCTGAGAGCGTCTGAGGCTGGGAGTCTGGACTGTTGTTTTTGTTTGAGTTTAGCGATTAATGGATTAAGAATAGAACCCTAATTTAGTTATTTAAAACCAAGGGAAAAGATCTATAGAAAACCAACAATTTTCCAAAAAACCAAAAAACCAACCTTTTTTTCTCTATAACTTCTTCATATATTAATAATTTTTAAAAAGAATTTCACCAAAAATTCTATAATTTATTAGCTTTATTTATGGGGAAAAAATTTTAAAAAATAAAAAGTTTAGTGATTTTTTTATTATTGCATCATGCAATAGTACTAATAGTATTGCATAATGCATTATAATAAAAACTACTTAAAAATAAGAAACTTAACTTAAATATGAACGTGATTTATACGAATAATATAAAAAACAAAGAATTGGCATTCATAAGACAATTTTATATTATTGTTGCATAGTGCATTATTAATTTTAAGGTAAAATCCGAATTTTATTTTATTTTTTAAAAAAACTCGAAAATGTTTTTAAAGTTTTTTCTTTTTCTAGTATTCTTAAAATCATGAAAGAAACATATAAAAGAAGTTAAAAAAATAATTTTTTTTCTTGGTTTTTTGGTTTTTTACAAAATATTAGTTTTCTATAGAACCCAACCCTTAAAACCAAACTAAAAATAAATAAATAAACAATAAATATTGACAGGGATGAAAATCAAACAAGGAACCTTCGAGATAGAAGGTAAGGACTTAACCAACTAGATTGTGACATTATATATTGCAACACGTCATTTATCACTCTAATCTCTAAGATTGATAATCCTTGCTTGATAACGATTATCGTCCTGTTAGTTTGATCAATGTGCGATATAAAATTCTTGCTAATCGTATTGCAAAGGTGGTGGAGAAAGTGGTGAAGTCGGTGCAATCGGCTTTTATTAGTAGAAGACAAATTTTGGATGGTCCTCTAATGCTCAATGAGGTGGTTAGATGATATAAACAAAAGAAGAAAAAGTTGATGATTTTTAAAGTGGATTTTGCTAAAGCTTACGGTTCGTCAGGTTGCAATTTTCTCTTTTATATCATGCGTTTAATAGGCTTTGGCACTAAGTGGGTTGCGATGATCTGTGCTTGTCTTGAATCGGCTACGTCTTCGGTGTTGGGAAGTGGGAGTCCGACTAAGGAACTTTGTATTGAAAGAGGTTTACGTTAAGGTAACCATTTCTCTATGTTCTTTTATACCATTGTAATGGAATGGCACAATTTTATGATTAATGATCTTGTGTTATCAAATAAGTTGCTTCCGGTCAAGGTGGGGATTAAAGAAATTTTGATATCACACATATTCTATGCGGATGAAGTTATCTTGATGGGTAAATGGTCTATGGAGAACTTTGCAACTATGATGCGCCTTTTAAATTGTTTCTTCCTCGTGTCGGATCTACAAGTTAATATTGCCAAATCTAATCTTTTTAGCGTCAGCTTACTTCAGAGCGAGGTGGTCGGGGGAGGGGAGGCTCAGTCGCTCGCGGGGATGTACTTTTGGGGCTTTTCCGTTTCGATACTTGGGTGTCCTTGTTGGTGATAGGATGGGATCGGTTAAAGCTTGGGATTTGGTAGTTTAGAAATTTAAATCAAAATTATCAAATTGGAAGGCAATTCTTCTTTCTATAGGCGGAAGGACGACTCTGATCTCGTTGGTTTTAGGTTCGGTATCTACTTATTACTTTTCTCTTTTCTTCATCCAGAGTAATATTTGTTCCATTCTTGAAAGTTTAAGGGCTAAATTCTTTTTTTTTTTGTGGGGGGGGGGGGGGGGGGTGTTGGGTTGAAAAAAAATTCATTAAGTCAAATGGGATCTTATCCTTGCGGAAAAAGATAAGGGTGGTTTGGGTATTGGAAGTTTGGTGGCTATAAATCAGGCCTTTTATTGAAATGGAGATGATAGTTTTTTAATTCTAAATATCTTTATTGGGTGAAAATTACTAAGTCTATTTATTCTGATGATGCTTTTAATAAGGAGATTGCGGGTAAAGGTGATGGGGGTGTGGAACAAGATTGTTAAACTAGCTCATAATTTACATGAAAAAAGAATATGATTCCTCTCAATGCTGTGAAGAATGTTTTAGGGAGGGGTGATACTACTTTCTTTTGGAAGGATGCTTGGGTCGATGAGGATCCGCTTTATATCAAGTTGCTGAATACTTTTTACGCTTGATAATAATAAGAATTATCCGGTGTAGGATCGTAGAGTTGGGGTTGATTGGTGTTAGGATTGGAGACGGAATATCCGAGGTGGAATTGAAGATCCAGTTAAATAGACTTATGATGCTTCTTAATTCGAAGAGTTGGGGACATGATCTTGATTCTTGGATTTGGGATTTTGAGGGTCAAAATGAGTTTGTGGTGAAATGGGTTTGGAAGGAGTTTGAACGAAAGTCTTTACCGAATGTTGATTGGAAAACTAAATGGAACATGAAGGTCCCAAAAAATGTCAATATTTTTATGTGACGTGTTTTTTTTTTGTGATCGTTTTCCTGTGAGGAGTAATTTATGATTGAAAGGCAATGATTTACCGATTATTATGTGCTCGTTCTGTGATTAGGAAATTGAATTGCTAAATCATTAATTGAGATATTGCAATGTCGCTAGGAAGGTGTGGCGATCGGTTGGTGTTTGGCTTTCTTTAGTTGGGCCGGAGATTTTACTTCCGCGTGATTTGTATGTTTGGCTAGATTCTTGTCATCTTTCAAAGAAATGCAAAACTCTTGTTGAAGGGATTATGTTTTGCGTTTGGTGGGTTATCAAGAAGGAAACTGTTGGGCTATAATTATATGAGGCATGAACATTTGTTTTGGGCTTGTTTATCTTTTAGTTAGTGGGCTAGTTAGTGATTATGATTGGGCCATGTGGGCTTCTAACTAGGTTTGCGATTCTTGTAAGGACTATATAAGCCTCTCTTGTAAGTCGTTTATGATTAAGCTTTTCAAATACAAGATACCAGTTTACGATTTCTTCATTGTTTTCTATTTCCGATCAGCTTCCAAGTAAGAGGGTTTTCATTCAAGATTCAATCTTTATCTTAGATTGAATCTATTTTCTTCTACTTGTTTCTTGGATCAATCGTGTTTGAGGATTCCGCACTCATTCACGATCAAATATCGTGTGTTTGGTTATATTTTCGGACCTACAATTGGTATCAGAGCCAAGAATCTTCGATTCGAGGCTCTCACGATATTGATTCAAGAGTATTTCTGGGTTTTTGTTCGAGATTTTGAGGTTTCGAGTGTGTTTTTGGGGTTTACGACTTGTGGTGCTGCTGTTCTTCGAAGATTTCTGGGTTTTTGAGGTGTTCACGACTGTTTCTGGTTGAAGATTGGTTGTTTACGACTTTACAAAAGGTGTTTACGAGTGTACTATCGGCTGTACTTGTGTTTACGATTGTGTATAATCGTAAAAGGGGCGTTTACGACTGTGTTTGGATCGGATACGGTGTTTACGACTGCCGGAGTCGTAATCAAAGGATCGTAATCGGTGTTTACGAGTTTCAAAGGCGGTTAGAGTGTTTCCGATCGTTATCAAGGTGTTCACGATCGTAATCGATTGTCGTAATCACAGTTTACGATTATTAAAGGCGGTGTGTGTTTACGTGTGACACGTGTTATCGCAATCAGTGTTTCCGATCGTAATCAGGTGTCTGTCGATCGTAATCGACTTCGTTTGGATCGTAATCAGGGTTTTCCAATCGTAATCAAGTGATTTTTTGGACTTTTGGACTTTAGGTTTTGTTTCCCAAGCTATTGATAATGGATTTTGAGCCGAGCATGTATCAGAAATTGGACTTCGAGATCGGATCTATTACTCGTCCACCTAGACTTACTTCGGCGGATAATTTTTTGGAATGGAAGTATAGGTTCGAAAACCACTTGAAGAGTGTTGATTTAAGGTTATGGAGAGCAGTGCTGAATGGACCACACATACCTATGCATGGAGCGGGAGCTAAAGCAGGAAAGGCCAAGACTGAAGATGAGTTTGAGGATGAAGACTGGGAAAGATGTAACAAGGCTGAGAGGGCCTTTGCTATTATGACAATGGCATTAACACCAGATATTGCTCAAGGCTTTAAGCATTGCAAGACGGCAAAGGAACTGTGGAATGCATTGATTGTTGCATATGAAGGAAATCCAGACATCAAGGCAAGTCGAAAGCAGATGTTGAAGCAGAAATTCAATTTGTTTAATCACATCCAAGGTGAATCTTTCGAGGCACAAGTACAAAGATTTGTCTCACTGATGGCAGAAATGTCAAGTTATGGTGTGGAGCCAGAAACGGAAGATAAGAATTTGAAGCTGCTAAACAGTTTGCCAAAGTCATGGAACACCAATATATCAATTATTAAGGACAACAACAAATTGAGTGAGCTGTCTCTGGATGAAATGATCAACAAGTTGAAGTCCAAGCTGATTGATGATAAGCAGCGTGAGTTGAATCATATAAGCTCACTTAGTTTGGCTGGGAAGCTGAATCAAGCTTTGTTGTCGGAAGAGGTTGATGAGAAGCAGAAAGGAAAGTCTGTTGGAAGTGGATCTAGTTCAATGACCCAAGCAAAGGCATTTGTGGCACAACCCCAATCTAGTTCAAGTGGAGGTGACACTTCTGAGGCGAACAACGATCCCAATTTTGCTCTGGGTATGGGATTCATGAACAGTTACCATGCTTTGATGGCCGGAACCCTAATTCCCTCTGAGATTCTATCAGGGGAACTTAATCAGATTAATCCAGAGGATGTGGAGATGTTGGACGTCTCGTGGCAAATGGCTATGGCAGTGTTCAGGGCTAAGAAGTTTATGGCTACTACAGGGCGAAATGTTTGGAAGGATCAAGACAAGATCAGAATGGGGTTTGATAAGACAAAGCTCAGATGCTATAATTGTGATGAATATGGTCATTTTGCTAGGGAGTGCAGCAAACCGAGGAAGGAGAAAGCAGAGATGAAGAAGCCAGCTGATGGGAAGGCTAAGGCAGAAACAAGTGCCTTGATAGTGCAGGAAGGTGGAGGTTATGACTGGACCCCCCAGCTGAAGGATCTTAGTCTGACACATGCTATGATGACAACTATGGATGATGATGATGAGGAAGAGCATGCTTTTGTAGTTACTGAAGATGAACCTGAGGAGAATGAAGCAATGGCTGCAGATCACACCAAGGTATGTTCTAACCCTGCTTGTGATCGTATAATTACTACTCTTAGACAATATTGCAAAAACTTTGAATCTGAATTGTTTGAAGTAAAATGTGAAAAGAGTTCGTTTAAGGGTAGATGGCAAAAGAACGAAGAGAAGGTTAAAGCCCAGAAATTAGATATAACAAAATATAAGAACCTTGCAACTGAGAATGCCTATTTGTATGACAATGCTAAGTTAGAAATAGCTGAGCTAAGTAAACAGATAGAAGAGCTTAAGCATAAGAATAATGAAATGCAGGTTAAGCTTGATATCAATCTTATGAGAAGCAAAAGGATGTTGCAGGCTAGTAAATCTTTAGACTCTTGCATAACTGAGGTTAGAATGGGAAAAGACAAAGGTGGAATAGGAATTAGCTTTACAAGCAAGAACGTTGTCCCCCAAGATAAAACTAGAGATGTTATAGGAATGATCTTAGAGGAGGATCAGATAGATAGATCTGCATCGGAAATGCATGAGGAAGGACCTCCCTTAGATAGTGTCTTGGTAGGAGTGAAGCCTTTGACTGAAGAGGAAATTGAGAATGAAAAACACATGACTTATGGGTTGGGTAAAATGGACAGAGTGATGACAGACCCATGTGAAGCAGGTCCATCCAATACTTCACTGAATAACTGTGTGAGCGCTTCTAATATATCTGTTTGTTGTGCAGATGAAGTAGAAATCAAAGACATTTCTGAGAAGGATGCAGAGTGTCAGAGAGTGGATGAGAGTCATGCGTCTAGTAGTTCTAGTAGTTCTAGTTATGTTTACCTAAGGATGATGTAATGGCACTTGTGTCAGAACTAGAAACATTCAAGTCAAAACAAGTAGCTGTATCGTTATTAAAAAATGTTTCAGTATCTAATGAAAAAGTGTCTAGTAACAGAAGCTGAAAAAGGTTCCTCAGTCAAAGACTTGTCTGAAATTATCTATGAATAAAATACCAGCACCAGGTATGTGAATATTTTAAATTTCTGAGGTAAGTTTGTAAATATTTAATTTTGGTTTTGATTTTATCTGTCTTATTTTTTTAAAATTTTTTTTTAATGATCATGATCGGATACTCGGGTATGACTCTGAGGGGAAGTTTTGTGATAAATTCTCAAAGTATTTAAAATCTTAAATTTTGTCAGAATTAGCAAGTTTGGGGTAAACTTGATGGGTTCTGTGTTCAAACCGCCAATCTATTGTTAGTTTCATCATCGTTTCTCGGTTACATATTCCAAACCCTAAAAAATCTCTATCGGTCGAGATTTCCTCTGTGATTCTGTGGTGTTTAATCGAGCTTACGAGTTTGTTGCAAGTGTGTCTATGGCAGAAATGGCGTTCACGACTGTTCCAGTGAAGAAGATGACTTCGTTGCTGTTTACGATTGGGTTTAGGCGATTACGTTTGGGCTTAATTCAAACCAATCGTGAACTCTCTTGGATCATCGCAAACCCGTTTCAGGAATCGTAAACCCAATTAAAATATGTTGATCTGCTGCGATTTGGAGAAAGAGACATAAAGACTCGCCTCACAGCCTATACTTGGTGATGAAAATGATATGGAGAATGCTGTGAGGGTGGGAATTTTTCATGGGACTGCAGAGCGGATTGTAGCGAACAAGTGGTGGTCAAACAACGTTCAGAACACCTTCAGGTTTGACCTCCTGCTGCCGTAGAAGAGAAGTTCAAATGATTCATGCCTAGGGGAAGATTGTTGGGCTATAATTATATGAGGCATGAACATTTGTTTTGGGCTTGTTTATCTTTTAGTTAGTGGGCTAGTTAGTGTTTATGATTGGGCCATGTGGGCTTCTAACTAGGTTTGCGATTCTTGTAAGGACTATATAAGCCTCTCTTTGTAAGTCGTAATCCTTAAGCTTTTCAAATACAAGATACCATTTACGATTTCTTCATTGTTTCTATTTCCGATCAGCTTCCAAGTAAGAGGGTTTTCATTCAAGATTCAATCTTTATCTTAGATTGAATCTATTTTCTTCTACTTGTTTCTTGGATCAATCGTGTTTGAGGATTCCGCACTCATTCACGATCAAATATCGTGTGTTTGGTTATATTTTCGGACCTACAGAAACACAACGAGATAGGGCATAAGAAAGACGATTTGAATATTCGGTTCATTTTTATTCTATCGCTCACTTTTCATTTAGAGATAAAAGTTGTCGCATGTCTTAGGTTAAGTGGTTACAGAACCCGGTGGAATACTAAGTCCAAGCTATTTGTTTTCCAAGGTCATAGGTCGGTCAACGTCCAAGTCTAAATCGGTCACCAGTGGCTATTTTACAAGGCACATTCATTATGTTTTTACCACCAATATTGAATAAAAGTAAGAGTTTGTTTAAAGAAATTTTCAAGTACACTTTCGTTTCAAGTTCTGAACAAGTTCGTTAGTTAATCGATTGTTCTCCAACATTTCTTCCCTCACCATCTTCTTTTATCCTTCCTTCGACTAGGGGTGTTCATTGGTTCGGTTTACGGTTTATTCGGTTTAATCGATTCGGTTTATTTGGTTTTTAATTATTTTTTATCACATCCGTATCCAAACCAAACCATATTGAAAAACTTACAAACCAAATCAAATAAACCATATGCAATACGGTTCGGTTCCGGTTCAGAACCGAATAAACCGTATTCAAACCGTATAAACCGTATTCAACAGAATAACATATTTTGTACATTTTTAAACATACAAGCAAAACAAATATGGCATGAAGTGAACAAAATCAAATATGAAGTTTCTTTTTGCATAACATACAACCAAATTACCGATAGTTTAAACAAACGAAATTACCGATAGTTTAAACATACAAGCAAAACAAATATGGCATGAAGTGAACAAAATCAAATATGAAGTTTCTTTTTGCATAACATACAACCAAATTACCGATAGTTTAAACAAACGAAATTCAAAGTTTTCATGCAAAATAGAACTTCCAACACATGATTTATAAAAAAAATTATATATATATATATATATATATATATATATATATATATATATATATATATATAGGGGATGGTTACGGTGAAAACTCTCAGAGTTTAGAAAACTTTGAAAACTCTTCAAAAACGAGGTCAAAAAGTTTTTTTTTCCTTTTAATTTTTTTATGGTGATTCTTTAGGTTATAGGCTATCCATAGATGGAAAAAAATCAAAAAAACGCCTCGGGGATTTTTTTAAAAAAATGTAACAAGTTTTGTTGTTACATATGTAACAAACATATGTACAGAGTGTTACATATGTAACAACACCGTTTTTTAAAATTTTTTTAAAAAATATCCCCGAGGCGTTTTTTTGATTTTTTTTCACCTAGGGGTAGCCTATAACCTAAAGAATCACCATAAAAAAATTAAACGAAAAAACAAACTTTTTGAGCCCGTTTTTGAAGAGTTTTCAAAGTTTTCTCAACTCGGAGAGTTTTCATTTTACCCTTCCTCTCTCTCTCTCTCTCTCTCTCTCTCTATATATATATATATATATATATATATATATATATATATTATACTAGGTTAGTAACCCGTGTACTACACGGGTTGAATAAATATTTATAATATGAGATAACTTTAAAAAATTGATATGAGATTTAAAAATTATGAATGATAAAACTGTGAGATCATATCCAATAATTATTTAATAGTAGTTAAGTAAAAAATATATTTTTTATTGAATATAGTAAATTAGAGTATTTCGTATATCGTAGCTGGAAAATAAATTGTTTAATGATTTACTTTAAAATGTGTTTAGAATTACAATAATAAAAGTTATTATTATTTAGGATTACTTGAATTTTCAGAGAATGTCAAATGATAATTAAAACATGTTAAAGATGATAATTGAACTAATAAAAGTTATATTTCAGAATATAAAAGGGTATTTGACATTTTAATATTTTAATTGAATAAATCAACCACCTTAATATATTATATTTTTAATTAATAAATAATAGTAAATATTATTTATAAATTAAAAAATTGAGTGTTACATCTCTTAATATTAGAAAATTCAAATAACTTATGTAAATTTGGTAAGTTAGTTAATAAATAAATTTATGTAAATATATACTTAATGAATATTAATAACTATTTATAATAAATTTTAATTAAATGTAATGTTGAACTTTAGATTTAGAAAGTTGAAATATTAAATTTGGAAATTTTGAATTCTTAAATGAAGAAAATTTAAAATTGAGTGTGGTGTTGACAAGTGGACAAGCTTAGGTGGAGACCCTAAAAAAATGACATGTGGCATCCAACTTATTGCTTTATTAGAATGAAAGATGTATATATATATATATTATATGTATATATATAAATCTTATTCGGTTTAAATGGATAACTGAATAACCCAAATAAACCAAATAAAAATAAAATCCAAAACCATAACCAAACCGTAAACCGAATTCACAATTCGGATACGGTTTGAAACCAAACCGTAAACCGAATTCACACTTCGGATCGGTTTATTTGGACACGGATATGGTTCGATTTATCGGGTTTTTCAGATTTTGGTTATTTCTGCACACCCCTACCTTCGACCATTGACTGTGACGGACAACCTTCACAACTATTATTTCCATCATCATACTTCGACGTCGTAGCGTTCTCCAACCATAAAACAACTATGAAATATGCAAATCGAATATGAGAAAAAAAATATGTTAATCGGGTCTGGATATAGATGGTCTACAATTTTTGAAGTTTAATTCAAACATTTTTATTATTATACCGTTTATTATATATTTGAGGTTTTACAATGACTCTTTGTATCGTCGTTATTAAACAACTACGCTAACATATAAATTGATAAATCGTTTAAATAATTATTTGATAAAATATCATATATATTTGAAGATATAATAATAGTTTATAAAATAAAGTATATATTAAATTATATAAAATAAAAACGATTTTGAAAGTTTAGTTAAAGAAGAAATTGAGTGTTACACAATTAGACTTCTAAAGAAATTAATCACATAATTTTTTAACAACATTTGTTGTCTATTATAGGGATTGATCCTTACCGTTTGGAAAGACAAAACTTTATTAAACATCAAGGTACCTCTAGACAAAGTATTTTTGATATTTAATCATATAATTAGCAAAAGCAATTTTACCCGCCTAAAATATTAAAAATTGATATAAAAAAGCAATATTATCATCTTTAAATTTATTAATAAGATATAGTATACATAAAACTTGTTTGATGAAATCCCTGAATAAGATTTTATATGTAAAAATAGTATGATCTTTTTTTTCTTCATTTATATTGATGTTGATGAAATGTATTTTATCATTATTATGTGACATTTATATATTTTCTAATTCTAGGATTATTAATTATATTTTTTCAAATTAAAAAATCAGTTTCATATTTCCTTTCTTAAAACATTACATTATTTATTCATTTTATTAAATTTAACTTACTAACTATTTTATCTTTTTTTAATAAAGATATTTGTAATAGGTATGTCGTAGGTAAGCTGGCGTGCAACCCCTATAAATACATCATTTTTTTACAAGGGGACGGTACGATGGGTACGACGGCAAACTTTATTGATAATAAATAAAAGATGACAATGAAACACCAAAAAGACTAACCGCCCAACACTATTAGACTATCCACATCGATGAATTTTTTTTAAATTGTATCTACAAATAATTAAAAAAAAGAAGAAGAAAAAAAACTTAATCTCCAATTCCACTTTCATTTCCGCTCACTTTCCACTTGTCATACATGTAGTGATAGGAATTCTTTATTCGTTTTTCTTTTTAATTTCATACCAATTAATATTTTTATATAATGTCATTTTTCTTAAATAACTTATAGTATTTAACTTTTTCTAAAAAAATAAAAATTAAACACATATGCTTGTTTACTTTTTTTATGAACATCCAGACATAAAAATTACTAAAAGCGGAGATGTTAAAAAACCCCATTTTATTATAAAAAATATAGAAAAAAACTAATTGTTTATCTTATTTGTCAAGTGTCACTATACAATAGGTTCGTTAGATTTTTCTTTATAAAAATAATCTAAATGATCTAATTTAATTTTTTATTTTTGTTTTAGTTTTATATTTCAAATAACTAATTTACTTTTTCAAAATAAAAATAATTATTTAATATGTTAGAAATAATCATAAATCATATTTCTATAATAAAAAGTTGGATTGAATTGAATTGTGAATGTGAGTGAACAATGAGTTAGATTAGATTTAGTAGGTGAAAGAGAAACCCATTATTTTTTTAATGAGATTGACTGGGATTGAATGACAGTTGTGGATACTAGATAGTCTTACATCCCCAACCACAAAGCCGCATAAATCCATACAGTGCGATCTCCCACCACGCATTTCAACCTTATATTTTTTCTCTCTATATATACCTTTATACTAGGGGTGAGCATGAGTCGGTTTTGGTCGGTTTTGATCCTTAACAGTAACCATAACCGACCATTTGGTTAATCAAAAATTCATTTCATAACCGATAACCGATTTTCGGTTAACCATCGGTTAATTTCGGTTATCGGTTAATTCGGTTAATTTTGTTTATCGGTTAATTCGGTTCGGTCACGGTTTGGTTATCGGTTAATTTCGATTAACGTTTAAATTTACTCATCCCTACTTAATACCCTCTCTTTATAACTTTTTAGGTTTAATAGTTACCAAAAAAATAAAGGATGGTATGAGATGAGTATTGTATATGTAACAAGTGGGTCGACCCGCGCTTCGCGACGGAGTCAGACCGTTTTAGAAAGTCAGTTAGCCAAACCATGAGAATATAAAAAGAGGGATTATCACATATTAGTGTTTAGATACCACTTTTTTATAAATAAAATTATATATATCAGATATTTTGTTCTAACAGCAAAGAGGAAGTTACATTGGGTTGATGCTTTCATCTATACATTTCTTCAAGATATCCAAATGATGACTAAAACCCTTGATCAATGAAAGGAAAATGAATATGTAAACCCTTTCAGTTAGGTTCTACCGAAGATAACATATCCCCTTTAATCGATATCCATTCTTCTACACTAAAGATCACAAATAAAATACATCATATGAAGATTACCTTAAACAAATCCTCATAATATTTAACAATCTATATATCAAAAGATGATGGATTTTGATTTAGCTTACCATCAACTCATATTGATGAGAAGATTGCAACTTGTTATCTTCAGCAGCCCTTTGTTTCCTTGAGTTTTAGTTGTAGTTGAGAACTTTGACAGAATCACAACTGATTGGTGCAATGTCATAATGACAACAATACTATGGTGCATAATATTTTACAATCTATAAATCAAAAGATTTTGGTGTAATGTCATATTCACAACATGTCAGTTTCTTTGTAGCTGCAGTATTGCAAAAAAAAAATTGAGAAACATTGTACGCACACTTGTATGTGTGACTACATGTGTATTATCCTATACATATTGCGAACCCGATTTAAACACTAACAAACAACGCATATAATAATGTAGTGACACCCAATAGAATTGAATCGTGTAGAAACGTACCTGTAATGAGCAACTCTTTTTAACAGGATCGACGTAAAAGAAGATTCGCAAATACGTAACTGTTAACCGATAATATTCCTTTGAATATTATTCGGTGTATATTTTGTATTAATTGTGTATATTCTCCCTAGAATAGTTTATTGTGTTTCCTAGTTTAGGTCCTATTGTATGTTCTATATATTCTGTATCCTTTTCTATTGTAATTCAAGGTTTTCCATTACCCTTCACTTGTTTACATGGTATCATTGCCTTTCATTGGCAGCCTTTGATTTCGATCCCTGCCAAACCTTTCGATCCTCTCCATCTCGATGGGAGACAACCCCAAGACCCCTGCAACGACCACTCCGGCCATCCACCCGGCGTATACTGTGGCCAATATCCAAAACCATGTTCGTGTCCTTGATGGTGTGAAACTCTCCTACTCCAACTGGGTTCGTCTTTTCAAGCTCCATGCCCAGAGTCACGAGGTCACTCACCATATCGATGGGACCGAACCTGTGAAGAAAGATGACCCTGGCTACGCGCAATGGCTCAAGCTTGACGCCAAGGTCCTACAATGGATCTACGGGACTCTTTCGGATGATCTTCTCGGTCGTGTTATTCAAGATGAATCGACGGCTCGCGAGGCCTGGCTTCGCGTTCAAAACTTGTTCCTCAACAACAAAGGGGCTAGGGCTAACAAGAAGTCTCAAACTTGACTCTTCAAGATATGCCGTCGTTAGAGGCGTATTGTCAACGTGTCAAGGAGCTCGCGGATCAGTTGACTGATGTTGACTCGCCGGTTTCCAACCAACGTCGTGTTCTCCGGTTAGTTCGTGGCTTACCAAGTGAATACGATAGCGTCGCTTCCTACATAAATCAGACGATTCCCTCATGGGAAACCGCTTGCAACATGCTTCACCAAGAACTCCTCCGCCAGACTGCTCGCGAAAAGACCTCGTCTGCCCCTGTGGTTGCCGCCGCTACCTCTGACCCACCGCCCCAAAACCAAGCTCATGGGCCTGCTCCTAACCGCCGCCACTACAATCAGCGGCCCAACAGCGGTTCCCGGCCCACTTCGCGAAACAACCAGCCCAGGCGTTCCTCCGGTTCGACTCAGCAGCGCCCTCCCATGACTCCTGCCTTGCCACCTTTTCCGTATTGGGCTCCCGGACCCTTCTGGGCTCCTCCTCCATGCCCATTCCCGGCCCAAGGTGGGTGGGCCTATTCGTTCCAGCAACCGACCCAGATGCAGTCCAACAGGCCCAATCGCAGTTCTGGAAATTCTTCTTCTGGCCCATCCGATTCTGGCCCGCAGGTACTTCTCACCGATGTTGATCCCTTAGAACCCACCCAACTTGTGAATGCTATGCAGGGGCTTAACATGGATCAAGACTCGGGACACCCGCAATGGGTGATGGATACAGGTGCCTCCCATCACATCACTAATGACTCAGGTATGCTTTCTAATCTTTCCACGGCATCTCCCATATCGTCAATATTTGTTGGTAATGGCAGTCAGCTTCCAATCCTCGGATCAGGATCCTCAACCATAGCCACATCCTCCAAACCCCTTGACCTCAAAAACGTCTTGTTTAATCCTAATGTTATTAAAAACCTTGTCTCTGTTCGTCAGTTTAATATTGATAATAATACTTCTGTCGAATTTGACCCTTTTAGCTTTTCCGTGAAGGATTTCAAGACTGGTACACTCCTGAGCCGCCACAATAGCTCAAGCAACCTTTATCCGCTCACCAAGAATGCTCTTCCTTCCGCTTTTGTTACCACCCAGGGGTCGCACTTTTGGCATAATAGACTCGGCCACCCGGGCCTACAACCACCTCCGTGTGTTTGGTTGCATTTGTTATCCAAACACCTCCGCCACCCGCTCCAACAAACTCCAACCCCGTTCTACTCGGTGCGTGTTTCTCGGATACCCCTCCAACTTCCGAGGCTACCGTTGCCTCGAACTTTCTTCCGGCAAAACCATCTTCTCTAGACACGTCACATTTGACGAGACGGTTTTTCCATTCGCGACCTCTACCACCCCACCTCCCCCCCCCCCTCACGTTTCTCGACCCTTCTCCCCTTATTTTCACACCGCCCTCTCCCAATCCTCAACCCAACCCTCCTGACCCGACTCCTACACCCCCCTCCCCAATAAACACCACCACCCCACTGTCGCCACATACACCACCAACCCCCCCTACCCCACCGTCTTCACCTCCGCCATCATCTCCCTCTACAGCCACCCCTTCTCCGTTGCCTACCCCTCCTAGCCAGCCTTCACCACAATCCATTCCTTCTCCGCCTCCGCTCCCTACTGTTCCCCCACACCAAATGCAAACCCGGTCCAAGACCGGCATATTTAAACCTCGCGTTCCTTTTAACCTTCATGTCCAGCACTCTCCACCGATTTCACCACTTCCTAAATCCTACCTTGCAGCCCTTAATGATCCGAATTGGAAGCGTGCCATGGCTGATGAATATGAAGCTCTATTGGAGAACCGCACGTGGGAGTTAGTTGCTAGACCTGCCGATGTGCCCGTCATACGTTGCACGTGGTTGTTTAAACATAAGTATCACTTTGACGGCACTTTGGAGAGGTATAAGGCACGATTGGTCGTTAATGGTAAAAGTCAGACGATTGGTATCGATTGTGATGACACGTTCAGTCCCGTGGTCAAGCCCACCACCATTCGGACTGTCCTCAGCCTAGCCGTCTCTCGATCGTGGCCTATCCATCAGTTAGACGTAAAAAATGCTTTTTTGAACGGAGATCTCAAGGAGACGGTTTATATGTTTCAGCCACCGGGGTTCACCAGTTCCGATCATCCTAAACATGTGTGTAAATTGACTAAATCTTTATATGGCTTGAAACAGGCTCCTCGGGCGTGGTATCAACGTTTTGCGGGCTTTATTGAAAAATGTGGATTCAAGAGTACAGTCAGTGATACCTCTTTGTTTGTTTATCGACATGGCGATCAGATGGCTTATCTACTTTTATATGTCGACGACATTGTCCTTACGGCTTCCTCCGCTTCCTTCCTTGATCATATCATACGTACTTTATCTTCAGAATTTAAAATGACTGATCTTGGCAGGTTACATCATTTTTTGGGAATCAATGTTGACAGGAAAAAGGGCGGACTATTCTTATCTCAATCTAAGTATGCGAGTGAAATCCTTGCCAAAGCTCATATGTCACAGTGCAAGCCTAGCTCGACACCAGTGGAAATCGGCTCTAAACTTAGTGCCACTGGCGATACACCATTTGAGGATGGTGCTTTGTATCGGAGTCTCGCCGGTGCGCTCCAGTATCTTACCATTACTCGGCCTGACATCTGTTATGCGGTTCAGCAGGTATGCCTTTTTATGCATGCACCACAGGCACATCACTTTATGTTCCTCAAGCGGATCCTACGTTATATTAAGGGCACCCTTGATTATGGTTTGCAAATTTCGCCGTCTCAATCCTCGCATTTAACTGCCTACTCCGATGCGGATTGGGGGGGGGGGTGCCCTGATTCACGACGCTCCACGTCTGGGTATTGTGTTTATTTGGGTGGAAATCTTATTTCGTGGTCGTCAAAGCGTCAACCAACGATCTCTCGCTCTAGTGCCGAAGCAGAGTATCGTGGCGTTGCTAATGCAGTTGCTGAGACTTCTTGGATCCGGAATTTATTACTTGAGCTACATGTTCCTACTCGCCGGGCTACTCTTATTTATTGTGATAATGTATCTGCGGTTTATTTGTCCGAGAACCCGGTCCAGCATCAACGCACAAAGCATGTAGAGCTCGATATCCATTTCGTCCGTGACAAAGTTCGCCTTGGGGAAGTCAAAGTCTTACACGTCCCGGCCGATTATCAATATGCGGATATCTTCACCAAGGGCTTGCCGAAGCAATTGTTCTTCCGGTTTCGATCCAGTTTATGCCTTCGTCAAGCTCCGGCTTCAAGTGCGGGGAAGTGTTAACCAATAATATTCCTTTGAATATTATTCGGTGTATATTTTGTATTAATTGTGTATATTCTCCCTAGAATAGTTTATTGTGTTTCCTAGTTTAGGTCCTATTGTATGTTCTATATATTCTGTATCCTTTTCTATTGTAATTCAAGGTTTTCCATTACCCTTCACTTGTTTACAGTAACATGGTGTCACAACCTTATGTTGCAGGTCTGTAGGATGTAATTCAGCAACCTATTTTAGACCAAATCCATTTTAGTGAATGTATATTGTTTTGTCCAATTTACTTAGGTGAGAATTAAAACCTTTATAATAACTGAAACTGTAATACAATTGAAAAAAAATGGAACCTTAGAAAATACAGTTGCTAAAATGGAATTTGCCTAAGCTATGTTGTTATTATGATGTGCATTTAGCATTTTAGCAAGGTATGAAGCATTACTACTAACAGACAGACTTAATGAAATGCTAATTATAACAGGTCACAACTCCTATGCATTGATAGGATTGTGGACTACAATAACAATTGTACCAAAAAAGTTCATCAGCTTGTACTATAAGCTTGAAGGGTTGTAAGTTATGCATAAAGAAGTGCAAAAATGGTTGTAAAATGTATATATAGGGTAATATGGAAAAGTGAATGTGATATTTTTCGGTTCATGTGGCAAAAGAATATATGTTTGAAAAAGTGCGATGGTAATATTACAAAATGGATTTTTACATGTTTCTCTTCCTATAACCTAGGCTCGAGCTCACTTATTAAACAAGCTATATTTCAGGGTTTGAGCTCGGGTGGCTTGAGTTTGTTTGGCATGGCTCGTTCGAGTTTTTTACCGATCTCATCCCGATTAGCACATGAGCTGGCTTGGCTCATAAACCCCCATAAGCCTTGAGAATAAGAAACATGTAAAAGAAAAAGAACCCTTAGTATAAATAAGAGTAAAATAGTTGTTTAATAGTTGGCTTTCGCCATCTGCGCCTTCCACTTTGTTTCATGTTATCGAGAACTTCAACTGGCCGAGAAAAAGGAAAGAGATCCTTCTTGTCATTTTATACGCCGCTTAGTGGTCTATTTGGCGTTTGAGGAATCTTTATGTTTTTCAACCTTCGAAAGTTCGGAACGGGAAGTTGTTTGATTTTATTGTTTATTATTCCTTTACTGGGTTTGCTTATAGGTATAGTAAAGTGAAACTCAGTTGGATCGAGTGGATTCTTAATCCTTTTCTTTTGATGTAATTGTTCTTAGCTCTCTTTGAGCTGTTTTTTTTATAAAATTCGTCGCCGTTCCAAAAAAAAATAGTTTAATTTAAAAATATTCAATAACTATGAAATATATATATGCTTTAGAAATGTAAATATGTAAAAATCCCTAATTATAAAATACTTATATTGCCGTTGACGAAGGGTGTTTTGTTTTCCCTGTACTTTTTACCTTAGGGATATTGTTTGTCACTTTGTCTACACATCTAAATGTGACGTGCAAAAAAATGTGAGAGTCAGATCATACTTTTTTTTTTTTTTGAAACGGCCCAGATCATATACGTTAAGTCCACATCTTCGTACGTACAGATATATACAATAAAGAATAATGAAAAAGAAAAACATCAAAATAACATTTAAGTAAAACAAACAATAGTATTGGCGTCTGTGGGCTAATAGAACTATAGAAGAGACATTGCCTTTAGATGTATTATTTGGTGAAGTGACTGAAGTCAGATGTAAGATGTTAAACCTGGACAAATATAAACATTCGAGGTGTTGTAGGTGAAAAAGTATGATAAATTACCGTTAAAAAGACGTAAAACAAACAAAATAACCGTTAGTCTTTAACCCACTTAATTAAGAGGAGGCTTTTTTTTGGATAGATTAACGCAGAGTCCAGAACCCTAGAGCCGGGCAAGTAAAAAAGCCAATATAATCAACATGGTCAAAATTTAAAAACCTCGTATAATTTAACCCTTCATATTTGGACATTTTCTGTCGTGTGGTGAATGATATGGCAAGAGGCGTTATGATAAAATGTAATGTACGTAGTAGATAAAGCTTCATAACTCCCCTTCCAATCATTACCCTTTTTTTTTCAATTTAAATGTACTAATTAAATAAAAACTATTTTAATTAAATTAAACCATTCACTAAAAATATAAAAAATTACATAATTAAAAATAACAAAACTAATCCTTGTCCTAGACGTCATTGTAATCATCATCCTCCTATCGTCATCATCGTAATTGTCATTGTCGTCATCGTCAGGAGAATTTTGGCCTGCATTTTTGAATGAACGACTCACCCATGTATGTTTCACCAAATCGGCCTTGAGAGCGTTATTTATTTCTCAACGCATCATCGCTGGGTTCTCCAAACGTTCATCTAGAGTTGCATATGACACTTCTTGCACGTGTTCGGGACGATGATCGGAGCAAATCGCTTTGGTCATATTATGAATGATAATAATAGCATGAATACAATCTTTCATTTTATCCTTTGTCCATAATCGACAAGGATTTTTCACAAAATGTTATTTCTTCTTCAGAAAACCGAAGCAGCACTCGATGCCCTTCCTTGCGGACTCTTGCACCTTTTTGAAGTACTTTATCTTTACATCAAAGGGGTCTTTAAAAGTCTTGACGATGAAAGAAAACTCTGGTTATATGCCATCACCCAAAAGATATCCAAGTGGGTAGTAGTTTCCATTTGCATAAAATGAGGTCTTGGCTCCCTTCCCCGATACGTAATCTTTAATGACTTGTGACCCCTCTAAAACTTTAATGTCATTGTTGGACCCGACTACACCAAAGTGAGCATGCCAAATCCATTGACCACATGAACATATGGCTTGTAGAATGACTATTGGGCATTTTTGATCACTCCGTATGTCTTGACCTCTCCATGCGGTATGACAGTTATCCCATTGCCAATACATGCATTCTATGTTGTCAATCATGCCTGGTAGACCATGTACCTGCTCATGTCGCTCATATAAATTTTGAAGATCATTCTATGTGGGATTTCATAAATACCGTCTCCCGTATAGTTCATCGATTCCGTTCAAATTAAGTAACAAATATAATAAATATATGTAGATATTTTTAATTACAACTAAAAATATATAATAAATTAAAAGTAGACATTCTAATACCTTTACTGAAATGCTCCAAAGTGTCTCTCGTCGTCTTCTCAGTCATTTTAAATACTCATCGTTGATGTCGTGTTACCGTATGCCAATACGAATAACGTTGACGTACACTTTTGAATAGATGTGAATCCGAGCTTCCCCCGTGCATTCCATCTTTGTTGAAAGTATGGATATTTTGCTTCCAAATCATGAGCTATACGTAAAAACATACGTTTACTCATCCGAAAACGAGTAGAGAACGTCCTCGGGTCTGGGTAAGTTGGTCTTTCAACAAAATAATCGTTCATCAACAAGTTTTTGCTGCATCACGGTCGCGTTCAATATGCGTTCTCTTTACGACCAGTCGCGGAACAGGAGTGGAAGACTCTTGTATCGTTTTGTTGGATTATAATGCCCGATCGTCGGATTATATTAACGTGACTATCGAGGTACAATACAAAAGGGTTACACTTTGGGCAACGAACAAAAATGTTAATTTTAATTAACATTTCATGATTAATAATAATAAACGAAATAAAATATGATTGACGTTTTATTTATTAAAACGTGAGTGGAATTATTATGTGATAATTAATTATTTGTGATGAATATATATAGATTAAATAATCTCATCTTTTGCCTATTGGCAAATAATAATCCTTCTTTTAACCTTGACAACTACCAGTCCCAAATTTACATTTATTTATTTTCACTGGTCCTTCCGTTAAAAAAATTAACTCCGTTAACTTTTTCATCCATTTTTTCCAACCTCAATCTTTGATCCACCATAACTTTTACAAATCCTGATGAAAATTTAATCCATAAGTTACTATGAACTCGTGACGAAATACCGAACAAGACTAGATCCATATTGTTTATGTTTTAAATAGATTATGATGATGAACATGTTCTTCATGAAGCTTCAACAATGGTGTATTGACCAATTCTTAATGATTTTTAAAATTGATTTCACCAATGCATTTGTGATCTTAAACCGAATCTATAGCAACAAGAATCATGTTGATGAACATGTTCTTCATGATGCTTCAACAATGGTGGATTGACCAATTATTAATGATTTTTAAAATTGATTTCACCAATGCATTTGTGATCTTAAACCGAATCTATAGCAAAAAGAATTATTGAAAACCATTGATAATTGGTCAATCCACCATTGTTGAAGCTTCATGAAGAACATGAAGTTGTGACACTTGAACTTTGATCAAAACTCCATGAAAATCAATTTCGTAACTTGCTATAGATTCGTGAGAACATGACAAATCTGCTGGAATCGATCAATATCACAAACACAATGGAATTGATGCTTAATTTTTTTTATCGAAAGTCATAACTTTGATGCTCTTGTTCATCATCATAACCTGTTTAAAACCTAAGCAATATGGATCTAGTCTTGTTCGGTTTTTCGTCACGAGTTCATAGCAACTTACGGATTGAACTTTCATCAAGATTTGAAGAAGTTATGGTGGATTAAAGATTAAGGTTGAAAAATATGGATGAAAAATTTAACGAAGTTAACTTTTTTTAATGGTGGGACCAGTGAAAATAAATAAGTGTAAAGGTGGGACTGGTAGTTACGAAGGTTAAAAGACAGATTATTATTTGCCAATAGGCAAAAGATATGATTATTTAAATCCAATTTTCCTATATATATATATATGTATAGGTTTAGGTTCAGCTAAAAAAACCATTTCACCTAAGAAAGGCTAGGAAGCAATCACGTGCTGACATGTGGACACAACACACTAACACAATGCATAAAAAGTAAAATATGCTGACACACTAACACACTGGATACACTGGATACAGTGTGTTAGTGTGTTTTTATCCAAGTGTTAGCATGTGATTGCTTCCTAGCCTTCGTAGGTGAAAGTGTTTTTTTAGAATAACTTTACCCTGTATATATATGGATTTTAAATATATATATATATATATATATATATATATATATATATATATATATATATGGGAGAGGATCATTTGAGAACCAATTGGTTTTGAGAACTTTTGAGAACCATTCTGAGCCACTAGTTATCCATAGGGAAATCCCCCCCCCCCCCCCAATGAATTTGAGTGGTCCCCCAATAAAAATTAGTGGCCCAGAATGGTTCTCTAAAGTTCTCAAAAGCAATTGGTTCTCATTTGAACCTAACCCTATATATATATATATATATTTGATTTCCGAAAATCATAAATAGGATATATATTATTTTGAATTTTGAATAACTTCATAAATAAGTTATCTAATTATTTGGTTTGACTCAAATTAATTTATCTAACATAATTATTCAGTTACCTTAATCTATAAATAGGGATCAAATCATTTAATTTAAAAGATCAAAGAGAAATTAGGTCACAACAAAAGTGAGAGAGAGAGCCAAAAAATTCGGCCCTCCCCCTGCTTCTTGCGCCGCCAGCCACTAGGAATCGCCGCCGCCACCATCGAGCCTCCACGATTCGTCGTGTACTCTCACTGTCTTTCGAGATTAAGAGGTTCTGCAAGAAAGCTATGAAAACTATCTTTCTTGTTTATTATTTGGTTTTGTTATAATAGTTATGAGATCAAAACCCTAATCTTGAATCAGTCATCTAGCGAGACAGCTCATTAAACCATTGTGTCTCTTTTGGTTTAATCACGACTAGTTGTTTCTGTTTATTCGGGTTGTTTGGATCACTGATGTGATCGATTGTGAATCGACCTCGTGTACACGCTTCCGCCACATCACTTGCATTACTAGTTACGACTCTAAAATTTGCAAATGGTACACGAAAACCCAACAGTGGCCAGAGCCACTTACAACTCGATTATGTTTATGTTTTGGGCATTTTTAGGCTTACAATTTTCAAAAAATTGTCAAACCATAGGTTTTATTTTTGGTTGAGATATGCAATCTGAGCCTAAATATGTATGTGATTATTTCCATTTATTGTGGTTGTTATTTTTGAATTATATGCATTATATTTTTGGGCATTTTGGCTTACAATGTAATAGATAGGTTTTGTATTTTATTATTTGTAATAATTATAAAACGAAGACATGCAAGACAAGAAGACGACGATCACAAGGAGATCAAAAGCAGATATGTTGAAGCAAGTGGGAGCATGCAGAAATTGCCAAAGTTATGTCATGTGTTTTTATTTATTTGCTTATTTCAAATCGGTTCATCAGTTCACTAGCTCGGGCGTAATCGAAAATCTATAGGCTCGATTGCATATATATTTTTGTTGTTGTGAATGCATGTGGATGTTTGTCACGACATAGGCTCGTAGATCAAAATCTTATAACAACATCTTTAATCCTAATAAAGCACTAAAATGGGTGTCACGTGTCTCATTTCTAAGAGGTCCACATCAGCATTGACACATGTCAAAACCACATTCAAGTATCAATTTATTAAATTATCAATTAAGTATAATTACCAATTTTGTCAAAACTAAATTTCCATTTAAAAAAAAATGACAAAACTTAATGTGAATTTAATAAATTTACTGAATAATTTGATTAATTTAAGAAAACTAATCAACAATTTTTCAAACATAATAAATTTGATTATTTTAACCTTTTTTTCTTTTTTTTTATATGTATCTAATAATATGAATTCAACCCGTGTAATACACGGGTTACTAACCTAGTTACCTATATATAATAAACCAAACTTTGAATAGTTTTTTTGACGGCGTTAAAACAGTTACATCACACCGTTAATGTCTTTTCATGTGGAGAAGATTGAAAAGAGCAGCCCATACCTACCATACTATCTGATTCGCCCCCTTCCGATGCTTCCTCTCAGCCCCAATCCAAACCCTAGATGGTGGAGAGATCAAGTACGATTCAAACCGGAGACCGAGATTCTATACGATGGATTGACCAACCACTCGCTCGCACACCACGACGAGTTTCTTTTCACGGCCAAAAAAATTCGGCGAACTGCCACAGTGGAGAGATCAAGTACAATTCAAGAGCGATGCGTATCAAATCGGGGCTTCGTTTCTTCTTTTGTCGCAGGTTTTCCTCCGAAATATCTTCTCGATCGGTAAATTTCGTTCTTCTTTTTGTGTTTCGTTTAAGATCTTTTTATACCTAATCGATCGTCATCTTCGTTTAATTTGTGGTCTTCCCCTTCTGGCAACGTACGTTTCAACTTTCTTTGTTCAAGGTAATTTCTCTCAAGATATGTTTCTTTTCATCTCAGCTTTATGATTCCCTCGTTATACGCTCAAAAAGCTTACTTTTTATTATTGTTCATATTCAAAGAGATGAGTTGTGGATACTAGAGATCAGAGATGAAGATACATCCGTTTGAGGATTTTTCTTGAGGCATTAATCTTGATAGCTTTCTTTAGGGCTTAATTGAGGTACTGGCATATGTGATAAGCTACATGTGTTGCTATATCCTACATATATTTTCATAAAAGAATTATGTATTAAGACTTATATGTATGAGTTGTACAACAATTTAGCATATTCAAAACTGTTTTGTGTGATTAACATGTAGGTAACCATGGTATGTTTCTGGTTGCATAATGAAGCATTTGAAACTAACAATGATAATTTTTTACTTAATTTTCAGGATGCTTGGGAACTCCATTTTTATTCTAGCCTTTCTTTTGATTTAATCCTAATTCTTTGGTTACTTACAGGTGATTCCGCTACACCAAAGATTCATTTATTTGTTTAGGTTTATCAAGGTATTTGATTTTTAGATATTATTATTTCCCGCTAAACTATAACTCTTTGGTTATAGGTTTAAGGACCTCTCCGAGTCTAAGAAATGTTCATTTAACTAGAAAGACCTTCTAACTGAAAGTGAAAGAGATACAATAATTTTCTGGTATTATCTGTATTTTGTGCGTACATTGCAATTGATTGTCTACTATTTTCTTTTGTTTACATGAAGTCTATCTTTATGATTGAATGACTAATATGTATATGTTGAATTGATCTCCCAAATAGAACATTTTCCAGTTTGGTTTCTTTAGCAGGACAAGGTGATCATGATTTAATCAGTTGTAGTGGGGGTGATGAGTTATAACAGTTGTATTAAACTAGACATGGGACTACTTTTGACATGTTTAAAAACTATTCTTTTTTTATCCGAAGGTTTCACTGTGTACGTAATGCAATATTTTTAAAGATTTGTGCTTATGATTTAGGTGTTATTTTATGTTATAATTTGTGCGTTCGTATAGGCATCAAACAATGGCATGACCTGTTTTCCGGAAGAAGTAGACAATTGTTCAAAAAATTCAAAGTTGGATGTGGAGGTATCTCAAAATGCTAATTTTGTGATTCCTTTCAAGTTCAACCCCAATTACCCAAAATGATTAATAGTTGTTTCTCGATCAGGTCGTCACTTCTAATCGTCCTATACTGATATGATTTTAGGATTTTTCGAAGAACAAAATATTTTACTAATCCATGATTGGTTACGAATATCACGCTTGGTTCTCTTAGGATTGGTTTCTTTACACTT
>JBCNJP010000015.1:14231705-14345088 GCA_039602395.1 Deinandra increscens subsp. villosa | reverse complement strand
TCTTTAACCCACTTAATTAAGAGGAGGCTTTTTTTTTGATAGATTAACGCAGAGTCCAGAACCCTAGAGCCGGGCAAGTAAAAAAGCCAATATAATCAACATGGTCAAAATTCAAAAACCTCGTATAATTTAACCCTTCTTGGACATTTTCTGTCATGTGGTGAATAATATGGCAAGAGGCGTTATGATAAAATGTAATGTAGTAGATAAAGCTTCATAACTCCCCTTCCAATCATTACCCTTTTTTTTTCAATTTAAATGTACTAATTAAATAAAAACTATTTTAATTAAATTAAACCATTCACTAAAAATATAAAAAATTACATAATTAAAAATAACAAAACTAATCCTTGTCCTGGACGTCATTGTAATCATCATCATCCTATCGTCATCATCGTAATTGTCATTGTCGTCGTCGTCAGGAGAATTTTGGCCTGCATTTTTGAATGAACGACTCACCCATGTATGTTTCACCAAATCGGCCTTGAGAGCGTTATTTATTTCTCTAGAACGCATCATCGCTGAGTTCTCCAAACGTTCTTCTAGAGTTGCATATGACACTTCCTGCACGTGTTCGGGACGATGATCAGAGCAAATCGCTTTGGCCATATTATGCATGATAATAATAGCATGAATACAATCTTTCATTTTATCCTTTGTCCATAATCGACAAGGATTTTTCACAAAATGTTATTTCTTCTTCAGAAAACCGAAGCAGCACTCGATGCCCTTCCTTGCGGACTCTTGCACATTTTTGAAGTACTTTCTCTTTACATCAAAGGGGTCTTTAAAAGTCTTGACGATGAAAGAAAACTCTGTTTATATGCCATCACCCAAAAGATATCCAAGTGGGTAGTAGTTTCCATTTGCATAAAATGAGGCCTTGGCTCCCTTCCCCGATTCGTAATCTTCAATGACTTGTGACCCCTCTAAAACTTTAATGTCATTGTTGGACCCGGCTACACCAAAGTGAGCATGCCAAATCCATTGACCACATGAACATATGGCTTGTAGAATGACTGTTGGGCATTTTTTATCACTCCGTGTGTCTTGACCTCTCCATGCGGTACGACAGTTATCCCATTGCCAATGCATGCATTCTATGTTGTCAATCATGTCTGGTAGACCATGTTCCTGCTCATGTCGCTCATATAAATTTTGAAGATCATTCCATGTGGGATTTCATAAATACCGTCTCCCGTATAGTTCATCGATTCCGTTCAAATTAAGTAACAAATATAATAAATAAATGTAGATATTTTTAATTACAACTAAAAATATATAATAAATTAAATGTAGACATTCTAATACCTTTACTGAAATGCTCCAAAGCGTCTCTTGTCGCCTTCTCAGTCATTTTAAATACTCATCGTTGATGTCGGTCGTGTTACCGTACGCCAATACGAATAACGCTGACGTACACTTTTGAATAGATGTGAATCCGAGCTTCCCCCGTGCATCACATCTTTGTTGAAAGTATGGATATTTTGCTTCCAAATCATGAGCTATACGTAAAAACATACGTTTACTCATCCGAAAACGAGTAGAGAACGTCCTCGGGTCTGGGTAAGTTGGTCTTTCAACAAAATAATCGTTCATCAACCGAGTGTTTGCCACGGTCGCGTTCAATATGCGCTCTCTTTACGACCGGTCGCGGAACAGGAGTAGAAGACTCTTGTATCGTTTTGTTGGATTATAATGCCCGATCGTCGGATTATATTAACGTGACTATCGAGGTACGATACAAAAGGGTTACACTTTGGGCAACGAACAAAAATGTTAATTTTAATTAACATTTCATGATTAATAATAATAAACAAAATAAAATATGATGGACGTTTTATCTATTAAAACGTGAGTGGAATTATTATGTGATAATTAATTATTTGTGATGAATATATATAGATTTAAATAATCTCATCTTTTGCCTATTGGCAAATAATAATCCGTCTTTTAACCTTGACAACTACCAGTCCCAAATTTACATTTATTTGTTTTCACTGGTCCCTCCATTAAAAAAGTTAACTCCGTTAACTTTTTCATCCATTTTTTCTAACCTCAATCTTTGATCCACCATAACTTTTACAAATCTTGATGAAAATTCAATCTATAAGTTACTATGAACTCGTGACGAAATACCGAATACATCGGTTCGGTTTTCGGTTAATTTGGTTAATTCGGTTTGGTTAATTCGGTTTTGAAATTTTTGAAAGTCTATCCGTAAACCGAACCGAACTGAAATAATTAAAAGTCAAACCAAACCGAAACCGATCCATATGCAATTCGGTTCGGTTTGGTTCGGTTTGGTTGAAAACCGAATTAACCGTAGTATCTAGATTCAACCAAATATCATTTTACACTTTTTTAAACCAAGTGTATCCAAATCAAATCCAAATTCAATCAAATATTAACCAAGATATCCAATTTGATAGGAGTGCTGGAGGAATGAACTCGAGAGGAAGAATGGAGGACAAAGTGGCGAACTTCGAGAATTCCAGGATTGAAGATGGATGACTCGATGGAGGCAGGAGGGCGGAGGCTGGAGAATTAGCCGAAGGCGACAAGGCGTGTTTCAAGTTAGAATATTATGGTTAATGTTTTAAATGATATATATAAATATATAATAATTAAATAAAAACTTGGTTTTCGGTTTAAACCGAACTAACCGTATTAACCGTATTAACCGAAATTTATAAAAATTATAATCCATAACCGAACCGAAAACCGAATTAAAAATTCGGTAACGGTTACAAACCGAACCGAAAACCGAAATTGTATAACGGTTTGGTTTTTTTTTGGTTACGGATACGGTTCGATTTACGGGTTTTTTCGGATTACGGTTTTTTTGTACACCCCTACCGAACAAGACTAGATCCATATTGCTTATGTTTTAAATAGATTATGATGATGAACATGTTCTTCATGAAGCTTCAACAATGGTGGATTGATCAGTTCTTAATGATTTTTTAAATTGATTTCACCAATGCATTTGTGATCTTAAACCGATTCCTATAGCAACAAGAATCATGATAATGAACATGTTCTTCATGAAGCTTCAACAATGGTGGATTGACCAATTCTTAATGATTTTTAAAATTGATTTCACCAATGCATTTGTGATCTTAAACCGAATCTATAGCAAAAAGAATTAATGAAAACAATTGATAATTTGTCAATCCACCATTGTTGAAGCTTCATGAAGAACATGAACTTATGAAACTTGAAGTTTGATCAAAACTCCATGAAAATCAATTTCGTAACTTGCTATAGATTCGTGAGAACATGACAAATCTGCTGGAATCGATCAATATCACAAACACAATGGAATTGATGCTCAATTTTGTTTTATCGAAAGTCATGAAAAAGTCATAACTTTGATGCTCTTGTTCATCATCATAACCTGTTTAAAACCTAACCAATATGGATCTAGTCTTGTTCGGTTTTTCGTCACGAGTTCATAGCAACTTACGGATTGAATTTTCATCAAGATTTGAAGAAGTTATGGTGGATTAAAGATTAAGGTTGAAAAAAATGGATGAAAAATTTAACGAAGTTAACTTTTTTTAATAGTGGGACCAGTGAAAATAAATAAGTGTAAAGGTGGGACTAGTAGTTGCGAAGGTTAAAATACAGATTATTATTTACCAATAGGCAAAAGATGAGATTATTTAAATCCAATTTTCCTATATATATACATATATATATATACATATATAGAGGAAGGATAAAATGAAAACCTCTCCGAGTTTGGAAAACCGTGAAAACCAAGCTAAAAAAATCGATTTTTGTTTCGATTTTTTTATGGTGATTCTCTAAGTTAAAAAGACCCCCTTTTATGCAAAAAAATAAAAAAAACCCCTAGTAAATTTTTTTAAAAAAATATTTTATAACCGAGGTTACATATGTAACAGTACCCTATTACATATGTATCCTCGGTTAAAAAATATTTTTTAAAAAATTTACTAGGCGTTTTTTTATTTATTTTTTTTTGCATAAAGAGGGTATTTTTAACTTAGAGAATCACCATAAAAAAAATCGGAACAAAAATCGAATTTTTTAGCTTGGTTTTCACGGTTTTCCAAACTCGGAGAGGTTTTCATTATATCCCCCCTACATATATATATATATGTGTGTGTGTATAGGTTTAGGTTCAATTAAAAAACCATTTCAGCTAAGAAGGCTAGAAAGCAATCACGTGCTGACATGTGGACATAACACACTAACATAATGCATAAAAAGTAAAATATGCTGACACACTAACACACTGGATACACTGGATACAGTGTGTTAGTGTGTTTTTGTCCACGTGTCAGCATGTAATTGCTTCCTAGCCTTCTTAGGTGAAAGTGTTTTTTTAGAATAACTTTACACTATATATATATGGATTATATATATACATATATATATATATATATATATATATATATATTAAACCCTAAAACAATTGTAAACTTTAAATGAATAGTAAATTCAAATGAATAGTTCCTGCAATGTACTTCCAACCAAGCGTCGTATACAAGTTATTTATGCAGCCAACAAAGTCATGGTCATATTACCTCCACCCAAGCACATTGTACAAGCACTTATAGCATTAGGTTCCAAAGCCTATGTTCACATTTCCAAGCGCCGGTTAAAACAGTATTTCCTTACCTGCTTCTGGTACCTGCTCCGACAAAAGAATTGAGCCCATGTGTTACTTTTTTTGGCCAGGAGATAAAGTGCAGGGATTACAGATCAAAGAGTATGTGTGTACTCCTCAATTTCTCTTTTTCCTTTTGTATTCCTCATCACTCTCCTTCATGAGTTCATCTTTTTTTTTTTGAACAACAAATTTTATTCACCAAGAACACCAACCCGGGGGCAGCAAGAAGCTACACAACCGAGAGCCAAAAAACACCACACTTACATCAAACACATGTTCGCCCAATCTATACATTTGCTACTTCTACTATCACACCAAAGTCTAGACAAACTTTTAATATTACACCGGACTCTATCAATCGACACCGGTTTCGATTGAAACCTCACCATATTTCGCTCTTTCCAAATGCTCCAAATGGCCACATATGTCACCGCTTGCAACAACGATCTCCTTCCCCCATCCACCGCTAACGCATCAATGTTGGAACAAGTCTCCTTAATCGAACCTCCTTTGAAACACGGCACCTTGAACCACGAGCCAATCCAGCTCCAAATCGACGAGACGACCGGACATTCAAAAAACAGGTGTTTAGCGGTTTCATCTCTCCCCAAACAGAGACTGCACGTCGAGGGAGAAACCAGCAGCCCTCTTTTACTCAGCGCGTCGCAAGTTCCAACCCTATCCCGAATGGCTCTCCAAATAAACGTATTAACTTTTAACGGCGTTAGTTTACTCCACCTGAAAGTACCCTCCTGCTCCCTCCTCTCGTCACCCATCAGCAGCCTTCTAACATCTTTGGCCTGAAAAACGGGACTGCCATCACTGTCCCTCCATCTCCAACTCCCGTCATACCAATATATGAGGTTCTCGAGGTCCACCCCTTTTTTGTAGTCCTACATCAAACTCCTAATCTTCATCTTCTAATGCAGACGAAGTTTATAGGCTCCGATCGTTATGTTGGCTGCTCTGAAGCAGACGAAGGTTACTACGATTTTGCGAGAAGATAAGTTCAGGGGCTCCGATCGTTGTTTTGGCTGCTCTAAAGCAAACGAATGTTACGACGGTTATGCATCTCCTCTTTCAGGATAATTTCTGCGGCTAAGGTAACCCTGTAAACCCTAATCGATTGGTTACGAAGTAGACTGGATTATGGTTTTTATAACGCATTTTGGGTGATGAGCCGGTGATTATCGCGGTTTTTTGTATGTCTGATCTACTTTCGATTTCTACCAGCAACTACTATGAAGCCGACCACCATCATAACCGACTTGATCTGCAACACTAGCCCTAGGTTAAAATTCATAAATTGCAGCGATTGGCTAATAAGAAGGTTCGATTTATCTCTTCTTCAATTCTGTGATTACCTAAGAGACCATGGTAAGGGTTCTGAGTTTGATAATTTCACGGAATTTTTTTACGGAAGAAGAAATGTAGCTTGGATGGAAAAATGGTGATGGCGATATTGTAATCATCGTTCACCATGGAAACAAAGTTAAAGTACGAAAGAGACAACTATATTTGGTCATCTAAGAAGGCCGGTGATGTTCGTAGCATCAAATGATGATGGCGATTCCAACACAGCCTTTGTGTTTGCTTTAATAGCGATGAACGATGTGGGAGAGCCGACAAAGTATATATGTCGCAATGGAGAAGAACTCACAGGAAGGAATGATGTAGCAAGATCAACACTTTGGTTCTCTTTCTTCCCTGTAATCTTATTTTGCAACAAGTATTGGCTTTAGGTAAGTATATTCTCTTTTCTCTTCTTTTATTTTTACTTAATTTTCCAAATCTTTGTGCATTGATGGTTTAGGCTTTATGTGGGTTTGGTCTTTGATTATTACTAAATTTTAATATTTTAGGTGTTGTGTTATATTAATTTTAGCATAAAGCCATGACTGTACCTTCGTTGCTATTCTCCATTTTTGTTGTGTGGATGTTATGATTCTTATGGTTGTTTGTCTATAAAGTTTTGTATCCTAGAAATTCCTTTGTTCTTATTTCTTTGTTTGAGTTTTGATTATGTGGTTTTTATGAGTTTTTCTTGGCCAACTCTTGCCTATTTGAAGTTGCAAGTTTTAGTTGTAAGAGGAAACTAAAAAGCTGTTGTTTTCAAACAAAAAGACCTGTTTTGGAACAAATGACCTGTTGAGGAAACCTAAACACAGATTCTTATAACCACCTAATTATTTCTGCTATTAAAAAAGGATGGGTTTAGGTGGTTATATGTTGGTCTACATACATTTACTTCCTTTTAATGTTTTTTTTCCTGTTTTCTCAGGACTACTGGTTTGGGCCTGTTACCTTTGCTGGCTGGAGTTTTACTCTGTGAGTTCCTTTTTTCCTTTAGAATGATCATGATTAATACTTTTGAACAAAAAATTGTTAAATTTTGGAAGAGCACTCCTGTTATGGTAAAGGTCATGCATGCTTTTGAGGTTAATAATGACTTTTAAACTTAAAAAAAATATATTACTTTTTATAGTTGCAAATAAAAAGATATCTCAAAAATTTACATGATTGTATCACTTAAATGGTTATTTTTCAGTTATTATTGTAGATGTTATTTTCTTAATGCTTATCGTGAATATTTACAGTTATTTCTAACAAATTAATCAATTCTGTTTGAAAAAGGCAATAAACAATATAAAAAGGTTCAATCGTATGGATACAATAAATAAAAATCATTCGCGAACCTTTAAGTTAACGGCCTTAAAATGTGAAACAGGAAGTGGATGTTGTTTCATACTTAGATAGACGTTTCTTTGTTTTTCTTTTTCAGAGTTGATTGCTGATTTCTTATTCTGTTGTTGAAGGGAAGGAGGCTGCTATGTAAGTTTCTATTTTCGCTGACATATAATTAGGTGTTTTGAATATGTACTAAGTAGCATTACTTATTTTGAAAATGTAATAGACTCTTTTGAGCATGTAGCTGAACAATAACCAGGGCTTTTGTAAGGTTCTTCTAGAACATAGTAAGAACCGTTGTAGTTACTTAATATATATGACATATATCAATCGTATCTTCCTGAAATGAACTTCACTTTTCGCGGGTCAAGTTTAAGTCGTTTTTTATTTTCAGTTTATGTGCCTGTTCTTTTGTATCATTTTTATTTTATGCTTCAACTTCTCTTCTGTGTTCCTTTTGTTGTATAAAAAGGAAAAGGCATAATGATAATTACCTATTTTCTACAAGAGGTTATTTAAAAAGGATAACAAACAAAACACTTCAGTTTTGGTGGATCACCTACAAGGAAGGTGACAGCAGGTTCAAGTCCTAAGGAGAAGTTTGCAGTGTCTGGTTAACAGGTTAGCTTCTGCTTGGCAGCCTATCACAGAGGTAAATGATGTTTCTAAATTTAGTAAGTTGTAGCTTGACCCAAATGGTTCCAAGGATTTTTTTTGGAAGTTGTTTTCTGGAACTTTTTGCAAGTACCAAAGAACTGCCCATTACATGAAGTAGTTAGACTCTCAAATGGTCCCAAGGATTGTTGACAAAAGTAGGCCTTTCCATATAAGAGTTAAACTGGTAGTGGTTTAATAGGTTGTTGCTTAACAAGGTTAACAAAAATTTAAGATTGGTATGTGCAATTTGACTTTCAAAGAGTCAAGATTGAAATGGTGGGAGTAAATGGGTCAAAAAAAATCATAGCCATTTGTAGTTCAAAAATATTAAGTGTCAGGCTTCAATTGATGATCCAATTAAAGTTCAGCTTGCATCTAATGCCATGGTAGATTTGAACTGGTGGAAATTTAAATAATTATGGCTTAACAAAGGTAACAAAAAATTGACTTTGGTGTGTATGGTTTGACCTTCAGAAAGTCAAACTTAAACAGTTTGACTTGGAGAAACTCAATAAGCTTGATTAAATCCGCAAAAACTAGGACATTTACACACAGGAATCGCTTGCATCGCACCGGTTGCGACGTGTATAACCGGTTTACCACATCGATCGCGCGCATCGCGCGCATCCCGCCAACTAGTATATATATATTTGATTTCCGAAAATCATATATAGGATATATATTATTCTAAATTTTTAATAACTTCATAAATAAGTTATCTAATTATTTGGTTTGACTCAAATTGATTTATCTGACATAATTATTCAGTTAGCGTAATCTTTAAATAGGGATCAAATCATTTAATTTAAAAGATCAAAGAGAAATTAGGCCACAACAAAAGTGAGAGAGAGAGCCAAAAAATTCGGCCCTCCCCCTGCTCCTTGCGTCGCCAGCCACTAGGAATCGCCGTCGCCACCATCGAGCCTCCACGAGTCGTCTTGTACTCTCATTGTCTTTCGAGATTGAGAGGCTCTGCAAGAAAGCTATGAAAACTATCTTTCATGTTTATTATTTGGTTTTGTTATAATAGTTATGAGATCAAAACCCTAATCTTGAATCAGTCATCTAGCGAGACAACTCATTAAACCATCGTGTCTCTTTTGGTTTAATCACGACTAGTTGTTTCTGTTTATTCGGGTTGTTTGGATCACTGATGTGATCGATTGTGAATCGACCTCGTGTACACGCTTCCGCCACATCACTTGCATTACTAGTTACGACTCTAAAATTTGAAAATCATACACGAAAACCCAACAGTGACCAGAGCCACTTACAACTCGATTATGTTTATGTTTTGGCCATGTTTTAGGCTTACAATTTTCAAAAAATTGTCAAACCCTAGGTTTTATTTTTGGTTGAGATATCAATCTGAGCCTTAATATGTATGTGATTATTTCCATTTATTGTGGTTGTTATTTTTGGATTATATGCATTATATTTTTGGGCATTTTGGCTTACAATGTAATAGATAGGTTTTGTATTTTATTATTTGTAATAATTATAAAACGAAGACAGACAAGACAAGAAGACGACGATCACAAGGAGATCAAAAGCAGATATGTTGAAGCGAGTGGGAGCATGCAGAAGTTGCCAAAGTTATGTCATGCGTTTTTATTTATTTGCTTATTTCAAACGGTTCATTAGCTCGGGCGTAATCGAAAATCTATAAGCTCGATTGCATATATATTTTTGTTGTTGTGAATGCATGTGGATGTTTGTCACGACATAGACCCGTAGATCACAATCTTATAACGACATAATAACAAAAGGCGTTTTATTAATGGTTTTCGAAAAGGTTTGAATTAAATAAGAAGTCTATTTAATCCAGATTTTCTTTATAAAAATTAAATAGTTTAATTTTGAAAACAAATATAAAAGTTATTAAAATTGGTTTGCGAAACGACCAACCTGGTTTAATTATAGGATTAAAATTTATTCGACCGAGTGATTGAAATGAGTTTTCAAGTTATCACGAACCAACGTAAAATCAGTTTACAAAGCATTTTTTACTCTTTTGTGATTTTCACCTAGATTAAGTTGAAAAACTAAAAAGGAAACAATAATACACGGTTTTGTTTATAGTTAGCCAGTTTTGTTCCAAAATGCAAAAAAGATTTGATATAAAAATATGTATAATTTAGCGCATATCAGGTAAAAGGATTGTTTTGTCATCCCACGTGGATGGCATATGTCAAAGTTAACGGATTTTTTTTTATGGAGTTAGTGGAAAGGACGGAGAGTGCAAGACGTTTTGTTATAAAGAACGTGTGATGTAATTAGTTTTTGAAATGATGAGATTGGTAATTAGTTATATTAATAAAGGACAAGATTTGTAATTTATTCCTTAACCTACATCTACCAAACTTATGTAGTCTAATGTATCCCTTTGACTTCCCAAATGAGAAATCTTGTGTATGAGTCTTGCCTAGAGTTTATTGCGTCAAGTTGAACCCTGCGGATTTCTTAGTTGTGAGTTTCCTCTTAGACGTGCAGGTCTCATCACAATGCTTTGTTATTCAGGTGGAATGATGATCGATTTGCCAAAGATGTTCCCGGTTGACTGGATATTTGATGTAAAAAAAAACATAAGGTACAACTCTTTGATGCATAACTTGTCTGTTTTTTAATTGTTTGTTAATTACCAATTTTTTATTCTCTTTAGGGTCTGTTTAGTATGAGGAAATAGAATGGTCGAGGGAATGAAATAGATCATTACCATTCCATCGTCCTGTTTGCTTACCATGTGGCAATGTAATAAATTATTACTTCATGTTGTTTGATGGTTAGTATAAGCGAAGTAATCGAATATAACTTACTAATATTTCCATTTAAAATTAACATATTTCTTTTATATTTATATTTTCTACTGTTTTAATTTTTAATTTTATATTAAATAATTTAATTTATACTTCTTATTTTAGTTGTTTTTTTATTTTCTAATTTAAATTTATCTTTATTATTTTTTGTTTTATTTTTATTTTGTATTTATTTTTATTATTGTTTTTCATTTTTTATTTATACTATTTTTTAATATATTTTTTTCTTTTTCCCATAAAACTTTAAAAAGAAATCTAACTGGAAAAAAAAACTTTCATTCCATTCTTTAAAAGAATCTAAAAAAACACTGCTCCTCTATGGAATGAAAATCTATAATAATAGTAGAAATCGCATTCCTTATGTAATGGTCTATTCCATTGCAATGTGCTACCAAAGATGTCATTTTTTATTTCGATGTAATGACTCATTTCATTCATTCTTAATCCATATATATCAAACGCTGCCTTAGAATTAATCGTAAAAATGGTCTCTAAGTGGTTTTTTTCGTGATAACAACTTTATTCCTCTAGTTTTAAAAATTACATTGCAACACTAATCCCCAGCCCTAACTTCCGGTTCTTTTACACGTTAGGTAGTGACTTGCTCGATCTAGAGAAGGGTTAAAAGGTCTTTTTAGTTTGAAAACTTTAATATTAATTTTCTTTACCAATAAAATACTATGTTTTACACATACATTTTGATTTTGTAACACCTTTCAACTCTTTAACTAAAGTCTTTTTGACTGATACCATTTAAGGGGCAAAGACCAATTTCACGACATCTCTATTTTCTTTTAGAGTCTACCAAGTTTGAAAAAAGTACGTAAAAAACACGATTTTCTTCCCAAAATATATTAATATATTCCTCACAACAATTATTGATAAATACAAGATTTGATCTACAATCATTTGTTTTTTTTATGATTATTGCTACATTATTCTTTTAGATATCGTATATATTTCAATAATCACCATAGATTATTATTAGATCATTGTTTATTTTGCCATACACATGTACAACTACTTATATTAAAAATTAAAAAAAAAACTAATTAAATAAAGATCTTCAAAAAATAAAAACCACCCACCACCTTTGTTTTGGGACTTGCACCTCTTCCTTTCATCTCTCTCTCTCACTTTCTCCCACTCTCTCTCTAGATGAAGGTGACAGGAAGTCATGAGCCTCCATATGGGAAAAACATCCACCAATTTGCATCCCTTAGAACCATTTCCACATCCAAAACCCTAATTCTTGTAACCCTAACCCTCATAATCCTCACAGTTGTCCCACTTTACTACCCTCTCAAAAGATACCCCTCCACCCACGCCGCCACCGGCGGCGACGCCGCCGTCGTGCCGCCGGTGTACCACCCTCAAGATGAGGTCATCACCATTAATGATAACCACCATAAATGTGATGTGTTTTCTGGCGAGTGGATCCGGAACCCGGATGCTCCGTATTATGATAACTTGACGTGTTGGGCGATCCATGAACACCAAAACTGCCAGAAATATGGGCGACCCGATTCGGATTTTATGAAGTGGAGGTGGAAACCCGATGGGTGTGATCTGCCTATTTTTAACCCGTATCAGTTCTTGGAGATTGTGAGGGATAAATCTTTGGCGTTTGTTGGTGATTCTGTGGGTAGAAACCAAATGCAATCCTTGATTTGCATGTTATCCAGGGTAAGTGCATCCTCATCATTCGTTTTTTGTTTTATATATTTATTCATTATCATTATTTCTATATATATATATATATATTCAATTAATTTAATTAATTAATTTATTTTACGTGAAAATGACAATTTTTAAATTGTAGCTTATGATCGATTTCAACAAATGGTTTGTTTGGTTGTCTGTCAATTTGTAGTTATTGATGACAATTGGTTTAATCATAAATTGGTGTAGTAGTTATTTATAGGCCGGATAAATGATTAAAAGTATTTCAGAAAATAAGCAATTCCAAAAAAAGAAAGTAGTTTTAAATATTGTATAATTTGTAAAGAAATATTTTTTTTATTTTTTATTATAAATTTTATGTATGTATGTATATGTGTGAATAAAATATAAGGAAAATTAAATAAAATACGTAAGATGACAAATGAGGAACTGACAAGGAAATTTGAAGTTATAATAGTTTTATAATTAAGAGTTTAGATGGCATCTTATGCAAATAATGCACATGGGTGGGTACCACTTGCTTACATGGAATATACATAATTAACAATTGGTCCTTATTTTTTAGATCTTATCATCAAATTATCTTGTCAAGAGTTTCATCCTAGTCATTTGAGATCCACATATCTATTCAATGATTTCTTTCAATTTAGCAATCACTTGTTTTAGTACTAAATTACAAATATCAGTTGGTTTAGTTTGATTTTTCCATTCAAATATACCCTACATAACCTATATGATATAATATATACAAATAATATATATATGTATATTTATATATTATATGTAGATATATGTGTCAGTGTCTGTGGTGTTTTGGTGAAGCGGTTGAGTGTTGAGTGAGGAAAGTAAGTAAGCATAAAGTGAACACATTTTGAAAAGAAAAAGAGTCGTGAAATCAAATTATTTGCAAGAGGAACTTTGTCTTTTTATTATTGTTCACATGTTCTTTTTCAACAATCAATATGATTCTTTCACATTTTTTTGCATAGTAACAAATATATAGAAAACAAGGTAATTAATTTGTGTATGTAATAAAATCAACCTTACCTTTCAAGTATAATATAATTATATTAAGCCCCCGTGGTCACATTAAAACAATTTTAATTTTAATAAATTATAAATTAACTCTTTTTAAAAGAGTGGCATATCTTTTTAGGTATTTTCCTCAAACAATTTCTGATATACCCTTTACAATAGTTAATTTCTTATCAAAGTTTTGTTCAAAGACTTTTGTAAAAGTATGTTTAGAACAACAGATATAGACATTGTGGTGTTATTTCAACTTATCTTTCACACTAATCAAGTCACAAAGGTAATATTTTCTTTAATTTGATATGATATTTAATATTAGATTGGGAAGTTACACATAAACAATAATGATGAATATATCCTTACCTTATATATATTACACACAAAACGAACAAACACACACATAATATAATATGAATTTGCTTAAAATTGAGGTAGAAGTTTTCAGTTAACCTAATTAAGTTATATTAATAATTGTTAAAGGTTAGGTATCAATCTTTTAAAATGAATGATTTTTTGAACAAGTCTAGTTGAATCATAAACGAATAAATTATTTTGTGTATGATAATAAAATAATAAAATGTTTTCTTTGTGATTAGGTTTGAACTTTGTAGATCCGGATTATATTATACAATTTAGATGGTGACAATTTATATGGAATATAATCTTGCTGGCAACATGCCGTCCATGATTTCTCGACAGTTTTTTCAAGTCCAACGTGTGTAATGAATTTGTTTACCTAATAACAATAATTATAACATATATCTTTAAAATAATATTTTTTTTTATTTTTTTATAATTTCCAGGTCGAATATCCAATAGATAGATCAGCAACAAAAGACGAAAACTTCAAACATTGGTACTATGTCTCGTACAACTTCACTCTAGCCACATACTGGTCACCATTTTTAGTAAAAGCCCGCGAGGCCAGTTCCGACGGGCCGACCCACACGGGCCTTTTCAACCTCTACCTAGACGAGTTCGACGAGAAATGGACAACCCAAATAGACGGGTTCAATTACCTGATCATCAATGCGGGCCACTGGTTCTGGCGGCCCGCATTGTACTATGTCAACAACCAGGTGGTTGGCTGCAGGTTCTGTCAGCTAGAAAACATCACTGACTACCCTATGACTTTCGGATACAAAAAGGCGATAAGGACCGCATTTAACGCCATCAACAGTAGAACCAACTTCAAGGGTGTAACGATCTTACGAACATTTGCACCGATGCATTTCGAGGGTGGAGAATGGAATAGTGGTGGGAATTGTGTGAGGAAGAAGCCATTTAAGAGCAATGAGATAACCTTAGAGGGTATCAATTTGGAGTTGTATATGACACAAATTGAGGAATTCAAAAGGGGTGAGAGGATGGGGAAGAATAATGGTTTAAAGTTCAGGCTTTTGGACACAACACAGGCCATGTTATTGAGGCCTGATGGGCACCCAAGTAGATATGGGCACTGGCCCAATGAGAATGTGACTTTGTATAATGATTGTGTGCATTGGTGCTTACCTGGGCCCATTGACACGTGGAGTGATTTCCTGCTTCATACTTTGAAGATGGAGGGTCTAAGATCAGCAGAAGAGAGAGCACTCCTCAATGGCTAGAAACAGAACAAACTGTTTGTTGAATGTAAGAGTTGCTTATATTTAATGTTCACTTGTTGTCCTCATTGAATTTAGTCATATTTTTTTATTACTATTATAGGCTTATGTAATGTAATGCCTTTAATGAATATTTTGGATCTGAAATTTGTATCTAGTTTATTATTTATCTCACAGATGGTATAAAAATGGCTATTGTTGTGATCTCTATTAACATTCCTATAAAAAAACTATCCATAATATATATGTATATATATATCATGAGGAGTGATTAATAATAATAATAAGTATAGATATTTATATAGCTCTTGCAAATTTTTACTTCAAATTGGTTCTGTAGTGGCTTTTAATCCTAACAAGTGATGTTTATCTTATACAAGTCAAATGACTATCAAATTGTCATAAAAATGTTAAGCTCCAAAGAAAACTTCATGTCGTATATGAATCCCAAATTTCATATTGTGTACCCTTCTCATCCCGATGCCTAGATATGGCCTCAAAGCCTTTGTAGGTTATGTTATTGATTGGCTCACTAGTTGTAATATATCTTTCTTCTAATAAACAATGTTTTAAAAATCGGTTTAGACGGTTGAGTACTCTTCGAGGAATCGTTAGGTGTAAGGTTACTGATACGATTTTGCTAGAATTTGCCTAGGGTAGGTGTACTCAATCAACTTTGGTGGTACGCGGTCAAAATCTGCATTATATTGTGATAATGCTCTTGATTGTTAAATATTTATTGACATATATTGATTTTCATGTATTTTGCTATTAATATTAGCATTTGCATATATATGTATATATATTTTTAGAAATATATTTTCTATATAATTACCATGTCCGTGTACTCCCTCTCTATGCCCCAGTACTCGCAACTGCCCAGTCGACTGACCTGATAGCGCCTAGCGATTTCTGCAACCTTGTTAATAAAGTATTAGATTTTCTGTCACATTTCATTACTAGTTCATTCTCATCATAATTTTCTTGTTTTAACTCTTATTAAATACCAACTATTATCCTAATACATATTAATGATTTTTAAATAATTATATTATATAATTAAATATTAAAAATATAAATATTTATATCTTAATAATTTACTAAAACTTAATAAATTATAAGAAGATTTTTTTATATTTTATCTTAAAATATACCTTTATAATTCTTAAATCTCTGGTTTTTATTTTTTATAATTTTTAAATATTCATTATTTCTTATTTTTTACTAAGGACTGATGACATCTAACATACAAATCTTTAACAAAACTATTGTTTATAACAATGTTGTATTTATTCAACCCATATAATACATGAGTTATAACCTACTAAGCTGAAAAAGTTATATATTTTTAAAATGTATTATTTGATGATCATTTATTATTATATATATTAGGCGGAACGCAGCGCACATGTTTGTGCGCACGTCCGTATGACGTGGACAAAGGAATTTGTATGTTTGTGAGGCGTGCGCATTGTGGAGGACAAATTTGGTTGTCCGTCTGTCGCTAAAACCGTTTCGACGTGCGGCGTAAAGCATCATCTGTTTTCTTTTCTCTTTTCTCTCACAAACATATATATACATATATAAATATATAGGGTGTTTGTGGAAAGTGGAACGTTGTGACAAAAATTTGTTTGTGAGAAGAATTTGGAATGATGAGTAAAAAGCTAATATGACATGATGACTGGGCACGTTAGTGGGAATGATTCCCCCTAGCGTTATGGACAGCTTTAGGGATGTACCACTTCAACTAGTTATTACGGGATTACTAGCCTCAAACGTTATCTATGGCTTTTGGAGAAACTAAACGAATCAACCTGGTTGGAATTTTGGATGGGGCAACCGGACCGGCCAAAATCGCTTTTTTGTATGTTGGATCGGCCATTTGGTTTGCTTTTAAAACCAAGTCATACCATAATTTTTTAAATATCTTGGCCGGTTTCAAATCGTAAACCAAACTCTACAATTCAGCTTTCAAACCTAACAATATTACTTGTAAATTGACAGAACAATTTCGCTAAGTGGTTTCTGAAGATCCTTGTTGATTTCAATATAATCTCTAAATCTTCTTTGTCATCTAAAATCTTCTCATTAATTTTCTATTAAAAAACTTAATATTGTGTTTCAAGATATCATCTTCGTTTCTAAAATTTAACCTTCTATTTAGATGTAAAATTTCTAAATCCTTTTTCTTATGATTCTTATTTAGTGGATTTTGATCACCTATTGACAATTTAATTCTCATTCCATTTTGATTTTTTTTTTGGTATTATTCATTTGTATTTATTTTTATATCTTTTTAATTTTCTTGTAACTGTAATTGTCCATATTCTATTTTCCTGTATTGTATTTATCTTATTTCTTTGTAACGTTGGTAGGAGTAGAATTTCCATATATTATAATTTTGATTTATTTCTTTGTTGTAATCGTACAATATAAAATATTATTTTTAATTAAAATTTAACAAACGGTTTTTCTACACATTTCACATTTATTTCATTGTAATTGTCATTTCATTTTCAATGTAATTTCCCTATATTGCAATTATTGCTCATTTTACATAGTTCCTTGTAACTTATTAGGACTAGATTATTCTTTATTTCTATTGTAATAGTACAAATTAATAAAAATACTATATTATTTTTAATTTAACGAACGATTTTCCTACAAGCACTGTGCCTAATGACAGTTTGTTCACACCATTCCATCCATGTCACGTGGATGTTTATATATATACATCTGTAAAAGTCAAGAACAAGTGTAGTTGGTTTTGTATGTTCAAACTAATTGTTGGAAAAAGTGTGTGTGAATGAGATGTTAATCTCAAAGAAAATTTTGGTTCAAGTTTAGGAATGCGGTATATCCTATCCCACATCGAGGGGGGGGGGGGGGGACAAAAGTTCTTCTAGTTTATAAGGATAACCCTCAAGGCTTTGAATAAGTCATGTGTCATGTTTTACTCTGGCTTATACCCTCGCGCAAGAGGGGGGGGGGGGTGCGAATCTTGGCTATTTGGGTCGAAATTCTGAACCCGTGCGACCTGCGGACACGAATGCAGCTCCGAAACACTAGGTCCGTGCTAGTTGGGTTTTTGTTTTGAGCGGATTCTAAAACGGACTTTGATTTCCAAAACTGAAAAATAGGCATATTATCTAGTCCACCGGTACACGCTTCTTCGAACCGGTGTACCTTGGGAACATACGACGATTCTGTTTAAGGGACTTGTGTCAAACACAAGACCAGTTTCTTTCGGTTTCAGTCTTCTATTTTCAGGGATCGTTGCTGCCTCATTCGTTCGGTTTATATTCTCTACGACGTCGATTCAGTTAGGGCTTCTATTTCTTTTATATTCTTGTGATATGCTTCTGTTTGTGTATCGATTAATCTAAATCATTTGTGATATGCCTTGAATAAGTCATGTGTCATGTTTTACTCTGGCTTATACCCTCACGCAAGGAGGGGGGGTGCGAAACTTGGCTATTTGGGTCGAAATTCTGAACCCGTGCGACCCGCGGACACGAATGCAGCTCCGAAACACTAGGTCTGTGCTAGTCGGGTTTTTGTTTTGAGCGGATTCTAAAAGGGACTTTGATTTCCAAAACTGAAAACAGGCAGATTATCTAGTCCACCAGTACACGCTGCTTCGAACCGGTGTACCCTGGGAAAATACGACGAATCTGTTTATGGGAATTGTTGTAGGGATATGATCATGTAATAGTAAGCGTATGTCCGGATATTATTTAAGCCTACGGGGTCACACGTCTCGACACCAAATGTATTAATATTAATTAATGGTTAATTAATATTTATCACGAACATTTAACGAGGTTTCGTTAAAAACTAACAGTTAATTGTTAACAGAGGGGTGTTAGTTGTAATTAGAGAGAATTGTAATTGGATTACAATTGAGGAAAGGTTGTGGATAAGGCCTCTAGGCCGAATTCGGCTAGGGCTCTTATGCCTATCCCTTTTGCTTGTTTATCAAGTATTCTAATCCTATAAATAGACCCTCTGGGTTTATGGATTAGCTGCTGCTTTTATCAGATAAAAGAAAACCCTAATCTCTCTCTATTCTCTCGAATTCGACAACAAGAAAACCCAAGGGGGGTTTCGATTCTTGTGTGGTTCGACCAAGCCTACATCAAGAGGAGTTCGTGATCGATTGCTAGCACATAGCATTGGTGTGTCGTGTGTGCGATCGTAGAGGGATTTGTATCAAATCCTTCAAGAGATCAAGTCTTGCCGAGCTAAAAGGTATATGTTCTCAAACCGGTTAGTTAGATTAATTCATAGGTTTCTTTCCGCTGCGTACTCGTGTTTTGATAAATAGTTATATAACCCAACAGTGGTATCACGAGCCACCTATGATTTTAATTAATTACCGGGAATAAAACTTGGAAGGGGGGTAACCAAAACATGATTTTAGCTTTTCGATTCATTTAAAAATCGTGTTTTACAATTGGAAAAGGTTTCGCAATTGGTAAAAACGGAGAAAAATTCGATGGAATAGGACTTTTCGACCCAATCGAAAAGTCCCTGATCGAAAAACGCTTCTCGACCCGATCGGAAACCCTTGATTTCCGATCGGAAAACCTATTCCGGTGCGGAGACCCTTGATTTCCGACCGGAAACCCTACTTTTCGATCCAAATCGTAAAGTGTTTACGAACTGGTCGAAAAGTACCCGATCGAAAACCCCACTTTTCGATCCAAATCGTAAAGTGTTTACGGGCCGATCGAAAAGTATCCGATCGGAAAGGTTCCGATCGGAAAGGCTTTTCGACCCGATCGAATAGTCCACGATCAAAAAGTACCCGATCGAAAACCATGTTTCGATCGGAAACCCCTGCTTTCCGATCGTAAACTCTAATAATGAATCGAAAACCTCTTGCCGAATCGGAAACCCTAATTTTTAGCTCTAAAATTTGATTTTTGTGATCTAAAATTATAAATCCAAGTTTTTGTCATTATTAGATAATTGTTATGAACAACATGTTGTACCTTTAGATTTTAAAGTGTTAAAAGGAAGTAAAAACCATGATGTTTCATGCAAATCGTTCGTGGTTATTACTTAAATGAAAGAGGATTAAATTAAAATTATATGTGATAATTAGAAACCCTAAGATTATGTGATTATCTGATAATTGTGACATAATAAAAGGTTTATTGCAAATTTGTTTTATGAAAATCGAAATTTGCTTAAATAATCTATAGAAATATGATTTTGTTTATAAAATAAAATTTGTGTCCTAAAAGTCAAAAGAAACACCGGCTCACCCATTTGAACACACTCTAAGAGAGGTATAAGTCGGGTCGCTCTGCTTCCCTAAAGCGGGTAGGTTTTTAATTGCAAAAGTTGCAAACTTCACCCCTACGCTTCTTTGTGTGTTGCAAATGGAGCTACCGAGCTCCTTTGATTTGGAAGACAAACTAAGAATTTTATAAACACATTATGTGATGAAGAAGTGCATGAATCTTCACACATAACTTTTTTGATCACGCATCAAAATTGTTTTGACCTAAACCAAACTTAAGTCTTTGCCATCCACCCTTGTAAAGGACACTTGTGAATGTCATCTTACTCATTGGTACACAATGGTAAAATGGCATTTACATGGCAAATTCTCACTCATTGGTACACAATGGTGGACAATTTGTGCGTTCTTAGTTGGACGACTTAAAACGAGCTAGGCGGTGAGACCCTTGGCCCGTGGCAAAAGATGGGATGAAACATGACTACAAATCACTTGGTGCAAGTTGTAGGTCCCATAAAATCTAGGAATTGTATTTGGAATACAATTAGTGATCGTCACTTACCCTTTTGAGTGCATCATTTCTAGCAGAGCAACTGATGAAATGATGGCAGGTCAAATTGGATCCTAGCCTTAATAAGCTTAATTGTTTAAAATGTTTAAACAATGGGTAATTAAATTTATTAAGGAAAAGATTATCGAAAATACTGATTTTTGAACTTAATCTGTTTTGTAGATGGCAACAAACCCTCCTCAAAACAATGTTGGTCATGCTTTTCGTCAAATGTTTGAAAGAGAAAAGCTGAACGGATCTAACTTCAATGACTGGTACCGTCAACTGAGGATTGTCCTTAGAGTTGAACGGAGGACCGATGTCCTTGAACATCATTGGCCGACCGAGCCAGCTGCTGATGCTTCTGAGCAAGAGAAAGCGTTCTACAATGCAGAGTACAGCAGATACGATGAGGTTGCTTGTATGATGATCTCGAGTATGACTCCCGATCTTCAGAAGCAATACGAATTTCATACACCTTGTGATATGATCAAAGAGCTAAAGAAGATGTATGAAAAACAAGCTGGTGTTGAATTGTTCGACCTAGTTGTGGAACTCCACAACTTGAAGCTTGAAACTGGTAAATCGGTCAGTAGTCATGTGCTCAAGATGAAGAGCTACTTTGACAAATTGGAATCGCTCAATTATGGGTATAATCGTGCTGTTGCAGTTGGCATGATCCTCAAATCGCTTACGAAGGATTTTGAGGGTTTTGTGCGCAACTACAACATGCATAGTATGACTAAGACTATACCTGAGCTTCATGCTATGCTTGTCGAGTATGAAAAAACGATTCCTAAAAAGGCCACTGAAACACCCCAAGTTCTTATGATCAAGGGGGGAAGGATCCAAAAGGCTAAAATACCGCAAAAGGCGAAGGGCAAGAATGATGGTAAGGGAAAAGGCAAGGCAGTTGCGCTTGTTCCTAAAACCAAGCAAACCCCCCCGGCCTCAAAAGAGCATCCGGCTAAGGACCAGATCTGTCACCATTGTGGTGAAGTTGGACACTGGAAGAGGAACTGTCCTACCTATCTAGCTGAGTTGATGACGAAGAGAAAGAATACTAGTGGGACTAGTACTTCAGGTATCTTCACAATTGAATTATTTTCCTTTTCTAAGAGTGATTCATGGGTGTATGACACCGGCTGTGGAACTCACATCTGTAATTCGTTACAGGGTCTTAGAAAGAGGAGGAAACTGAAGCCTGGAGCTTTGCAGCTGTTCGTTGGAAATGGTTTGCCAGCAGCTGTGGAAGCTATAGGAGAATTTCATTTAATTATGCCTTCTGGGTTAATTATTGTACTAGACAATTGTCATTATGCACCTTCTATCACTAGAGGTGTCATTTCAGTTTCTTTGTTGAAAAACCAAGGATTTATTAACACGTTTAATAATATCGGTATTTCAGTTTCTAAAAATAATATTCATTATTTTGATGCTAGTCCTTGTGATGGCATTTATGAAATTGATATGCGTGGTTGTGTTTCAAATAATTCAATGTTCACTGTTAGCAAACGAGCCAAAACTAGTTTGGACTTTACCTATCTTTGGCACTGTCGTCTTGCCCATGTTGGCAAAAACCGCATTGAAAGACTTCAACGTGAAGGGATCTTACAATCAAATGATGAATCATTTGAAAAATGCGTTTCCTGTATCTCAGGAAAGATGACAAGAAAACTCTTTCCGAATAAGCCGCAAAGGGCTAAAGAGCTACTTGGACTCATCCATACTGATGTATGTGGCCCATTTAGACATGTGTCAAGAAAAGGTGCTAGCTACTTCGTGACTTTCACGGATGATTTCAGCCGTTATGGTTATGTTTACTTGCTTAAACATAAACATGAGGTATTTGAAACATTCAAAGAGTTCAAGAACGAAGTTGAAAATCAACTCGGTAAGACCATTAAGATCCTTCGATCGGATCGTGGTGGAGAATACTTAAGCCAAGAGTTTAAGGATTATCTTAAAGCGTGTGGAATTGTCCAACATCTTACTCCTCCTTACACTCCTCGGCATAATGGAGTATCTGAGAGGAGGAATCGTACCTTACTAGAAATGGTGAGGTCAATGATGAACCTTACAACTCTTCCATTATCTTTTTGGGATTTTGCTCTAGAAACCGCTGTACGCGTTCTAAATATGGTTCCAACCAAGAAGGTTGAAAAGACACCATATCGATTATGGCATGGAGAAGTCCTCGTGTTGTCTTACTTAAGAGTCTGGGGATGTGAGGCACTTGTGAAGCGTGATACGCCTGACAAACTACAACCCAGGACTACTAAGTGCATCTTCGTGGGATACCCAAAGGAAACAATGGGTTACTACTTCTATAATCCTTCCGAAAACACTGTTCGTGTTGCTCGATATGCTGAATTCTTTGAAAAGAATTTTATAGCTCAAGAGAACAGTGGGAGGATTGTAGAACTACTAGAAGATGTGTCACCTTCTGAAACAACTAGCAATCATCAACTTGGGGGGAAAATGTTCAAAGTGATGAACCTCAAGTCAATGATGTTGCGATTCCACTTCGCAGATCCGAAAGGGTCGTATGTAATCCGGATAGATGGATTGGTCTAGTCGAATCCGAGGATAACGTATCAGGAGATCTCAATGAGCCTCCGAACTTCAAAGTTGCATTATCAGATCCGGAATCTGACAAATGGCTTGAAGCAGCGAATGTGGAAATGAAATCCATGCAAGATAACCACGTTTGGACCCTGGTTGATCTTCCTCCTAACGCAAGAACCGTTGGGAGTAAATGGCTCTTCAAGAAGAAGACTGACATGGATGGAAATGTACACACCTATAAAGCTCGTCTCGTGGCGAAAGGTTATACTCAACGTTTTGGCGTTGACTATGATGAGACCTTTTCACCAGTAGCAGACATTAGAGCTATTAGGATTCTCTTAGCCATAGCAGCGTACTATGACTTTGAGATATGGCAAATGGATGTTAAGACTGCCTTCTTAAATGGTTACTTGGATGAAGAAGTCTATATGGATCAACCTGAAGGGTTCATTGATCCAAAACATCCCAACCAAGTATGCAAGCTTCAAAGGTCCATTTATGGACTAAAGCAAGCATCGAGGAGTGGGAATAAACGGTTTGATGAAGAAATCAAAAAGTTTGGTTTCGTTCAGAATTCCGATGAGCCATGTGTATATCGCAAAGCTAGTGGGAGTAATGTTACTTTCCTTGTCTTATATGTAGATGACATATTGATAATAGGAAAACACATTCCAATGTTGCAAGATGTAAAATCCCATCTTGGAAAGTGTTTTGCTATGAAAGACTTGGGAGAAGCAGCATTCATTCTTGGAATCAAGATCTATAGAGATAGAACTAAGCGGTTGATTGGACTAAGTCAAAGTGCTTATACTGATAAGATCTTGAAGCGATTCAAGATGGAGAATTCCAAGCGTGGTATAGTACCAATGCATGAAGGACTTGGTCTGTCGGTAAAACAAGGTGCTTCTACACCTGATGAGGAGAAGCGTATGCAGAGAGTCCCTTATGCTTCGGCTGTAGGATCTATAATGTATGCGGTGAGATGCACTAGACCTGATATAGCGTTTGCGCAAAATATCGTTAGTCGTTATCAACAGAATCCAGGTGAAAGTCACTAGACTGCTGTTAAGACCATTCTCAAGTACCTACGGGCTACTAGAGATTTGTTTTTGGTATATGGGGGAAATCCAGATCAAGAGCTCAAAGTGACTGGATACTGTGATGCTGGATTTCAGACTGATAGAGATGACACGAAGTCTCAGTCTGGGTACGTCTTCGTTATGAATGGAGGCGCTGTGGATTGGAAAAGCAAGAAACAAACCACAGTTGCTATGTCTGCAACAGAGTCTGAGTACATTGCTGCTTCGGAAGCTGCAATGGAGGCTGTCTGGATAAGGAAGTTTATTAGTGGGCTTGACGTTGTCCCCACAAGTAACTTGCCTATCGACATGTACTGCGATAACTCGGGTGCATTGATCATCGCCAAAGAACCTGGAGTTCAGAAGGGCGCCAGACACTATGCCAGGAGATATCACTATGTTCGTGAGCAGATTGAACTAGGTGAAATCAAATTACTCAAAGTTCACACAGATATTAACTTAGCTGTTCCTTTCACGAAAGCTTTGTCGAGGCCGAAGCTTGAAAGGCATGCCGAGGGCATGGGACTTAAATTGGCTGGTTAAATCATGTATGTCTGATGTTCGGTATTTGGATAAGGGATGTTAAACAATTTCTATTTATATAATGAAATAAAGTACTTGATATGTTTGATTTCATTTAATAGTAAGTTGTGTCCTACATTTGCATGTTTAATCCTTGAGTACTTGTCAAGTATTCTAAATTGTCCATTGTCGATTAACTATATGGGAATATAGTTAAACTAAGACAAAATCTAAGTGATTGGTTAGGATGGTCCCACCAAACTCACATGGTATTCATTGGATGCATACTGGACTGACCCACTAACGAATTGTCACTTTATGGATCGTCGTCATTGAGTGAAATTCGTAAATGGTTGCTTTGCTTATCCTTAGACTTGAGATACAAGCAGGTCATGCATGTATGGATTGCACCTACTTGATATAGGTCTAACTATCCTGAATAAGGTAGTACAAAAGGGCTATTTTCAGTAAGTGTAGTGAAGTATGTGACTTGACACGTGTAGTCAAGAGGATTTGTTCCTTCAGCTTTGTGCTGAAGAAGATACCACTGGGCCCCTCATTGGACTAATTAAGATGTTTGCATGGCCGTGCCCAAATGAAATCTAGAGATGTCTCGATTTGCAATTTGGTAATCTTAAGTTAGTTGTGAGAATGAGAAACATAATCGTTAAAGTATGAAATGACTTGATCCATATTCATATTTAACACGGTATCGGTAACAAAGGGATAGTAAATGACTGTACCATTTAAATACACTTTGAGAAACTGTACTTAAATATTTCTGGGAGCATTGGCGTGTTGCTAGACGCTAACCAATGTTATTACCTTTACTATTGCAAGCTCAAGTGGGAGCTGTAGGGATATGATCATGTAATAGTAAGCGTATGTCCGGATATTATTTAAGCCTACGGGGTCACACGTCTCGACACCAAATGTATTAATATTAATTAATGGTTAATTAATATTTATCACGAACATTTAACGAGGTTTCGTTAAAAACTAACAGTTAATTGTTAACAGAGGGGTGTTAGTTGTAATTAGAGAGAATTGTAATTGGATTACAATTGAGGAAAGGTTGTGGATAAGGCCTCTAGGCCGAATTCGGCTAGGGCTCTTATGCCTATCCCTTTTGCTTGTTTATCAAGTATTCTAATCCTATAAATAGACACTCTGGGTTTATGGATTAGCTACTGCTTTTATCAGATAAAAGAAAACCCTAATCTCTCTCTATTCTCTCGAATTCGGCAACAAGAAAACCCAAGGGGGGTTTCGATTCTTGTGTGGTTCGACCAAGCCTACATCAAGAGGAGTTCGTGATCGATTGCTAGCACATAGCATTGGTGTGTCGTGTGTGCGATCGTAGAGGGATTTGTATCAAATCCTCCAAGAGATCAAGTCTTGCCGAGCTAAAAGGTACATGTTCTCAAACCGGTTAGTTAGATTAATTCATAGGTTTCTTTCCGCTGCGTACTCGTGTTTTGATAAATAGTTATATAACCCAACAATTGTGTCAAACACAAGCCCAGGTTCTTTCGGTTTCTGTCTTCTATTTTCAGGGATCGTTGCTACCTCATCCATTCGGTTTATAGTCTCTACGACGTCGATTCGGTTAGAGCTTCTATTTCTTTCTATTCTTGTGATATGCTTCTATTTGTGTATCGATTAATCTTAATCGTTTTACACATATCTCTAACACTAATACACAATTAAGATTACAGTTTGTTATTGCGATTTGCATATCACACATGGTTTCTTTTGTTGGAAATACGGTAACGATTCTAGATAATCGTTCGATCAATTACAGTACAGATTAAACGTAATCAAAGACAATTCAACGGAGATAAATACAAATCAAAACACCACAGTAACACGATCACGAACAACAGCAGGATCAGTCCCTGCAAAACAGACAAACACATAAACAAAACGAAAGGAATCGGGCTTGTGTTTGACACAATTCCCTTAAACAGATTCGCCGTTTGTTCCAGGGTACACCGGTTCAAAACTGTGTGTACAGCCGAACGAGAAACTTGCCTGAAACGAAATCGGAATGAAGCAGCAGACGGAGATCAACAGCAGCAGCAATAGCACGACGTTGGAAAACGATTTTCTCTATATATTCTTTCTGCCCAAATTCGTGTACATATACACACCCACAGGCACACGATTAATGTCCCATTAATCTGTCATTATTCATATAATTAATTAGTCATTACCATTGTAATGAATGATCGCTTTTGGAATGGGTTTTGGAATGCAAAAAAAAAGTTTTTTGATAAACCAAAAGCCACTTCTAAAACCATCTAAAAAAATGGTTCGAAAATTAGCAAAAACTTATCATGGTCAAACTCAGGTTTTGGAGCTACATTCATCATATGAGCTGGAGTAAAAATGACACAAGTGATGTCAAAGCCTTTGAGGTTTATCCTTATAAACCAATCACCTTTTTTGATCCCACACCAATGTGGGATAGCTCACATCATATTTTTCCAAACTTGAGCAAAAATTATTTTGAGATAAACATCTCATTCACACACATTTCCCAACATTTCATCTTGTTCAATCAACCATGAGAAGGAACTAGTATCCTGGCAACAATCCCCAATATTTATCATGGAATTTTGGGATCATATCAAACAACAATGGTTACATGCATAATTGCATACTGATGCTCATGTGGCTGGGAAAACAACAAACGCATGCAATAAACAGCATGTTACAAGTCATCTTTTTTGTTTGGCTAGTCTTTTTCATATGTCATGTCATTTTCTCCATATATATTGTTTTATTGTCAATAATTTTTCAATTTCTTTATCTTTGAATTTGAGCTTAATTGGTAATGAAACATTACTTCCAATATTTCTTAAATTATTCAAAAATAATAATCTGGCATGAAAAGTAAATGGTTTAGCCAATCTGTTATGCATGTGGATTACTTTTAAAAGTTTTATAAAAAGTTGGATTGTCTTCTTGTTCAGATAAGTTATGTTGGATTTCATGTCATTTTATATATTCCTTTTACTTCATGTTCTCATGGTCCCTCCGACCCTATATCCTTCATGACAATGAGCTATACAACATGGCTACAACATATAACTTAGTGACAACTCAAACTATCAAATATGTGGTGGAGACTCTCTTCATTGTGTAGCTAGGGTGATCCAAGAATTTATGGACTCGGATTTGTACCAACAAGGTAGAAGCAAGTGGACTTGAAAAAGACCAACTTAAGAAGATTTTATTTTTCAAAGCCTCTATCGTTAGTCGGTGAAATTCTGCAAGTCCTTCGCGATTAGGCATCAAGATTTTAAAATCTTCCACATCCATCATGTTTTCAACTATATTTTCTCTCAACTTAATTTTTTGGTCCTCAAGTTTCAAATATGCGGTGTTAAAAATATCTAATTTAACAACCAACAAAACAAAATTTTTGTCTGTTAAATTTGATGAACTTGCCGCTCATTTTGCTTGGTCTCTCAAGTCACGATTGGCCATGTCAATTCAATTATTGGATCGGGGATTGGATTCCGTTCTTCAAAGCTTTTTATGTCATCAGTGTTCTAAGTGAAGAACTGGTTAAAATCGTAATGCAACTTTTAAACATAATGCAAACTTTTTACGATGCATCATAAAAAGTTAGAGAACGGAGGTTTTGAACCGGATTGAGTTTTCTAAGTGAATAACCGGCTAAAAAATCAATTTTTGGTTAACCGATCAAAATGTTTTATTTAAAAAAAAATAAACTGGGTTTTACCGGTTTTGATATTTTCAAATGGTTATTAAAAAACCTGTTAACCGATATGTGCACCTATAACACTCTACCGATGGTCTCTTCTATCAAGTCTTACTTACCTATTTGATCCAAAGTCTCACATTCTCATTTCACACGTTTAGAAATTAGTATTCCTTGAATTAAAGGCAAGATTTCCTCCTATGCAACTTGTTTTAACAAGAATTCTTTATTTTATTTTTTATTTATTTTATTCTAATTTCTTTTGCTTAATATACCTTCAAAGCATATGAAAGAACCCATTTACAATTATACCTTCCTTCACATATTCAACCATAATTTCCTTTCATTAACTACTAGAAGTAACCTTTAAATCATCATCTAATAAAACATCTCCTACAAATTCAGAGAACCAAACGTCTCCTCTTGTGTCCCTATCCCACCTATATTCATAATTCACTTCTAATCCAATCCTCCTTTTTCAACTTATCAAAAACATTATCATTACACACCTCATCCCAAATACAAATTATATCAATAAAAGTATAATCAGTTTCAAATTACCAATAAACCGTTACAGCTGGTTGGTTAGCAATTTAATTCTCTTTTTCCATAACCTAATCTTTTGTACATCAAGCAAAAGTCTAAGATTTAGGTGTTCTTTGAATGATTAGTTTTTGAAAACTAAATCTTAGTGATCAAGATTTGTATGCCATTTTGTTTAAACTAATTGACTAAATATATTATATATCCATTTGTCTATAGTCCAAATCAATATGGTTCTAAAGAAAATCAGGAGAAGAGTAGAGAGAATCATCACCAAACCCTTCACAAAACCTCAAAGAAAACCCTCTATAAAACCACCATCACCTTGCCCTTCTCCTCCACCCGAACCACCACCCGCCACCATGAACCGCCGCCCCTCCCACCCTTTCACGTTCCCGGAATCCCAATCTTCCGTCCTCCCCGACCCCTCCCGTTTCTTCTCCCCGGACCTCCTCTCCTCCCCTCTCCCCACAAACTCATTCTTCCAAAACTTTGTACTCAAAAATGGCGATCAACCCGAATACATCCACCCGTATTTGATCAAATCATCTCCTTCATCGCTTTCTATGTCTTACCCTCCTTTGTTCTCGACAACCGCCTTCACATATCAAATATTCAACGCCGATCTCACCATCTCCGCCGGAGATAACCCGGACCCGAATCAAACCCACATCATATCTTCATTCAGTGATCTAAGTGTCACTTTAGATATCCCAAATTTAAGATTCTATCTCGTTAGAGGCTGCCCGTTTTTAACATGTCAAGTCATGCAAAGTGTCACAATCTCAATTTCTACTATTCATGCAATTCTTGATATTACACCAAATTCTTCAAAAACCAAATACAAATTCAATCTCAACAATGGTCAAACATGGGTGTTGTATTCATCTTCAAAGATTGATTTGACACATGAGATGTCAAAGATCACATCTTTACCATTTTCAGGTGTGATCCGTATTGCACTATTGCCGAATTCAGACTCGAAATTCGAACCGGTTCTTGATCGGTTCAGTTCTTGTTATCCGGTATCGGGTGATGCTGTTTTTAGTGCACCATTTTGTGTTGAATACAAGTGGGAAAAGAGAGGTTGGGGGGATTTGTTAATGCTAGCAAACCCTCTTCATCTTCATCTTCTTGATCACAATTCTTCAAACAAGATCATTCTAGATGAGTTTAGATACAAAAGCATCGATGGTGAACTTGTGGGTGTTGTTGGAGATTCATGGGTTTTGAAAACCGACCCGGTTTCGGTTACTTGGCATTCGATCAAAGGAGTTAAACAAGAATCATACCCCGAAATCATCAACGCTCTTGTTAAAGATGTAGATGATTTGGAATCGACTCCCATATCGACAACTTCGTCCTACTTTTATGGCAAGTTGGTGGCAAGAGCGGCTAGATTCGCATTAATCGCCGAGGAAGTTGGTCATGTTGATCCAATTCCAAAGGTTCTAAAGTACTTGAAAGATACAATTGAGCCATGGTTAGATGGAACCTTCAATGGAAATGGTTTTCTGTATGATAAATCATGGGGTGGAGTTATAACAAAACAAGGGTCTCAAGATCCAAGTGCTGATTTCGGGTTCGGGATATATAATGATCATCATTACCATATCGGTTACTTTCTTTACGGGATCGCGGTTCTAGCGAAACTAGACCCCGTTTGGGGAAGAAAGTATCGCCCTCAATCCTACTCGTTAATGGCGGATTTCATGACATTGGGTAGAGGCGGAAACACCGGAAACACGAAGTATACTCGGCTCCGATGCTTCGATTTGTGGAAGCTACATTCATGGGCGGGCGGTTTGACGGAATTCGCGGACGGTAGGAACCAAGAAAGCACAAGTGAAGCGGTGAACGCTTACTACGCAGCTGCGTTAATGGGGCTAGCGTATGGAGACACGCATCTTGTTTCGACAAGTTCGTTGCTTTTAGCCATGGAGATTCATGCAGCACAAACATGGTGGCATGTAAGAGAGGACAACCTTTTGTACACTCAAGATTTCATAACCGAAAACCGATTAGTGGGCGTTTTGTGGGCGAATAAAAGGGACAGCGGGTTGTGGTTTGCTCCGGCGGAATGGAAAGAATGCAGGTTGGGGATCCAGGTGCTGCCGTTGGTTCCGGTGACGGAGGTTTTGTTTTCCGACCTCGGGTTTGTGAAGGAGCTTGTGAAGTGGGCTTTGCCGGCGTTAGGGAGGGAGGGTGTTGGTGAAGGGTGGAAGGGGTTCGTGTATGCATTGGAAGGGGTTTATGAGAAGGAGGTTGCTCTTGAAAAGATTACAAGTTTGAGTGGGCATGATGATGGAAACTCTTTGAGTAACTTGTTATGGTGGGTTTATAGTAGAGATGATGAAGATGGTGAAGGTTATGAAGGGGGAGGTAGGCATTGCTGGTATGGTCATTATTGCCATTGAATTTCAAATATAAGTATAAGGTCAATGTGACAATGTTTATGGTCTTTTATGTGTAATATTGTGAATGTTAAAAGATAAATTTGAGTGTTGTGTTGTGTATGGAATAAATAAAACAGAAACTCATTAAAAATGTTTGTATTAGACTAAACTTTTTTTTAACCAATATTGATGAAAAAGAAATTAGCCGTTTAAAAAAATATATATACTCACTAAAATACACGTTTTCACAGTTGATTTTCTTAAGTTGCATATTGATTTAGAGTCCGCGGTCCATACATTGTCTTCTAATAGCCATTGAGTGTTTGTCACGTAAGATCCATCGGTTGTGACGACTAAGCTGAGCTGGCGAATAAAATCTTTGAAAGACATGTGGCTCCGGCTCTCACCAATAGGAAGTCACCACCTCATCATCCCATGCCAATTGTTAAGCCATGTCCCCGATTAGGAGGCAACAAGCGACCTACCATTTAGCCGTCGATGCATGCGGTTGATTTCGTTTGCCAACCAAGCGATTAACAGGGTTGTCTTTACAAAACCAACCAAGAGGTTAAAAGTTAAAACTCAACTTTATTTTTGAGTCGACAAAAAGCTAAGGAGATCATGTCTTGAACAATAACATGAAAATTAAAAATGTCTTACATGTGTTAAATTTCCAATGTAATTTGCTATTTGTTTATTGATTGGTTAAAGATCTAAAAGTCGTGTTTGACGCACCATAAGCTAGGTTTTTGACGTTACCAAACGAGGCTTTTTAAAAAAACTAGTTTTTAACCTTTCATGAATTTTGTAGCATGTAGGATTTTAGTTTGGGGATATTGATTGGAATGGGTGACTGTGAAAGAGGTCTATATAAAATAGGAATGAATGAGAATGAAAGAAGGGCAATGATGACAACCCTTGGTATGTGGCATAAGAGATTAGGCCATCCTTCAAATTCTAAACTTGCTCATGTTAGTTTTCTTGAAAATGTTCCTCGAAACAATAAAAACTTTTGTGACTCATGTGTTAAAGCGAAGCTTGCAAGGCTTCGTTTTCCCACTGGTATTACAAAAACACATGCTTGTTATGATCTCATTCACTGTGATGTATAGGGTAAATATAAAACACCACCCACCTCTCGGGCAATTTATTTATTGAGGATTGTGGGTGACTTTACTAAGGTTGTATGGGTATTTCTAATTAAACGTAAAGATCAGGCAAGTACATGTCTTGTTAAATTCCTTAAAATGATACAAACTCAAATTGAAAAGATGATCAAAAATTCAAAAGGGTGAGGTTTGATAAACCGGGGGGGGGGGGGGGGGGCAAATGAAATCAGATTATTGACTTTTATGCTAAGGAATGAATCCTCTTAGAAACTAGTTGCCCACACACATCACAACAAAATGGTGTTGCGGAGAGAAAGCACCTATATTTGTTGGAAGCGGCTCGCGCCTTAAAAATCGAGGCAAATTTACCTATAAGATTTTGGGGAGAATGCATCCTCACGACCACTTATGTCATACACTGGTTGCCTTCCGAAGTGATAGAAAACACAACACCTTATGAGGTGTTATACAATAAAAAAAACTGAGTACGAACGCATGATGGTAATGGTTGTCTTACTTATTATAAGAGCACAAAAACCAAAGGGGATAAATTCGAAGCAAGAGGTAAACCGGGAATATTCTTGGGCTTTCCACATGGAACAAAAGGACATAAATATATGATATCCATCAAAACAAAATTGTGATACCTAAGGATGTTAAGTTTGTTGAAAATGTCTTTCTCTTTTCTAAAACAAAACTCAATGTTGAAGAAAAAATAATGATTTGAGATGCACAAATATGTTGATAGTGAAGAAATGGGTGAAGGTAAATCCACTATTGGTGGGATTGGTCTAGAAGGGGATTTTGACCAGAATGTCATTCACGAGCCCACTGGTCAAGACAACTCTCTTGGGCATCAAGAGGATTCGGTGAGCCTAAATAAGAATCCAGAGATATGGATTTCATCTAACCCCAATATTGAGGATCAACCCAATGCCACTGCTAAACTATACATTACGGCTAAATCCAACACTAAAAATCAGCACAATGACATTTTCGAAGGTGAAGAAGAGACTAAAGGAAAATGCACCAGATCACGACCAAAGTATCTTCATGACATGTTTGTCTTCCCCCATCTATAAACCATGAAACGGTCCTTGTCCGATCAAGCGTTCTCAATGGTACATCCCTTAGCACATTACATTTCCTATGATACATTTTCTAACACTTATAAAGCGTTCTTGTTGGCCATTACTCCAAAAAAATGATCAAAACATTTCAATCGGGCTGTTAAAGACAGGAAACAGAGAGAGGCTATGAAGAAGGAAATTAAGGCACTAGAAGAAAATGATACATGGACTTTAGAAGAAATTTCCAAAGGAAAACATGTTATAGACTCAAACTCAAAATGAGTCTATAAGATAAAATACAAGCAAAACAGAGAAGTGGAGAGATACAAGGCTCGTCTCGTTGCAATGGGTTTCATACAAATGGAAGGAATTGATTATTAAGAGACTTTTGCTCTGGTGGCCAAGTTAGTCACTATTCGAACACTTCTAACAGTGGCTGTGGAACAAGGTTGGCATATTCACCGACTTGATGTGAACAATGCTTTCTTACACGGAGACTTACATGGAGATATATACATGAAGGTGCCTAAAGATTTTTGTAAACCAAATGGCAGTAGAGTTTGGAAGCTAAAAAAGTAACTTTATATACTCAAACAAGCTTTAAAGAACTGGTATGAAAAATTCACAAAATCATTGCATGAAAATGACTTCAAGTCAACAGGAGGGTGATTACTCCCTGTTAGTTTACAAAGAAAATGAGATATTTGTTACGAATCTTGTTTACGTTGACGATAGGGATGGCAATTTTGACACGGACACGAAACATGACAATGTTAACAGGTTTCGTGCTTGGGCTTAACAGGTTTCGTGTCGTTAACAGGTCGACCTGTTAAGACCTGTTAAGTGTTTAACAGGTCGAAACCTGTTAATCTATTAAGACACGTTTATATTTTAATAATATTATATATATTTTAAATAATATATTAAAGATATATTAGAGTTAGATTATTAGGTGACGTCTCTCAAAATTCCATTTCAGTGCTGTCGTAACATACACTCATACATCTCTCAATTCTTAATCCCATTAAAATACAGGTCGTCTTCGTGTTTAAACAGGTTGAATGAAACATGTTTTATCGTGTCGATCGTCGATTAGCTAAAATTTCGTGTCTAAACAGGTTTTATCGTGTCGACCCGTTAAAATACAGTTCGTGTTCGTGTTTTAAAAACTAGACACGAAAAGTGTTCGTGTCGTGTTCGTGTTTGAGACCAATCGTGTCGTGTCTTAACATGTCGTGTCTGACATGATTTGCCATCCCTAGTTGACGATGTGATCCTTATTGAAAACAACACGATGAAAGCCGAAGAAACTAAGCAATTCCTTAATGAGAAATTTAGCATTAAAGATCTTAGAAACGTTAAATCAAATCCCGATCACCACACATAACACAACCGACTAATAAAATGACCAACCTAAACGTCCCGTCTTAAAATAGCAACCAAAATAAATAGGAATACGATCCATCTCCACCCTCCGATTGAAAATATTAAATTTTTTAGACTCCCACTATTCCAAACATCCTCAAATTCAGTGTTTTCTATTATATAATAATCACTTCAAAATTCAAGATAACCCCACAAAGCAACCCGGTTTACGCATCCCGATCCCCAAACACACCCGGGTCTGGTCAACAACCGCCCGCTCATCAGGGAATCTACGAGAAGAAAGCAGCAGAGGAGGAAGGGCGGCACTCACAATCACATCTACGATCACGCCCGGTGAAATCCTACGAATCGAGTAACCATGGGCGAAGAGCAAGATCCACAGAAGCTGAAGAAGATAGCGGCGGCGGCCTACGACTACGAGAACGATCCTCGATGGGCTGATTACTGGTCCAATGTCCTTATCCCCCCTCACATGGCTTCTCGCTCCGATGTTATCACTCACTTCAAGCGAAAGTTCTATCAGCGTTACATCGTCCGTACTCTTCTTCTTTCCCCGCCTCCTTTCTTTGCCCTAATTGCTGTCTGATATTACTGAGCTTGGCCTAGGGTTTTGCTTTTGAGTTTTTCAATCGTGTCCGATGATTGATCTGTGTTATTATTTCGTTAGTTGCTACAATAGCTCTTAGGTTAGTGAATTGATTTTCTTAAAGCATCAGGAAGTTTCTCTGTTAGCCTGTTAAAAGTTAGGGTTCTTTTGTTCATCTGAGGAAAGATAGCTGATTTCAATCTATTGAAGTGTGTCCATGTTTGGATTCAGTTTAAGTGTGTACATTTTTTAACGGCTAATTCACAAAACATTTAAAGCTAATTCCAAATCCGCACTACCATGGGACTAGAACACTATTACACTTGAGAAAAAACACCTTTACAATGCACGTTATCAACGCTAGGCTTCGGGTCTTTTGGTAATCCAAGTGTGTATCAATATTGTATGTAAAGTTTGCATTTTTATATGGTGATGTCGTATTAGTTTGAGTTCTTGAATCTTTTTGTGTGATGTATGAGATTACAGTATATGTTGCATTTGACCAAATTTGTCTGGTTGATCTTGAATGTGTCTTGTGTTCAGGATCCTGATCTTGCTGTGGAACCAATGACTACAAATAGTACGTCACAGCCTGCAAGATCGTCCACATCATCAACTGCAAGCGAACGTAGGCCATCTGGCAGTTCAGGTAGAAATTATTTTTCTTTTTTTGGCTGTCAGAGAGGTTATATTTCTTAGCATTTGATATGGATATCTTGGGCACTACAAATATTTAGTACAAAAGAACAAAATGATGTATGTTATAGGTTTATGTAGTGGCATCATTAAAGCTGCATTCGTTTGTGATTGAATGCAATAAAACATTGTAGGGTCTACAACAAGAGCTGCAGGGGCATCAACTCCAAGTTCAACTCCTTTGCGCTGGGATCGACAAACAATTCAATTTTCTGTCAATGCTTGGGTAATGCATTAACGCTCTTCTTTACTTGTTTGTACTTCTGTAATTAAGCTTCTTTTTTTCAAACCTGTTGTTATTATGAACCAAAAAGACACGATTCGTTCCAAGAAATTGGTATCATCGGCCTCCATCATTCAATTATCTTCTCATCGTCCCAGGTTTTTATATACAGACTCTCGTGATATTAAGTTGGTGTGAGCTTAGAATCATTGTACCAGATGACTGGAATATATATATTTTTTGTTAACTCCTCACCATATGAATGATGTGTATAATAATGTCAAAATTTACACTTAAGTCTTACATGGTTCTAACTTCTAAGGTTCTTATATGGTAATGGAAAGGTTTAAGTTACTCTTTATCAAACATTAGTGCCATGTAAAGTCATTACGTCATAAGGAAGATACTCATTTGTAGCTTTATGTAACACATAAGTAGATAACATTTAAAATTGAAACGAATAAGTTATAACCAGAATTTTCAATATGCTTATTTTTGCAGGTCCTTGTTGTGGCTGTGCTTGCTATGGTGCCACTCACACCTAAAAGCCTTTCTAATAGGGCGTATCGACTCTCATTTATGGGGACTGCATGCTCTTCATTATATTCTCTCTACTCTCTTTATGGGGTAATGTTTTGTGGTTCAAGTGCATGTGTGTGTGTGTATTAATGATTATGATATGATTCCTTGATGCTGCTGACCTGCTACTAACGGTATAATTGCGTTTATTTGCAGAAACCCAGGGCATGGAATTTGCAGGAAGTGCAAGTTTGGCTTCAGTCAGTAATTGCAACAAAGGATTTCATCTATTTCATTTACTGCCTCACTTTTGTCACCTCGAATCTTCGCCTTACATGTTAGTTTACTGAGTTATTCTTTTTTTACTTTGATAATGTTTCTTACACACTGTCAATATTAACTTGTTTTGCAGTTGCTTTACTGCCCATTGTATGCCGAAGCTTAGAACATTCTGCAAAATTCACTAGGCGTAATTTTGGCAGTTCCTCCTTATACAGGTAATGTTATCATATAATGGACATTATGATCATGTTGTATTTATTTATTGTAATTTTAATTTATTTTACTGGTTGCTTAACAGGAAATACTTTGAAGAGCTTTGTGTGTGGGTGGAATCAAACACAACGACACTCAACATACTGTCTTCACAATCTGAGATTGGAGTTGGCTTCCTTCTGATTATCTCTCTTCTATCGTCAGTAACCATGTTATTATTATTGTTTTAATTTTCTATATTGTAAGCTGTATTTTCTGAATTCATTATTTGTAAATGCAGGTGGCAGCGTAACATAATACAAACTTTTATGTATTGGCAGGTTAGACACTCTTCTAATTAGTTGGTTTAATGGAGTAAAAGAAGTAAAAACAATAAAGTACATGCGTTAAATACTGTGTTTTAAAAGGCATGAGGCGCTCCAAAGCGATAGGGTTCCCAGAGTCAAGGCGAAGTCACACACGTCATGTATGCGAGCAACACTTGTTTTGCAACATATATAGCTGTTAACAAAAAACAAGAGAAATTTATCACTTTATAGTTTATACTCTAAAACACTATGTTCTAAAACACCAACCATTAAGATAGCCCACAAAATTTGTTGCTTCTAGGTATTTACCTTTAGGCAAATCATATGGGCTCTTGCCAAGGTTTACTGGTAAATAGATTAGCCCATTTAAATAGATAGCCCTTAAAAAAGAACTGGCAGATAGATTAGATACATGAGGTGATATAATGCACACGCCTTCCTTTACAGATTTCACCTCGCCTTACCTGAGGCAATGATTGCCTTGCCTTGCCTTGCCTTTAGGCGTGCATTTTTAAAACCAAGGGTCAGTTATAGCATATTGACTTCCTGTTCTTATAAACAAAGTATAAGTAACCATTTTTAGTAGTCTATGCTAGAGCCGTGAAAGTGAATTTCTGACAAAACACGAAAACATGACATAGAATTCGTGGGTTTGGATTTAGTGTACTAAATTGATTTAGGTTGTTTTGTGTTGAATCCGCGAAGACATTTAGCTAAACGGGTCATGTTCGAGTTAATGACATAATATTTTTATAATTTATGCGTAATTGTTTTATATGCATATGTATTTTTGGTTGTAAATTTGTAAATTTAAAGTATTAATATGCAAAAGAAAAAAAAATAATATATTATAGGGAGAACGGGTTCTGTTTGTGTCTATCCGTCAGTACTTGTGTCGTGTTTGGGTTTATGTAAAATTTCCTTGTTGGTTTCGTGTTGGGCTTGCCAACCTGTGAACACGACCCTTTTAGCACTCATAGTCTACATATAGTAATTGTTTATTATAATCTCACTGAATTTTCTTTTGTGGCAGCTATTGAAGCTCATGTATCATGCCCCTGTTACTGCTGGTTACCATCAAAGTGTGTGGTCTAAAATTGGGAGGGTGGTTAACCCACTTATCAACCAATATGCTCCATTTCTTAACTCCCCCATCTCTGCCATACAACGATGGTGGTTCAGGTAGTGATAGCTTTCGCACGGAAAAGGAAAATAAAAGATGAGAATAAGAATCGATATAGAACTTACCATTATGTACTGTAAGCTAAATTTAGTCTTACCTGAATTGTGTTCCATGGTGGGGGTGGTCTATTTGCTGACTTCACTCAATTTCAAGTTCATAAGTTGGAGATTTTATGTCATATTTTGTTGCTGTTACTTGAAGGTCAATCTGCTAGTATGTGTGCTTGTTTTTCTGTTAAGCTAAATCACATAATCTCAAGGTTTTGTTTTTGTATTTAGTTAAAATTTTGCTCTATTCATTTGTCTGGTCGAAGAATATGATCGTACGACTTGCTGAATGAAACAACTGTAAAATTTTACAAACTCCAAACCTCACTTCAACTTCCGGGGCTGTTGCGAACCTCACTCAGACCTGACTCAATTGGCTGATCTGTGGGTTGTTTTGGGCACCAAGACTCTCGATGTTGAAGAGTGGGGTGGTGTGTGTGCGTTGGTGAAGATCGATAAAACGATATAACCTATCGCTTTCAATGCTTGAGTTTGAAGTAACAAGACATGAAGTGTTGATCGACCCAATTACTTTTTAGATTTTATAAATGATGTAGTGAGAAGAGAATAAAGTTCGAATGATATGGTTTAATATTAAAATTATCAAACTTATTTAAAACTAAAAGTTCGATAAAACGAGATTACATTGAAAAGTTGTTCCTTCCATCAATGATTAACTTCTTGATACAGCAGGCTACTCTGTAAGGTAAATGGGTCAATCAACATCAATAGTGGGATTAGTAACTGGATGTAATCCTCGTTCAGCGCTCTCATTGCTGAGATAAATAATCAATTCTTGATGGATGAGTTCCGCCAATCAGTCTCGTACATGTCATTTGTAAACGTTAGCCAATCAAGTAAACCGGATTATTAACTTGTTTATCACTGATAGAGACTTAATTTGCTTTTATTAAGCCATTAATCGGATATTTATTTTGCATGGTCCTATGGTTATAAATGAAACATTGGCCTGGTTGAAGCATTCAAAAAGGGAGGCTTCAGGCTTGTCTTTTCAAAATTGATTATGAAAAAGCTTATGAGTATAGTATATTGGGTATTCTTGGATGACACTCTAATGCATATGGGATATCATGATCAATGGAGGAAATGGGTCAGGGATTGTTTTCTTTCAAGTGAATCGTCGATTCTTGTGAAAAAAATATCGCGGAACAAAATGATGGCAGATAAAGAATTTGGTTGATTGGACATCAACTCAATACATGCTGCTAATACAGCCCTCTTAAGTAAGTGGTTATTCAGGTGGAAGTTTCAATCTAATTCCTTGTGGGCTATTACGATTACTGCAATTCACCATGCAAAAAGGAAATGGGACTCCTTCCCCTGCAAGAAGTTGATCAATGGTCCTTGGAAGAACATTATAAAGATGAGTGGAGATTTACATTAGATTTGCATGGTTACTTCTGATAGGATTAAAAAGGAGGGATTGTCTCATATTTAAAAAAAAAAAAAAAAACAAAATAATGTAGTTGGCGGCTAAATCAGTGAAACCACTCTTTCTTTAATTTAGTTAGCTCTTGTGAAGGTATGTTAGCAGAGGTCAAATTAAGGGAGGAGTCAGATAAATGGGGCTGGGTGGGGGTGCAGAGGTACAACCCTTTGAGGTTAAGGTTGTGAAAGATCATGTTAATAAAAGGATTCTTTTTGATTCCTCAACCATGAAAATTGAGTGATTAGAATGGATTCCTTTGAAAGTGAATGGTTTTGCGTGGAAAGTATGCATCGTTTAAGGATTGGCTCGTCATAATGCAATGTGAATTCTATATCTTCTACCTGTCATTTACATGAAGAAATGCAAGATTATTTACTAGTTAGTTAATTGCATGTATGCTGGTGCAGTTTGGGACCTGGTGCAAAGCCCCTTCCATGCTTCTTCTTTTGGTTAAGGATGTGCTCCAAGTATATGACGAGTGGCCAGATTCGAAGGGATATAAGAATATAATGCACGGTATCTTCCTCAACACAATTTGATGCATATGAAAATCTAGAAACAATGCAGTTTTCAACGACAGACAGGAGATTACAGGCAACCGATGTATATGGGTTAAAAATAGAGGAAAAATTCAATATTTTGCCGGGAAGGTGAACAAACACGAGAAAACGTGTATTGAAAATCAACATGTGTTTGTTTCCTTCGCGTTCGATATCTTCGGTCATCTTGAATCGGAGGTGGTGGCCACGCTGAAACGGATCCAAAGAGTCATACATGGGAATAGTGCAACTTCTAGAATGAAAAACTTTATCTTTATACATCTAGGTTTAGCTATTTAAAAAGGGCTGACGGCGCAGCTTGTTGCCCGCCTTCCCGGCATGACGATATGATGTCATGTGTATTTCCTATTAAAGTGTACTTGACCATTTTCTATGGATATAAAATGTTTCAATAGAAATAAAAAAAAAACTTATAATTTAACATCTTATCAGTTGTCCTAATTTTAATAAATTTTAGAGTAAATTACAGAGAAGGTCCTTTATATTTGATCCAGATTTCAGACTAGGTCCTTTAAGTAAAGTTGTTATATCTGACATCCTTTGTGTTTTAAACACGTTTCATAGAAGGTCCTTTATCACTAACAGTGTTAAAAGTCACCGTTAAGTCATGGGCAAATTAGTCATTTCACAAATTCATTTAATAAAAACATAAAAAAAAGAAAATCCCATATAAGTTGATTCACAAAAACTTGTACATCGTCGTCTTCTTCTTCGAGGTAGATGTTGATCGTTTCTTGAACCACCAAAATTCTAAAACCCCATCAACTTGGATCCTATCTCACTCGGTTTCATGTTGCGAGCTCACTGCGATACTCGATCTGATGATCTAATTGATTTAAATTGAATCGCAAATTTGCAGAACGTGTTTTGAGCTTCTTCTGTACATCATTCGGATCTCTCAAACTTTGAAATTACATCTCATATTTGTGAATTGCTCAAGTCTAGATCAAAATCAGTTTCACAGTATTCATCTTCTTCGCCGAGCTTTTCAATGGCGGAAATTTAAATTCTGTACAAACTAATTCAATTTTGATATCATTTGATTCAGTCTACTTTTGCAATCTCCCTTTGAGCATTAGATTGAGTTATAATCATGAGTAGATCAAAAGTGAAACCTCAGTTCATCACCTTCATCGTTCGTAACCGTGTTCATGCTCGATATTTCAAAACGACACCAAATCGTATAAAATATGGTTTCATTGTGATCGATTATTCGGTACGAGTTCATTGGTACAATCAGATTCAAAATCTATTAAGAATTTGTTGGATCGCAAAATCAAAGAACATGAACTTGTTCATTTGCATACCAGAGATAAATTTTGAGATTAAACACATTCGTGTATCTCCATTCATTCGAATACACGGACTTGGTTTGTCATTCGCATATTAAGACTAATATTCGTATCAGTTTTTCATTCGCTGTGTGGTGAAGCAATAGAGAAAAATATTGTGGATAAGGCTAATTGCTTTTGACATTCCAAATTAGTTTCGTGTTGCAGGGTGAAGTCATAGAAGAAAATTTATTTTTGAGATGTTATAGAATGTCGCTGATGTTTAATATTATACTAGTCAGTGACCCGGGTAAATACCCGAGGCTATGATATATAAAGAATTATGCGAAATAAAATATGAACCTAAATTGAAAAAAAAAATGAACTGAATAATACATAAAGCTAAAGAGTCGAATAATATTCAATAATATTAAATTTACAATTTAAAAAAAAGATTTGAATACAATGTTTTTGTTACATTCGTCTTTATCTAAAATTAAGATTCTAAAACCTTTTTTTTATTTTCACTCTTAATAGAGCAACGTACGACTGACAATAGAAGAATACCAGGTTCTTTATGTAAACAGTCAAACCTTAGACAACGATTGACCTTAGCTTTTTTATGGTCAATTGGTCATTGCAAAAAGAATCCGAAATTAGAAATTGTCTTCTTTCAAATTTGAAAGCAATCCGCTTATCTGTTGGAATCAATGAAAGTCTTGGAATAAACGTCCAATTCGTTGATTAAAACCTAAGCAATATAGATCTAGTTTTGTTAGGTTTTCTGTCACGAATCCAAAGCAATTTACGGATCGAATTTTTGCTGAAAAATAAAGGAGATATGATGAATAAAAGTTGTGCTATTGTAAACAAAAATATGGATAATTTTTTTATGGAAAGAATTTAATTTAGTGTAATTTTTTAATTCTAAATTATGAGGAATTAACAAGTAAGCCAAATCCAATGTGGCACACCTAAAATTGTGCCACATGGACTTTAAAAACTCATGTTTATTATATAGATAGATGAGATTTTTTTTTGTTTTATTAAATGAATTTGTAAAATGACTAAATTGCCCCGGACTTAATGATGGTTTTTAACACCGTTAGTGATAAAGGACCTTCTATGAAACATATTTAAAACATAAAGGATGTCAGGCGCAACAACTTTACTTAAAGGACCTAGTATGAAATCTTGATAAAACATAAAGGACCTTATATGTAATTTACTCTAAAATTTATCCTGTTGGCTATTAAAAAAATTCAATGATTAACTTCTAACTTTCAATTATACTGTATATGAAAGTAGAAGCAGGTAAGATAAAGTGTGCATGTAGGGGACGGAGCTAGTGTAGTGGCAAGGGTAGCCCCCGCTACCCCTGAACTTTCACCGTGCAATGAGAATTATTTATTTTTTTTACGTTTATGTATTTCGTTACCCTTGAGACCATGAAACGATTTTTCCATTACCCCTCAACTTTTAGTAGATTCGCTATTGAACTTCATATATATTTTTTCCAAACAAATAAACAACCAGGGACATGTATGTAATTTTAGACCTTTGAAGTTAAAAGTCATGAATACAATTCACACGTATCTTTAGTCTTTAGTTAATAAAATCCAATTGAAGTAATGTGCGTTTATCCTTTATGTTTTCATAAAAAAAGTAGCCCTTTCAATAATCATATTTTAATTATTTAGAATCTTTTGTTTATCCCTATTGTTTTCATCAAAAAAGTAGCCCTTGCATGTATATAATTTACTAGTTGTCTTGTTTTTACTTAATTGTACCTCAAAAATTAGTAACATCAGATCCTACACTCAAACCCAGTTGGCATGCCGGTTTTCTTTCTTCCGTTTATGTCGTGTCGAGTGTTATTTCTTTTTTAAAAAAATACTCATCACAACGCACATAAAAACAATTTAATGTCATATGATCAACCGTATAGTGTAGGATAATTCGTTAAAAAAAAACAAAACGATTCGCCTTGTTATTTTAGAAAATTGCAACTGCCCACTAAATTGATATTGATAATATTTATTAAAAATGATTATATTTTGAATTTCTTACTATGATACTAGTCCAATGAGGTTATAAAAAGTTTTGGCGGATTGATAACCATCTAATCTCTCGATCGTACGGTCATAAACTTTCTAAATCACCCTAGGGATTCTATATCATATACACCCGTTGACACCCAAATGACCTTTCGTTCCTCTTTACTCCCCGACTAAGCAAGATCGGAATCTTTTTCCCCAAATTACTCCGTCTCCGGGTAAATCTCTAAAACCCTATCTCTTTTCTCGTTTCTTGGTGATTCAATTGCAAGAATTATGACCAGTGGTTAAAAAAAGTTAGAAACTTGAAAAGATTGATTTTTGTCGATTGATTAGTCATGTTTCTAGCTGTGTTAGTGAAGCATTCCGTTCGATCTTCTTTCTTGTTTGTTTTGTGTTCAATTCTTTATCAATTTGAAGGAATTAAGTAAATAGCAGCTGTGCCGTGAATGTTCTGGGATTTTTATCGGAAACCCTAATTTTCAATTTTAAGTTTGAAGATTTAAGATTACGGCAGATGCTAAAAGTAAAATTCTTGCTTAAACTGTAAAATGCTTTCTTGAAGTTGCTCGAAATCTTGGTTGCCTTTTATTGGTGAACATATTTTCAGCTACAAATTGGTTCTGATTTCTTGTTAACAGGCATTTGAAATTGTTTATTGCAATTCTGTTGGTTTAAATCTATACATTTTGGTCTAGATTTCTTGCCAAATTGGAGTTGGATTTTGTAACAGCAAGTTAGGGTTATCAATGCTTGCTGATAAAAAAAACATCAGTTATTGCGTTTTGTATACTTTGTGTTTGTGACTAGGGTTTCTTGTTTTCTATGCATGCTACACATTCGGGTTGAAGCATACATGCTATTTTGTTTGCAAGTTTTCTGTTTGATAATTATGACTTGTGCTATATTCTGATTAGATGACATTTAAAACTTGATGATGAAACTGCTTAGTCATGCTGTTAAATCATAGGGAGTAATTCTAATTTCAAGATGCATACAGTTTTTATAATTATCAATATAAATGCTCTGCCTTTTCCTAGGAGTTTTTTATGTTTGTTTTATCAATAAAAGAGCAGTTAATTCATTGTTGTAAGTAACTGTTTCTTTGTATCTATTAAGAGAATCTTTCTTCACAATGAATTTATTGCAGGACATTCGACTAGAATTCTGTGATCTGAAGTGTACACTAGAAAAATGGAAAATTCACCTGATTTAGAGAAGAATGAGGACTTCATTAAACTTCCAGTATCTAATAGCCCAGGGGGTGGAAGTATAAATGTGAACAACTGTAGCAGTATGCCCAGTGAAGCTATTGATTGTGGGGTCAAGGAAGCCCAACTAAACGGGGAGAAAATAATAGTAGCTGATAGTAATGAACAAGAATTAACTCTTAGTGTTGAAGTAACTAATTCTACGATTATACAAAATAACATCTCAGTGCTTGCTGAGAACGGTTCAGCACTTCAAGATGGAGTTCATAAGAGAAATGGAAGTCCGGGCAACAACTGTGAGATAGATGGTATTTCTAACCTTTTGTTCATTGTCTCTTTAACATTTTTCTATATTATATTTTACATGGGATTTTGGTAAGTTACTATAATCTTTGTATACACCTTTAATGTTTTAAGAAGCTTCTAACAGATTTAACTGCAGTATGTTAGTAAGGTTCCTAATATGTTTTCCCTTGACATGCTAGCCGTATCTGGTATTAAAAGACCCCGAATAACTGTTGATGAACAACAAGCTTCAGTCCATGTCGTTTATAATTCTATAACGAGGTATAAAGGAAAACATTATTATTTAATACTTTTCTTTATTTCTATTTAGACATTCATTTTTTCAACTCCTATTGTTGTTTTCATTTTCAAATTATTATTAAATTCTACCATTTTCAATCCTTTTTGTTACATTTGTTATATTTCATATCTTCTATGATTATCTTTCACATTGTTTTTGGTGAAAGGGACAACTAATTAGGAACATATGGAGTAACAATATGTGAACACATTTTCTTATGTTTTAATTATGTTTTTAATGAAAGTTTCTCATCTTGTTAATATTCTCTCATGAGGATTACAGTTCAAAGTTCTTTTTTTTAATATAAACTCTAACCGAACAACTTATGTATATTAGGGAGAGTAAACGGAAGCTTGAGGAGTTATTACAAAAGTGGTCAGAATGGCATGCTCGACACAGTTCTTCATCTCATGTAAGCCTTTTTCCTAGTCATATCCTATTTTCAAGGTCTACAGATCTTGTAAATAGTTATTGCCACCTTACTTTTAGATGCCACTACTCCGTTGTTTCTTAACCAACTGGAGGGTGCATGAATTTGTATTTTGTTCCTTCAATTGAAAGGTATTTTTTTTTGAACATATAAATTTCTGTTACTTCATAAGATGCTTTGTCACAAACATTTACAGATTCTTTCTAGTAGTCATTTACCGAGATTAACCATTACTAAATATCTAAATTTCTTGACCGCTCAGGATTCAAAGGTTGAGCTAGAGTCTGGTGAAGGGACCTATTTTCCAGCTCTTGATATTGGTCTGGATAAACCTTCTGCAGTGGTATATCTATATTTTTTTCTCTTTTTCTGATTGATCACTTGGAGACTAAACTGAATCTAACAAACTTTTCTGTGTTATTGTAATGTGGTTGGACCCGTATGTATGCTACTTTTATTTTTAATCTATTTAACTCCTTATATTTGTTGCTGAATATCAACTTTTGACATGGTTGAAATGTTTTTATTTTCCTGCTGGACGTGCATAGTTCACGAATTGATTTTAGATAAACATTGTTTTGTGTAGTCATTCTGGATGGATGGGCAAAGTAGGAATTTGCAAAGCAACGAAGTTTTAACTTTAGATAACAATTCAATTCCACTTTATGATCGTGGGTTTTCTTCCGGCTTAACAGATGGTCCGAGTAATGTAGACGGGTATGGATGGATAGTCTGGTGCATACTCTTTTAACTGCTTCATTATTAGGGTCACATAAATAAATTTTATACTTTGGTCTATTCTAATTACACCAACAATTTTTAACCATAAGTTTTTGCAATTTCATTTTCCATGTCTTCATGGTGGTCTTGTTTCTTGTTGTGATTAGAGGATTGGAAATAGTAGATGGATCTCGTTGCTTCAATTGTGGATCATATAATCATGCACTAAAAGAATGCATAAAGCCTCGTGATAATGCTGCTGTAAATCTAGCTCGTAAACAGCACAAAGGTAAACGTAATCAGAGTTCAATGTTTCGTAATCCGACCCGATACTATCAAGACACTCCTGGGGGGAAATTTGATGGCTTAAGGCCCGGTGTGCTAGATCCAGAAACAAGAAAACTTCTGGGCCTTGGGGTAAGCATAAAGGCAAACCCTTGGATTATCACCTTACCTTACCTTAAGTAACATTTGATATAAATTTATCATTACTATTAACTTTATTTGCCCTTGTTATTTAGGAGTTGGATCCACCTCCATGGCTTAACAGAATGCGAGAGATTGGCTACCCACCAGGATACCTAGGTAATTGATTGTTTGAAATATATATATTTTTTCTGAATCATTTTGTAAATTTGTTTGAAAATGTGTTGAAAAACTGCAGATGCAGATGATGAAGATCAGCCATCTGGGATCGAAATATTTGGTGATGAGGTTATTGTTAAGCAAGAAACCGAGGATGGTGAAATCCTTGATATGGATATATCCCCTCCTCGTGGTGGCATTGAGCCACCACCTAAACCCGAACCGCCCAAGAAAATGAGTGTTCAATTTCCAGGAGTGAACGGCCCGATCCCGGAAAATGCTGATGAATGGCGGTGGGGAGCACGGGCTTGGAAGTTTGATTTACCTAGAAGTAGATCATCAAACCATAGATACTATAGCTCCGCAGAATCCCCCGCAAGTAGTAGACATCAACATCATCATTATCCCGAAGAAAGGTGGAACCGTGATCATAGAGATGACGGGCCGCCTGGAGTTGACCCTGTTATTGGTTCCTTACCGTCTAGCTTCTCACCTAGGTACCCCGGTTATGACTCTCGAGGCTCAGGCTATGGCAGACGAAGCCCGTTGACTCGTGAAACGAGTTCAAGTCATGATGATGACCGGTGGAACCCGTACTCATCTGACTATTTGTCGCACAGAAAGGACCGCGGTGAAGATCGCCACCACCGTAGTTGGCGGTAAGAAGGTTAAATGGGGATGTGGGCATGTGATGGTTTTCTATTTAGGGGGGCAGAAAAAGCATCAGGTGTACATGAGGTAGATGAGATCAGTTGGGACTTAGGTGGCAGAAAGATGGTTGTGCTTTTGTTAGTTTAATTAGCCTCAGTGCCATATATTTAACAACTATACTCTTTGGATTTATTATGTTTTGTTCAACGATTATTACTAATTGTACTCTATAGATTCTCAGTGGCAGGCTATTGTATGTTGTAAACAGTAGTATTTGAATTTCTGCATAACCTTGGGAACATGTTTCGAAAAGTTCTTGATTACATATGCTTGGTTTATGAGGAAGGTGTATGTTATTTATTTTGTGATGCCCAAACTAATTGCCTGAAGCATACATATTTGTTTACCATAATCATACATATAAAAATTCTCTTTTTTATTTCTAACTTGAAGGATTTAGAAACTGCTTTGCTGCGGTGGAAGAATCTTTCTATCGTCCTTATAGTGCTAGAAATGACAAGCAATTCAATAATCAAAGATTCGCCGGATTTGAAATATTGGAAAACGTGAAACTACAAGTGTACAACCATTCCCGTGGATAAAAATAAGGGGCATATGAAAAACTTTGACTTGAAAACTTGATGTAATCATCTTTTTTAATTCTCTCCTTGTAGCCTAGCACTTACTAGCCCCGTTTTTGTTATTTATTATGTGATACGCAAAGTCAAACTAATTGCCCGAAGCATACCTATCCGTAGGGGTGTTCACAGTGGTCCGGTTTTGACGTTGTTTGGAACAAACCACACTTTACGGTTTGGAGAATTCCGAAACCAAAGCGACCGGATTGGTTTGGTTTAACTGGACCGGTTAAACTGGTTTTTCGGGTTTGGCTTACGGCTTTTAATTGTTTGCGCTGCAGATGCCAGATTGGATAGTTTGGTCATGACTTTTTGGGCCGTAACAAAACTTTGGGCCGCAAATGGCAAAATTGGGGTACTGGGATATAACAAAATGTGTAGAATGGGCCTCGATCTTTGATGTTTTGCTTTAAATATATTAATATTAACTAATCATATATATTTAGTTAATCATATATATTTAAAGGGAATATATTTTATATCTTTAATTAATCTTATATTGTATTTAATTAAAAAATATATTACTTATAATCCGGCCGGTCCGGTTTTGATGGATTGTCTAGATCCCGAACTGTAATCTGGACCGTATCACCCGTTTTGTAAATTGGATCGCATCGGATTTTTTTTATAACTAAACCAAACCGGCATTTTAACTCGGTTTAAATGGGTTGGTTTAGTTTTACCGGTTTCTGAACACCCTTACCTATCCGTTTACCATAATCATACATATAAAAATTTTCTTTTTACCATAATCGTACTGACTTTTAGCTTTTTATATTTATAATTCGTTAGATAATAAATTTACATAAAATTAAAAAAAATTTGTAAGAAATGTACATACTTAAAAATAGCAAGTGGGAAAGCAATCACTAATGATGACGAAGCCAAACTTTATATTCTAGGTTAGATACTTTGAGCGTTTAGAAGTCAAACTGTTCTTTTTTTTAACTTCATTACATAGTTTTTTTTTTGTACTTTTATTTTTTCTATGTAACACTTTAGTAATGCAACTATTTTGTGTACCCATATTTATCTTCGCGTTAACACACGAATAGTAAGTATAGTTTGTTAAACGAACCATGTCAATATATATATTTGTTAAAATTCACTTCTACCTTCTCATATTTCCGTTTGATTTGAACGAAGTGTTTTTTTTTTGGAACGTCCAACTAAGACTATTTACACACCAGTTGAGCCAATTCTCAGGGAAAACCACCTCCTTTAAAGGCCGGGTGGAAAACCTGTCAGGCTCAGAGATCGAACTTGTGACCTCTCAGTCCCAAGTCTTCCCCTCATCACCAATACCATTGAGCCAAATGACCAATGGTGATTTGAACGAAGTGTAGATGATAGAATACATCATTACATTAAAGAGAGGGCTTAATTTGGAAAACATACAAAACACAAGGTTCTTTTTAAAAAGGAAAATTGGATTTTAATAATACGAAGAGTAAATTACATATTTTGTCCTTTAACTTTACCCGTTTTGCAACTTTTGTCCTTTATCTTTTTTTGTTACACTCTTTATCCTTTAACTTTTTTTTTCTTTCACCTTTTGTCCTTTTTAACGGATTCCGTTAAAATCCACCGTTAAGTCAAGGGTATTTTTGTCTTTTTACTTTTTAGGGTAGAAAAAATTACATATTTTATCCTTTAACTTTGTCTGTTTTGCAATTTTTATCCTTAATCTTTTATTGATACATTCTCTATCCTTTAACTTTTTTATTCTTTCACTTTTTGTCATTTTTAACAGATTCCGTAAAAATCCACCGTTAAGTCAAGAGTATTTTTGTCTTTTTACTTTTTAGGGGTATTTATTATACTTAAATAAAGAGGGAGGGTGTGTTATGTAAATGTGTATTTTTTCCCTTTATCACCCCATCCCCACCCACCCCCACTTCCGTTTTCAGAGACAAGGCAGCATCGACCCCCCCTCCCCCTCTCATATTTCCATGTCGAACTTTCGACGGCCTCCCATCTCCGAGCCCTCTTTGCCCTGACCAAACCTTCGACGACCTTCCACCGTCTCCTCGCCAAACGTCGGCGGTCACCAGGCCACCTGCTTCACCGATGACCACCCCTGACAAACCCGATGTTAGGTCGATGGGAGGTCGCCGGAGGGTCGTCGACAGTGTTCGATGGGATGTCGCCGACCTATCGACAGTGGGGGTGTGGTTTTCACCGGTGATGGTTTAAGGTTAGGGTGTGGGTGAGGTGATAAAGGAAAAAATTATAGATTTACATAATACACTCTTCCTCTTTATTTAAGTATAATAAATACCCCTAAAGAGTAAATATACAAAAATACCCTTGACTTAACGGTGGATTTTGATAAAATTTGTTAAAAAGGACAAAAAGTGAAAGAATAAAAAGGTTAAAGGATAGAGAATGTAACAATAAAAGATAAAGGATAAAAATTGCAAAACAGACAAAGTTAAAGGACAAGATATGTAATTTTTTCTACCCTAAAAAGTAAAAAGACAAAAATACCCTTGACTTAACGGTGGATTTTAACGAAATCCGTTAAAAAGGGCAAAAGATGAAAGAAAAAAAAAGTTAAAGGACAAAAAGTGTAACAAAAAAAGATAAAGGATAAAAGTTGCAAAACGGGTAAAGTTAAAGGTTAAAATATGTAATTTACTCTAATACGAATTTTAACTCATTGGCCGATAATAATACGTATTCTGATGTTGGCATACAATAATACCAATTTAATAATTCCGTCTCTAGAATGATACACCGTTAGTTTTTTACTAACGGTGTTAGTCCCCTGCTGACGTGGCAATTGTTCAGGGCTGTTTTTGTCATTTCTAAAAATGGAGGGATTATTTGTAATTCTATTAAATAAAGTCTTCTTAATTAAAAAGAAAAAAACAGGAAGAAGAAAGCAACCCGCCTTCGTTTCCCCTGCCGGTGACCACCTCCGGCGACCCGCCTTTGTTCTCCACTTCTCCGACCAAACGCACCCTCCGGCGACCTTCCTCTTTCCCCTGCCAAACTCTCTCTCTCTCTACAAAAGCAGAGCAACATTTTCTAAAACCTAGATTGGATCTTAACAACCTACGAGACAAAATCAACCGACTTAATCATCAAAACAACAATAAAAACCTCATGGGGGATGTGAAATCTTACCAATGAGGAGGATCCCCTTTTGGTACAGCAAGAACTGATCAAAAGGGAGATGAACAGAGTGGTGTAGAAGCTTCAAAGTGGATTCGAGCTCTAAGAAAGCATAAACCGTACAATTGAAGTCGCCAAATAGGTCAATTTATATAGGAATCGAGTGCGATTCTTTGTAGTGCTGAAGATTCTTTTGTGAAAGGGGGAAAAGGGTTGCGATTATTGGGGGATTTTCTTCACGAGAATAAGTTTGTTAAAAAACACTTTTAATTTTATAGGGTTTGTAGTTTGCATACACCTCTTGCGGAGGAGGAGTATAATTTTAATTTAATTTTCTTTAACGGAGGCGAAATTTCATAACCCTCTTCTGGCCGGTGGTTTCGGCGTTGGGAGGGTACCAGAGGTCGCCGGAATGTCAGCTGAACGACGTTAGGGGGGGGGGGGGGGGCTATCGATATCCCTTTTCTTTTTATATTTATAAAAATTTACAAAACAGCCCCTCCATTATAATAAGTTTGTTAAAAAACACTTTTAGTGCCACGTCAGCAAGAGACTAACACCGTTAGTAAAAAATTAACGGTGTATTATTCTAGAGACGGAATTGTTAAATTGGTATTATTGTATGCCAACATCAAAATTCGTATTATTTTCGGCCAATGAGCTAAAATTCGTATTATTAAAATCCAATTTTCCTTTTAAAAATTAATAATTTCTCTCCTGTAGTCATCTAGGGTTCCTAGATTTAAGTGTGTTTTGAAACCTGCAACTCCATCAACCTTCACATCTTACTTGATATGTCTTTTCAAAACACCATTTCCTTCTTCAAATCAACATATCCCTTAATCTCATAAATATAACCGCCACAAAAAATATTTTATAATAAATAAATATAAAAAATATTAGTAATAGCTAATTTAAAGATTTCTGTAACCTTCTGGCTTGATATTTGTTTTACATTTAAAGGGGGATGGTTTCACTCATTTTTGTGAGTAATAATTTGGGTGATTAAATAACTTATAAATTCAATCTAAATATTCATATAACAATAAGAATAAGAGACTTTAACTTAATTGATGCATATATGATTTAACATTATTACTGTAATTCCTACAGCAATGCTGCTGATTACAAGATTTACTGTGCAAACTTTAAAACTCAAAATCAGATGCATGGAACTATATATATATGTATGTACTTATTTAAATATTACTGATTGAAACTATTAGGAAAAAGAAGTTGTGCCCAACAATAAAATGTTCATTCTATAATGGGCAAAAGTGATATAAAGGATATTTTTTTAATCTCACTTGTAGGAGCTATTGTAAAAGTTTAAGATATATAGTTATTGGTGCAGCAAATCACATGTGGTAAATAGATAGTTATCTGATTAATGCACAGGTGCACAGTATTACTATGATGTCAACATCAAGGATGATCCTGATTACAAGATAAGACACTGAAAAACTAAGTACAAACAGTAAATTGTCTGATAATGAACTTCTGTTTTTAACATTGAACAACTCATCATAGATACATAGTTATAGATAACTACACATAAACCTAACTCAACTGCTACATTTTCCACCTTATTTCTAACTACCAGAGTTGAAATATTTAGCAATGTGAAACTAAATGAAGGACCATATATAGTTTTCTTTTTATGATCTGCATGACTACATTTGGTTCATATTGTGGAAAGACAGATTGATTTCTCAAACAAGAAGTATACTTTAGACATCTTTTTGGATGATATCTTTTAAAATGTTACAATCTAACAGCTGGATTGAGATGCAGTATACCAGATGCTTGACATAAAAAACATGTTAACATAGCAACAAATTGACAACGGAAACCAGGCTGATTGATTGAAATAGAAACTAAAAGTTATGTGTGGCGCTATTGACACTTTTTCTAATGCCACACCACCCGTGTGATCAAATCATCAAACTCAAATGGTATATACCAAATGACCGTTGAAAGGTAGAGAGCTCACTAGCCCTAAGTTGATGGCTGTCCAACGAATTACCAAGCGCCATATGAAAGTTGGAGGGGCGAGGGGGATTTCTTAAAACATAAAGCAACCAGCCGTCCAATGTGTTTCGTATTTTTGACCATTTTTCAAATGTTTGACACTACAATTAGGCTTTAAGAGCATTAACATCCTATTTTTCATTTCCATCTCCAAATTGTAAAGATTTCGAATATATTTCTTTTCTTTTTTAATCTCCATCTCGTCTTCATCCGTTTCTTATTTATTTTTCATCCTCCAGATGACCAAAAATGCCTACTTTATATGTTTTTAGGTTCTCACACATATTGATGGCTATTTATTCAAAGTAAGATAATCAAATTAAACTGATTAAATAACATGAACAACTTACATAGCTGTTTGATCACTAGGATGCTGGCTCTCAAGATCCCTATAACAAACAAACATAAATTATTAGTAAAATCATGCACATTTGGCCATATGATTAATTAACATATGCACATACCCTAGATCTAATTAATCATTGACCTCCCAGCTGCCCATGAAATTGTTTAATCTGAAAGCTTAAATCTTTTGGTTGCTTGAATATTCTTTTCTTTAGTTCTTTCTCTAGCTCTTGCTCTTGCCTCTGCCCTTGACTGTTCTCTTGAAAAATTCTCACCTAATTTGCTTCTCATTTCTGTCTTTTTCTTCCCTAATTTTCCATCCACACATTTCTTGTTCTTCTCATCTGAAACTCCCTTAATGCTTTCCAGAAATCTTGCTTTAGATTCTTCATCTGTGACAGTTAAAGATGAGCAGTGGTCCGTTTGTTCAACCAAATCCTTGATTGCGGATAAAGATTTGGTGAGGAGCCAATCAAGGGTTTTGCTAGCTTTATCAAACCCTAGCAAATCTTGAAGGCAGAAGAGCTTTCTTGAGATGTCAATGGACAATCTTACCCTCCGATCCCTAGGGCCTCGAGCTGTGTGGATCTTACTATGCCCATCTTTCTTTGAGGTCACCAATAACTTCTTCTGGTGGGAAGAAAGTACTACTGAATCTAATAGATCATTATGATCTTCAGAAAACTGCTGCTGAAGAACAACTTCATGGGTGACCGGAGGAGAGGAGCGGTAGATTTGGTGGTGGTTGTTGAAGTGAAAATCATGTTTTTCGTAGTCAAAGAAAGAATTTGGAGGAGAGAAGACAACATTGGTGGATGAGGAAAACATTGTAAAATTTAGAACAATAATAATTAATAAGCACAAGATTCATTAATTAATTTGAAGCCTCGATCTCCCATATAAAATAGGGAGATCATGTACCTACCTCCTCTTTAAATTTGAAAAGCAAATATTGGTAGCAAGTGAAGAAAAATGATTGAAGTAAGAATGCATTTGACTAACAACTACAATGTTTTTTTGGCATTTTTCTAAGTAATAAGATGAATCATAAGGTACCAGTTAACTCAACACGTGGGCACAAAGAAAATTGATCAAAAGTAAAAATGTGAGAGAAATAAGAAAAGAAAATTTATCAAACTAAAAACGTGAGAGAAATAAGAGAGAGAGAGAGTGAGGAACATAGGTGTATAAATAGGGTGGTTTAAATTTAAAAGCTTTAGTCCACTCCAAAGTCTAAACCATTAGTTCTTTAAAACTAATTCAAATTGATTTGAAGTGAAACAGATTCTAAACCAATCCAAACCATTAGTTTTTTTTCTGCTGTGCAAGTTTCTGACCCGAATTGGTTTAAAAACCAGTTCAAAATAGGTTTTGACTGTTACAAATTATATAGCCGTTTTAGATATGCTATTTTGACCGTTGGTGGTCGAAGCCGATTTTACATATTTTTTGTTTTTTACATTTGTAGCATTTCGAATTCAGTTCTTAACGTATGAAGTCGTGCCTTTTAAACATAATCAGTTCAAACGCATCCCGTCCTTGATATGCGTCTCAAATATCCTTTAAAGATACATGTGATGCGACTTGGCCGGGTTATCATGTCTTGGTGGAAAGCTTGGAACATGTATGCATGCTATTGATTAATTTTTGCCCGCATTCTTTGGTTGTATTGTTTCCCACAATCCAGGTGCCTCGATCAAGTATGACTTTCACTCTCAGTGCCCACATAGTGTAATTTGATCGAAGGTTATCACCATCTTTCTTGTGAATTGCGTTCATATGTTTCAACAACGTTTAAACAGTTCTTGCGCTGATGCCAAATGTGGAATTTTGTGGTGTCTATGTATACAATCGGTTTTGTGCAAGAAAGAACATATAGATTATCAAATGAATAATAAGCACTACTCTAAAATAACTAACGTTAACTAACTAATGGTAACCATACAAACTAAAATAACCGTAGCTTTTTAATTAATCTAAATTGGCTAACAAAAACTAAACCTAAAAATCAAATTTCCGTGACATTCTGGCATGATATTTGTTTCACATTTGAAAGGGTTGGTTTCAAGTTTCTTTTGGGAGTAATAAATTGGGCGATTATATAAATTATAAATTCAATTTTATTACTCATTCAACAATTAACTTGATTCATATATGACTTAACATTAATTATTACTGCAAATCCAACAGTAATCATGTTCCTGATTTCAAGATTTACTGTGCAAACTTTAACAACTAAAAAAACCAGATGCATGTAACTATGAAAAAGATTTACTGTCCAACAGTAATGTTCCTGATTTCAAGATTTACTAATTACTTCGCTCAGTCTCAATACCTACTTTTGTACTTTGGCTGTTCTGTCTTCTAAATCATATCATCCTTCAGACCATAACTTGTTATAGATTATACACACATAGATCTATATTTAAGTTGGGGTCAATATCTGAAAAATATTCACACAAAAAATGTTGGAAATCAACCGGATAACAAATCATAACCATGCAAACAAGTAACATTCACATGGAAGTCAAACTGGAAATGAAGACACATAATTTATAGTGGTTTGGTGTTGACTTTCCAACTAAGGTTTACATTTCTTTCTGCTCATAATATCAAATGATCACATGTGGTAAATAGATAACTATTGCAACAGAATAAACATCCTAGAATACAAGATTATGGCATGCTAAGTAACCAGAACAGTGTCCTTATTTGGACATCTGTGTAAACAAAAGATTTAAGAATGCATTTATTTAATTAATATTAAACAGATGATAGTACGTTAGTTGGTTACCGAAAATAATGAAAACTTATTTAATTAGTTAAATGCAAAGGTGGACAAGGTTATGTAGTGTCAACATCAAGGATGATCCTGATTACAAGATAAAACCAAAAAGAAAACTAAGTACAAACAGTAAATTTTCTGATATAAGTGTGGAACGTCAACCCATAGTCAACGTCTCTTTTTAACACTGAAAGTTTAGTGACTAAAAAACTCATTATATATAGATACATAGTTATAAAGGTCAACTGTAATGGGCACACCGCATATATATGAGCGGGATGATCTATTCTCACACCACCTTAAAATCTAATCCTACACCACCTTCAAATGGCGGTTCGCTAATATACTGGACAACTGTTTACTTCAGTGATATCAGAAAAAACCCTTACCTTTAAACGACCTTTTGGTAATTTGTCCAATGACAGTTCTACTTTAGCCCTGTCATAAGTATATAGTTTTCGTTTTTGATCTGCATGACTAGGTTCTGTTCATATCGAAAAAAGACAATTGATTCATCTAACAAGAAGTAAATTTATTTAGACATCTTTTTTAGGAGATTTAAACAGATGACCTTTCATGAAGTTACCAAGTAACAGCTAGAAACTGAAAAGATATGAACTTTTATCTGAAAAAGAAAAAAACAAGACTAATGGTAAGGTGATGGAAGAATTATATACCTAATTATGGTTTTATAACACAACAAAAGAGACATGATCGATCAATTCCATGTGCCAGTTCCTTGATCTTTCTTTTAAATTGTTTCAAATGCATCACACTGCAATTTGGCTTTGAGTGATGCTTTCCCTAGTCTAATGTCCAAATGATTCTTTTTCCTACCAAAAACTGTAGAATTAAAATTAATAAATAAATTATCTTTTGGCAAGTAAATTATTTCATTCATGACACCTCAACAAATTACTGGGCATTTGAATAGATAAATATATATTATAGTGCTATATACCACACAATCCCTAGCTCAAATCACACCAAGACAGTTGTCTGATGAAGTATCAAACAACTATTCAAAGGTTATGGGGTCAATTTCTGGAGCTCGGACAGTCATCCAACGAATTACTAAATAGTCGTATGAAAGATCTGGGAGTTTTTTTCCGAGAAACCCTAAAGCAAACAAACATCCATCGTCTTTGTGTGAGATTAGATTGCAGGTGTTGTTAGAATAGATCATGACGACCCCTATATATATGATCTTCCGTCAATTGACCAAAGTATTAGAGATGATTACAATAAACCCTAACTAATGAATGCATCTCTCTAGTACAAAGAATGGTACTTGATATTTTTTTAGGTAATCATAAAGGAATATTATATTTATATGGCTATTTATTCAATGTCACATGGATTGGTAACATCTGTCTTTAGATCAGTCAAAATTAGCCAGTGAAATCAAACGGATGCATACATAAACATAATCATCAGATTGAGTAAATAATTCATCAACTATAGCCTGAACTTACATCATCAAATTAGTTGTAGTTGTTTGATCACTAGCTAGGAAGCTGGTTCCCAAGATCCCTAATACAAACAAACAATTAGTAAAATCATGCACATCTGGATCCATATATATGAGTAATAATAATTGATACACATACCCAAATCTAAATCATTTTCCAATCTGCTAATTATGAATGATCTTATTAATCTGAAAGCTTCAACCTTTTGGTTGCTTGGAAGTTTGATAAGTTTTTTTCTTTGGTTCTTTCTCTAGCTCTTGCTCTTGCCTCTGCCCTTGACTGTTCTCTTGAAAAATTCTCACCTAATTTGCTTCTCATTTCTGTCTTTTTCTTCCCTAATTTTCCATCCACACATTTAACCACTGACTTCTTGTTCTTGTTCTTCTCATCTGAAGCTCCCTTAATGCTCTCCAGAAATCTTGCTTTAGATTCTTCATCTGTGACAGTTGAAGAAGAACAGTGGTTGGTTTGTTCAACCAAATCCTTGATTGCAGATAAAGATTTGGTGAGGAGCCAATCAAGGGTTTTGCTTGCTTTATCAAACCCTAGCAAATCTTGAAGACAGAAGAACTTTCTTGAGATGTCAATGGACAATCTTACCCTCCGATCTCTAGGGCCTCGAGCTGTGTAGATCTTACTATGCCCATCTTTCTTTGAGGTCGCTGCTGTCTTTTTGTAGGAAGAAACTACTACTGAATCTAATAGATCGTCATGATCTTCAGGAAACTGGTGCTGAAGAACAACTTCGCCGGAGGTGACCGGAGGAGGACAGTTGAAGATTTGGTTGCGGTAGTTGAAGGGAACATCATCTTTTTCGTAGCCAAAGAAAGAATTTGGTGGAGAGAAGACATTGGTGGTTGATAAAGGATTTGAGGAAAACATTGTAATTTAAAACAATAATAATAATAATAAGCAGAAGATTCATTAATTATAGTCTAGCTTTGTTTTTAACAAGAGTTTTTGAAGCCTCTTCCTTAGTGATGTTGGTGAGAATCTTTTTTTAGGGCACTACTAAGTAAAATACAAAAATGTACTTCCCCTTATTAAAAGCAAATGGTAGCAAGTGAAGAAACATGATTGAAGAAGAGTATAAACACAAAGATTCAAATGTCCATAAGGTTAGAGAGAGGCTTCAAGATGATACGGTTAACGCCTAAGTTCTACCGGGCTAGCTGGTCAGCTTCCCAAACTCACTACAAGAATCTAAGGCAACGACATCAAAACTTTTGACACATTTCCTAATGCCATGTCGTCGTCATAGGGTGTCGTCATTGATGTTGTCGGATGGTGGTTATCAGCCAAATAACCTAAATTAAATAACATTACTTATAAAGTTAATCAAGAGGAATCAAGTTAATTAACTTTCACTCATACACTCACTAAGATAATTATGCTTGAAGTTGTTAATAACATAAAAGTAATAACACAAGTATTAAGAAACTCGGCAGTACAATTGTATTAACTCAACACGATTACAAGGATTCAAGTGTTCAAGCATTCAAGCATAATTTGTTGGGTACATGAATACAATATATATAGTGGTAAGAGGAAATCAAGGAGAGCCCTTGATTTTCCTAAGGTCATCTTGACTGTTAAGTACAACGCCACTAATTCTCTGATCATTACAAACATTTTTCATTGGACGAGAATGTTTATTGGACAGTTTGACTAGATCTTCATTGGCAGGATCTTGCTTTATATGACTTAGAGCTGCAAACAGTGTTTTGTGCCAGCCCGTGACAAGTAGCATCTTCCAAGACAACAGATCTTCCGGAACATCTTCAATTCTTCCGGGTCTTGGACTTCTATTGAAACAATGCTTCCAGAACAACTTCTACCGGAACAAGTGTACTTAGCCAAATTTAAAGAAGATAGAGAACTGCCCAAGGTAATTAAATTGATAGGATTAGGTTTAACATGGAAAAATTACACATAAGACTTCATTGAATAACATATAACAAATAACACGTTTTTATTTATTATTTTTTAATAATCATTTGTCTAACAACAATGTTCCTGAATAAAAGATTTGCCGTGCAAACTTTAACAACTAAAAACCAGAAGGAACTATGAAAAAGATTTGAGCTACTTCTCAATACCTACTATTGTACTTGTTTGTTATGTCTTCAAAATCTTTTCACCCTTGACACCATAACTTGTTTGTTTCACATTACACAATATATCTATACCATGTAGTAATCCTCTAGTCAACAATTATTTATTTAAAGATTTTTTTATGTATGTGCCACTAGTAAAAATGTTCGAAAAATGCCAACAAAATGTTCATCTATATATGATGGGCGAAAAGTGAACTAACATGTGAGGTAAATATTTGTAACAAGTCACGGTGGTAAGTAGATAATTATTGCAATAACATAAACGTCCTAGAATATAAGATTATGACATGCCAACACCCAAGTAATCAGAACCATGTCTTTATTTGGACAACTGAGTTTTCTTTTTTGAACGGCGTCTGAAATCAACCCAAAATCTACAATATCTAAGTGAGTTTTTCTGAGACGGAATTGCAACCGTCCATACTAGATTAGACACTTCGAGTTTGACTCGCCCACAAAACTATCAATGAGAAAACACACCACTTAGAAAAACCCAATTTAGTTAGGTTTGAATTTGAGACGTTAAAGATCCCGAGCTCTAAGAATCATCCCCATATTATAAGGCCAAATGCTCTTTGGTATTTAGACAACTAAGTAAATAAAATATTTATGATGTGACAATAGTTAGTTAATTGGTTACGGAAGATAAAAGTCTATTTAATTAATTAAAAGCAGAGGTGGACAGGATTACGGTGATGTCAACATCAAGGATGATGCTGATTAAAAGATAAAACAGTGAAAAACAAGGTACAAACAGTTTTTTTTCTGATTTAAGTGTGGGAATTAGCCCATAACGCCATCATGAACTTTCGTTTGAACACCTCAACTGCAATTCTTCCCACCTTTTTTCTAGTTATCAGAATTGAAATATATTGCAATGACAGAAACTAAGATGATGGACCATAGTTTTCATTTTCTTTTTATCTTTATGTTACCTCAACTGCAATTCTTCCAACCTATAAATGAAGCCCAACTCCATCACCTCATTATCTTTTTAATCTATTAATTAGGTACACCAGCCCAATTCTATTGTAGTAATTTCTTCAATTTTCACCCTCCATCCATAACCAATGGCACTTCAATCTGAATGAAATTATGCGGAGACTTTATAAAATTATTATAAATCCATGCAACTAATTAAAAATTGATCCTATATGACCGATCGAAGTTATATGCTTAAAACATATATAGGACTTAACCACACAAGTAGTGGAGAACACACGAGAGATTTGAAATATTATTTTTCAGCGTAACGAAACATATTCTTACCACAAGCTTTTAACAATACTGTGGTAATTTGTCATTATGTGTGACTAACTAACTCCATTATATATAGAAAAAACAAAGTAAAGAAAAATCGATCAAATTCGTAGGTTTTCCTCCTGATGGAGATTGAAGATGATCGGGTGGGTGGGTAATGCCTCCGTCAGTGATCCAAATTTGCCGTTAAAAAAAAATTCGTAGGCTTTTTACCTATTATTCTATTCCAAACAACTAACTAAATCTTTTGATTCAAGCAAGCACAAATGATATATCATCAATTTATTCCTCAATTTTTTTTTCTTTTTATAAACCGTTGTCTTTTTGAGCAATTTGGTTATAATCCTCAACATTCTTTTTCACCTTTTCTGTATGGTCCTGTTTAAAGGGCAAAACTTGTTTAAAAAAAACTTCTCATTTTATCTCAAAGGCTTGACTTTACTTTGTGAAATGTTAAGAGCTAGTACATTCATTGCAGAGGAAAAGGGAACAAAAAGGTCACTAGCTAGCTTTTTACAACCAGAATAAAAACTATTTCAGTACTATATATACTTAGGGCATTGATAACTTTGCCTAATTATCCAGTTCATTGCAAAAAAAAGAACAACTACAAACGCACATGATCACCAAGTGCCTGCCTTGCCTTGTAAGATTAGGCCTCTTAATTATAGATAACAAATGATCACATGGTAGCTTAAGACACTTCTATGCAACCAAACATAAAAGCTAGCCTTGATCCATATGCAAGTAACATGAAATTAATTACGAAAGCATGTGGGCCAAACCGAACCACTTCTACTTCGACCCCAGTAACCAAACATAATGATCATTTCGTTGTTAGTTATACCACATCACATGTAGTAGTAGTACTTGAACATTTAGATATATGTATAGGACAATTTGTTAATTTGGATCCATAGTAAAATATCTAATTTGCATACCTGCAGTGGCTATTTTTTAACAACTTATGTAACCTGAATACTTTCCTTAAAATTAACAGTAATTAAAAAATTAACCTGGCCATAACTAAATTGAAACGTGGACACAATATTAACAAATTTGCAATTGCTCTATTCATGTGACGTCTATATCAATGATCCTGATTACAAGAGACAGGGGTGACAATTATAAAAACCAGAATAAACAGTAAAAAGATTTGAGTTAGTTGTCAGCACCTACCTAATGTACTTAGTGACTACTGAGTGTGTGTCTGATAGATATATACACACATATATATCTATACATATATATATATATATAGAGAGAGAGAGAGAGAGATCTTAGAGAGAGTATGAGAAATTAAGCTATGAGAAAAGCATAATGATAGCCTAAGCTTTTGATAATTCAATGAAAAATTAGCATGTGCACATAAATGGTTATAATGACACATTTCAGTAGTAGCTTCTCGCGTGCACTTTGAGGCTATTCGTAATGGGGCGTTTTTGGGCTCCATAACGCCCCATAACGCCCCATATAACGCCCCGCCCCACTACGCTGGGGCGTTATGGGGCGTTATGGACGAAAAAAAATTCTTGGGCGTTAGCCAGGTAACGCCGAGAGAGGGGAGAAATCAAATGATGGTGGGGCTTTATGGGGCTTTATCCACTACACCATAAAGCCCCATAAAGCCCCTTGCCCAGTCAGCGTCCACATGGCGCATAATGCCCCTTGTGGGGCTTTATGGGGCTTTAACCATTACACTTAGCCTGACAATGATTTTCCAGAAAACATCTTATCAGTAGTACTGGGCTGGGTTTGAGAGGTACACTTCTGTACTATCTTCTTCCCCTTAATGACTTAGATTCATTTCATCCACAAGTTATCTTTCTTTAGAAACTTGTACTACTGGTAAAAGTGACACTTTTCCTCACAGCTAAACCTAAATATTAGGTGAAGTGCGTTTTAAACTTAAAACAACATAATTACTTAAAGCAGTAATAAGATTTGGGTTACTGTGCATAATGTCAGCTGAAACATGGATTTCCAGCAGCATAGATTAATTATTTAGGATGATGATTTTCTCGCGCTAGAGAATCTGATCTGGCACCACACATTAGGTCTAACGGAACGCGAATGGCCGTCTGAGAAAGTACCTAATAGCCCTAAAGCGGATGTCAGTCCAATGAATTATCAAATATTTAAAAGTAAGGGGAGCTTTTTCTGACAACTCTAAAGCAAACGGTCATCCAATATGTTTGCAGACGTTTCAAAGGTGGTGTGAGATCAATCAAGATTGTCAGGTGGTGCGGGAATAGATAAGTTCCTTATTTAATACTTTCCTAATCTATATACATAGTTTTGCGTTCTTTCAATAGACAAAAAATAAACTTTATAAACCGGTTAGCTGACAGATAAACGACCGTTTGAGGATGTATGAAACAGTTGTTTAACCCTGCGAGTTTTAAATGGCCGTTTGAGGTTGCGTAGAATGACCGTTTGCAGCTTGTTGTGAACAAAAAGAGTAGTGTAAAGTTAGATTGCTGATGTGTGGTTAACACCTGCACCCTAAATAAAATTTTGGACAAATTACAAATATGTTAGATTTAAGACTAGCTTTAGAGGGGCTATGAGTTAGCGTTCTATAAAAAATAAAAAATAAAATAAAGAAATGAGATATAGCCAAAAAGAGGTCAAATATACTGCATGGCCTTATCTAGAATGTATATCCAAATGTAAGTGCATGTATGAACACACCAAATGACTCACACCAATTCCTTTCCATAAATTGTACATCTAGAAATGATTGGCAATGTAATAATGTTAGGGGTCATCACAGAAAGAATGCTAATTTGTGCTTAAAGAATTTAAGATGACTAGAGAAATATACAAGCAAAACTTTTAAATTTACATGCATTCTCTATAGGTTCTCTCTACAATAGTTAGGTAAGAAAGAAAGGTCAATTGGCTATTTGTGTACTTTCATATCAATCAAGATTAATGATGATTACTCAAATTCAAATACATCTATAAACATATTCAATATTATCAAACAATTTTTGTAGACTTAGGCAGAGGGAGTGGGGGCGTTTTTGCCGCTGGCGCCGGCGGCGTCGCCGGCGAACACCGCCGCCAGGCCTGCGGCGCCGCCCAATTTGAAGGTTTCCTGCTTCTTTTCGCCGGAGAGGTTTGGTGGTGGGGCCAGGGTCAAAGAGCCGTTGAACGGCTATGTTATATTAAAAAAAAAAAAAATTCAAAATTTAACACTATATATATACCCACTACCTATCAAATACCCACATTCATTTCAAATACCCATTCACCTCAAAATTTAACTCCAACTTCACCTCACAATGTATCAACCATGGTCTACCGACGAAGAGGTTGCGTTGGCTAACGCTTGGGTGCACGTCTCCAACGATAAAGATAGTCACTCAAAACCGCTTAGTTTCTGGTGTCAAGTACTTGAGCACTTCAACAAAGAACTTGGTGGTACCAACAAAACCAAAGACCAGTTGAACTCGAAGTGGCAGAAATGAACGACAAAGTCAACAAGTTCGAAGCTGTGTACTTCGAGATTGAACGAAAAGCTACACTAGCGGATCTTGAATCGGGTTTGATGTTAAAGGCGTTGCGCGAGTACCGCAAAGTTCATGACAAAAAGGGTTTTCAACACGTCGAGGTTTGGACGATAATGAGGGAGCATTTCCAACGGGCGTCAACTTCGGGGAGTAACTAAAATGTTTGTGATTTATTTGTAATGTTTTTTTTAAATAATTGTAGTGTTTTTTTTTTAAATAATTGTAGTGTTTTTTTTTAATAAATGTAGTATGTTATTTTTATATATAAAATACAAAAACAAATAAATAAAAACATTAAAATAAACCCACAACTTAAGATACTTATTAAAACTGAAACAGACAACGTAACCATTACACACACACACGTAGATTATTAACCAGACGAGTAGCCGTTGTAGCCATCTGAGACATAGTCCTCTGGATAGTGTACTTGTCCATTTTATAATCTTCTGGAAACTAGCCGTTGGCTAAAATACAACCGTTTGAAAAACTAGCCGTTGGCTATTAAATATTATTATTCAAATAACAATGATTGAAAATTAAAATAAATATTTAAATAATGTTTTTTTTAATTAATTTAGTGTTTTTTTAAATAAATCTAGTGTTTTATAAAAAAAAAAAATCAAGCTTTAATATATAAACATTAAATATAAACATTAAAATAAACCCACCTAGAATTCTTCAAAAACCTCACCACCACCACTCAAAATCCTTCAAAATCCTTCAAAATACTTTCTTTTTCTCTTTCCTGCGTGGCACACTCCTATTGGTTCTCCTCCAACTTCATCTACTTCAAAACTTCACCACTCACTCCTCCCTTACATCCTTACACTTGATATCCACCATGCCCGCCGCCCGGCCATCAGTTATCGCTTGGCTACTTCCCTGCTAGTAGTCAAAAATATTTTATATTATATATTAGGGAGAAAAAGACGAAAATAGCCCATTTGATCAAGTTTGGGACGAAAATAGCCCCATGAAATTTTTTTCCCAATTATTAGCCCTACCTTAACGGTCGCTAACGACCTCCATTTAAACCAAAAACGACCGTTCCTGATGACCAACCACTGTGCGACATGTGTCCACCACGGTCGTTAATACGTTGGAAAGGTCGTCAACGACCGTCGTTTTCCGTCAAACGACCGTGGTCGTTGGCGACCACACACGTAGTCGGCAGTCGTTTGACGGAAAACGACGGTCGTCAACGACCTTTCTAACGTATTAACGACCGTGGTGGACACATGTCGCACCGTGGTTGGTCATCAGGAACGGTCGTTTTGGGTTTAAATGGAGGTCGTTAGCGACCGTTAAGGTAGGGCTAAAAGTTAAGAAAAAAAATTTCATGGGGCTATGTTCGTCCCAAACTTGGTCAAATGGGCTATTTTCGTCTTTTTCCCAGTATATTATATGGGATCTTTTAATATCAAAGGATTTGGGGCGTTTGTGGGACTATATGTATGCACCGAATATATACAAGGAAAATTTGGATGGACGAATAAGTGATCCGGAGAAATTTTGGTTTATAAAATTACACACACAACTTAACAAGCTTTTAGTTTACTACAATACACATACATACATGTATATACTAATTCAATTGAATGGGTGTTATGAACCATTGTTATGTTCAACTTATGACGCCGATTTAACTAAAGACAACCAACTATTATGACACTAATTAGGATAAGACTAATAATCAATAAAACTTAGGGTGCAAGTCCTAATAATAATATTTCCAATTCATATCTCCATTTGGTTAACTAGTACTCCAAGTTTGTTTAAGTTAATAATGCAAATTATAATCATTATCATTCACTGCAGACTTACTTATATATAGTAAAATGCATTCTCTAATTCTGGTAAATAAAAAAGATCCATATTATTTAAGGGGGGAGTAGTTAATTTAAGATTTTAAATTATTTGATTGCTAAACAATTTCTAAACAACTTATCATATTCTTGATTCGGGTTGTTTAAAGATTAATTATGTTCCCACTTCATCATCTCTTTTTAGTAGTTTTTTGTTCAATTTGACATCAGCAGGTATTAGGTTTAATTTAAGGGCTTACTTGACAGCCAAAACCACCAGGAACAACTAGCTAGTATCTTCAAGAAGCTTTTTTAGTCTTCATCATCTTATCTCTTGTTCTTTCTCTAGTACGTTATTGCTCTTGCCATGGTCCTTGACTGGTCTCTTCCTGTCATTTTCTTCATTTTGTCATCATTCCACTTCATTACTGACTTCTTTTTTGTTCCCCTAATTTCCCCTAATCAAAGTCTTCCTTAACAGATTCAAGAAACTCAGCTTTAGATTGATAATTTTTCTTGGATTTGGTAAACAGCCAATCAAGAGTCTTGCTTGCTTTATCAAAACCTAGCAAGTCTTGAAGACAAAACAACTTTCTTGATATCTCAATTTACAATCTCACCCTATGATCCCTAAGGCCTCCTGCTGTGTATATCTTACCATTTGATGCCACAGTTTTCTTCTCAGACTTAGAACAAGAAGAAGTTATAACAGCATCTAATAGATCTTCTTCAAATGACTCCAACAATGGCCCTCTTTCAGAAAACTGTTGTTGCTGACTACTAACAAAATCTTGTTTGACCAGAGGAGGAGAATGAAATGAAAGAAACAACCGTCGGAGATAAATGGGTTTGTTAAAGCAAATGTAATCTTTTTCATTGTCAAAAAGCAAATTGTGAGGGAGGAAGACATTGGGGGATAATGGAAGCTCTGGAAAAGGGCTTGAAGAAAACATAAATAAAATTGGAAATCTAGGAATCAAGATACATGAAGCCAAGAGTTCATTTCTTGATAATGGCTTTCTGTGTATATTTAGGGCACAATTAGTAATCTCCCCTATGGCTATCTATCTATCGCATTAAATTAGAAGGGATTAAGATATGATATCCAATACCACATGAGATAGAAAAAAGATAACAACTTGCATATATTGGGTTCTATCCCACAATTAAAAAGTTTTGATTTTTGTAAAAACTTGATGTTGATGAATTTTATAGAGCACATATATTTACTATTTTTTGTCTAAGATTTACACTTTTTAATATTGGATACGTATTTTTTGTAATGTATTTGTATTTTTTATATATGTTATGTCTTTTATTCAGTACAAAAAAATATAAATGCAAAATGCAATAAAAAATAAAAATAGGTGTTTTTAATATTTTTTTGACAAAATGTTGTTTTAATTTGATATGTCCTTATTTTCTTATTTTATTTTTATGAAGTTGTTTTTATTTGAACGGTCAACAAATTCATCAAAAAGTCAGGGAATATTTACACCAATTAAGTTTAATGTAGGGAAACTTCACCTTCACGAACTGTCGGGTGGTAAAACCTGAAAGCTTAGGGATCGAACTTGTAACCTCTCAATCCCATATGTCTCGAGTCTAGCCTGCATTTGTTTTATATCTTCCAAAATCCAAAAAATTATAGAAATTATAATTAGCGCATCTTCAATAACACAATTTAGGAAAACATACCATGTCATCGCTCCCAAATCTCAATTCAGTTAAACCCGTATTTCTCATAAATCGCTCTCTCTATTTATTTTGGATGCATATATTACTCACAATAGTGAATAAATAAATCCTTTGTACATAAGTGTTGACTAAGTTAAAGTGTTGGAATTAAATTGTGTACGTTATAAAAGACAAATGTGGATTTTTAAGTCATTAAGGTGATTGTGACTTTGGTAGGCACAATTTATGTAACGGCCCGAACTTAGAACAAAATGGGGCCTAGGGAGCCCATTTAAAAGTCAAAAAGTAAAGCTTGTATAGTTGAAGAAAGTTTATGTAAATTTACGCAAGTATGAGAGACTCGACGATGGTAATTGGTGTGGCTTAGTAAATGTTAAAATGCAAATTGCACTTTTTAATAAAATACTTATTAATAACTTTTTAGACAATCATTTTCTATTAAATAAGTGTAAACCATAAATAAATTAAAGACTAATATTAATTTAAATTCTCAAAGAAAAAAAATAAAAAAATTATTGAAAACATTAAAAAATCACTATAATTCATATATTGTTTCAGTCATTTAAGATCTTTGTTCGTCAAATGATCAAAAAGTCGTTTATTTTTTTCTATATATTTCTCTTCAACTCAATCATTTCTTGAAAGTTCGCTAAATTTTGTCAACTTACCCGCTCATTTATCAACATTTTCATTTTATGTCGGGTACGTTTGACATTGTTGGTATTTTTTCTTTTAGTCGTTGTAGTTCTTTCGGAATTTTTTCCTAATTCGTTTCTTTGGAATTTTTTTCTGTTCTTTTTGATGATACACTAATTGTTAGCATAGGTAGCCATTAATGTGGAGAAGCTCTTACGACCAATGTTTTAAAAACCGGTTTTTAGTTGAACCGGAAAACTTTCCGGTTCCGGTTCGACCGGTCGGACCGGTTAGACCGGCCGGTTGAACCGGTTAGGGGATTTATATATATATTTTTATAAAAATGTTAATAAATTTGTACACCACAACGAAAATAGTTAAAATACAATGATAATCCACTAAAAAATAATACCAAATAGGTATTTCATAAGAATATATATGTTTTAAACTTTAAAAAAGAATAAAAAAAAATTAAAATTTTTTTTTTTAAATTGTCAGAAAACCGGTTGAACCGGAAAAAACCGGACAAAACCGGAAAACCGCCCGGTTCAAAACGGTCTGGTTATGTCCAAAAAACCGGGGATTAAAAAACCGGTATAATGACCGGTTGGCGGTTGAACCGGACCGGTTGAACCGGTTTTTAAAACATTGCTTACGACTTTGCAAATAGTAAAAGAGTAAATGTCGAGTCGTTGACTTCAATTCACGGTATTAGACAGTAGCCGACTTCAAATTGTCAAGTTAAATCGACATCTTCACATCATTTCGAGGTTAACATGTGAAAGATAGGAAAATATTCCTTGATTTCCATTCAATCGATAGGTCCAATATATACATAAAATTGGTCTAACTAATTGAGAGCTAAACAAGGTAACAAATAAAGAGATAATATCACCTAATAAATACAAATATAATATACAAAAATACATATGTCTAATACACCCCCGCAGTGTGAGCGGGAGGTTGCCGGATGCGAAGACTGGACTTGAATCTCTGAAATAATGCTCTCGGTAGACCTTTGGTAAAAATATCTGCATATTGGTAATCCGCAGGGATATGTAAGACCCGAATAGCACCGATACGAACCTTGTCACGAACGAAGTGAATGTCTATTTCAACATGTTTGGTGCGTTGGTGTTGAACTGGATTACCGGAAAGATACACGGCTGAGACATTGTCACAAAAAATAATACTAGCATCTCGAACTGGGACATGAAGCTCTAGTAATAGGTTCCGAAGCCATGTGGTCTCAGCTGTGGTGTTGGCGACGCCACGGTACTCGGCTTCTGCACTAGAGCGAGACACCGTGTGCTGACGCTTAGACGACCAGGAAACTAAATTATCTCCAATGAATACACAGTATCCTGACGTGGAGCGTCTCGAATCAGGGCAGCCCCCCCAGTCAGCGTCAAAATAGGCAGTCAGTTTGGTTGATCTGGAGGGTGTGATTGGTAGCCCATGAGAAAGTGTGCCCTTGAGATACCGCAAAATACGTTTAAGAAAGTTAAAGTGTGGCTCGCGCGGTGCATGCATGAATAAGCACACCTGCTGAACAGCATAGGTGATGTCCGGGCGTGTAAAAGTGAGGTATTGAAGGGCACCTGCGAGGCTCCGGTACAGGGTGCCATCTGAAAGAAGTTCACCAGTGTTGCCACTGAGTTTTGTATCTGTGTCGCAAGGAGTGGCACAAGGTTTGCAATTAAGCATCTTGGCACGAGATAAGATGTCGGTGGCATAGTTTTCTTGTGACAGGAATAAACCTCCGGATACATATTTTACTTCAATGCCCAAAAAGTGATGCAATTTACCCAAGTCCGACATCGCAAATTCTTGTGATAAAAAAGCAATTATGTCTCGAAGTAGCCCGTTGTCGGAGGCGGTGAGTATGATATCGTCTACGTACAGAAGGAGGTATGCCATCCGATTGCCCTGTTGGTAAACAAAAAGAGACGAGTCGCATGTCGTGCTACGAAAACCACAAGAAATTATATAATTATCAAATCGTTGATACCAGGCGCGAGGTGCCCGTTTGAGCCCGTAGAGAGATTTGCGCAACCTGCAAACATGTGAAGGATGAGTTTTATCAAGAAAACCCAGGAGGTTGATACATATAAACCGTTTCTGATAGGTCGCCGTGCAGGAATGCATTCTTAACATCCAACTGGTGAATGGGCCATTTGCGTGACACGGTGAGGCTAAGAACAGTGCGGATTGTAGTAGACTTCACCACGGGGCTAAAAGTTTCATCGCAGTCAAGGCCCATTCACCAATTGAGAGCTAAACAAGGTAACAAATAAAGAGATAATATCACCTAATAAATACAAATATAATATACAAAAATACATATGTCTAATAACATGTTGATGGTATGATAATCTTCATGCCCTGTGTTCCATAAAAATTTATGCAAACACGACTCAAAAACCATAAAATATTTAGGGTTTAGGGATAAGTTTATAAATAACTAGAAAACATATAATTATAATATTAGACTCATGCTAGCTGAGCTAAATCGACATCTTCACATCACGTTTTTGTTTGGGGAAATTTTTCAGAACGTCAAATTTTGTGTTTCTGGCAAAAGAAAATCAAGATTAGGTGGTGGTTTTTGGATATTGGGTTTTGAAGGTTTGGGTTCATGTTTTGAATTTATTTTTGTGACTGACCATGAGTATAGTTATGTGTTTTGAAAAAAGATTTCACAATGTAACCATGGCCTAACGGTGTTCACATATTTGTGTGCGGGCTCATCCAACCAGTGTATATGGCACCCTGCTAGAATTAATCTTAACCATGGAAAAAAACTTAAAAGGTATGGACTGAAAATAAAAGTTGAGTTTATTTAATTAGTATGTTTATCAATTTAATAGTTTAGTAGTTTAATTAATGTTTTGCAAGTGTATCCAGTTATTTAAATATTTTGAAAATCAAGATTTTAGTAATTATTAAAAAATAGGGGCTTAATATTATGTTAGAGGTTTTCTCATCTATGATGAGTTTTTTTTAGAATCGTCTTCGGGTCCTGTACTTTGAGAATGAAGATGATCCGGTGCACCATTAACCCGTCACTTATCCAAATTTACCATTAAAAAAATAGTAATTATTAAATAACTAAAAATAAACTAATTATCAAGATTCTTACTATTTTATGGGGTTAAATATGATAATTAGTTTATAAAATTATTTAGGGTTCTACTAGCTATTTGCACTCCTATTTCATCTTTGTATCTCTATACGAGTTGTGTACATATATATATACGGGCTGTATAAAACCCCAATATTCCACCAAACCCTCAAAAGTCGTACGGCCCGGATATAAAATACATATGAAAAATATAGATAAAAGTTATACGGGCCAAATATAAACAATATATATGCAGACATTTTAGATACAAAAGGACCAGAAATAAAATTGTACGTGCCAGATAAGTTAATATACAGCTAGTATATTAGCTATATAAGGGTCGGATAAGTTAGTATACGAGCAATATATATAATAACTATATACGTGAATGATATTTTTATATACAGGCCGTACACGCACTTAATAATTTCCGTATTTTTTCCTCATTTCCATAAATAATATATGACCCAAACCTATGTATATTGTTCAATGACAGGTACAAATATTAGGTGATGGAATTAGGTGATGGAAGTACAAATAGGTACATACAATATTTATCCAGAGGATGGGATATGACAATTAAGAGATAATTAGAGTACGCTTAGCCTGAACTTAATTATGTTACGAGCTTCTTTTAGACCACATCATGTTTAGAACTTGCGAGTGAAACACTTGTGGGAGCCAAAACCATGAGTTGGGGAGAAGGAGTTGTGGGCCTTGTGGTTGGAATAGTGTATCAAAACTCAAGGTCCAACAAGATTAAAGATATAAATAAGCTAAGTTTTATAGGTTTGGAGTGCAAGGTACGTAGGATTAAATATAAATATAGGGTTTGTTTTCAATTGTGTTGTAATTAATTTCTTAAAGTTATCTAAATAAGAAAGAGTCGCACAGTTCTGCAAATCATCGTGTTCTTTGTTTTCTTTTCAGCTCTGGTTGAGAAGTTGAGTCGTATCTTCGCTCCGACTTAAATCTAGTCACATTCTTGTCCTTACTGAATTCTAGTCGCATCTCGCAAACAACTTATTAGATTCAACATATTAGAAATCAATTGATGAGCTGATTTTAATAAAATCGTTTGAATAAATCTCTTGCTATGATTTGTAATGAAAATTTTAGGACCAATTAATTGGGTAAATATTCAAATCGAAGTGAATGTTATTATGAAGGGTTATTGGATTTTATTAATCCAAGTTTTTACCAATTGGTAAATATTAATCTCAATTTCAAAAATGACCCACAATAACCCTAATTATTAAGGTGTGTGAAATTTTATTGGACCCCTTTTCGAATTTTTTGAATAAAATTCCAAACAGAGTTAAGAAAAATGTAAAGGGGTCCAATAAAATAGAACACCCTAATAATTGAGATTTTTATGGGTCATTTTTTAAATTGGGATTAATATTGGTCAACTAGTGGTTATTGGCGATGAGGGGAGACTTGGGACTGAGAGGTCACAAGTTCGATCCCTGAGCTCCCAGGTTTTACCACCCGGCCGCTCGCGGAGGTGGATTTTTCCTGGAATGTGCTCAACTGGTGTGTAAATATTCCCTGGCTTTCCAGGGCTTTAGTTGGCCGTTCAAAAAAAAAAAGTAATAACCTAGATTAATAAAATCAAATAAACCAACCTATTATGAAACCAACCTATTATGAAAAGACATTTTCAAAATTATGATGTCATATCAACCATTCTTTCATCTGCCGTTCACAAAAAAAGATGGTTGATTTCATCTACTAAGCACCATGTCTAAATAAATGTCTCCTGGTCACAATCAAAGTCTTAGAAGTTTGTCTTTTTAATCGTCTATTTAATTGTTTGAATTGATTGTATTTAAAAAATTGACTTAGGTATTTATCAAATTGTGACATATTAGCATTAATTATATTACTCTTCTCTTAATATTCTTTTCTTTGAAGAGCTCAATTTTTTGTCACCAACGAACTGCAAAAAGGTCAAGCCTTATCTAACGTATTCGATTCCGCTAGACCAAAGACCTTTTGATTCTTCTATTAATATTCGACTGAGTTAATTACAAGACAAATGTTGAGAGAGTCCGTAAACTTGTCATACAATCAATCATCTTTTCTATGACATCAATGTTCCTATCTCAACAACACAAGCGGATTGCCAACTACCACTCGAATTGCCAACTACCACTCGAATTCTCATATTGATAGCCGATTACCACTCTAGTTATGACATCCACGTCGTAAAACATTCTTGTTTTCCAAAAAAATCTACTACGAGTAGCCAGTTTTGCTGCGCTAATAACACGAACAAAGCAAAAGTTTCTAGTGAAGAAACTGATCATATGTGCTAGCTAGTGCAAGAAAATGTTATAGAATGAAAAATCTCACATCAAAGTTTCTAACCATATATATATAACCAGCAATGTCATTTATCAAACATATACTCAACCTTGGATTAAATAATTTGTTAAATTGGCTAGCTAGCTAGGGTTTCTCTTGTTGGGTGCGTTTGAAAACCAAATTAAGTTATTTGCCATTGGTTAAACCCCAATAAGAAAATAAAAAAATAAAACTACCCAACACAAAATGCAATAAACAAACAGAAAAGAAAAGACAGTTGACTGATGAAACAGTTGTTTATAAAAAAAAGTCCCTCATCCCATACTCTATAACTACATCACGCAACCTACTCCAACAAATCTTGTTATTTGATTTTCAGACAAATGCATGACAATATGACATCCTTTCTCTTGATCTCTTTTGTTGTGGAATTTTTACTGTTACTATTCCCATGATGTTCTGGAATTGAAACACTAATTAAACGTCTCATCTTCTTTTCAAAATACAAAACAAAAACTAATTTATAATTTACAATCAACTTTTGAAACGGTAAACTTGCACACTTTATATATATCTATTCTCAAATCTACATCAAATTGTGTTCAATTTTGACGTTACTTGAACTCTTAGCACATGAGAGTAATATTTAAGGTACATCATCTTAATTAACATCTTGACACCATAGTTCATTGGTTAATTAATAATCAGTTCCAGTATTTTAGAATCATTTACTTCCATTAAACTGGAATTATCTAAATCTAAATGGATTAATATCTTTTAATTAACTGGAGTTGATAATACTTGGAGTTCTAGATGCTTTCAATTCTTACAATCTCCTTATACATTAAACGATAAAATTAATGACAAATGTAGGTCTTTTGTGTATTCTAAAAACAGCTAATTAAGTGGGTAACCTATGAATTGAATCTTTGTTTATTTCCATGTCAATGAAGATTACACAAAATTCCTAAAACTCAGGTTTCAGTTACTTCTGTCTCCCTAATTAAACCTACTAATTATCCATAAAGCTTGGTCCCCAATGAGAGAGTTTGGTTACAAATCATGTCTGTGCCTATTTGTATTCCCCTTTTAACCAAGTAATATATGCACTAAAATAAAAATAAAATACAACTTTATTATTATAGGACAATACTATTGTAATGTCTATGTCAATCATCTCACAAGAAGACAAATGGTGGAAGTTCTGAAGAATATCATTTGATAACAATGAAAGATTTAGGTATCAGTATCTATTTGTACATTTTTCTTAAACTTCTAATAACGACTTATCACAATACCTAATTAAGCTTATTTAATTAGTACATTATTATATGTACACTCATGTATGTATATATATAAAGACTACATTTTGACTGTTAATTTGCCAAGAACTTGTAGCAAATTAATAATTACTTTCTTCAACCTAGATATATATATGGTTTTATATAATCTAGGGTATGTAAATGCAATGATGACACATTCCAGTAGCTTCCTAGTACGTACTTTATCATAAATGAAATTTCTACATACAGTAAACCTAACCATCCACATTGGTTACTGGCTATGAGAGCACTATTGTCACATGGACATAAATTTCCTTCTTCCTTAGAATTATCTGTTATAAAAGGGTGGATTTTTTGTGTGATGTAGTAGAGAAGATGAAAAAGTTACCAAGAAATTAAAGGCCAAGATCTATTGATGGAAATTAAAATGTTAAAGAATTGTTTGTCATTAGAGTAACATTCAGGAGTTCCTCTTATCACTTAAATGCCAGCCGGCCAGATTGGGCTAAATTTGCTTTCGGTGTTTTCGATCTTGCAATGCCATTAGTTTATCACTGAAAAACTTAGTACAAGTCATGACTTTGTTCGGTATATATGGTTTTGATTATTCAATGTCCTGGTACTCAAATTATACAGATAGTTGTTATATCATCACTAGTTCTAAATACTTGAACTCAATTCAAACATGATAACTGTAAATATATATACCAAGTCAGCCAGATGAATGAAGAAGGTAAAAAGATTTTGCTTTGATTGGAACATAATTTAACTAAGCTTACATTCTCTTAATTTCCATCTTTTCGGGCAGCTAGTTCAATTCCTTCTGGTTACCGAAACTGAGGATTAGGTGACTTGAGAACATTACTATTACATATGCTAATTAAGGGAAAAAGATATCAAAATCTTAATATGTAGGAACAATGTCAATATGAGATGCAGCGATTGATCTGTGTTCTATATCAACATATAAGAGGATAAATATTACTTCTTTAAAAGGAACATATCCTAACTTGGACATTAGACTAGACAAAGAAATCAAAATCTTAATCTGTAGGAAAAATGTCAATATGACATGAAGTGATTAATGCAGAGATGATATATTAAAGGAGTATGTGTGTGCTTCTTCACTAGATTGATATTGATATTACTTGTTAAGAAAATGAATACAATATGAAATTAACTCTTTAATCTAAAACTCAAGGTCATATTAATTTAGCAGAGGTACTTAATTATTATAATACAAAATCAAAGTTTATTTGGATGGAGAAAGTAGTATTTGTTGATGAAAAGGATAACCTCTTGAGATGGTTACAGCAATATGCATGATTGATCATAGTACATGTTATAAGGAATTTGAATCAAGGATTTTCCTACAGGCAGAAGAGAATGGGGATAGAACACCTAATGTACTTCAAATTAGGGTTACATATTTGGTACAGTTGAGGGTAACATATTCTGTCCATTTCTTTAGTTTTATGCATAAAAAAAATTGGTCACTTATGTGTGGTTTCCCATTTGAGACTTTCTAAAAGAATTGTAGATTGTTTAGGCTTCAAATTAAGGTGTAACAAGAAGTATAGATACTGAACCAGGATTAATTAAAATTCACATACAAATATATAAAAGCTAAATAATCTTATCTATGATGTTTTTGTGTTTTCACTTCAAACCAATATTTATGGACACCAATCAAATGACATCCATTGGTGGGCAAAAATTATACTTGGTTTTAAACATTCATTCTCTTTGGCAACCAAAAGAGAGATAGAGGATGCAAAAGTTGTTTTAATTAAGTGTTCTTGACATTTGCAATTCATCTTTATATGTAGTTAATTAATTTCACAACAAATCAAGACTTTTAGGGAACATTTCAAAAAACTCAAGAAATCCATAATATCATGTTGGTTAATTTATCATCATCAATTGTACACTTACATCCTGATCATAATATAGCTCCAGCTCCACCAACTTAACTACTGCAGAGAGGGGGTTACTAGATCTGGTTGTTGCTGGCTGATCAAGACCAAATTTTCTCCAGCACTTCTTCAGAGTTCTGTTGACAAAATGAACAATCATAGGTAAATGAAAACTTTAGAAACATAACTATATTTGGTAAGTAACTACTTGTTTTAACTTGTATGTATTTGAATAATAATCAGTCTAGCTCTTGTAGATCTAAATCCTTGCATATTACTCTAAATTTAGGCATACCTTTGGACGAAATTTGGGAGATCCACTCGTCTGATACAACGAAGTTGTGATTGTATGTATACAACATCGAAGATGACATCGAAAACCTTTGTTCCATGGTCGATTCACGAAGGATGTCATTATTGTAATTACTTTGTGATTCACATTGAGCCCAAGAGCTTGATTGGAGTGTTATGTTTGAAGGGCTTAAGCCATGATGATGACATGAAGGGTAATAATCATCTGGGACTTTCTTGATCAACTCGTTCTCGAGCTCCTTAATCCGCAGTTTTTGTTTAGTTCTTTCCCTAGCCCTTGCCCTGGCCTCTGCCCTTGACTGGTCTTTTGCAGCAGTAGCATGAAATCCAGATTTACATTTCTGTGTCATTTTAAGAGCTGACTTTTTCTGCCCTTTCTCTTCCTCATCTGATCCTCCCTTCATGGTCTCCAAAAAAGCCATCTCACACTGATCGGTACTAACACTCGAAGAAGACGAGTTCTTCACCTCTTCAATCAGCTCCTTAATCGCCTTCTTCGACTTGGTAAACAGCCAATCAAGGGTTTTGCTTGCCTTATCAAAACCTAGCAAGTCTTGAAGCACAAAGAACTTTCTTGCAATGTCAATGGACAATCTCACCCTCCGATCCCTCGGACCCTGAGCCGTGTAGATTTTACTATGCCCGTCCTTTTTCGCGGCCACCACGGCTCGTTTCTTCGACGGGTACACTACCGACTCCAGAAGATCATGATAATTGTCCCAGTATTGCATCCCAGATCCATCTTGAAGCTGCAGGTGCTCATGAGCACTACTCTCCAGCTGATCATATGTATTTGAACAAATACTATTATTATTGTTATGATTATAGTGATACTGATCTGTGACCATATGAGCAGGAGGTGGAGGTGGAGGTGGAGGTGGAGAGAATCCACCATTATACGATCGAAAAAACGAGGATTCGCCGGAGGAGAGAAACGGGTCGTTGTTGTTGTTGTTATTGTTGTTGTTGTTGTTGTGTACTTCAGGAGGAGGAGGGGGATAGTGGACACCATCTTTTTCAAGGTCAAAGAATGGATTGAGGGGATGGGAGACATGGATGGGAGAGGAAATCTGTGGGAAAGGGTTTGAGGAAAACATTGTATGTAGTAGTAGTATTTTGGATTTGAAATCTGAAATAATAATAATAAAAGTTAACAAGAAACAACAAGTAGTTTAGATATAAGCCCATTGAGATCCAAATAAAGGTGAGAGGGGTAAGGTAAAGGTGAATTTAAGAGACCACCTCACTTGTTAAGCTTTGCAACTGTCAATCTTCCATTTTAGGGCACAAGTCTGCTCGTGCCTCCCCTCTTAACAAAAAAGTATACAGTCCTGGTACTAAGGAAGATAAAGGAGCTACAACTTTACCATCTTCAAATTTTCAGATTATTATATTACAGGACAAATTTCAAAACCTAGATATAGGAAAAAGTCTGCTCATGCCTCCTCCTTTATTAAAAAAAAGGTTTAGGGTACGTCCTACCGGTACTACAAATGAGTTATTAATTAAGATTAATGTTGTGACTACTTAACTATGAAATTAAGATTAATGTGGTGATTAGCAGACGTGGAACATATCTAGGGTTTCACAACTCGGCCCCTCCTAACGTTAGAAATTAAAACATAAGTGGTGATATGATTATTCAATACTATGAAGTACATATGTTACGTGGGGTGCGTTTTTACTTTTTGTTGTGAAGGCAACTAATAAAGTGTGTGATCGAAGTGAATTTGGCAATTTTGTTTTGATTGTTTATGTGTGTTATCAATGTTTATTTACTATAAGTGAAATTGGTGGTTAATGGTATTAAAGTGAGAGGATCTATCGAGAGAATTTGACAAGTACGTTTCAACTTTCGACGGATAATCTGATAGATAATTAATAAAGACTTGAATTGAGTTTTAGTAGGTAATTAATTAGTTGTAATTATTTGGTTGAATTTATTCAAAATGTAGAGTTGATGAATTTGAAAAACCTAGAAACGTGAGGTGTTGACTTTAGCATCGTGGTTCTTTTATTAAAAATTTCTTTCTAACAACACATCTAGAACTTTTCTAAAAGAAATCACTTCAATTGTAACTTAAGTTATTCAATCTCATCATCTTTAGTGTTCGATATATTATTTAGCATTAGAATGTTTACATGGAAAACAGGGCTGGTTTAAAAAAAAATTCAGCCCCAAACGAACTTTAAAATTAAGGGCCCTTAAGTTATACTTTTCTTTTTAAATTTTATGAATAACCTAATCTATAACTTTTGATTCCAAATTAAGCTATTGAAAAAAGGAAAACTAAATTTAGAAAAGGTATTGGAAATCAAACATAAAGATAAACCATAATGGATTTCTCAATGAAAAATATGTTTGGTATAGGATTCGAACCCTAGCCCTTGGCTTTGTGAGAAAAGAAATTACAAAGATAAGAGGGAACCGCCACGAATCACTTTTTGTTTACTTTTATGGAGAACAAAGTTTTTAATGTTGAACCATTCGAGAGAATTTAGAGTTTAAGCAACTAAAGGAAAAAATGGTAATGAAAAATAGTGAAAATGGGTTTTTAACTCGCGCATATGGAATGATGGGTAAACAACTTTACCAATCAAACTAATAGAATACCTTGTAACCTTTTCCAGCACATTCAATTGGTATAAAAGCCTTTTGGGCTAAATTTTCAAAAATAAGGGTTCTAAAATTTTGGAAGCGCCACGCCCTTCCTTGACTAGCTTGGCCCATTGGGCCGGCCCTATTAGGAACCCTTGTTTCAGTATATACCTACTTTATTATCGACGTTAATTTTTTTTAATCTAGATTGAAAACTATAATATATACTTGAATAATGTCAAGACGTGATTTGATGTTCGACTTACACCACTCATCCGTAACAGGAAAAAAAGGATGTTGTGTTCACGCTCGAAATTCTGACTTTATACTAACCAAATGGTCAAATCAAACTCAAATGAGCGTTTAAATGTTGTTGGAGACGGCCGACGTCTATAACACAATCTACATGTAAACAATTGTTTCATATCCTCGAAAATGGTTATTTGTTTTTTAAAATCTGTCAGAGCTATTTGTGACATGAAAAATGGCAATTCTTATTATGATACGGTCATTCGAAAGGTTAGATGATCGTACGTCCAAAATTCATGGGCCGTTTGGTTTACTACACGTAACATATCCAATTAGGAGTTTCAGTGAGTCAAAATGACTCACACTTACTACACTTAATATATATTGTTATACTGTTTTTATCTATAAAAACTTATACTTTTCGCAACGCAAAGCTCTTCATGGGTACCCTTGATGACTTGGACATGCCCTTCCCGAGAGTTGTGATGATGCTTGTTGTCCTTGGGTGGCTGCAATTAGCTGGCGGTAAAGGGAGGAGCAAATGTGGGGCCCACTAAATTTTGTTTTTCTCTTTTTTTTTTTCTGAATTGCAATGGTAACTTTAACTAAATAAATAATATATTTACTCTATTTAATAGAATAAAAACCTAAGTTTAATAATTTTTTTTAACTAACTTTAACTTTTAAAAAAGAGTAAACTTCGTTTTTAGTCCCCAACGTTTGCACATTTTAACAATTTTAGTCCCAACTTTTAAAAAATCCCAATTTAGTGTCTCACGTTTCATTTTTTTTTTCAATTTTGGTCTCAACGTTAATAGTTGTTTAAAAAGCCGTTAGACTGCCCTCATGTGGTCCCTATATGGGGTGTACTTTTATCATTTCCGTTTGTTTTAACTCATACTTTAAAACAAACGGAAATAACAAAAATACCCCTCACATGGGGACCATGTGAGGGCTGTCTAACGGTTCTTTAAACGGTTGTTAACGTTGTAACCAAAATTGGAAAAAAAAAATGAAATGTGAGACACTAAATTGGGATTTTCGAAAAGTTGGGACTAAAATTGTTAAAATGTACAAACGTTGGGGACTAAAAACGAAGTTCACTCTTTAAAAAATAATATGTTTAATTATTGATTTCATTTTCTTTTTGAAATTTTTAGTTACATAACGATTAGTTTTTTACTTTTTCCTAACAACTAGTTTTTTTATTACTTACTTTGATAATTATTTTATTATTAATTTTTATTTTATTATTTTATTATTATTTTATTTAATGTATGTTATTATATAACTAAAAAGAAATTATATATTATACAAAAATTTAAAAGGAACGGTGATGTGGAAGTAATGAGATGTTTGTGGAAATGGTTGCGTTAAGATATATAAAAATTATTTGTGAAAAGGACTGAAAAAAAGCAAATGTGACATACTGATTGGCAGCTTGTCGGAAGGGCTAATCTTAGTGTTGCAGATAGATGGTCGTATACCTAAAATCTTTCTTGTTTTAACACACACTTTAATCCTATTTCTGAAAATATATCTTTTCTTTATCAGGAAACTTGAAGCATGAACCAGTTAAAAGAGGGGGAGGACATCTAACGTCCTGATAGGGTATGTCAAAATGCTTTGGTTTCTAAAAACTTCAAAGATGAGATATTTAATGGGGTAAGTTCAAAGTAGGGTTTTACTTTTGATTATTATGTAATTTGATTTTCTTCTGATATGTTTTAACTAAAATTAATTTGTTCTACATCGTTGCAACATGGTTTTCATTGTAAAATATGTGCTAGCTACCTAGGTTGCCTTTTGAGAGGGAAACAGAGCAACGGCGTGGAATACACACAAACCTACGAACGGCCCATGAACACTTATCGACGGACCAGATCGACATTCCTACAAACGACATTCAGTTGGCTCAACTACGAGGCTCTAAATGTATCTTTTTTCCCGAATTTCAAACTTGTGAATTTCCAAATTATCAGATTTCAATTACTTAAGTTTTATGGTGATATAAGTGAATCCGGAAACCTTTTTTTTTTGTTAATGTTATGTTTGGGCTCAGCGGCATTGTCTCTTCATATACACATCTCTAATTTCAAAGAAAACCCGGTTATTTTCGAGAAAACCACTGTCTCCAACCAAGAAATATTTTTACTCACACCCGATTTGAATCCAATACCTTAGGCTCTCAAGTCACTCCAAATATCATTGAGTTAAAATGGTAATGATTTCAATCCTACAAGTCCTAAATTTGTGTCATTTTAAGTCAGAAACGGCTATGACCCTGATCGGGAGGGTGACCGTCTAGCTAGGGCTCGGTGTCCCAGAGGTCAGAAATTTTTTAAATGATTTTTATATATAACTTTTTAGTTTTTAATTTTATTTTTATAGTTGAGAGACTTAATAGAACTCTTAGGGGCTGTTTGGCAGGATCTGTATTATCAAGTGCTGAATCAGTAAGAGGTCTGATTGTATAAGAGTACTGAATCAGTTAGTGCTGAACCAGTAAAGTGTTGTTTGGTTGGACGTCTGAAGGGTTGTTCAGAATGACTATTTTACCCCTGTAGGTTATTTATTGCAAATGAAATGTATCTGTTTGGTCCGAATCGTAATGATTAACGAAAAAAACATACAATCCATCATAGATAATCCATATTACACATAAATCCTTAAAAGTTCATAAAAACATCTTGAAATCCTAATACAAATTAATTATTTGACATTAGTTGAGTAGCTATTTCGTCACGCAAAATAGCCATCTCCTCAATGCTATGTGAACCCCATTCCATGTCGTGAACGAACTGACTATGAGTTTCCTCATCTTGTGAGTCTGCAAACAAAGTTTCTTCGTCGTATTCCATAAATAGCTGATCATGAATATTCCATTTCCTTAGTACAATCTACCATCAATTAAAGAACCACATTAAACAATCTACACACGATATTGTCAAGAACAATGTACAAATGAAACAAATAACCACATAAACAATCTACTAATCAAGCATCAAATATAAACCATGAATAGTGTTTACATATTTCTAGCAATAGTCATCCGGATCATAAATCATTAAACGATGTCGCCTAAGTTGAATCGAACACTGCATTATTAATTTTCTTTGTTTAACAAGCTCCTGAAGATCTTGAATGATTTTGAAAACCGAATTTGGTCTTGTCAGCCTTGACAAATTTTGTGATATAGCTTTGAGCTCATGTGCTTTTGGATCAAACCATTGACCAACAATGTTTGCAATCCCTTTTGGTGACTTTGAAAGTTTTCCACCACATATGGCACATTCTCATCTTCCTGCAGAATTGTAAAATACTTTTGTTCAACTGCAACACTAGAAATTATTAGAGTGTAGACAATTACAAAAATATATTTGTTATGATAATAATCTACTTCGTCTTTCATATAACGATGTAGGAGGTTTATAGTTTTTCTTCAAGTTTTTTCACATCCCATTCAAGTTTATACAGAAGTCTTATGATTTTTCAATTAGTAAATCCCCAAGCCATACTGATTATAGGCTTTAAACAACAAGGAATTCAACCAAGATATATAAGAATTGCAAAAGGAAATCAAATAAGCACTCTCCCCAAAATCAGTTGAACTTCACTAAAATCACAGTCATGTTAACCCTAGAAGAAAATACAAACACACAACACATCGACATCATCAAAATTCATGACATCATTTCACAGATTCTTTTATCTCGAATTGATTCTTTTAAGGGTTTTGAAGCTCGATTCATGACATCAAAATTCGAGAACGTGAACGGAGAATACAGTTCTTAGATGAAGATGGGTCCAGAATTGTAAAAAGAAAACAGATTTCAATGATTATAAAGAAGAAAATCGGTACCTTGATTGAAAAAAAACCTAGATGGAGATGGGGAGGAAGTGTTGCCTGGTCCTAGGAGCAGCGATCAGAGGCTATATGGAGATGGGAAGGAAGACGAAGGGGAGCGATGCTTGAGAGCGACGGAGGGGAGGAAAGAGGGCGGAGGCGTAGGGCAGAGGCGCCGGCGACCTCCTCCGATGGCAGAGGAAGGTGGAGTTGGATGGCGGCAGGAAGCTAGGGCGGTGAATGCGTGAAAGGGGCTAGGAGGAAGTGAATGCGTCGTATGAAGTTGATGGGCAGGGAGGTCTTTTTCCTCTTTTAATTTCATTCAGATAGAATTTGAAATCTTAAGCATAAAGACCTCATCTAGACCCTCTTACCGAATAAGTGGTAAAAATGTGGGCAACCAAACACTCTTACATCTGACCGATTCAGATGTTTACCTATTAAGACCTCATTAAGTGACAAACAAACAGCCCCTTAGTATTTTAATAAACAGAAGATAGCAAATAATTAATAGTGAATGGATGTATTTACAAGTTATTATAACTTTAACTTCAATTCTGAATTAAAAAGGAATAATAATAAATAACCTAATAACCCCGACCTAAATTGATCAATATGTAGATACATAACAGAAGTCAACTGCCACCCAAAGTTGCAAGTGCGAACATCATAGAGAAATCGTTAAATATCAAATCAAACAGAAGGACCTATTACAACTTATAATACATAATAAAATTCATCATGATAATCATAAATTTTAACACATTAAAGACCTGATAGGACTTATTACTATTTAGGCTATCCGTAGTGGGCGTTAACCCATCATTAAATATTTTTCTCTTACATAGCGTCCCATAGCATCTTTATGACTACCCCTGAGGCGCTACGTGTTCCAATTCTGCCAAGGGGCATGCGGTGCATTGCCTGTGAAGGGGAGGAAAATGGGAGGAAGGAGACGAGTTTGGTAATGATTGCATGAGTTTTATGGGGTTTTATCCATTACATCATATCTTATAAGGACTTTATGGAGCTTTATGTTTCATGAGCACTACACGTAGCCTCATAAAAACTATTACAACTTATCACTATCAGAATATAATTTATTAGGATGGGAGGTATGGTCCAAAATTCCCCTAAGGATAGTTTTTTTTAGCCAATCACAAGAAGCAACATGAGAAAGAATGAAAACTAACCTTAGGGTAGTTTTTTCACAAGGTATGGTCACCAAAGCTACCCTAAAGGGTACTTGAAAAAAAATATTTAAAATTATATTAATTTTTACTATAAAATGTTTTATGTTCTAAAATATAAATTAAACATTTTTAAAACATTTAACAAACATAAAATTAAAATACTCATTATAAATTCATAAAAAAATTACAAATTCCTAAATAATACCATCATAAATATTGTAGAAAAATGAGACTGAATCGGCCTAAACTAATCAACTCAAACTTGCTTATCATCGAATGAATCAAGCCATAGAAACTGAAATTGAACAAAAACGTTTACACAAGAAAAGAAACGAATTACACAAACAGATTGAGCTAATTTTAACCTAATGATCGAACCCTATTTATAGACTAACGGTAATAAAGAACGAGCTAACGGCCAACTAATCTTCAAGTAATCTCGCCTACTACCACCCTTGGACAATGAGGAATTATCACAACTGGTCCCTCCGGTGTATTTAACCATTTAATTGAAGATGCCCTTTGACCCGTTTAACAACCAGAGTTCGAGTCTCAGCCTGAACTTCCCTTCCTTATTAATTCATTAACCATTTATTTAACAAATATAAAAAAAACCACCACATAATTTTCTCCCATTTCGTTTCAAATTTGTTCATTACTTCCAAAGCATTCTTCGATCCCTTCGTAGAAGATTCACCCGACTTCTTGCTTTCTTTACGTGGTGGGTGTTTCGGAATGGAGTCCTCGTTTAAGTCTGGTAAATGACTCGGCAATTGGCTAGAGCTAAAATCGTTTGATGTTATGTACTCGCCCGACCCCGAGGTCTTCATTCTTTATCCGGGTTCACTAACCCCACCAATTTGCGTTGATGTAGTGTTTAGTACTTAATCACATAATTGGTAAATATAATTTTACCCTCTTAAAATGAGTAGACTACAATTTTCGTCCATGTGGTTTGGGCAATATTACCACTTTCATCCATTTTTTCAAATCTGCTATTTTGGTCGGTGTGGTTTCCGTTTCTTACCGTTTCAGTCCACTTGACTAACGTTAGTAAAGTTCCGTTAAACATATGTGAATTAACCAAAATAATAAGGGTAAATTACTTCTAATGTTCAACCGTCATCGCCATTTTCAGCCAAAATCCACAAAACCCATTTCAAAAATCGCTAATTTCGTTTGTAAATTTACCGATTTCATTCGGATCTTTCACTTCATAAAGCTGCAATCAATGGTCCAGCAAATTTATGTTCATCGTCAACGACACTCCGTACGTATTTACGTCGTCTTTTTTGAGTGTTTCATTTGGGGTTTCGTGTTTCTAACGTGGGCTGGTTAGAAAAATTGAATCTTGAATTTAAATCTCAAGTATAAAGCGGGTCGAAATCTCAAATTGAATCTTGAATCTTGAGTTTTTTATTTGGGTTTCGATTTTGTGACGTGGGTTGGTGAAAAAAATTGAACCTTGAATTGCAGATTTCAAGTATAATAGCGGTCAGATTCTGTACTGCAAATCGGATTATTATAGCTGCAACACGAGGTATCGATTTCGAACTTGATTTTTACAAACCCAGAAACAAGAAAGATTTTTAAGGGTGCGTTGAGATCTCTTAACTTCCTGCTGTATATACAATTTTTACTTTCTTTCTCCATCGCTTCCCCGTCGTTTCTTCAATCGCCTATCATTTTTATTTTGATTATTCTGGTAGTGAACATGAAGCTCTAAAATTGGTAAACATGAGCTTTTAAACAGCAGCCGTCACAGTCTCCGCAAAATATTGGTAATTAAAAAATTTCTTGCTATCGCGAGTTGAACCCAAAATATCCTAACCAACTAGACTTCACGGAAGTTGCTTATTAATAACTTATCGATGTATTTAAGTAGTAAGTTCGTGGTGGATGACAAACTACTTCCTTTATGTTTCATGTCATGCTTTCTTTTTTACTTGCACTCTTGTTTATGGAATCCTAGTTTTTGTGTTTAATAAAAGCTTGATGTTCAAAATACAAGAGTAAACTACTGTTTTGTTTTCGTCAATGAGGTTTGGTCAAAATCTCAGTTTTAGTCTAATACTCTAAAATTGCGAGTTCAGTCAAATAGTTTGATATTTTACCTCGCTTTTAGTCCAGTTTACTAACTCTATTAGTTTTTCTGTTAAATCTTTAACTTTATATAAAAAAAATCAACAAAGTGTTTGTCGTTCTTTCTCTCACCCCTCTCTTTAGGAATAACTTTTGGCATACAATATTGATTCATGTAACAACATAATCAAAATCGAATCCACGATGAATCATTGAGTGAAGAAACAATTTGAATTCATTCCTACTTGGTGAATTTTTTGCGACAAATGTCGTGATTTTATGAATATGATGTTTGCACCTATTACATAGAGTGGATGGGACTAGTGCGTTGAACGATCTTTTATTCTGATTTTGTTCACTGATGGAGCTTATTGTAATGCTAAATTATGCAAAATAGTTCACTGATTTTTTCCCTTTTTCTCGCTTTAAAAACTGCAGATACGAGCTTGAAGTAGTTCGAATTTGAGTTTTGATATCTGTTAAAATGTTAAATCAACTTGTAAATATGGGGATAATAGGAGAAATTAGGCTCAGATCTAAATAAGTAGTCTGAGAAAGATGATGATATTGTAGTATCTGTATTTCGATTGTGATTCAACTTAATTTATGCTCGTAAACATAATCGTTTTTGGAGAGCTTTATCATATTCTTGGGTTTTTTCAAAGAGTGTGATAATCAATATCATAGACTCGTGTGAGAACTCATGGTGATTCATTAATAAAATGGAGTGATTTAATTGAGGGGTAAATAGATTTTGATAAATGTGTGATTTGATTAGAGATAAATAGGATGATTGAATGATCGAATCACCTTCATCAGAGTCGACCAGGATGAGTGTGAAGACAATGAGGGGAATATGGGGGCTGATTTTTTTAGGGTTTGAAACTTTTTTTTATTTTTATTTATTAGTATGTTACACAAACAGTCCACCATTCAAGGAATTTACATAATTAGTCCCTATAATATATATTGGCCTAAAGGTAGTTTGGTCTTTTTATATAGATTTAACGTATAAAATAGATGGGGTTAGTAAGTTGGACTGAAAGTAAAATATATGTCAAACTATTAGATTGAAATCGTAGTTTTTAAAAGTTTGGACTAAAACCAAAATTTAAACCAAACCTCAAGGAAGGACGAAAACGGTAGTTTACTGGAAAAAAAATTTAGAGTAAATTACGGCTATCGTCCCTGTGGTTTGCACGTTTTACGGCTATAGTCCCTAGGCTTCAATTTTTACGTCTATAGTCCCCAAGGTTTAGGGGTCCGTTACACCGGTGGTCCCTGGGGCTAACATCTGTTAAAAAATTCTGTTAAGTGTGTGTGAAAAGACCAGTGTACCCTCCTTTAAAAAAACAATATAAATATAAATCAAAAACAAATTAAAAAAAAAGAAAAAAAAGCATAAATGTTCATCGTGTCGTGTCCGCAGGGATATTCAACCACCGCCATTTCTTTTCCGGCGAACTCCCCTCTCCGGCGACTAAACCTCCGCCATTTCTTTTCCGGCGAACTCCCCTCTCCGCCATTTCTTTTCCGGCGAACTCCCCTCTCCGGTGGTTCAGCCCCAGTCGGAACCAGTCCGATCTCCACTGCGTCGGTGAAGGATAAGCAATTAGGGAGGGGAAGATTCTCAGGTGATCAAATAAAAGTTTGGGCGAGTCGGTGAGGATCAGCCTACACTAAAAATACACCATCGATGATTATGTTTTGCCGGAGTAGAATTCTGAGCACAAATCCCCCGTTACAATTCAAATTAACCGCCAATTGGGCCGAGGAGGTTGTTTATTCATATTCCCGCTTCCAAATTGAAGTCACGGTTCCTTCCCATGCTTTCTAAACACTTTGTATTGTATGTATTTTAAGCTTTCTTTCATAATGTTCAAATTTTTAAACTCATAGATCCATATATTAAGCTCGTCAATCTGACCGGCGGAGATTAAATGGAGATGGATATTAGCAGTAATTTAATTAATCAGCAGTCATACCAGCGGCGTTGCTAGAACCGGTTCGGAAAATTTTGGGCGATTTCAAGTCGCCGGAGAAAGATGGGACGGCAACCCCTGACCTTTTTTGTGGTTCACGATTATTACCAGCGCGTAGTTTCTTGTTTCTGGAGAAAGAGGGGACGGCAACAGCCCTGCGAAGACTGTGCTTTCAGCCGTGAAGATCTTGCCGGAAAGACTTGACGGTGGGGTGGGGTGGGGTGGGAGGTTGGGGTTCCAGATCGAGAAAGAATTAGGGGTGGAGGTGGGGGTTGAGTTGGGTTTATAATTTTTTAATTTTCTATGTTCTTTTGTTTTTCTTATTTTTTATACAAGGGCATTATTGTCATTTCAAAAAAGTTAACAGACTTTTTTAACGTCTGTTAGCCCGAGGGACTAAAGCCGTAACGAGTCGATAAAGTTTGGGGACTAAAGCCGTAAAAAATGAAGTCTAAGGACCATAGACGTAAAACGTGCAAACCACAGGGACGATAGCCGTAATTTACTCAAAAATTTAACTATTAAGTATTTTGTTTTTTATGAATAAGTAAATTATTATGTATTAGTTATTTATCAAATCGACGTTTTCACTTGGTGGGCTTACGAATTTGTGTTAAAGTAAATAAATGTTATAGAGTTATTAATAGGTCCATAAAGATAAGAAATTGTCAATAAGATACAAAACATATCCGACCCGAATCGAATTGACTAAACCGAAAATTTTAACATTTAATGGTTTGAATTCTGACCATCGAAAAAAATAAACCTACATAAAAAAAAATCTCGGGTCCGCACCTCCTTTTGATGATGCCGATGGTGAGAGGCGGAGACGATGGTGGTGGTGGTGGTTCCGAACCGTCGATGGTCACACCATTGCTCCGTAGACCGTCCTTAGGTTATCTTAATGAATGCTATTGAGTGATAGGTGTGCTGTCTGTTACCAGGGGCAGAACTAGAAAAAATTTTGAGTTCCACAATTTTTTTTTACGGATTCACTATCTATAGATATTTCAGTTTCATAGAAACATACATAAAGAAAATTTGGCCCGGAGCGGTTTGGTCACATAAGACAAATACGACACAAAAACTTAAAATTAACATGACAAAAATCTAAATAATATAAAAAAAATAAGGATGATAAAAATTAAGAAACTTAAAAGTAAATAGAAAAATTAACATGACAAATGAAAATAGAAAAAGTTATGTAAGTAAAATTAAAAAATCTGAAAGGAAGAACGGCTAATAGATTTAGAGATCATATGCATTTTATGAGTAGGTTCTATTGTTTTATTCCGTCCAAAAGCATTTGATAATATCGATACTTGTTAATTTATTTAAGATGGCAATAATGTTGACATAATTATATGTAGAAAAAATCATTAAACTCATTTACTCTCCTCACTTGTACTTATTTAGAGCTAAAGTTAATGAAAAAAATAAAAAAATTGGGTTATGTAGAGCACCAGCCTCGAACGTGGGCTCTTTTAAAATCCGCGGATGATCTTACCACTAGGTTGATGACGGGTTTTGTTATGTTTTACCAAACTAAGCATTTAATAACTCCCTCATAAAAAATAAAAAAAAATTAAAAAAACAAAAAAGAACCGTTCACATGTTTTTCAGTTTACGTACGAGGTTGAGGGGTCCAATGGATCCCCTGGGCCTATTATATGTCCGCCCCTGCCTGTTAGTATGTGTGTTTGGTAGATAGTTATGTTATTTTAAAACTTCTTTTTTACAAGCTGCAGGATTCACATCTGACGTAAAACTATATCAACACATAAATTTGATGTAATGTAATAATCTACTGTTAATCGTAAAATTGTAAAGGGGTCGCATATAAACATAATCGACATTTAAATTTTACGGTTAAGGAAACGTATCAATTTCGTTGTTCCAAAAGTAATGTGGAATTGGAAAACGATGTTTCATGATATGTATTACCTTTTGTCTTTTTAGTAATAATTTCTAGGCAAACCGAAACTAGCAAAATCTGAGGGAAACGATTATGAAAGCGACAATTTCTTCCTTCTTTTTGGCAATAAGATCACATGTCCAAGTGATCTCCTTCAGGTCATGTCAATTTCATATATTTTCTTTACTTGAAAAATAATCTATTCTACTTTTATTTTTAAAATATACATATGTTTATATTATCTAACAATACATTTACAATGTCAATATTGTATCTTTGATAGTTTGACTTTTCTTATACATGATTTTTTTATTTCATGTGTTACTACGATGATAATGCAAACGTACAAAACAATTGCATTGTTATAACGGCAACTAAAAAAAATACCAAAAATGTATAACGAACTAAACACTTTAAGTATCGCCTACGATCCAAAAACTATGACTGTAAATATTATATCACCAACTCCCTTATTAAAGGAAAATTGGATTTTAATAATACGAATTATCACTCATTGGCTGATAATAATATGAATTATCATGTTGGCATACAATAATACCAATTAACCAATCATGTCTCTAGAATGATACACCGTCTGTTTCTGCTTAACAGTGTTAATCACTTACACACGTGGAACCTGACGTGGCCTTGTAGTTTGCTGACGTGGCTTGATTCGGAGGGTTCCACGTGTGCAAGTGATTAACACCGTTAAGCAAAAACAGACGGTGTATCATTCTAGAGACAGGATTGGTTAATTGGTATTATTGTATGCCAACATTATAATTCGTATTATTATTGGCCAATGAGTGATAATTCGTATTATTAAAATCCAATTTTCCCTTATTAAATTCATTGGAAATTAGAAATAGAAAAATAAAGAAAATTTATACTACACGACTGTGATTATCACAGCACCAACTTAACACCAACTACTAAATGGAAACGAACATACTTATTAAATCACCAAACCATATGTTAAATTTTTTGTGCTTAAGAAAACAAAGAATAAAGAAACAAACTCTTTGTTGTGTCATATAGGATCACCAGAGACTCTCACGTGACAGTTACTATTCCTATATTTGTTTTAATAGGTAATTATATGCAATACGCTCTGTTAATATTAACAAAAACCAATTTGGCGCATTGGTAGAGGTGCTAGAGGTACACAAAGCGGTTAACTGGTTATTAAAAAAAATTATTGGTTTTTTTATCAAAGATACAGATCGGTTTTTTTACTAAACCGGTTGTTTAAAAAAAAAACTCGAACCTAACAAACCGGTTTCGGTTATTAACTAGATCGGTTAACCGAAAACCGAAAAAAAGCCCGGCTTTTTTTTGAAAAAATATTTTTTTTAAGTTTTATTAATATTTAAGAAGTTACATATGTGTGTGTTAGAGTGTATTTACAAAACTTATTAGTATTAGAGTATATATAACTTTAAAAATATAAACCGATAACTCAAGTCAAATAAACCTTATAAAAATGCATTGTATTCTTTTCGATGCGTTCAAATGGTCTTTCAAGTAGATTCACATCTCCAATGACTCTTCATTGAGTCTCGTCCTTCTAATCGATAATACCCTGCGATTAAGAGAAAAAAACAGACTCCGAAGCTACCGTAGAAGCTTAGACGCTTAGTAAATCACGGGCCATGACAGCTACAATGGGAAAATGATATTCCCTTTCTTTCCACCAAGCCAAGACATCAAAACTTTCCCATTGTTGAGGTGGGATACCAAAATCAATTCCCATATAGCGTTCGAGTTCACTATTTGAGGTATTACCGCGAGCCTGTTTAGTATTAGTAGTACCAATAGTACGGTAAAGAAAAACCATACTCGACTTTGCCGAACTACTTAACGATTCGGTGTGTGCTTGGTGTACAAATGTGGTTGAACCACACGGGTTTAAATAAATGTCAAACATTTGGTTAAAATACAAGTTAAAAGTACTTTTTGAAGTTGTCGAAATACGTCGGTCTTCGACATTTAACGACAAAACTTCAACTATCATATCAAGTGTCGTCTCAACACCGGCACATTGAAAGAAGGTTTAATGCGGTGGCACAAGTAAAAACGGCCAGCATTTCTTCAAAATATTTTCGAAGTTTTTATTTTCATCGGATTCAACAATGTTGTAGGGATATTGCTACCTGGTTCTTATTGATTTAACTTTTAACACATTAAATACAGTTGGTGAAGAACCAAGTTACATGTGAGATAATAAACCCCAGACAAAATAGTAGTTGCGTCTTTAAAAGTTTCAAGCATATTGGTCTAAGCATTTATAAAACCCCAAACATATGGGTTTGAACGCTCTACCTCCCCCGTGTCGACGGGACTATTATGAAAAGCTTCTAAAGTTGTTCCTTGCCTTAAAACATTTTTGTACACTAAACAAGTTGAATTCCACCTTGTTGGGAACGTCCCAATAAGGTTCAAGATATTGAGAATTTGTTTGTTAATTTGCAAAACAACCTATTTTGTTTATGTCTTCTACTAACTTGATAAACTTCTCTTAACATTTTGTTAAATCTTGCCTTTACCTCTTCCAATTTGAGGAAGCCCAACCCCGCCTTGCACAACAAAGTTAATGATGTGTGCAACACATCGTATATGAAAAAAAAATACACCGTTACAAATGGGATTATATTTAGTTTTTAATTTTTTAATGGCACTTGTATTGTTAGAGGCCGGCGTTACCAAAGGATATTGAAAAAGCTTGTTTTCTAATTCAAATGTTTGAATAACGTCATCTATACATTTAAACAAATTTTCCCCGGTGTGAGGATGGTTAAAAAATTTAAAAGCAAGAACACGTTTCGTCATTTTCCACGTGTTATGATCAATCCAATGTACAGTAACACAAAGATACGAGTGAAGTAGGATGTGACATGCAACTAAACTTCGCTTGTTAAACTAACATTGGTATTTAAATTTTCAAAACCCAAAATTAGTCGAGTTGGGTAGGCCGTGACATGCCGGCCATCATGAGTTGATATTAGAGTATCAACAAATATATTATTTTATGTATTTTATAAGTATAATTTCAATTTCTTTTGTTCTACTATATAAATGCACTTAAGCCTTTATAATTGTTACGTCATTTCTACCTACCTAGCATAAGTTTAAACTTAATGCAAACATTTTATTCAGGATGTTATACACAAGAAGATCTTACTATAATATTAAAGTTAGTAGAATAATAGAATATAAAGTTTTAGGTTAAGCAAGATTCTAAACAAATACCAATTTTTGAAAAGTGATTGATTTATTCAGTTGTTTTATTATGAAAAGACTTCAATATGTTCTCTTACTATTGTCCATCTTCTTTCTCAACTAATATCTTCTTGCATACTATCACACCCCAACCGACGGTGGAATACGTCGAGCCACGATGATTGTGCAGATGCACACAACACTAATTAAATGTTGCGATATTCTTAATCAACCTATTTCAAAGCATTAGAATAATACAAGGTAATTCAATACAATTCAATGATAATTTACAAATCAACTTGATTACTTTACGTCTCACTAAGTCCACAAGCATCCTAAAGTGTCATCAATGCGATCAACAACATCAAATAGCAAAACCTGCAACATTGTATAAAATAAGGGCCAACTAGGAATAGTTGGTGAGTAAACATAGGTTTAGCGTACAGAGTAGGTGTAAATCATGCGATCTATTAGTTAAGTGTAATCGAACATAATAAACTTGTTATGAAATACAGCTTATAAGGGTGTATGATCCAACCCTGACAATAATGCTTCCAATGATCACAAGGGCTAAGCCAAGGCAGGCAAAGTGGGCTCGTCAAGCCAATAGATCTATTATCGTAACCTCGGCCTTTTACAGTTAATGTCACATGAGGTCGTTCCATCATTCAATCGTTCACATCGTTTAATCGTTCATATCGTTCAATCGTTCACAACAATATTCCACATAAATTTTACATACAAGAACACACATAGCACATAGAGTCCGCATATAGTTTTTGAGTAAATTGTATTGATCATGAGTTTTGAATACGGTACATGTTGCACCCTAAAGCGTTCAAAATAAAGATGGACTATGAATACTCACCTAATATGGAGACATGATTGAAAGAATGACACCACGAAACGGTTAGACCCGAAGACGAACTCGACGACTAGATGAGATAGAGGAAAAATAATAAATAAATAAATAATAAACAAATGGTTGATTTAGAATTCATGACACAAAGTGACGTGACGGTCATGATCGACTCGACGACTCGTTGATGATTTGATATGATGATACGTACGTTATGGGCCATACCTAAAACTAAGGACATAAACTAGTTATATCTATTTTATTCTAAATATATTTTCACCAAAGTCACATAATGATATAAACATACAAATATTCATATTCAATTTATTCATGTTATGCAAAAAAAACTTATTATCATGGATCTATCACATTCTTATAAAGAAAACATTTATTTTATTGTTTCACATAAGTCTATCCCTAAATCTAACATGATAATGGCATTCACATGATCAAACTACATGATATTCTAGAAATAGCATCATAACAACCTTTTTCATGATTCCTTACTTAGGTTTAGCAACAACATTATCATTCTAAATTCCTAAGCACAAATCTTCATCATGTAATCATCTTAATCAAATATTCAAATTTCATCATTGAAACTTCATATATGAAATGAAAATGACAACAATCATATCATAGCAAAAGTTATATATATTTTATTTAGCATAAAGAGGTAGATCTAGAAATTTATCATTTATGGCATCTTAGATCTAACCAAAACCACCATAACAACACAAACTTGTTTATGAAATCCTAGATCTAACAATATCCATTATGTAGAATTATAGATCTTAACTCAAATCATCATAAAAGTATAACTTTTTATCATGGATTTCTTAGATCTATACATGCAAAGTCTTCAATCTAAACAAAATGATCATAAATCATGCACTTGATCATAGATCTCATGATACATAAATTAAAACATGAAATACTTTTTAGATCTAAACACATAACATCATAAAAAAATACAAGCTTGATCATAGATCTCATAATATATTGATTAAAACATGAAACACTTTTAGATCTAAACATATAACATCATAAAAACACAAGCTTGATCATAGATCTCATGATATATTGACTAAAACATGAAATACTTCTAGATCTAAACATATAACATCATAAAAATACAAGCTTGATCATAGATCTAGCATTAAGAACATGCAAGGTTTTAGATCTAAGCAAGATTCTTCATTAAGATTAAGCTTTGACAGTGGAAACATTAAGAAAATGAATATCTAACCTCTTGATGAAAACTAGTAGAAATAACACCTTGGATTCCTCAAAAATCTTGCTCAAGACATAAAAAATGATGAAGGAATGATGAAATTAGCTATGGAGGCGGCTAGGGCTTTTTAGGGAAAGAGGAATGTTGAAAAATGATGACCAAATGACTGAAAAAGGCAAAATCTGCGGTTTTTGGCGTGCTGAGCATGATGCGGCCCTCATAGGGGTTCACTGGGTGCTTATGCGGCCCACGCATCACCCCTGCAAGTGATCCCCTTTGTCGATCGGTTCACCGTCTTCGTGCTTGGTTCTTCGTTATTCGGAGTTTTCGAGTCCTGATTTCTCCCAAATTACCTATTTAATCATCCCAACATGTTTACCACTTTAAATCCACTTTAAATGAATATAAATATGCCACATGCCTCAAATAGTTGCACAAATAGGGTCAGATTATGCTTTTTTTGTCGGTTTTGACGTACGTATCGATTTTGGGCAATTCATCAACGTTTCGCGACTCGATCAAGTGTGTGATAACTTGAGACATGATAATTGATTTTTAGACTCATAATTATGTTGAAATTGATATACGATGACCATATACGAGATTCCCGGTAAACGGCGAATCGCGTACCGAAATCACGTAAAAACCGAAAATTATTTTATTTTCAATTCGGGACATCCAATTTGATTCCAATTGAATATAATTAAGTATTTGATTTCGAAAAATGATTAGAAATCATTTAGATCCAATAATTTGGGTATAAACACCCGAAAATTCTTTCGGTTCTCAATAAATTGCAAATCGGTAAATCGCGAAATTTCAAAACGGGTCGAATTTCTAAATCGGGTAAAATGCAAATGTTACAGTCTCCACTACTTTAGGAATTTCGTCCCGAAATTTACAAGAGACTTATAATTATGATAGAAAAGAGAGTTAAAAGAGTTCTACCACTAACCAACACAAATTGACATTTGAAACCAACATAGAGATGACATAAGAGATTTCACCAAGGATAGGAATATATTCTCGATAACTGAATCAATTATATCGTCACCAAATCTTGACCCGACCGCGAGGGTTAGGTTTGGAATGGCGACTAAGGAGAATGGATTGTGATATAACTAACCATCAGAGATATATCCCCCCCCCCCCCTCCACACACACACACACTATTCTCGATCCAACTCCCAATGCACCATAAAAGAATTATCGATGCTTATATATAGGGTGTACCGCAGCTAACCCACCATATCTTTAATACATTTAGTGAGTATTGTTTGTGTTGGAACGTGGTTAAGCACAGTTAACCTATCAAGTTACATGAATGTATCAAACAAGAAAGGCGGAATCAGACTTGTTTGTGTTCTAAGCAAAGATGCTTTTGATACGAAAAGATAACAAGTAAACAAGAAATAAAGTAGTTGAACACGAGATATAAATTCCAAGCACTACAATATTATTACTTCTCAAGTGTTTACAAGGTGTTACAGCTGATCATGAACAAGAACAAGGATCAACAATAAACAAGAGAAATACATCTAATATATATATATAGTGCAAGGAGGAAATAAAAGATATTCTATTATTTCCTTTTAGCCACTAGGCTAAATAAAGTAATCATATCTACTCCAAAAGTTGTTGTACTAACACGCATGGGTAGAGTGAACAGTTGAGCAGCGTCTGTCGGGTGAATAGTGTAAAGCATGGCGAAAAGTAAACTGCTCTCTGTCAGCTTTTTGTCTTGGAACTTGAACTGTGTGAGAAGTCAAACTTCCTAGGTAACTAAGGAAAAGTTCCGGAGGAACTACTTAGTACAGGAAAAGTTCTGCAGGGACTTTCTTCGCAATTTTGACTTACAGAATTTTAGCCGAGCTAAATATTCCCATCAGTTTGCCTTCGGAGAACATCCTATCCTACACGACAAATAACAAGCAACTGAGCTTGGCAGAATAACATAGGGCTACCAACAGATGCTGAGCGATAGATCTGAGGAGTATACTATGACCAAACCAAAATCAATCAGAAGACTAACCACTACTAATGGACCACAGTATCCCCTACTTTAGAAGCAAGAGTCATGTGAGTAATGGATGCAACATGAATTTCTTCAAAGTATACCAACTCATAACACGTAGATTCACATAGATTCCCATAGATTGCCATATAATAAACCAATCCAACACTGATAATAATGATAAACAAAGATCTGGAGTTTCAGACTTCTTATTCAAAAAAAAGCGTTTCAAGTTTTGGTGAACTAGATGGATAGCGACCCACATCCGGTTTACCTTACGAGACACGATATCTAGACAGAATCCGAATCAGCCCTCACTAAACTAAGACCTATACCCCATGACCAATATCGACTGCGTGCTAAGCTAGCATCACACACAATCGTTGGTAGCTAATATTTTAACTAATATTTCTGATCATGTTTGGCCGGTTAATCATCAGGTTCAGTCAATTATGATCATGATCGAGCATATTTGACGCATTACGAACCATATGTTTGATAAATTATGACCTTGTTTGACAAATATTGACCACATTCAACTAGCTATTATCATGTTGACCAATATTGACTAGTTTGACCAACTGTGGGTTTGACTAATTATGGCCATGATTGATCAATTAAGGTCAGGTGAATTAGCAACCCTCTGAAATTCTCTTGCAAATTTACAAACTGATTTGTGATCATACCTACCCATCGCCCATTTTGTTAATTATATACTCATGATATCGCAAATTTATCGCAACAGTTCTCTTTGCTAGTAATACCCATCGCGCGTGAGTAATTACGCAACAAAAATTGTTGCAAATAAGTTGCAAAATTTGCATTCCACTCATAGAATCCTATTCCAAATACTTGTGTTTACAACTGGTGATATACTATTTTATGGATCATAAACCGCATAGATCAAATATTTTGTGCATAAAAATGGCTGATTCAGTTTATGTTACCTATTCCTTTTTCTAAAATGGAAAACTAAGGAAGCATGTGGTTTGTTTGTTTGCTTTCGACCTTAAACCCTAGCTAGGGTTTTGCAGATTAAGGTACGTTAATTTTGAAGCTCTATATTAATGTGACTTGAAACTTAAAATTCCACTGGTTTGTTGTCAGTTTTGAAACGAAATCTGCACTGTAGAAAGATATATTACTCACTCCATTCTGCACGCAACAATCCAAATAATTAACTGCCCCTATTGTCACCCGTCGATTCACATCTTCTTCTGTTCGATCTGTTTCTTATAAAACACATACTTTGACTCTGACTTTTTCTTCTGGCGGTGTGGTGGAAATTTTACTGTTACTGTTGATCATCAAATCTTGAGAGTTGGTAGCTAGATTGAACAGTAACAGTAATAAGTCGTTATGATCTTTCATCTCGATCAGTTTTCTTTCTGGCGGTCTCAGAATTATGCAGTTTGATTACAAATCTGTCACTGGCTGGTGTATTATAAATTTACTTTATTTAAGTGGAGATATATATATATAGGACCAAATTAATTGCCTGAAAATCAGTCTCACATTCATGACTCTCTCTCTCTCTCTCTCTCTTTGTACTCCTCAACAACTCATGGTCACATTTAAAATGGATGGGATCACATCGATCTGTGCATGTCCATCTGCTGGTTTAATTAAAAGATTTTGGTTATAATTTATTTAAACATTTTTCGATCGGCAGAACTAATTTATGGTTCAATATTCTGATGAATCTTAATAGTATATTATATATAAAGGTTGGTATATGTTGGTATATATATCTAAATATAACTTGGAACGTTAAAATTAGGAACCATAATCAAGAAACTCAAGGATTCTAGAATCAAGAAATACAATTCATCAAGTTTTTCTTTTTTGGAATGGTAAATTTGGATCACTGACGGGTCATTGGTACCACTCGATTTTCTCCATTCCCCATTAGGAGGAAACTAACCGTGGGTGATAAAACCTCACTGCCCAACTTGGAATCCCCAATTTTTTGTTACAGATGATACTTGAACATAAGACATCTCATTTTTAATGTATTTGGTATCTCATATCAACCACTTGTGCTATGGATCATTGGTCGTAAATTTAGATAATAAGATAATGCACTTCTAATAATTACAACTTTAACCCATAAAATTTAACGTGGGTGAATGATCAGGACTAAACTGACAATCACCCGCTTAATCTCGATCATTTTTAAAAGATTCTTGATGATCTTGCCTAAGACTAGGTCGATTACTCTCTACTTCCAAATTCCTTTTGATCTTGGTTGAGAGACTTTTGTTTAATTTGTGATGTCATCAGGAGATTTATTTTCAAAACTTTTTCAAATAATTTGATGGTTGATGCCGTTCCATTTGTAGGTTCGTGTGCTTGACTCAAACAATACTTAACAAGATTACTAGTATTATCTAAGCAAGCGAAATTAACTTGAATAAACCCTCACACTCAATTATAAGCAAGCCATTAATGAATCAATTAATCCTTGGTTGGTCCATTAAAAGTAAATTGTTTTGCTCAAGAGAACTGCTCAAAATAAGATACCTACGACAGTAATGACGTTAGTAAAAACGATGTGTTCAAATAATTGGGGAGAGATTTTTCAATGTTATGAACGGCCCAAAACATACGGGCCTATATAGCCCAAATATCTCAAAGGCCCATAATATAATTAGTAAGTTAATAGAATAACAAGAGATTTAAATTTAATATATATACCAACCATTGTGAATTTCGTCCGAGGCGATCGAGTACTCCCTGAGTACTTTCTGTCTACGCTTAGTACTCCCTGAGTGCTTCTTCATATTTCTCGAGTACTCCCGACTTGAGGAGTACTCACAACTCCTCAGTCGACCGATTTGAAAGCGTCTAACGACTTTTGCAACCATGATACCAAACATTGATTTATAAGATGATAGAAGAAATCAAGACGAAGATTCAGTCGCTGATTTAATTAGTATGTTTGATGTAATTTTAATTTTATAGACACTTGTACTGTATTGCTTCTAGTTTCTCGCTAAAAGCTTTCTTCATAATTCTTCATAATATAGACACATCGTTAAAATAGTAAAAATAATACAAGCTATCGATATTAATAAAATTAAAACGTTTAAAATAAATAATAATAATAATAATAATAATAATAATAATAATAATAATAATAATAATAATAATAATAATAATAATAATAATAATAATAATAATAATAATAATAACAATAATAATAATAATAATTTAAACAGGAAAAAAAATATGTTTGGTCGAAAAATGTTCGGAATACCCTATGCATTTCGGAAGGATCTTAAGACATTAAATGTTCATTTCCAAATTTTTTGATCTGAAATCATAAGAAATTCCGAAACTTTTTTGAGGATAGTTGAAAAGTAAAAACAAAATTCTTTTCTAATTATTGTTAATATATAATTTGATCAAAAAAAAATTGGAATATTCTGAAAAAGCATTTAAGCTGCCGATAACTTTTTGAAAAATCATAACTTTTGTGTTTTTGGTATTTTATCGGAATCTTAAAAGAGATTGCGACACAAATTCTTTCTTAAAAAATATATAGAAACAATAACACATTTCAAGTAGTGGACCCAAGCCCAATCAAGTCATTTGATGGGCTCTGGTCATTCATCCCTTTTTCGAATTTGGTTCAAGAGTGGAGACTATCTTCCAAATATGTACGTTTTGGTATATGCGTTTCTGAGTGACGTGCAACAAGATTGTTTGTAGGGTCGTACCAAAACTTTAGTGGAGTGACCAAACGAAACCTAATCAAAGTACACATCTTCAATTCCTTTTTATGCGTCTCATTGAAATATCCTCAAAATCTTCAAAGTTCAAAAAGTGATGAATAAAACTTTCTTTTATTTTTTTAAATTGTTGGAGTACCTACCTTGGATCATGTTACAGGCATGGAAGGAAATCTGTTAAGCATTTGAAATGAATTTAGAACCATCTTATTCACCTTTAAACAATAAACATTATTGAATGAGAAGCGGCTAGGGTTGACGTGGCAATATTCCACTGTGCAAGAACACCTTTCCAAGTGCTCGGGGAGGGCACATGGTCAAGGAGATTGGCCGTGCATCACCGAATGGTAAGTTTTGGTGTGAGAGGAGGTCAGGAAAGAGAAAAGGAAGACGGTGGGGAGCTTGAAATCAGAGAGTTGTAGGGATTTGAATCACTTTTTATTTAAAATATTTATAAAATATTCATAAAAAATAAATAATAACGATACTCTCGTTATTTTACACGGGAAATGTAGCACAATACCATTACACAAAACTTAATAAACAAAAGTAAAATTACATTAAAGAAGCATCATTTTACAATACATAAGGGTCTTGAATGAATGATTCTTGAACTCCATGCCTTCATGATCATTAAGTCTTCGTTCTTGAACATTCACATATACCGCTCCGCTCCAACAAAAAAGGGAAACGAATAAAGATTAGTGGTGGTTGAGGATTGGGTTAGGCCTAGTCCCTTAAAACAGATTGTGGGTCTCCACGCGAGCACTCGTCTGTCTCCTAGGGTACAACAACCGAAAAGTAGTTGTACTGCCGGAGATGGGCTCACACCCGAGTCCCATTGAGTTGTTGTAGGTGTTTTAGAAAAGGCGGAACAAGAGAAACACACTCTCTTGTTCATGAGAGTACTCATCTCATGTGTGTGTATTCCGCGTCTTAGCAAATGAGCCCAAAGGTTCATCTTATAGTGTTGCAAAGATAGTTGAAACGACAAGTTTATTACACTGATAAATTTGCTCATAAAATGAGTTTAAACATTTGACTGAAACTCCATTTCAATTGATGACGAGTTGAAACAGTCTTTGACTACAGGACCAGTCATGAAAAAGTCTGGTGTTCGCACTTAGGTCTGTGCACTACACACGACTCCGTCCACGCAGCAGTGCCGCTAGCAGCCTGGTTGCGCACTCGCGCTATGGATCGCAGTTGCCATGTTTCCGCACGCGTCACAACTTCGCGCCGACCTAGCTAGTTGCGCTCTACTCGCGCAGGCATTTGCGCCCCTGCACACAGGTCATGCATGCCACATGCACGCCACAACTGCTCCGCACACGTAGACACTCCATCTGCACCCACACATCACACCTCTGCGCGCTCATGGAGTGTTGAGCCAGTCAGAGAAGCGCACACTAACCACATCCGCGTGTTTGCTACAACTCGTGCCACGCTACTCATTATTCACGCATCACTCTACTCACTTGCGCTCGATCAGTCTTGCGCGCAAGGCTTCATCACGTGCACCGCTGATGAGCTCGTGCGTCGTCAAAGCGTCAAATTGCACCTATCGCTCACACCACGTGCGCGCGCGTGTGCGTGTAAGAATACGAGTTGGGGGTGTTGCGCACCTTTTGGGGTCCATGTGATGTCTCCTACTAAAGAAAACAATCTTCAAGGAGTGTTCCTCCCTATAAACCTTCCATTCTTGGTTTACCCACCAATGTGGGATGGGTTTCCATGGCACCTCACATATAAATCCATTTTCTCTTCATTTTCCACTTAACTTTAAGCTTTGATTTCTCATTCATCTTAGCTATACGAAATTTCGGAAAATTCGGATACGTGTTCGGACTTGGATATTTTTGAACACCCCTAACCACTAGGCTACAAGCCATGGGTACTTTCTTGGAACACATTGATTGTTAAACTACCTCCAAAATAAAATAATATTAGGGGTCGTTTGGTTCTTAAAATTTGTTGGATTTTGAATTGGAATTGATATTATAATTTTAAAGAATTAAAATCTCGATCTAATGAATTGGAATTAAAAAGAACTGGAATCCCTTGGTTGGTTGGGACGAGTGGCACGGTGCATCAAGCCAATCCGGTTAGTAGAGCATGTCTACTCCGGTCGGTCATGTGGGCGGTACTGTCCCATTCGTTGGTCTGGTCGGTCCAGACGGTGGGACCCATCGGTCCGGTCTGTGCAGTCGGTCGAGCCGGTCCATTCCGATGGGTATGTGGATCAGTTCAATCCGTTCCCTTAGGTCTGTCAATCGGTTCGGCAGCGGGGCGCGTCGGTACAGTCAGGGCGAGCGGTGAGGCCAGTCAAACCAGTCCGTCATGTTCACAAATATGGTTATTAACTATAGTGTTTTATTTCATCATTGGTGTTTTAAATGTTATAGGAAAAATGAAGTTAAAACGAAACTTAATACTCATGTTTCAAAAACATGTTTATATTACTAATGAATGTAAATTAACTAAGATTCAATTGAGTAAGTAAATAAATAAATAAAATAAAATAAAAAGATTTAATCTATTTTGATTTTTTGCGGTGCTCTCGCAGTCTCGTGAAACATGGACAGAAAGAAGACTGGAATTGGGCCAAGGCCCAATTGAAGGAATAAATCAACAAAATTCACGTGGGCTTGGTAGATGTGAATCATGTGATCTTGGACTTGGGGTCTTTAGGCTGCTAGAAACAGACCGAGAGAAAACATTAATGGAGGTACGCATTAGAAGGATTTTTTTTCTCTTGACGGAGCTTCGCGACAGCCTTGGGCTGCTGTTGTGTGGCGCATACAAACCCAGGAGAAAAATGGGTTTCTTTGTTGCAACAGGATCCAACCGATGAAGGGGACTAGGGGAGTATTTTCAATTTAGTATTGTTATAACTTATAAACTAATTGATTTGTAGAACAGCTATTTTAGCATTTCGGTTGATTAATTGTGATGGACAATTTTATAGTGAGAGTATTTAAGTCGTTCATTATTACTGATTATTCGCTAAGCTTCTTTCTATGATTATAGACATACGATTTGTGATTTTTACATGTTTAGTTGAATTTGAATCTTAGATGAAATCGTGTCTTTCTCCATATATAATATAATTACATTGTTTAAATGTTTTTTTTTTCATATTATAATTACATTGTTTAAACGTTTTTTTTTTTGTTATGAATTGAATGTAACTTTCTTACTGAATAATTCGCATTGTGTCATGAAACGAGTTTGAGTATTTGTTATTCAATGTATCGTGTAATGGTTTATTATTTGAAAAATAGAAATTAAATAATCCAAGTTATTGGGTATTGGCGAATAATAATCCGTTAGTTGTGTGCTGACGTGGCACGTGCCACGTCAGCAAGTATGATGCCATATCACCTGCCACTTCAGCAAAATGATGCCACATCACCTGCCACGTCAGCAAGTACTAGCGGAGTTAGTGAAAAATTAACGGCGGCCCAATGAATTCCAAGACCCAAATAATTGGGATTATTATAGGCCAATATTGGAACTCGGATTATTATCCGCCAATACCCAATAACTTGGATTATTTAATTCAAATTTTTCTTATTATTTAGGTTTGACTCTTGTTTAGCAACATCCTAGCTTGTGTCATTAGTCGTGATTGAGTTCTTGTCGTGTAGCGCAGATGGATTCCTTTGCTAACTTGGGTTCCTTTTGAGATATTGTAGTAAATTATGTCTATGTAATTCTCTATGATTCAATATAACGTGTTTGCATGTTAACCACAATATATGAATCCTTCATATGTTCATACTTTGAATTATTATTATTTTCATTGTTATTTTATATTAGAAAACCAAATCAAAAATCATTTTTTAAACTTTTAAACTTTTTAGTTTAATCTAGTTAGATAATCAATAGCACATATAACAATGATCACACGCACCTCGTGGATATGATATCTAACTTACCCTAGTTACCTAGGTTAATTAAATTTTTGCATGACCTTAACGACAGGTCATTAGTGAGTCGGTCGGTTGGTTCGACAATGGAGTGCGTCAATTCGGTTCGGTCGGGCGGGCAGGAAGACCCAATCAATCAGTCAGGTTGTTCTGTCGCGCATGGCGACTGAGTGCGTTAGGTCAGTTCGGCATGTGCGGTCTTGTCCGGGTGGTCGGTCAGTCGGTTCGGGCAGTTCCGATCAGTCAATTCGGGAGGTGGGGCACATCAGACATCTCAAGTCAGTCCGTGCGATCGGTCAAGCTGGGCGTTAGGGCGAGTCGGGTTAGTCTGGTCGAACGAACGATGAGGCGGTGGGGCGTATCGGTCAGTTAGTCGGGCCAGGAGGTGGGGCGTGTTGAGACAGTCCGGTCAGTTAGTTCGGATGACGGGGGCATGGCGGGCCAGTCTAGTAGGTTCGGTCGTTTGGTTGGTTCGGGTGTCGGAACGGTCCGATCGGCCGGGTCGGGAGGCAGCTCCTGTCGGCCCGAGCCGGTCAAGATGGCTATACAGTGACACTAGTCGGTCCCAAAGGGTTGGATAGGATGACGAGATTCTCTAGTTTATAAGGAATGTGAAATCTTTCTAAGTAGGAAGAAATATGAAATCAATCAGATGATGGAATTTTATAGAATTTAATCAAATTCTAATTTAAGTTATTTCAGTAACCAAGCAACATTGAAAATCGATTTCCAATTCCAATTCTAACAAATTCCACAAATAAAATACATTATGAAATGTAATTTAAATACCAATTTCATTGAAATCCCACAAAATCTTATAAACAATGGATAGTTACTAACATAAAGTAAAATAAATAATTTTGTGATGGGGGATAAATAAATCAAGGGTAACTTAGTACCATAAATATAGTTATATAACAAATAATAATATTGTGTTAGGTTTATTAGGAATAATAACCTTGTTGCTCTAATTGTCTCACGCCACATGACGATCTTGATAGATGTCATGTGACACGTATAATTATTTTTTTTAATACAACAAAATTTGCTACATGAATAGTAGACTTTTCATATTTTTTGTATAGGCCACAATGTCTTTTACTTATTATCTTTAGGCCACATATTTTTTTTCTTTGTCAGCTTAAGCCCTTCACTTTATTATTATTTTTTCACTTTGATTCACTTTTTTTTTTATTATTATTAGTTCTATGACTTTTTCTTTCTCATGGTTTGGTCACGGTAATTTTAGTGTTTGACAGTTTCTACCCCTTAAACTCTTACACTACTCTTTCCTTTAATAAAATATAAACTTTTGGTTTTCATAGTTTAGTCACATATGTTTCATAGTTTAGTCACATATGTTCATAGTTTTACATTTTCTACCCTCTATTTTTTTAAAGTTTTTTTTAAGTTTTGTTGTCTTCTACTTTGGCCACGAAACTTTTAACTTTTCTACTTTCGTTTTTAGTATACTTTTATAATTATATACTTTCACCATGGGACTTTTAGACTTTTACACATTATACCCCTTGGCTTTTCAACCCTCTAACTTTTAATTTTTTTTTTGTTTTAAGTTTTGGTGTCTTATACTTTGGCCACGAAACTTTTAACTTTTCTACTTTCGTTTTTAGTATACTTTTATAGTTTTATACTCTCACCACGAGACTTTTAGACTTTTATGTTTCGGTAGTTTCGTTGTTTGACAAATTCTACCCTTTAAACTTTTACACTACTTTTTTTTAACGAAATAAACCTTTACGTTTTCTACCCTCTAACTTTTAATATTTTTTTTTATTTTAAGTTTTGTTGCTTTCTACTTTGGCCACGAAACTTTTAACTTTTCTACTTTCGTTTTTAGTATACTTTTATAGTTTTATACTTTCACCACAAGATTTCTAGACTTTTACGTTTTATACTCCTTAACTTTTTAACTCTCTAACTTTTTAAGTTCTTTTTTGTTTTAAGTTTTGTTGTCTTCTACTTTGGACACGAAACTTTAAATTTTTCTACTTTTGTTTTTCGTATACTTTTATAGTTTTATACTTTCACCACAAGACTTTTAGACTTTTACGTTTTATACCCCTTAAATTTTTAACTTTCGTTCAGTATACAAATTCAACCCCGCAGCAACGCGCGGAGTGGTAAACATCTCGTTTTTTTAATTTCTTTTTCACTTGTTTCTTATCTAACTGTAAAAATTTAAAAGATGTTCTGTTGTTCTAATAGGTATAATCGTATATGTTTAGTTAGCAAATGAGTTTTTATTGAGTTGATGGTGTAATAGTTATAGTAGTGTAACATAGATTTTCTTTATCTTTCTATTTATAATCTCAACGAATTTTGCAATAGAGTTTGTGATATAATAAGTAGAGTCATGTAACATAGTTTTTTAGTCATAAACTTAATACTTTAAGCATTTGTGTCGTTACACGTTTTTAATATCTGTTTTCCTTACATGACGTTATAGCAATGAAATTGTTTTGTGCGACTGCGCTATAATGCGGCATCACACGGGTAGTAAAATCTAGTTAATTAATCAAATATCTTCTTTTCTTTTCTTTCACAATTAGTGAATGCACACTTCGTTTGTTTCTTGAACTAATTAAACGTTAGTGTGAATGTTCCTTCTAAGATATGTGACGCAATATAATTGGAGGGGCATGGAAATTAAGCTCTAGTAGTTAGTGCACTGATGATTTTGTCCACTTTTGGTTTACAACATCTCCCAAGCTTTATTCAGGTTGAGTTCATTGTTGTAAAACTCGTCTGAGGCAACCGAGTACGTACTCTCCGACTACTCCCCGTGTATTCCCCGTCTACGGCTAGTACTCCCCATATTCCTTGAGTACGCCTCAGACTTGGCGAGTACTTACAACGTACTCCCAATCGACTGCTCGGGAGCGTCTAACGACTTTTACAACTATAAGATTGACCATAAACAGCTTGATCACAACAAATGTGTGTACATGTAGGAGTCGTTCGGATGGGGCTTTTGGTTGATTAGTTGTCGATATTCAAATGTAACAACTGTATAGGTGGGGCCCACATGTACACACGCGGCATACTAATATATGTACATTTTTTAGTAAAAGTAGGTGATGACGTGTAAATATAAAGTTATTTCGAAAAAGATGTGGTGTTAGAGTTAAAGTAAATAATTTCAACTGATAACGGGTTTGTTGATATTTTTTTGTTATGTTTAGTATTAAAGATGATCTTATATGTGCACGACATAGTTGATGTCTTTGCCCATATCTAAAATAAGCATCGTCTAAAGGTAATGCATCTAAGATGATCCTCGTGATAAACCAAATTAACTAAAATCTAGAAGTTGTTTTTGTTCGTTGTGGAGGTTTTAGCTACCCTAATTCTTAGATCAGTTTCGTGGTAGAAAGTTTCCTTCGGTCGAAAGTAAGTTTCGATCGAAAGTTTTGAGCGAACGCATTCTGGTCGAAAGTTCCAGGGGGGAACTTTTCAGGAAAGTTTTCAGACTTGTTTTATCAGCTACTATCCATAAAGCGTGAAGTTTAAGATTGAAAAGTTTAACATGTATGATTTTGGGTTTTGAAAGATGCAGATCGAAGATATCCTTTATTAGGTGGACTTATACCAGACATTAGAGGGAATGAAACCTGAAAAGATAAATGATGCAGAGTGGACGATTCTGGACATAATAGCTTTATAAATAGTCAGACCGTCATTGAAAAAGAGTGTTGCGTTCAACATCGTAAATTAATTAGACGACTACGCATGGTTTACGAATATATAGAGAAACCTCAGCGCTAAACAAGGTGTTTTTTATTAGACAATTATTTGTTTTCTTCATTTTTTTCAAATACATGTTTGAAGATGATAAACTTTAAGGGTTAGTTAAGCTAGAAATAGAAACAACCACAAGGTTGTTTTTGTAATTTAGCATTAGTCTAACTAGGTAGGGTATTGCAGATGCGTGCCATTGGCTGTTGTTATGTTAATTGGAACTTGAAAATATCTCTGATCATCCTTGTTAAAACCCATGAAAAGATAACTAAACTGTGCACTGAGAACCAACAGAATTGACAATTCACATCACAAACCACTCTGCAACTACCTTCATACTCTCTCTCTCTGCAACTACCTTCATACTCTCTCTCTCTCTTTCTCTCTCTCTCTGTGCAAGTGAGGCTCTTACTGTTCATATCAGTGACTATGATGAACTAAGTAACATCAAGAAGTAATTAATGGTCGGATTCATCATTCAAGTGAAGCTAATATCATCATTTTGTTTGTAGCTAGCTATATGAAATTTGACTAAAAATGCCTTGTAAATTTCTTGGACAAAATGATGTTCTCGTTAAAATCAGATGTTGTTCATTTAGTCAAATGCAGAAGAGGGACTGTGGGACAACACCTTTGTGATGTCTACATCAAATTAGCTTAGCAACTGAACAGGATAACAGTAATGAAATTTTTTGCAGTTCAAAAAAATTTAAAAAAAATGAAGACAGATAATAACAAGAAAAGATTTTGAGTTGGGTGTCAACAACATATATAAGGCCATCCGTAGTGGGGCTCCATGGGGGCTCCATGTTAACTATAACGCCCCTCATGGAGCCCCTCCCCACCCCCCTAGGCGCCATATTGGTAGAAAACGGAAGAAGCGCTATTAACATAACGCCCCTTTAAGTCTTGATTGTTTTTTCTTTTTTTTTTGCTTTTTTTCTATTGGCTCTCCTATCTCATAACCCCCATTCCTCATAACCCCCCACTACACCACTTTTCCCATGGAGCCCCTCCCGATGACGTGGATGTCAAATATCGCATAACCCCCCAAAGGGGCTCCATCCACTACACATAGCCTAAGTAAATCTTATAAATAGAATCATCAACTTCTCAAATGAACTAAGAACATTTGTTCTAACTAAATAGATATTAATCCAACATGACACATAATTAAGGAAACCAGATCGTATCTTCTTAATTTAAGGATTGTAGAGCGCGGACTAAACGATATTGATATTGATATCAATAGGGGATGATTACAAACTAGCAAAATTGTAGATAAAATTTAATGATATTGTTCTCTACGATGATAAACAAACAAATGTACAATACTTATAGCAAAGGTATATATATAGGCGGGTTTGGGGAGGTTAGAATGGTGGCAAATGTTTCCTCTCCCAGAGAATAGAAAGAAAGGTTACCGTCTTTAAAACGCCAGACTCCAAATAAAACATTGTCTTGATCGACAAGTAAAGTTTT
>JBCNJP010000015.1:14213830-14231205 GCA_039602395.1 Deinandra increscens subsp. villosa | reverse complement strand
AATCTCCACCTTTGGAGCCTTAGAATATTGCTAATAACAAATGATCATCAATCTAATTATCACTATTTGACATTAGCTCCAAGTAACAGAGGATCAATGATCTTGTATACTCTAGAGTGCCAAACAATGACTCTTAAGACTGCACATCTGTTATATCCTTAACAATTCCATAATGCCTAAAATACCCCTGCAGCCTCCACACAAAACTTGAATTTTGGACCCGGTAACACCTTGGTTAACATATCAGCAGGGTTATCTTGAGTTCCAACCTTCTTTACCTCAATTTCCTTGGACTCAATTACTTCTCTAATCCAATAGAGCTTTACTAATATGTGTTTTGTTTTGTCATGAAACACTGAATTCTTAGACAAAGACAAAGCACCTTGACTATCACTACAAACCACTGGAACATCAGAACCAACTCCTAACTCAGTGGTAAATCTTCTCAGCCACAAAGCTTCCTTAATAGCCTCTGTCAATGCTATGTATTCAGCTTCAGTGGTGCTTAAAGCAACCACAGGCTGTAATTGAGCTTTCCAACTTACTAGACTCCCTTCAACCTTGAACATGTAGCCTGTTAAAGACCTTCCTCTATCCAAATCCTTTGCAAAGTCTGAATCTACATAGCCTTCAACCTGCTTCTCTGCTATACCTTTGCATCCAAAGATCAGCCCTTTATCCCTGGTTCCTGCTATGTACCTAAGTATCCACTTCACAGCTGCCCAATGCATTTTACCTGGATTTGACAGATATCTACTCACCAAGCTCACTGCATAACCTAAATCAGGCCTGGTACACACTAGCAAATACATTAAACTCCCCACAGCATTAGCATAGGGGACCTTAGACATATAATTATAATCCTGAACAGTTTTAGGACTATCATTAGATGACAATTTAAAATGTAATGCTAAGGGTGTAGAAACTGGCTTACAACCATCCATGTTATACAGCTTGAGAATCTTATTCATATAAGATTCCTGTGTGAGTTTGAGCATGCCTTTACTCCTGTCTCTCCTTATCTCCATGCCCAGTATCTTTCTTGCTTTACCTAACTCTTTCATGTCAAATTCCTGCATCAACATTCTTTTAGTAGCATTGATCTCTCCTTGCTCTTTACAAGCAAGGAGCATATCATCAACATATAAGAGTAAGTACATGAACTGTTGTGACTTATATTCTCTATAATATACACAACTGTCATACTTACTTCTTGAAAACCCATTAGAAACAATGTATTCATCAAAACGTTTATACCATTGTCTAGGTGATTGTTTTAAACCATAAAGTGACCTTTTTAACAAACACACCTTACCCTCATCACCCCTTTTGATAAAACCTTCTGGTTGATTCATAAAAATTGTTTCTTCAAGGTTTCCATGTAAAAATGCAGTTTTAACATCAAGTTGTTCAAGTTCTAAATCATACTTAGCTGTTAAAGAAAGAATAATTCTGATTGAAGAATGTTTTACCACAGGAGAGTAAATCTCCTTGTAATCTATGCCTTCTTTCTGAGTGAAGCCCTTAGCCACCAGCCTTGCTTTATATCTTGGAGGATCATCCTTTGCAATCCCTTTTATTCTAAGGATCCAATATTCAACAGGTATGTCAAAATGCTTTGGTTTCTAAAAACTTCAAAGATGAGATATTTAATGGGGTAAGTTCAATTAAAGTAGGGTTTTACTTTTGATTTTTATGTAGTTTGATCTTCTTCTGATATGTTTTTACTAAAATTAATTTGTTCTACATCGTTGCAACATGGTTTTCATTGTAAAATATGTGCTAGCTACATAGGTTGCCTTTTGAGAGGGAAACAGAGCAACAGCGTGGAATACACACCCGATTTGATTATATTTACTCACACCCGATTTGAATTCAATACCTTATGGTCTCAAATCCCTCCAAATATTATTAAGTTAAAATGGTAATTATTTCAATTCTACAAGTCCTAAATTTGTGTCATTTTAAGTCAGAGGCGGCTATGACGTGACCGTCTAGCTAGGGCTCGGTGTTCTGGAGGTTAGAAATTTTTAAAAGATTTTTTATATAAAATTTTAGTTTTTTATTTTATTTCTATATAGTTGAGGGACTTAATAGAACTCTTAGTATTTTAATAAACAGAAGATAGCAAATAATTAATAGTGGGGTGAGATTATTGTAAGAAGCTTAGTTTGGATAAGAAGGATAAGAAAGAATCATAACCATTAGATCTTCAATTAAATAAAGATTTATGGCTTAAAATTTCCCTGGGTAAATTAAAGAGAAAAAGTAAATAAAATAATAGAGGGAAGGGTATTTTTGACTTTTTTTTATCAAAATTCCTCTCATTTCTTAAACCTTCTTAACTCTTAGATACGATATTATTTTTTTTTTAAAATTACACCATAAAAACGAGCGTTTTTTATCTTTAAAACGCGTATAGTGAACATCATAGAGAAATCGTTAAATAAAAAATCAAACAGAAAGACCTATTACAACTTATAATACATAATAGAATTCATCATGATAATCATAAATTTTAACACATTAAAAAACCTGATAGAACTTATTACTATCGATCAGACTATTCGTAATGGGCGTTAACCCATCATTTTTCCCTTACATAACGCCCCATAGCGGCCCTGTGACTATCCCTAAGGCGCTACGTGCTCCAATTCTGCCAAGGGGCGTGAGGTGCATTGCCCGCGAAGAGGATGAAGGAAGTGAGTTTGGTAATGATTGCATGAGTTTTATAGGGCTTTATCCACTACACCATATTTTATAAGGGCTTTATGGAACTTTATGTTTCATGAACACTACACATTGTCTCATAAAAACTATTACAACTTATCCCTATCAAAATATAATTAATTAAGATGGGAGGTATGGTCCAAAATTCCCTTAAAGATAATTTTTTTAACCAATCACAAGAACCTATTATGGACACCATCACCAATGATTCTACAATCACCACAAATCCTCCTGTTACCAAAGTTTGCTAGTCAAATATTATTTATAAATCTTTGTATTTATTTATTGCTTTAATTTCTCCTCCTATTGCTTTTTGTACCGACTATATATAGTGGCCTTAGAGGAGGGGGTATGGTTGCCACAAGGCTTCCCAAGCCATGCTAACCAACCAATAACATTGCGACATGTCAAAATTGGCAAAATGGGCAAGGCTTTAAGCCACACCACATGGTATGGTTGTGGTGTGGCTTGGGGAAGCCACAGAAATTTAGTATATTTTTTTTAAAATTTTTAACAACTTTTAATAAACAAACAACTTTTATATAAAAAAACATACATTAGCATTACGAAATCAAACGTTACAATACTCGAAATTTAAAAAAAAAAACACGACTACAATTTAAAAAAAAAAACTAAAAGTTGCATTCCCAACCGTATTCCTCCGCTATCTCTCTTTTTTGTTGAAGAACAAGTGGAAGAAATTGAGGATCAACACTATTGTGTGGTTTCATGAAGTACTCGAGATCACTTTTCTTTTTTTCTTTACGTTCACGTTCTAGTTTGTTCTCGATCACTTTACGTTGAGCCTCCATTGTAGTTTTCACCGCATCGTACATCGCTTGCTTCTTTCCAAAGCTTTCGTCCCGAAGCTTTGCCTTAATCTCCATTTCTTTGATCCAATTGGCTTGAAAATCCGACATCATTTCCAACGCCTTTTCTGATGCCGAACTCCTTGCGGTGGACGAAGACTCGCCCGACTTCTTTTTCCCTTTATTTTTTGGGTATGTAAGGGTTGAGTCTTCATTTAGATCGGGCAATTGAGTCGACCCAACATCATTTGAAGTTGTGTAGTCCCCCGACTCGGACGTCTTCATCCTTTTACCCGGTTCCGGTATTTCACCAAGTACATTCTCAACCGGAGCCCACTTTGGATGGTCTTTTACCTCGACCCAGCACACCAAATGAGCAAACCCATATTTCTCGTATATTTCTTTATACAAGTTTTGGGCTTTCATCAAAATGTCCCCATCCGCACACCCACTTGCCCAAGTATTAGTCTTTTACAAAAAAAATAAACAAGTTAATAAATATATATATATATATATACATATATCGAGTTAGAAAAAAAATAAATGTATTTTTACCGCTTGAATGTAGAGCCCGTTGAAGTTCGACAACTTTGTGTTCAACTTCTTCCATTTCGAGTTTAGTTGATCCCTAGTTCGTTCACTAGGTGCACCCATCAAACCGTCAAAGTGGGTAAGAACTTTAGCCCAAAATGAATCTCGGGTTTGTTGATCCCCTTTTTTCCCATCCTCGGTACAATGAATATAAGCCTTCTTCCGACGTCCAATTTTTAGACGCACGTCTAGTAGGAAATTGACTTTTCTTCTTTGTAATCACTTGGACGTCTTCTTCCATGCCTTGAATATCCTCTTCTTCAACCGCAACTTCTTCTTCTTCAACTTCGATTTCTTCTTCAACTTCTTCTTCGGATTCGGTCTCGTTTTGACGTCTTGGCTCTCGAAATTGTGTGTTTTGGTAGATGAAGTTAGACGTCGGGAATTGATTCATTTGGGTAGAATGTGGAGGAAATAACTCCCCTTGAGCACCGAAACGTCCGGATAGAAGATCAATGTACGATTGATGGTTCATTTGAGTAGGGTGTGTTGTGAAAAACTCCGGTTGTGATTGGGGTGGAGGATTTGGATTGGATGGTTGACCGGCATTACGAACCTTCGGTTTAAATTTGGATTTTGGAGCGGTGGATTTTTTTGGGGGAGCGGGAGATTTTTTTCTTTGATCTATCCATGACCAAACAAGAAGAAGATAGGTGAAAGAAGAGAATGTGTGTAAAAAATGTTAGAATAGGTTAGTATTTATAGTGGTAATTAGTAAAAAAGAAAAAAAAATAGCCGTTAGGCTGTAACGGGCAAAAAGTAACGGTCGGATTTGGGAGGCTTTGGGCGGTTTCAAGAAACCGTGGAACCGAGCAATTTGGAGCCGCATGGGGGAGTCGGCCTCACACGGTATGGTTGGGGCGTGGAACCACACGGTTCAAGGTGAAGCCGGCCTTGGAGCCGCACACCATACCGTCCCCCTTATAATATTGTTTCAATACAATTTGAATTCACAAGTTTATAGAAGCCACATGAGAAAGAATGAAAACTACCCTTTAAGTAGTTTTTTCACAAGGTATGATCATCAAAACTACCCTAAAGGGTACTTGACAAAAATTTATTTGAAACTAAATTAATTTTTACAATAAAATGTTTTATCTTCTAAAATATAAATGAAACATTTTAAAAACATTTAACAAACATAAAATTAAAACACTCGTTAAAAATTCATAAAAAAATTACAAATTTCTAAATAATAACATCATAAATATAAAAAAACAACCACCACATAATTTTCTCCCATTTCGTTTCAAATTTGTTCATTATTTTCAAAGCATTCTCTGATCCCTTCGTAGAAGATTCGCCCGACTTCTTGATTCCTTTATGTGATGGGTGTGTCGGAATGGAATCCTCGTTTAAGTCGGGTAAATGACTCGACAATTGGCTAGAGCCAAAATCGTTAGATGTTGTGTACTCACCCGACTCCGAGGTCTTCGTTCTTTTTCCGGGTTCACTAACCCCACCAACTTGCGTTGAAGGGCCGCCCATTTAGGATGATCTTTTATAATTTTCCAAGCTTCAACATGATTAAATTCTTTTCTCGTAGATGTTTTAATAATCGGCCAATGCTTTCTGAAAAACATCTATATCCCCCGCACCACTAGCCCATTGATGTTCCTACATATATAAACGAAGCAAATTATATATATATTAAAAAAATAAATATAAATATACTTACCACTTGAATCACAAGGCCATTTAAGTTCATCAATTTCTTCTTTAACGTCTTCAATTCGTGTTTAATTGATGAATAGTTCGATCGGTAACGTGACCAACCAACCCGTTATAGTGTTCAAGAACTCGATTCCAAAAAGATTCCGACTTTTATTGGTCGCCAACCTTTTTATCTCCGGTTATATGAATGAATGACTTGGCCAAAATCATTTCTTGATCGGAATTCCAAGCCGTTCTATTCGTCCGATTCGAATATTTTTGCCGTTTTCTTCCCTTCTTTACTTAACTTGCATTGACCTCAAGTTCTTGGACATCTTCTTCCACCTCCTCCTCGTGTTCATCTTCTATCATCGCCTCCTCTACTTCTACATCTTCTTCTTCATCATCGTCTTCGGATTTTGGTACATGGATTGTTGTTGGTTTGTTAACGAATATTGGACTTGTGAAGAGTGTAACGGGAATGAATCGGGTTGGGGTCCATATTGACTGGAGAGTAAATCAACATACGGATGTTGTTGATAGAACGCCGGTTGTGAAGGTGGTTGTGGAGGCGGTTCTGTGTAGAAAATGGGTTGTGGAGGTGGTTGTGAACAGGGGCGAATTATACCTTATACCAGCGGTAACGCCGGTCACTGCTGATTTTTCGCCCAGAGGTACCGATTATATGTGTTTTACGAGGAATTTTTATATATATATTGTGTCGGTCACCACTAAATTTTATAACCCACCCCCGTAAACTTTAACAATGACCCAAACTAAAGAAAAAAATGTGAAGAAGAATATGAATAATTAAATCATTTACATAATATCCATTGTAGGAGAAGAAGAACACCGATGAAGACGATGATATAGCAAGTGAATATTTTGTGTGTGAGATAGAGATTGTGAGGTTAAAGTAATATTAAGTTATTGATTTATGTTGATTTATGTTGATATGTAGCCGGTTTTGACAAAGAGATTCTGTTAGATCATATATTTATGGATTGAATTGATTATAATTGATTTTGTATTAACTGTTGCCATATTTTCATTATTCTCCTTCCATCTGTACATATTCTTGTATATGGTAGCTAGCTTGATTGGCTTATCCATTTCTTAAATTAGTTTTGAACCCAAGTTCATTTTTCCTTACGTCTATCACTACTATACTAACACATTTATTCAATTTAGTTTTATCTAATAACTCTTTTATATTTGTAGGTTTTTAGACTAATTATTTTACTTGATGCCGTTCGAAATATTTTTTTTATTTTACTTGTTGGTTTATTTTTTACTTTTCTATTTTATTTACTCTATTTTCTAATTGGATGAGTGATAAAAACTTGAGAAATAATTGCTTTATAAAAGTTAGTTTAAAAAAGTTAGTTTAAAATAGTAATAATGTTTGAACCGACTCGACCCGGATTTGATATATTTTGTTTTTATTGATTGACCCGACCCGAATTCGTTATTTTTATATTTTTTTGACCTAACCCGTACCGGATCACAGATCCAAACATAGATTTCAAAACATAGCAATAGAAAATTTTTTAGTCAAGTAACTTTCAGTCACCCAAGAAAAGAAAATTTAAGCTCCGCCACTGGTTGTGAAAGTGGTGGCAGTTGTGAAGGAGGTAAAGAAAAAGATTGGCCAGTTGTTGTTCAAACTTTTGGTCGAGATATTTTTGTTGGAAGCGGGTGATTTCTTTTTCCTTGGATCTATATGAGAGTTTGTGAGAGTGATGGATGTAGAAATGTAGAAATATGGTAGAGATTGTGGTAGGAAATGTGGTAGAATAAAATCCTAAGATGCGTGTGAAGCATTGAAGCTATTAAGAATGCTAGGAGATCTACACGATTTTTCGATCAACTACTTAGAATGTCATTTTAAACTATAATTTTCTTATGTTTATTGCTATAACTTATCTTTTATATTATTTAAAAACTTTTCCTATTTATAGTTTTTTTCAAATGAGCCCATTTTTTTACTACAACATGGCCCCTAGCTATATCTACAAGACGAGCCCTCACACTAACATAGACGCTAGTAAAGTACTTGAACAATTAATTTATAAATTATCTTATAGAATTGAAGGTTTAATTGAAGGTTTAATTAAAGGTCATAAAGTAACGTAAATATGAAATTATATATATACAATAATAAAAACAAGTTTGAGAATTTAGTTATATAAAAATTGATTGTTACATAATTATGTATTTTAAAAAAAAATCATTCTTAATTTCTTATTCAGTTAGTGTTTAGCACTCAATCACATAATTAGTAAATATAATTCTACCACTTTCATCCATTTTTTCAAATCTCCTATTTTGGTCCGTGTGGTTTCCGTTTCTTACCGTTTCAGTCCACTTGATTAACGTTAGTAAAGTTCCGTTAAACATTTGTGAATTAACTAAAATACCCTCAAATCCTCAAAATAATAAGGGTAAATTACTGCTAATGTTCAACCGTCATCGCCATTTTCAGCCAAAATCAACAAAACCCATTTCAAAAATCGCTAATTTCGTTTGTAAATTTACCGATTTCATTCGGATCTTTCACTTCATAAAGCTGCAATCAATGGTCCAGCAAATTTATGTTCATCGTCAACGACACTCCGTACGTATTTACGTCGTCTTTTTTGAGTTTTTCATTTGGGGTTTCGTGTTTCTAACGTGGGTTGGTTAAAAAAATTGAATCTTGAATTCAAATTTCAAGTATAAAGCGGGTCGAAATCTCAAATTGAATCTTGAATCTTGAGTTTTTTATTTGGGTTTCGATTTTGTGACGTGGGTTGGTGAAAAAAATTGAACCTTGAATTGCAGATTTCAAGTATAATAGCGGTCAGATTCTGTACTGCAAATCGGATTATGATAGCTGCAACACGAGGTATCGATTTCGAACTTGATTTTTACAAACCCAGAAATAAGAAAGAATTTTAAGGGTGTCGTTGAGATCTCCTTAACTTCCTGCTGTATATACAATTTTTACTTTCTTTCTCCATCGCTTCCCCGTCGTTTCTTCAATCGCCTATCATTTTTATTTTGATTATTCTGGTAGTGAACATGAAGCTCTAAAATTGGTAAACATGAGCTTTTAAACAGCAGCCGTCACAGTCTCCGCAAAATATTGGTAATTAAAAAATTTCTTGCTATCGCGAGTTGAACCCAAAATATCCTAACCAACTAGACTTCACGGAAGTTGCTTATTAATAACTTATCGATGTATTTAAGTAGTAAGTTCGTGGTGGATGCCAAACTACTTCCTTTATGTTTCATGGTCATGCTTTCTTTTTTACTTGCACTCTTGTTTATGGAATCCTAGTTTTTGTGTTTAATAAAAGCTTGATGTTCAAAATACAAGAGTAAACTACTGTTTTGTTTTCGTCAATGAGGTTTGGTCAAAATCTCGGTTTTAGTCTAATACTCTAAAATTGCGAGTTCAGTCAAATAGTTTGATATTTTACCTCGCTTTTAGTCCAGTTTACTAACTCTATTAGTTTTTCTGTTAAATCTTTAACTTTATATAAAAAAAATCAACAAAGTGTTTGTCGTTCTTTCTCTCACCCCTCTCTTTAGGAATAACTTTTGGCATACAATATTGATTCATGTAACAACATAATCAAAATCGAATCCACGATGAATCATTGAGTGAAGAAACAATTTGAATTCATTCCTACTTGGTGAATTTTTTGCGACAAATGTCGTGATTTTATGAATATGATGTTTGCACCTATTACATAGAGTGGATGGGACTAGTGCGTTGAACGATCTTTTATTCTGATTTTGTTCACTGATGGAGCTTATTGTAATGCTAAATGATGCAAAATAGTTCACTGATTTTTTCCCTTTCTTTCGCTTTGAAAACTGCAGATACGAGCTTGAAGTAGTTCGAATTTGAGTTTTGATATCTGTTAAAATGTTAAATCAACTTGTAAGGGTGAAAGTAATGGGATCGGGAGAGGGGGATCGGGGGTCTTCGGTGGCTTCGGTGGTCTCGGGAACACCACTGCGTGGTGGTCGGGATCACCGATCGGGAGTGGGGCTGGGGTACCGACGCCGAGAAGAAAACAACACGGGGAGGTAGCCGTTGGAGTGGGCCCCCCCCCCCACCAACGGTTACTTCCCTTTTTTTTAAAAAAATTTAATTTTTTTTTTAACTTTTTACCACCTCCCACCTATTTAAACCCCACCATTCAACCCCTTTTCACACCAAACTTCTACTTCTTCTCTCTAAATTTTATAAAAACTTCAACCTCTCTCAATATTTTATAAAATCTCCAACTTCCTTTTAATTTTTACCATGTCGAACTTCAACGATTTCTTTTCCAGCTACAACCCTTCCGATCAACAACCTCCCACCTCTCAACAAAACCCATTTGGAAGTGCCGGTTACGTACCGACGATGGCGGATTCCCCGGCCGGTTGGGAATTTGATTATCTTCGTACCGACGATTTTCCCCAATTCCAAAACACCCAAACCCACCAAACCGATTCACAAGAAGAAATTGTCATGGAAACTCAACCCACCCAACCCGCTCAAACAAAAAGGAAGAAGCATACCGTCAAACGAAATAAGAAGACGGGTCAAACGTCTCAACCCGACGACCGACAAAAAAGGGTTCCTACTCCTTGGACGGTCAAAGAAGAAGTGGCGTTGGCGAGATGTTGGGTCGATGTCTCGGAGAGTTCGATTGCGGGTAAAATATATATTTTATAACTTGTTTTTTTTTTTAAAGTTTACTAACATTTTTTAAAGTTTACTAACAAATTTTTTTTACTTTTTTTTAATTTTAGGAGACGCCCAAAGTAGGGAATCGTTTTGGAACAAAATTACCGCAAATTGGCATCAATTGTTACATTATCCTCCACCCAACTTCAAAGAGGGTTTTGAACATACCTTTGTTCGCACCAAGCATCAATTGTACTCGAAGTGGGGCGACATGAACAAGAAGGTCACCAAGTTCAACAACACCTACATCCACATTTTGGGTAATCGAAAGAGTGGGCAAAACGAAGAAGACGTTATGAGGGCGGCCCATCATCGATTCAAACTAGAAAACAAGGGCGCTTTCGACAAGTTGGAGGTTTGGGATGTGGTGAAAGTTTCTCAAAAATGGCGAGGGGCATTTACGGTGGACGATGGTTGCTATAGTGACGACCAAGGTGCTTCTAAAAGAAGCAAAACATCCGATTCAAATCGGAGCTTCAACACCGATAGTCCATCGCAAGCCCAATCCATTCCTTTCGATCTCAACCTCGGTGTAGGTGGATCGTCTCCCAAGAGCCCAACCCAAGAACCACTTCCGATGGGTACCCAAAAGGCTAAACGCTTAGCAAAAGAAAAAGCAAAAGGAAAAGGAAAAGCGTCTTCGAGTGGAGCTTACCATGAAGAGTTTCAAACGTTTAACGAGTATCAACGGGAAAAGATCGAACTTCAACGACAAGCTCGAGAACAACGAACGAAAGAACTCGAAATACTTGAACGCGAGCAAATGTGTCGTGAGCTCGATAGGGTTGAAAAGGACCAAAGCGAGGAGGCTAAATCCATCGCTCAAAAAATTCGAGCCAAACTCTTCGCGTGTTATAAGTAGTTTTTTTTTTTAATTTGTAAGTTTAGGATTTAATAAGTAATTTTAGGATTAAATAAGTAATTTTAGGAGTTTTTTTTTTTGTAATGTTAGGATTTAATTTTTATTTATAAAATGTATTTGTTTTTATTAATATTTTATTTTAAATATTTTATTATAAAAAAGTGATTGGGGAAATGGGGAAATGGGGAAACCATTACTCACAAATTTGGGAAAAATGGGAAGGGGTGGGGAATGATGAGGTGGCACCAAAAATGGATTGGGGAAATGGGGAAATGGGGAATGTATTACTTTTACCCTAAATATGGGGATAATAGGAGAAATTAGGCTCAGATCTAAATAAGTAGTCTGAGAAAGATGATGATATTGTAGTATCTGTATTTCGATTGTGATTCAACTTCATTTATGCTCGTAAACATTATCGTTTTTGGAGATCTTTATCATTTTCTTGGGTTTTTTCAAAGAGTTTGATAATCAATATCATAGACTCGTATGAGAACTCATGGTGATTCATTAATAAAATGGAGTGATTTAATTGAGGGGTAAATAGATTTTGAAAATGTGTGATTTGATTAGAGATAAATAGGATGATTGAATGATCGAATCACCTTCATCAAGTCGACCAGGACGAGTGTGAAGACAATGAGGGGAATATGGGGGCTGATTTTTTTAGGGTTTGAAACTTTTTTTTATATTTATTTATTAATATGTTACACAAACAGTCCACTATTCAAGAAATTTACATAATTAGTCCCTAAAATATATATTGGCCTAAGGGTAGTTTGGTCTTTTTATATAGATTTAATGTATAAAATAGATGGGGTTAGTAAGTTGGACTGAAAGTGAAATATATGTCAAACTAAAACCAAAATTTAAACCAAACCTTACACTGTGTTCCCGAGTTCACTTAATGAGGGAAGGAAGGGAAAGGGAAGGAAATGAAAAAAATATTGTGTTCCTAAGTTTCACTTAAGAAGGGAAAGGAAAAGAAAATAAAATAATTCGTGTTCCCGAGTTTTATTTAAGGAGGGAAAGGGAGGGAAGTGGAAGGAATGTTAAGCCAATTTTCAGTGTTTTTCTTTCCTTCTGATTTGGAAGGATTCGGAAGGAAATTGATCACTCCCTTTCTTTTCCTTTCCTTTAGTAAACTCGGAAACTGAGCGTTAAGGAAGGACGAAAACGGTAGTTTACTGGAAAAAAAATTAACTATTAAGTATTTTGTTTTTTATGAATAAGTAAATTATTATATATTAGTTACTAGGTTTGTAACCCGTGTATACACGGGACGACGTGGAATCAATTAAACACAAACGTGACATAAAGAATTATGTACGATGAACTTGTTATGTAAATTTGACTTGTCATTAAAGAACCTTCATTGTATAACGAAATAAGTCATTAAACTTAAGTTAAGAAGAATTGTAGACGGGTTTCGACATGATAGGGTACAAAAGAATATAGTTGCATGTATTTGTTTTGTATTTGAAAAATGTTGACATTGATTTTTAAAATACAGACATAACGTAATACGACATGGGAAGAATGAGTCAGATGTCTTTGTAACATTTATAATATGGAATAGATATAAATAAGATTAAATATGAAGACGCAAGAGAGTACCACGAATTATCATCACATACATACTTGATCATGCCAACCACAATAACCTATTTTCCTGCAACATGTATACGTATTTATTATACTTTCATGTGATATTCTAAAATAATGAAGTAAAAAAGCGTTTAAATGTACCATGCTCACGTCAATAATTTCAATAATACTGAGGAAATCATTTCTCACGAGAGATTTATCTTTCAGCGAATACATAATGGTATAAAGCGATATCTCTAGAAGTTATAAAACTATAACTTAGAGTAGTGTGAATACAATAAATATATTTTCTCTATTTCCACAAAATTCATATATAGTTACAAATTATTATTATTAATCGAAAACACACAGTAAATATGAAAAAAAGAAGATGGACAATCATAAAATATATCCCATGGTAGATCAAGATTATTGTATCACAAGGGTCACTAAGAATACCTAATCAAATATTTCGAACACTTAATAGGTTTATTTTTTCTGTATTCTGAACCTCATTTTTGTTTATTCCTGAATGTTCATGTTAATTAATTATTTCTTTTTGTGTTCTAAATCTCATAACATACTTGTTTTCATATTGATTCACAATCCACTAAATGATGTTTTAGCATTCCAAATACAGCTAAACTACAATATAATAATTTTCCTATTTGCTCTAATAATAATTTTTAATATTGCGTTTTTAAGTTATATTTGTTCCTTTTAAGCTTATTGTTGATTAGTTTATTTCGGACCTAATTGACCCGTTTTATATTCAGGTAATGTTTAAGATTTGACCCGTTCGAGCAAATTGATGTGTTCTAAGATAAAGTAAATAAAGTGTCAAGTAGAGAATTGTTGTATTTGAGAATCATATGGTTGACTTTTTTAGAACATTCACAGCCCGTTTAGTATAATTTATGTGAGTGTAGTACTTGAAATTTAAGGTTTAGTTGTAAGTGGTTGCGAGTAGAGAAAAGAGAAAAGATATTGAAAATCTGTATATTTAACAAAAAAACTATAAATTCTGTAAAATTTAAGGTATGGTTGTGAGTAGAATAGAAATAAAATAGTATAAAAATTTATTATTTAATTATGGTTGTAAGTGAAAGAGAGAAAAAAAAATAATAATAAAAGTATAAATTATAAGGATATGGATAAAGAATGAGATGTGAGTGCTCTTACAAGATTATTCATTCCTCTTTTTTTTTTTTTTTTTTGACTTTTGTAATAGGGATGTCATCAAACTGTGAAATCGGTGTGTTTATGTAGGCATTTGCATTTCTTTTCTTTTTATTATTAATTTATTATTAAAGAAGACGGTATCCCGCTAAACTTTATTAATAACAAAAAGTATATGTACACCTAAATGGCAATGAGAATACCGGGATATACCCCAAGGACTAACTCATCCCAAACTGGTTTTAGCCTAACAAAATGGAATAAATATATACCCCAAGGACTAACTCATCCCTGCAAAAAACAAACAAAAACCACAAGACAAGAAATAGAATCAACCAAAAAATCCAACAACAGCAGCAGTGATCATACAACACCATCCTCAAGCCATCTGCATCACTCCAAACTCCATAGCATATCCAAATCTCCCAACTCTGAGCAAAGCTATCCAGCCTAACTATGTTCCAATTGGTAATCCATCTATCATAATAAGAGTACAGACCACTGAGCACGTCCCAACACATCCCAAAAGCATACCCAAAATGACTCCTTAAAGTTATACAAATCAAATGAAAAGCCACTAAATGTCTCAACTATTAGTAACTGTGCTCTTTGTGCAAAATATGGGCCAATTGATCAATTTACAATGGTATTTATCCACAAATGCTTAAACTAAACCACTAAATGCAATCGTAAGAAATCACCATACATGTTACTACGCCTATCGCCTTCAGAACCATAAAGCCATTAAAACCCTAAACTAAGATTCGCAATAATAAAAAAAAAACCACGAAATTGCAACCAGAAAATAATAGTTCATGAGAATGGGATTTTTTACTCGCGTTAGGATCAAAATCAGTATTGCAAATTGGTGATTTTGCCGCAGTTGACAAGGCATCAAAGGAGGTGATAATAGGCTAACACATATAACAAATAACCTAAAGGTTGTGAGATTAGCTGAGATTAGAGTTTGAATACGGTGGTTATCTTCATTATGCACACATACGAACATGCAAATTACTCTTTTCCCAAGAAGTTACATTGTTTCAAACAACACAATTCAAAATTTAAAATACTTGTTGCAATGTCTAAATACACTAAAATCTTAAAATGCATAAAGGATAAAAACAATTAATCACAATACAAACATAGAGTCATCATATTCTATCACATAACCAAAACGAATCCAAATGCCAAATGTACCCACAAGCAGCAAACTAAACCTTGCATCCAATCAACATAATGGGTTGAATAAAATCATTAGTAAACTCAAAACAGACACTCATGCTCAAATGTTGTTTGAACTATATACTACTAATCTTTCATTTCCTTGGATCTATTTTGCAGGTTTTGCAACCTTACTCAACCGGTTATCAAAGTAATCAAATAGTGAACAGATTCAGAAACTGTACGACAAACCTACGAATAACATATCATCAATTAAATCGTAACTCAGCCTCAAGTTTTAACATATTTATGACGATCTAATTCATATGGAATTTCAAAAAATACACATGTGATTGTTACCCTAACTTATAAGCAGTTACAATCTCAGCTTGAGAAACGAGATGGTGCAGATTAACATTAACATATAACACCCAAAAGAAACAAACTTCGTAGAAGGAGAGTGCCGCACAAAATAATTCAAAGGTGCCGAACAAAAACATTCAATGTAAATCTCCTTGATTTACTTTTAGGTATTAGCAAATCAGGATATAGTTAACTGATCACACCTTAAAATACATCAAAGGAAGCCACAAATCAGAAATCAAAAGCTAACTCAACATAAACACCAACATACATATAAACATTAAACAACATCGGATCGTTATAACAGAAAGGTTATAACTCAACATAAATTACAACCCATAATATGCATCAAATAAAATCAAAGATGTACCAGAAGAAAGTAGTTTTTAAGTTAATCAATAAATACAAAGGGGGCAGAAAGGAAATGAAAAATTAGGGTTTAAAGTTATGATTACTCACCAAAGAAAGGGGATTGAAGAAATACAACCAGAAAACAAAGAAACGGATTGAACTAACCTTCAAAAGTAGGGCTCCTAGAATTGGAGCGCGGGTTGGGTTAGGAGGGCGAGACGAACGCGGGTCTTACTTAACAAAATGATTTAGGATGCCAAACTTAAACCTCCTGCTATTTAACTCTAAAATTGAAAGGGCAATTGAATTCACAATAGGAAACGCCTTAATTGAAGGGGAGAAGAAGCGTCGATTCAAATTCTGTGAAGAAAGGAGGCGAAAGTTTGAGATTTCGAAGCGTTAGGGATTGAATGTAGAAGCAATAAGGGAGAGACGATAATCTGAACCTGAAGCAATTAATTGAAGGGGGAAGCAAGATGATGCTGATGGATGAGTATTGGCGGGCAGATGGATGAGAATCGGCGGGAAACGGAAGACGTGGTATACCTAAGAGCAAGACACGTGGTGAGAAACTTCTTCACTTATTAAAGTAGTAGATTTATCAAATCGACGTTTTCACTTGGTGGGCTTACGAATTTGTATTAAATAAATGTTATAGAGTTATTAATAGGTCCATAAAGATAAGAAATTGTCAATAAGATACAAAACATATTCGACCCGAATCGAATTGACTAAACCGGAAATTTTAACATTTAATGGTTTGAATTCTGACCATCGAAAAAATAAACCTACATAAAAAAAAATCTCGGGTCCACCCCTCCTTTTGATGATGCCGATGGTGAGAGGCGGAGACGATGGTGGTGGTGGTGGTTCCGAACCGTCGATGGTCACACCATTGCTCCGTAGACCGTCCTTAGGTTATCTTAATGAATGCTATTGAGTGATAGGTGTGCTGTCTGTTATCAGGGGCAGAACTAGAAAAAATTTTGAGTTCCACAATTTTTTTTACGGATTCACTATCTATAGATATTTCAGTTTCATAGAAACATACATAAAGAAATTTGGTCCGGGTCGGTTTGGTCACATAAGACAAATACGACACAAAAACTTAAAATTAAGGTTTATTGGATTTTATTAATCCAAGTTATTACCAATTGGCCAATATTAATCCCAATTTTAAAATTGGCCCACATTAATCCCAATTATTAAGGTGTTGGATTTCATTGGACCCCGAAGAAAATTTTTTGAGTAAAATCCCTAACGGAGTTAAGGAAAATGTAAAGGGGGTCCAATGAAATCCAACACATTAATAATCATTGGACCCCGAAGGGAATTTTTTGAGTAAAATCCCTAACAA
>JBCNJP010000015.1:14106861-14213330 GCA_039602395.1 Deinandra increscens subsp. villosa | reverse complement strand
CGGTCAGTTAGTCGGGCCAGGAGGTGGGGCGTGTTGAGACAGTCCGGTCAGTTAGTTCGGATGACGGGGGCATGGCGGGCCAGTCTAGTAGGTTCGGTCGTTTGGTTGGTTCGGGTGTCGGAACGATCCGGTCGGCCGGGTCAGGAGGCAGCTCCTGTCGGCCCGAGCCGGTCAAGATGGCTATACAGTGACACTAGTCGGTCCCAAAGGGTTGGATAGAATGACGAGATTCTCTAGTTTGAATGTGAAATCTTTCTAAGTAGGAAGAAATATGAAATCAATCAGATGATGGAATTTTATAGATTTTAATCAAATTCTAATTTAAGTTATTTTAGTAACCAAGCAACATTGAAAATCGATTTCCAATTCCAATTCTAACAAATTCCACAAATAAAATACATTATAAAATGTAACTTAAATACCAATTTCATTGAAATCCCACAAAATCTTATAAACAATGGATAGTTACTAACATAAAGTAAAATAAATAATTTTGTGATGGGGGATAAATAAATCAAGGGAAACTTAGTACCATAAATATAGTTATATAACAAATAATAATATTGTGTTAGGTTTATTAGGAATAATAACCTTGTTGCTCTAATTGTCTCACGCCACATGACGATCTTGATAGATGTCATGTGACACGTATAATTATTTTTTTAATTTCTTTTTCACTTGTTTATTATCTAACTGTAAAAATTTAAAAGATGTTCTGTTGTTCTAATAGGTATAATCGTATCTGTTTAGTTAGCAAATGAGTTTGTATTGAGTTGATGGTGTAATAGTTATAGTAGTGTAACATAGATTTTCTTTATCTTTCTATTTATAATCTCAACGAATTTTGCAATAGAGTTTGTGATATAATAAGTAAAGTCATGTAACATAGTTTTTTAGTCATAAACTTAATACTTTAAGCATTTGTGTCGTTACACGTTTTTAATATCTGTTTTCTTTACATAACGTTATAGCAATGAAATTGTTTTGTGCGACTGCGCTATACTGCGGCATCACACGGGTAGTAAAATCTAGTTACTTATTGAAAACGCTATAAATTATGTGTTGACTAATATTAATTAATCAAATATCTTCTTTTCTTTTCTTTCACAATTAGTGAATGCACACTTCGTTTGTTTCTTGAACTAATTAAACGTTAGTGTGAATGTTCCTTCTAAGATATGTGACGCAATATAATTGAGGGGAATGGAAATTAAGCCCTAGTAGTTAGTGCACTGATGATTTTGTTCACTTTTGGTTTACAACATCTCCCAAGCTTTATTCAGACTGAGTTCATTGTTGTAAAATTCGTCTGAGGCAACCGTGTACGTACTCCCTGACTATTCCCCGAGTATTCTCCGTCTACGCCTAGTACTCCCCATATTCCTCAAGTACGCCTCCGACTTGGCGAGTACTTACAACGTACCCCTAATCGACCGCTCGGGAGCGTCTAGCGACTTTTGCAACTATAAGATAGACCATAAACAGCTTGATCACAACAAATGTGTGTACATGTAGGAGTCGTTCGGATGGGGCTTTTTTTTGCAACTTTAAGATTGACCATAAACAGCTTGATCACAACAAATGTGTGTACATGTAGGAGTCGTTCGGATGGGGCTTTTGGTTGATCAGGTGTCGATATTCAAATGTAATAATTGTATAGGTAGGGGCGTAGGGCCCACATGTACACACGCGGCGTACTAATATATGTACATTTTTGTAGTAAAAGTAGGTGATGACGTGTAAATATAAAGTTATTTCGAAAAAGATGTGGTGTTAGAGTTAAAGTAAATGATTTCAACTGATAACGAGTTTGTTGATATTTTTTTGTTATGTTTAGTATTAAAGATGATCTTATATGTGCACGGCATAGTTGATGTCTTTGCCCATATCTAAAATAAGCATTGTCTAAAGGTAATGCATCTAAGATGATCATCGTGATAAATACCAAATTAACTAAAATCTAGAAGTTTTCTTTGTTCGTTGTGGAGGTTTTAGCTAGCCTAATTCTTAGATCAGTTTCGTGGTAGAAAGTTTCCTTCGGTCGAAAGTAAGTTTTGATCGAAAGTTTTGAGCGAACGCATTCTGGTCGAAAGTTCCAGGGGGGAACTTTTCAGGAAAGTTTTCAGACTTGTTTTATCAGCTACTATCCATAAAGCGTGAAGTTTAAGATAGAAAAGTTTAACATGTATGATTTTGGGTTTTGAAAGATGCAGATCGAAGATATCCTTTATTAGGTGGACTTATACCAGACATTAGATCGAGGGAATGAAACCTGAAAAGATAAATGATGTAGAATGGACGATTCTGGACATAATAGCTTTATAAATAGTCAGACTGTCATTGAAAAAGTGTGTTACGTTCAACATCGTAAATTAATTAGACGACTACGCATGGTTTAAGAATATATACAGAAACCTCAGCGCTGAACAAGGTGTTTTTTAGAACAAGATGTTTTTTATTAGACAATTATTTGTTTTCTTCATTTTTTTCAAATACATGTTTGAAGATGATAAACTTAAGGGTTAGTTAAGCTAATGAAAATGACCATTGACCATATATAAATTGACAAAATAGCCGTTGACCAAACTTTTTATTAAAATGTCACACCAATAGGATATTGACATGTCATTTATTTTTGTATATATTCTCCGGTCCTATTCTCTATTTCATATAATCATTCTCTATTTTCTAAAATCATTCGTCAATTTGAAGAGTATTCTCCAAACCTATTCGTCGGAATTCTTAATAAAATATTTAGAAAATTAGGTATTCTCCAACCCTATTCGCCAAATATGAAATTTATTCGCCATAATAATTTTTTTTTAAGAAATTACGTTTTAAATCTTTATTTTTAAATGTTGTTTAAATCTTTAATGTTTTAAATTTATAACTCATTGGACTTTGTTTTTTTAAATGCAATTTAACAGATTAACTTAAAGTCGAACTTTTCTTTTAACAATTTAACTTATCTTTATTGAAATTTTAACAGATAAACTTATAATTATAAACTTGAAAGATTTTTTTTTATATTTTCTCAAATATTTAAAAATCGTCAATGTCTTCAAAGTAAAGCCCCTACATATTTTTTATTTTTATACTATTATTTACAGTGGGCAACTGTGGGTTCGTGAAAATAAAAACATTATGGTTTTTGACTTTTAACGGTTAAACTTATTTTTGTTTGTTTTTTAAAGTATTATTATATTTTTTAAAAATATTTGAATTTTTACTTGAATCTCAAACCTCAGCACAATATTCTTCTCAAACCTCAAACTTCTCTCGACATACAAATCAATTGCATATGTAATGTTTTACTCCTTATTTTTTTTCTGTAACTAATACCTAAAAAATCTATACTATTTATCACAATCTATACTTTTATTTTGAGATTTTTATTTGGATATATTTTTAACAAATAATCTTATGTTTTTTATAATTTTTTTCTAATATTTAAAATTCATCACATTCTTTATTTCTAATATTTTAAAAACTCAGTTTTAAATTTTATTTAGAAAAAGAAACTTTTTCATAAATTTTATAAGTTTAAAGACTTTTTTAACTCAAACTTTTTAAAATTTTATATAATTGCTTGCACTTTCTCTCCTATTACAAAACTCTATTTATTTGAGCTCTTCTTTTTACAATTTTTTTAACCAATCAGTTAAAATATTATCTTCAACTTTCATTATTTTTTAAGAGTTATAGAAAGTCCATTACGAGACTTAGTTGCTTTTTCAAAAGCAGCTCTGTTTTTAATAGAACTTAGGTTAAAATGTTCAGAAAAAAAAAGTTATAAAATATTGCGTAGTTAGATTCTTTTAAAAAAATTATTAAATATAAAGTATTAAGTAAAAGTATATTAATGGGCTTAATTAATTAAAGAGATAAAAGTAAAAATAAAAAATATCTAAAGTACAATGCCATTCGCCATATAGTCATATATTGTTGCTATTCGCTTGATTCATTCTCTAAAAGAGAATTCAAAGGTCATTTTGAAGAATTGAGTAGTCAATGGCTACTTTGTCAATTTATATATGGTCAGTCGTCATTTTTATAATTTTTAGCCTTAGTCTAACTAGGTAGGGTATTGCAGATGCGTGCCATTGGCTGTTGTTATGTTAATTGGAACTTGAAATTATCTCTGATCATCCTTGTTAAAACCCATGAAAAGATAACTAAACTGTGCACTGAGAACCAACAGAATTGACAATTCACATCACAAACCACTCTGCAACTACCTTCATACTCTCTCTCTCTCTGCAAGTGAGGCTCTTACTGTTCATATCAGTGACTATGATGAACTAAGTAACATCAAGAAGTAATTAATGGTCGGATTCATCATTCAAGTGAAGCTAATATCATCATTTTGTTTGTAGCTAGCTATATGAAATTTGACTAAAAATGCCTTGTAAATTTCTTGGACAAATGATGTTCTCGTTAAAGTCAGATGTTGTTCATTTAGTCAAATGCAGAAGAGGGACTGTGGGACAACACCTTTGTGATGTCTACATCACATTAGCTGCATGAAGAACATCTTAGCAACTGAACAGGATAACAGTAGGGAAAATTACTGCAGTAACCATTGACTGAAATTCAATTAACAAAATGGCCTTTGACCAAGTCTTTTACCAAAATATCAGACCAATAGCAATATGACACGTCAGCTTTTTTTTGTTATATTCGCCAGGTCTATTCTCCATTACATAGATTCATTCTCCATTTCATAAAATTACACGCCAATTTGAACCACATTCTCCAAACCTATTCGCCATTTTTCATAATAAAATATTCAAAAAAATTGCTATTCTCCAACCCTATTCTCCCATTATGGGATCTATTCGCCAGTTTTTATTTTTTTATTAAAATATGTTTTAAACTTAAAATTGTATTTTTAACAAGTTAAATTATTTTATTTTCATGTTAAGTTAATTTTTTGTAAATTAGTTCATTTTAATGTTTATATTTTAAACTTAAATATTAATTTAAATTATTGTAAAATTTAAAAAAATTAATTTATAAATTTTTCTTACAATTTATTTTATAAAGTTTCTATTATAACAAGTAATTAGTTGAATATTTATTTGAAATTTAATTTTATTTATACTTTTCGTCACAAACTTTTATAATTAAAAAATAAATAACATAAAAAAAAGTTAATTTAGAAAAGGCCCTACATATTTTCCTATATATATATCCCCTCCTCCCACCATCTCAAACCTCAAACACAAAACTTCATCTCAAACCTCATACTTAGCAAAATATTCATCTTAAAACCTCCAACCTCAAACCCGTTTCCGTTGACACAAAGTAGTAATATTTAATGAGTGTGTGACGGTGTAGACATTTCCGGTGGAGTCGAGGATAAATATTTTGAAGTTCCCACACCGGCGGAGGCGGAGTGGGTTTTCGAGAAATGATTTTTATGTGTTGCTAGAAACTCTCTTCGTCTCTACCAGTTTCAACACATCAAAATCCTTGCTCGAAAACTCTCTTCGTCTCTACCAGTGTTTCAACTCTCAAATTATTCATTGTCTACGACACCGGAAACGTCTACTGCTTCACACGCTCCTAAAATATTAAACTACGTTTTATTGAAGAAGTACTGATTCGGGTATTTTATAAAATAATGTTACTATATTTATGAAACGTCTCTTAATATTAGTCCTAAAATATTACTTTTTTAGTGTGGCGAATGTATTCGGGCGATTTTTTTTTATTTGGCGAATGTACTTTATCGAATAAAATAATTGGACTGTCCTGGCGAATGTACTGGCTGTCCTGGCGAATGTACTGGCTGTCCTATGGCGAATGGCGAATGGCGAATGGCGAATGGCGAATGGAGAATGACGAGTGAGAAGACTGGCGAATGGAGAATATGGTAGTTGGGGCTGTGTAATTTGTTTGTTTTTTGTATTAATTGTAACTTTGCATACTAATTTTTCTATAAATCCCATCACAAAATCTGTAATATTACCTCCACATCTTCCAGTATATTCATATCTTTTCAAAAATTCCAAAATCAGTTCATATTCTTAGGATCGAAACTTGTGTAAGGTCTATATAAAATTAAACTTTGTACTTGGCCCATTTAATATAATAACTCACATTCGCTATATCAGTTCATATTCGCCGATCCCATTCGCTTAAAGAGTTCATATTCGCTGAATTTCTACATTCGCTGATGTCATTCGCTAAAAAAATTAGGTCCCACATGTTTGAAATGTTGTCAGCTTTTGAGTCTATTCTCTAGTTCCATTCGCTATTATGGAATATATTCGCCAAAAATTTAGTCAAAGGCCATTTTGTTAAAAGACTTGGTCAAAGGCCATTATGTTAATTGAATTTCAGTCAATGGTTACTGTAGTAATTTTCCCATAACAGTAATGAAACTTTTTGCAGTTCAAAAAAATTTTAAAAAAATGAAGACAGATAATAACAAGAAAAGATTTTGAGTTGGGTGTCAACAACATATATAAGTAAATCTTATAAATAGAATCATCAACTTCTCAAATGAACTAAGAACATTTGTTCTAACTAAATAAATATTAATCCAACATGACACATAATTAAGGAAACCAGACCGTATCTTCCTAATTTAAGGATTGTAGAGCGCGGACTTAGCGACATTGATATTGATATTAATAGGGGATGATTGCAAACTAGCAAAATTGTAGATAAAATTTAATGATATTGTTTTCTACGATGATAAACAAACAAATGTACAATACTTATAGCAAAGGTATATATATAGGCGGGTTTGGGGAGGTTAGAATGGTGGCAAATGTTTCCTCTCCCAGAGAATAGAAAGAAAGGTTACCGTCTTTAAAACACCAGACTCCAAGTAAAACATTGTCTTGATCGACAAGTAAAGTTTAGTATCTAGATAACATAATAACATATAACATAAAGTGTGACAGATGAAATCACACAACAAACAAAAAAAAAGTTCTAGCAAATTAATAATTAGGTAGCCTGCTGAATCGCGAAATTTGTGTGACTATTTTGTTAATCATTAAGATCCATTTTTGGTGTTTTTGTAATAATAATGCGTGTTAATAGTATTGGTTATAAAAGATATATAAACTTATATTTTATCTTAAAAACTTTAAGCATTCGATCATAACAATCTCAATAGATAGTTATAAAATTGCTTCAATTCAAGCATAAAACACTACATATATGTTGGAAAGAAAGACGTTTGAGTCCTTGAAAACAACTCTGGTTCTATGTTCTAACATACAAGTACCTTGACACGGATAACCCAAAATGTAAAATTAGGGATCATATTTCAAGACAAATATAAAATTGCTTCAATTCAAGCATAAAACCTCCACCAGTTGATGCATTAAAAGTTTAGATGTTTGGGAATCAAAACAAAACCCACTAGCTACCAGGATATAAATGCTAGTTTAAGAACATTGACACAATTAATTCAGGTTGTACCCTAGTATTTCAAACTTCAAAATTTGCCTGAACCAAAAGAATGAATTCTTATAAATTGATTGCATATATCTTATGTGACCTTGATAGCTAGCTTGCTTGTCAAAAAACAAACACAAGTAATCATAACCATGTGGGATAATTAGTTATTAATAATAAGCACATATGCATGGACTTACATCCTCACAACATGCATCAATCCTTGTCCACCAAACAAGTTACCTATGGATATATGTGGATCCCTATATAGATCAATCTTTATTGCTGCCTGAGTGCTTGTTGGCAGCTGACCAGGACCTGCATCATCATGAATAACAAAATCAATAGTAGTCCAATTACATGTTTTAAGCTGATATTTTGGGATCCATATATCTACTTCCACATCATCTCCAATCTAATCACACACCAGTACCTTCGGATGATAATCATCCGCAATTCACACGCGGACGCCTAACGGATGGCATATTCAGACAGCCATCCGTCAGGCGTCCGCGTGTGAATTGATGTAGGGATGGTGTAGGATAACATTTTCTGGTGTGGAAATAGCACCCTCGATCCGATCCGTGTTTTAATACTACTGTACCTCCAATCGATCTAAATCGTTGTATAGTCATCCGGTTGCTCATAATTAAAGATTTGTAAACTTAGGTAAACCTGTGAACTTGGAGCTCGAAGCATTCGCATTTGACACGGAAAGATTGTACTTATAACTATACAACATAGAGATCTTGTCTACGTTAATCGACTCCGCAATCTCGTCATCATCATAACCATTTTGCAATCCAACCAAGTTCCAAAAGCTTGATTGGAGTGTTAGATTTGAAGAACAGCAGTCAACATGAACACTCTTGGACTTGTTACCAAGTTTTTTAATACTCAGCTTCTCTTTAGTTCTCTCTCTAGCTCTTGCTCTTGCCTCTGCCCTTAACCGATTCAATCCAGATTTGTATTTTGGACTTATCTGCTTCTTTCTTTTTTCTTCACCACCCTTCTTTTTTCTACCTTTAGTTTGCTCATCGGATCCAGTTTCCAGGAAAACAACTTCAGATTGGTCGGTAACAGTTGAAGATGAGGAGCTTTGTTTCTTTCTTTTAATCACCTCATCTATTGAGATCTTGGACTTTTTAAACAGCCAATCAAGGGTTTCGCTTGCTTTATCAACCCCTAACAAATCTTGAAGATAAAAGAACTTTTTTGCAACTTCAATTGACAATCTCACCCTCCGGTCTCTAGGGCCTTGTGGAGTGTGGATCTTGCTATGATGATCTTTCTTGTTCTTGATTTCTGACCAGAAAAGATGGTCATACTCATCACACCTGTCCAACCCTAGTCCTTCAACTAAATCTTGTTTACTTGTAGTAAAATTATTCTCCTTGGCCGGAAAACAATCGCCGGAGTTGTCCCTCCGGTGGTCATGTTTTGGGGGATCCTGAAAGGAATTGGAAGGAGGGAAGACTTGAATAGTGGAAGTAGGGTGTGGATAAGGGTTAGTGGAAAACATCATAGCCAGAAACATTAAGATTTGAAAGAGACATTTATTATTTGTTTAAAAGATTTATTAGTTTAAGTAAAGGTATGGATGGGTTCAGCTTGAACTTAAAACAGTTGTATGCTTCTAAAGACCATCGGTCCTCCACCCTTTGATCAAAAGTTTACATTTTATCTCATCTTTTTAAATAAAACTCTACTTTCATAAAATCACAATTCACACTATTATTAACCTCATATTTATCACTGTCTACATGTATCTCTTGGCACCACAATTCTCATAACATCCTTATCACTATGGATAACCTAATGGTTTTCCAAGTGATGTGCATCTAACTAAAAATATGTACTTCTACCAATGAAAAGGAAGGAAACAAACAAATAGATATTTGGGGGATGCATCGGGACAGAATAGTAACTTGGGCATGTGTTTGCCAAAAGTAATTATCATTTAATTAGTACTAAAGTGAACCAAACTCATGTTGATTTTTTCATTCTAAACACATGGAATCCAATATTTGAGTTGTGATCACTTCACATTAGAATTCTCTTTTAAGACCCTAAAAAACAAGGGGTCCCCTAAGAGGAGGTGGTATGGTGGTGGCTCCAAAGGGCGACTCCAAGGGGAACCGCATGGCTCCAAGGGGCTTTCATACCGTGTGTTGTGGCTTGAAGTCATGCGGTTCCAATTTTGGTGATTTCCGGTTCCACCAAGCCATGTGAAGCCGGATGATTTGGTGTGTGTGCTTCAAGGGAACCGCATGGCTCTAAGGGCTCCAAGCTGGCTCCAAGACCTTCTCTCTCATTCTCTCAATGTGACACTACCTAATTAGATAAAAGTTTTGAAGCCACATAACTTGGGGACAACCATACCGCCTCCCCTTAGTATCACCACAACCAACCTAGTATCCAAGGCTTCTTGTCTCACTTATGACATCCTTGTGCTTCCTAGCCTTGACTAAAACACAACAATAAACATATATGGCACTTATATGTTAATTGAGTCACTTTTCATGAAAGATAAGATTTTTATTTACAATAAGAAACTCTTAATTTCTAAGTTGTGTTGGTGTAAACTTAATTTTCTTATTGTTGTTAAATATATATATTTTTTAACAATAGACTTTGTTAAATGTTGAACTAAAATATAAACAGAAGTCGAAGTCTGAATTCATGTAATATTGAAAATAACTAAATGTGTGGGTAAATCCATAAACACAAACTTCGAGAAGTTCATTGTGTTAACTTTTCATTCTAGAAGTGTTTAAATACTAGCTCTGAAGTTTGAATTAGACTTGCACCTTTTTTATTAACAGCAAAAAAGTTTATTAAAGGTCTTAAAAAGGTACTAAAACCAGCAACAGCATATATCCACAATAACACCACCAGCAAACAGAGAACAACAAGAACCCAAGAAAAAACAACACCTAGGCCCAAATCCAAAACAAGACCACACTGCCAAACCCCAAACAGCAGTTAACCTACGTCAAAGATGATTTTGACCTCTTAAATTTTTATTTCTTTCAAGTAAAAAACAAGTTTCTCATTCTCAAATATATTATAATATCTATACTAATATTAAAGCAATTTGGTTACATACCATACCATGTGTCATTCTCACATTTACTCTTATTATAATTTTCTCCCATCTCACTCATATTAAATATTTTATGTAATACACGGGTTGATATAACTATTCTACTATATTATATAGAAAAATCTTCAATGTCACTCGTCATCACTACATTCACTCTAAGAGCGAGTCTAATTAGCGTTAAGCCCAAAATTTTATTGAAGATAGCGCCCCATGGGGCCCAGGCATCCACCCACCGGGGCGCTATGGGTTGGATCAAGGTCAAGGGCATTGCCCACATAGCGCCGGTGGATGGGGAGATTTTGAGAATTCGACCGTTGTTCAACGGTCATTTTCCTTTTTTTTTAGATTTTTTTAATACCTTATTCTCCCACTATATATACAAATTAGTTTTTTTAAAAACACCTCATTCTCTACCATCTTCTACTTCTATCATTTTTTTAAAAAATGTTTCCCAACCGACTACCATTCAGAGCTCCGCGAACCTATGTAAAGAATCGCCGCAAACATCGACCGATGAACAATTGTTTCGGTATATTGTGAGTATGGCGGACCACCTCCGCAACATCCTTACGATTTCAACCAAGGATTTGGTTTTCATGTTTTCTCCCAACAACCATATGAAGGCGTTCAACAACCACCACAGTCTCAACCTTTTCAACAACAATCTCAACAATCTCAAGCGGATGATGACGAAATGGTTCTCGAAACGCAAGATGTAGGAGGTTCAAAACCGAAAGGGAAAAGATCTCACAAGAAGAAGGAGATAGAAAAACGGGAGAAGAAACATGTCCAACTGTGGACGGATGAAGAGACATATGCCCTTTGTCGAGCTTGACTCGAAGCGTCGGAGGACCCCGACAAAGGTAAAATTTAATATATTTTTTAGCTACTCCATTATTGTAACTTGCTGGTTCAGGTTCATGCTCTTCACATGACAGATTAACTATGTCATGTCCTTCATCCTCTACAATCATATTGTGTAATAACTGTAGGATGATGTGTCATCCTAATCATCATTTCTTGACTGAGTATGACATGATCATAACGTGGTTGAGGTGGTGGAAATAATTTATTTGAATAAGCAGGAAGACCCCTGAAAATCAGCCATTCAGTTTAGTTTTTGGTTAAATAACTAGTATGTATTTCCTTTCCAATTAGCCGAAATTGCTTATAGTCATTTGGTCCTGATTTCCTTGTAATCACCCATTGCATTACTTAAATAAATACAACTAGTTTTGTGTTCTTGATTTACCTTTGATATCTAGCAGTTTGGTATCAGAACCAAACTCAATTACCTTGATCCATTTGTATGCTAAAGTAACCTCGTCTCGAAGCCATGTCTGTTGTTAGCACATCCAACCCACAAAAGAAAAATCCTTTTTCATTTAAGTGCCCAGTATTGATTGCAAGTAACTACACCACTTGGGCAATCAAGATGGAAGCGGTGCTACATGTCCAAGGTGTGTGGGAGGCCATAGAATCGGCGGTTGGAGCGTCAGTTGATGATAAGAATAGCAAGATGTCCAGGGCCTACATCTTCCAAGCCATCCTAGAAGAAGTTCTTTTGCAAGTTGCAAAGAAGAAAACTGCAAAAGAGGTTTGGGGGTCACTGAAAACCAGATATGTAGGAGTTGATAGAGTACAAAAGGCAAGGCTGAACACATTGAAGAGTGAGTTTGAAGTATTAAGAATGAAAGAAGGTGAGTCTATTGATGAGTATGCAGGAAAGCTTTTTGGAATGATCTCAAAGTATAACAGAGTAGGAGCAGTCTTGGGTGATGAAGAGTTGGTTAGAAATTTACTTCATACACTAAGTGAAAAATTCATCCATCTGGTAGCTTCAATGGAGCAATATTCAAAGGTTAAAACTATGCCATTTGAGGAGGCTATAGGTACTGAAAGCCTATGAAGACAGATTGAAGTTGATACATGGAGAATTAAGTAAACCATTTACAACGCTAAAAAAAACGGCTCCCAATGTTAACTAAACCATTTACAGCGGTAAAAAAATTTCTAATGGCAATAACCAGTTAACCAGCCCACAAAAATCAGTCTTGGCTAACCGGTTCATAACCGGATAATTTCAAAAACCCCATAAACCCGGTTCCAAACCAGTTTCTAGAATACCGATTCAGTTTTCGGTTAAATAACCAAATAGGATCGGGTAACCAAATTTCTTTAATGCGCCTCTATACGAACCATGTCGGTTATCTTTTTATCTAATGTATTAATAGACTAGGGAGAGGTTCATTGGGGAACACTTAAAAAATGAGAACGGGAAACCATTTTAAGAAAACCATTATCTTTAAAAAAACCAAAAAAATATATTGTTTAGTTTTAAAGACGATCATTTTGTTGGGTTTTACAGTGGGATCCGGGTTACCGATTTTAATTTTCTAAAACCGATTTAAAGATAAAATTAATTCTAAATTAATTTAGCAGCGGAAACGAATTAACACGCGGACGCAACTGTAACAGGATCAATCACCGACACGACAAACACAGAAAATATATTTATTTAAATAAATAAATAAATACATAAATAAATAAAATATCTAATAGATTAGATATACCTTGGCGGGATCCGAGCAACCGCTCGAGACACCCGGATTCAACGGGCTCGCGCTAGGACGAACAGTGACGTCAGTCTCGAACCTTCGAGACAGATCATCGACGACGGCAGCGGCGGCGGCCATAGGTGGCGGCGGCGGTGGTAGGGATACCATCGGTGGTGATGACAAAACCTTCTCCGTCGGGATGGCCACCGGAACCGATCCCACGACGAACGATTCGCCGGAGATCGGAGGAGGAACGGCGGCGGCGGTGGACGGGTAGAGCGGGGCCGGCCACGACGACGTGACCGGACGCGGTGGCCTCGGCTGCGCCGGCAGCGCGAGGACCACCGGTCGGTCGTCGCGCGGCGGCGCGTGAGAGGCAGCGGCGGCGGCGGCGGCTTGAGCAGCGGCGGCGGCTCGGGCTGCGGCTTCGGCTTCGGCTCGGGCTGCGGCTTCGGCTCGGGCTGCGACGGCTTCGCTCTCGAGACGGGCACAGATACTGGCAAGACGAGGGTCCATCGGTGATGACGATGGCGGTGGTGGTGGCGCACGGTAGGGGCGACGGCGGTGGAGGAGCCGGCGGCTCAGTTCGGCGCCGAGAGAGAGAGAGGAGGGAGGGGATTAGGGTTTTGTGACTTGTGTAGCAATCTATCCCTTTTCCCTCCTTTTTAATAAAAATCGCGGACCGGGGCTCCTGACGGACTGGGCCCGGTCGCGATTCCTCTTTAATCCACCAACCGATCAGTCTGTTAATCCGGTAACAACTGATCGGTTCGTCTTTTGTTTAGCGAGTATTTTTGAACCGACTGTATTGTCATTTTTAAATAAATAATTAATATTTATTTAATTCACCATTTAGTTCGTTTATATCTAATTAACAATTAATTATATTTAATAGTCCGTTGACCCAGGTGTAACTCTTACGGGTCAATATTGGTCGGGTTCGTTAATTCGTCGGGTCAGGACACCCTTGTTTCCAACAGTCTCCCACTTGGACTGAACGCGACAGTTTAACGAGCGCAGTCAGAGGCACTCTAGCTATGCATGACTACACCAACTAATATTGACACTTTAAGTCGTCAGCCAAAGTATATCTGATTGACAATCAAGCAGACTCATGACTTGTGCATTCATTGTCATATGTTCCTTTCTGTATAAGACATTGATGAATTATGAGACATGGACTCTCATATTTTATTCATCGATTTTCGTTCTCGATTTAATTCGAAGTGATCCAACAAACACACAGTAAGTTTGGGTGAGGCCTCACACTTATCACTTGGAACCAACGAGGGCGCCATTATGTCTAACCGTTGCCGAAGCAAGAGTACAGAATCCCTTGTTGAGGCATACAGCTCCCACTAAACCTCAGAGCCATTCCCAAAAGTAGCCGTTATGGCTGGCAGTTATGCGACAACGTTAGGCTACAATCAAAGAATGTTCTTTAGTAGAGAGGAGTTCGAATATGCGTCTCAGGTCTAAGGATACATTAGAGCATGCATTTAATCAAGCAGGCAAGTTTCCATGCTTGCGCTGCATGATGCGAGTTACGTCCAACGTCATTCACCAATGAGGTCTGTGAGTTTGAACGTTAAACAACTTTAAAGTTCAACTAGTCACAATAGTCTTACTTTAGTATAGCTCCCACTTACTAATCGACTACGGACATTTTAGGACAAGAACTTATTGTCCATGGATTAAACGTACAAATATTGAACACAGTTATGTAATTCATTATTGCATAAAACAGATGGAATAAGAATAATACAGATAACTGTTGGTGTTCATACATCCAAATACTGAATCAAAACATGTCTTTAGCTAATCTAAGCCCTATCGCTTCTCTGTGGCGTATATGAGTCTCCTGAGTCATAGGCTTAGTGAAGGGATCAGCTAAGTTTTGATCTGTGTGTACTTTGCTTATCTTGATTTCATTTCTGTCGACTACTTCTCTTATGTAGTGGAATTTCCTCAGTACGTGCTTGGCCATCTTATGGGACCGTTGCTCTTTGGCTTGAGCTATAGCGCCTGTGTTATCGCACAGCATCTCGATGGGTTGCCTAATACTTGGCATAGCATCGAGATCGGATATGAACTTCTTCATCCACACGGCTTCTTTAGCAGCTTCTGAGGCGGCTATGTATTCGGATTCAGTAGTAGAATCAGCTACTACTGGCTGTTTTGAGCTTCTCCAAGAAACAGCCCCTCCGTTAAGAGTGAATACGAATCCTGACTGTGAGCGAGAGTCATCTCGGTCAGTCTGAAAACTGGCGTCAGTGTAACATCTTACAGTGAGCTCCTCATCAACACCCCCGAATACGAGAAACATGTCAGTAGTGTTTCTCAAGTATTTCAGTATGTTCTTTACAGCCGTCCAGTGAGCTAGCCCTGGCGTCTGTTGGTACCGACTTGTCACGCTCAATGCATACGAGACATCCGGTCGTGTGCAGAGCATGGCGTACATGATAGATCCAATAGCAGAGGCAAATGGGATCGATGCCATTTGGCTTATCTCGCGCTCCGTTTTAGGTGCTTGAGATTTGTCCAATATTGTTCCCTTAGTCATGGGAACTGCTCCTTTCTTGGAGTTGCTCATATTGAACCGAGCTATGATCTTATCTATGTATGTGCTTTGACTGAGTCCCAAAAGGCGCTTAGATCGATCTCTGTGAATCTTGATTCCCAGAATATAAGCGGCTTCTCCAAGGTCTTTCATAGCGAAACAAGATGAAAGCCATTTCTTAACTTCGTTAAGCATGGGTATGTTGTTTCCTATGATCAGTATATCGTCCACGTACAGTACGAGGAACGATACAGCGCTCCCACTTGCCTTTCTGTAGACACAAGGCTCATCTTTGTTTTGTTCAAAGCCAAACTCTTTGACTTTCTGATCAAAACGAAGATTCCAGCTTCGAGATGCTTGCTTGAGTCCATAAATGGACTTGCTAAGCTTGCAAACCTTGTTTGGATTCTCTGGATCGACAAAACCATCAGGCTGAACCATATAGACATCTTCTTCGAGTTGTCCGTTCAGGAAGGCGGTTTTCACGTCCATTTGCCATATCTCATAGTCATGGTATGCGGCTATGGCAAGGAGAATCCTGATCGATTTGATCATGACAACGGGCGAAAAGGTCTCATCATAATCAATCCCTTGAGTTTGAGTGAAACCTTTCGCTACAAGCCGTGCCTTGTAGGTTTGCACATTTCCATGCATGTCAGTTTTTCTTTTAAAGATCCACTTGCTCCCTACTGCCCGTGTACCGGGGGGTAGCTCAATCAAGTCCCAGACGTGATTGTCACGCATAGATTGCATCTCAGCGTTCATGGCTTCAAGCCATTTATCAGATTCCGGATCTGATATAGCAGCTTTGTAATTAATAGGTTCATCGTTAGAATCGGCTATTAATAGAACATCGAAGGCCTCATGATATCCAAGGTATCTATCAGGCTCATATCGTGTTCTTCCGCTCCTACGAACGCTTGTGCTTGTGTTTGGGTCTGATGGTGCGACAACAACTTGTCGGTCAGACACAGCGACCGCTTCAGGGTTAGGTGAATCTTGAATTTCTTCAAGATCCACTGGATCACTATTTGTTCCTCGAGTGAGAAATTCTTTCTCAAGGAATTTACCTTTCCGCTTGATGGAAACAGTGTTTGCATCGGGATGGTAGAAGTAATAACCGGTATTACCATAGTATCCAACGAAAGTTACATTTTCGCCTCGAGGATCGAGCTTATTATCAGAATCACTGCTGACATAAGCATCACATCCCCATACCCTGAGGTATGAAACTTTGGGAAGAGAACCATGCCATATCTCATATGGGGTCTTCCCTACTTTCTTGGTCGGTGCCAGATTTATTAGGCGAGCGGCGGTTAAGATGGCATATCCCCAAAAGGAATGTGGCAAGGTTGTCCTGCACATCATCGATCGAACCATGTTAAGCAGAGTTCGATTCCTCCTCTCACTAACGCCATTTAACTGGGGTGTGCCAGGTGGAGTAGGTTGTGAAACGATTCCACATTCCTTCAGATGATTTAGGAATTCAGCGCTTAGGTATTCACCGCCTCTATCTAATCGAAGTATTTTAATAGTTCGAGTTAGCTGATTTTGTACTTCGTTTTGAAACTCTTTGAACTTTTCAAAAGTTTCATGTTTGTGTTTCATCAGATAGACATAGGCATATCTGCTGTAGTCATCGATGAAAGTCACGAAGTACCGTTCACGATTTCTCGTCTCGGTTCGAAAGGGTCCACACACATCAGTGTGAATAACGCCTAACAATCCTTGGGCCCGTTCACCTGTGTGGGTGAAGGGTGACTTGGTTAATTTACCAGATAAGCATGACTCGCATTCATCAAAGGAATCTGCATCTTGGGATTCGAGAATGCCAGCAGTTTGCAACTTCTTGATGCGGGCCTTGCTTATGTGACCAAGTCTATGGTGCCATAACGAGGATTCGTTACTATCAGCTTTGTTTCTTTTAGAAACATGATAGAGCTGGTCGTTTGTTTGAACATCTATCTCATATATTCCATGTTGAGGTTTAGCCTCGAAATAAAAGATATCATTAAGGTAAGCAGAAATCACATTTCCATTAAATTTATACCGAAATCCTTGTTCAAACAATGAAGAGACAGAAATAATGTTCCTGGATAAACCAGGTGCATATAAACAGTTAATCAAATTAACTACAAGGCCTGAAGAACATGAAAAAGAAAATGTTCCAGTAGCAAGTACTGGGACCTTCTTCCCGTCACCAACGATGAGGTCCATGCGGCCTCGTTCTGTCTTCTTCCACTTCTCAGGTTCCTGCAAAACATTAACAATGTGGTAACCACATCCAGTATCAAATACCCATGAATTGGAGGAAACAGTGAAAAGTTCAATAACATTTATTGAAATACCTGATGAGCAACCCTTATTAGAGTTCTTGGTCATCTTCAGCTTTGCAAGATAAACAGGACAGTTGCGACGCCAGTGTCCCATTTTGTTGCACTCATAGCACAGGCGCTCCTCAGGAGGCTGAACCTGTGGTTTCTTGCCTTTGCCCTCTTTAACCTTCTTGGCTTTGGAGATCTTTGTATTCGTAACTTTGAGCACGTCCGGCGTGGTCCTGATCTTCACGTTGGGTATCAACGGAATAACCTCCTCGATCGACTGAGCCGAACAATTAATCGCAAGAATACGATAATGTTCTGGCAAAGATCTGAGTACTACATCAAGAGCCATCCCGTCAGAGATGGAGTAGCCAAGGTCGATCAGTCTGTCACGATACGCTTTCATCAGCATGACATGATCGTATGGAGAGGAGTCGTTAGCCATAGAGCAGTTCACAAATTGTGAAAGTGCATCAGCTCGATCAGTCCTCTGACTCAATTCAAATAAATCCTTGAGTTTACGAATGATGTCATAAGCAGACATCCCCATGAAATTGTACCGATAATCCTGAGTCATGCTAGACAACATCAGGTCAGTGACGTCCTTATCATCGTCAGTGTGCTTTTGGAGCTCAGACCGCGAGTTCTCATTATAGCAAGTAAGATGGAATACTCACGATCGGTCGGTCAATGACATAGAGTTTCCCGAAGAGCCTTAAAAGGTTCCTCAGGGTTGTCTGCCATGCGAGAAAGCCAGACTCAGTGAAGGGGTCGAGTTGTACCATTGAACTTAATGGTGGTGAGTTTTCTTTAGCCTTCTGAAAATAAGCAAAGTAAATTTAATCAGTATTTTCGATGTTTATTTTTCTTTAAAATAAGTTGGTGAGGTTTATCTTAAGAAAATGAGAATTCGTTTAGACGAGATCACTTGAGACCGCCAAATGAGCCTCAGGAGCAAAACCGTGTAAACAAACTGACAACGATTGTCAATTGTGAGACTCAAGTCACAACTCTCGGTATGAGGCCGCTATATACATACAATTGTATTTTGCGATACGTTTAGCCTCATCCGTGCCCACTTTAGCAGGTAACATCCGTGGCGCGGTGTTGAAATACTCCAACACCACGAACATATACGTTTAAAGCGATAGTAATCCTAAATGGTCGATGTGATGACACGGTGTTGAAATACTCCAATGTCATTCACCTTAGAAGGTACCCTCGGCACCAAGTGCGGTGTTGAAATACTCCAACACTGATGCTCCGGTAAATACATTCCAAGTTCAACTTGAGATAGGATGGCACGAACTACCAGTTTTAAAGAATTACCAAATAGGGATATTAATTACTTTTAATATTTAATCATCGTCAGACACGAACGATAAAACCCTATCTCCACTCGGGACCAGTAAATTAATTTAACCTAATTAAATTACTAAGTTGTCGCAAATGGCATATTGTGTGTTTAACGGCACAAGTTCTTGATCTCGCTCGAGCCATACAAGCGAGATCATATGGGACAATTTAAAATAAATTAAATTATAAAATGGTGAACGATCGAGATGGCAACTCTGTGCGATCTGGAATCCTGTTCAGCTCCCACTTGCTTTGACATCCCTCTTGCGTGTGTCCAGTCTTCGACTTATGGTTACATACAAATTTACAATTACTAAAACTACTTCTAGTAACCTAGCTCTAAATTTGTACAACTTTGAAACCCAAAAACCGGGTCCAATAAACCAAAATCAAAAACAACCAATTGGGCCAACAACTTGGGCCAAACAGAGAAAAACAAATCACGCCATGACATTCATACATGATCACAAAATTAGAGGGGTCGGCCGTAACACACAATATAATATATGGAATTAAAATAATAAATTAAATTAATTCTAATTCGCAATTTGGATTTAAGTCGAAATTGCGAACTATCGGTCACGAAAAGACCGAATCTGGTTTGGGCGCGGTGATAATGGCTCTGATACCACTGTTGGGTTTTACAGTGGGATCCGGGTTACCGATTTTAATTTTCTAAAACCGATTTAAAGATAAAATTAATTCTAAATTAATTTAGCAGCGGAAACGAATTAACACGCGGACGCAACTGTAACAGGATCAATCACCGACACGACAAACACAGAAAATATATTTATTTAAATAAATAAATAAATACATAAATAAATAAAATATCTAATAGATTAGATATACCTTGGCGGGATCCGAGCAACCGCGCGAGACACCCGGATTCAACGGGCTCGCGCTAGGACGAACAGTGACGTCAGTCTCGAACCTTCGAGACAGATCATCGATGACGGCAGCGGCGGCGGCCATAGGTGGCGGCGGCGGCAGTGGCGACGGCGGTGGTAGGGATACCATCGGTGGTGATGACAAAACCTTCTCCGTCGGGATGGCCACCGGAACCGATCCCACGACGAACGATTCGCCGGAGATCGGAGGAGGAACGGCGGCGGCGGTGGACGGGTAGAGCGGGGCCGGCCACGACGACGTGACCGGACGCGGTGGCCTCGGCTGCGCCGGCAGCGCGAGGACCACCGGTCGGTCGTCGCGCGGCGGCGCGTGAGAGGCAGCGGCGGCGGCGGCGGCTTGAGCCGCGGCGGCGGCTCGGGCTGCGGCTTCGGCTCGGGCTGCGACGGCTTCGCTCTCGAGACGGGCACAGATACTGGCAAGACGAGGGTCCATCGGTGATGACGATGGCGGTGGTGGTGGTGCACGGTAGGGGCGACGGCGGTGGAGGAGCCGGCGGCTCAGTTCGGCGCCGAGAGAGAGAGAGGAGGGAGGGGATTAGGGTTTTGTGACTTGTGTAGCAATCTATCCCTTCTCCCTCCTTTTTAATAAAAATCGCGGACCGGGGCTCCTGACGGACTGGGCCCGGTCGCGATTCCTCTTTAATCCACCAACCGATCAGTCTGTTAATCCGGTAACAACTGATCGGTTCATCTTTTGTTTAGCGAGTATTTTTGAACCGACTGTATTGTCATTTTTAAATAAATAATTAATATTTATTTAATTCACCATTTAGTTCGTTTATATCTAATTAACAATTAATTAGATTTAATAGTCCGTTGACCCAGGTGTAACTCTTACGGGTCAATATTGGTCGGGTTCGTTAATTCGTCGGGTCAGGACACCCTTGTTTCCAACACATTTAATGTTATTTTACATGTAAACTATCACTTTTTACATGTGAAACATAATTAATATAGAAGGAAAAATATTGATTTTTCAATTTTAGTTTTTGTGTGTTAACTTGGAAGAAAAAATAAGGAACTAAAGAACCAATTTAAAAATCCTTTAATCTTTTTAGAAAACCAATTTTTATGTTGTTTTATTTTAAAGATAATTAATTAATTTTATTTTTCATGTAAATTAACACATCCAAGACCTAATTTATATAATGGAAAATTGAATTTTGAAAATACAAGTTTTACTCAGTTGGAGGATAATAATACGAGTTTCAATTTAATCACAATAATACCAATTTTATAGGTATTGGATTATAACGATACATCGTTAGTTTTGGTTGATGTGACAGATGACGTGGATCCTATGTGGCTTTTTTAATTTAAGTTATTAAAAATAAGGGACTATAGTTGTAACTTCATAAAAGGAGGACTTATTTGTATTTTCTATATAATAATTTTGAAAAAGAAATAAAAAAAAGAGGAAGAAAACAGTCACGTTCTCTGGCCAACTGAGTCCCTCTGACGACCCCATGGCGACCGTTTTCACTTCTCCGGTCGGTGGTTCCACTTCCCCCCTCTATCTAACCTTCATGAACTCCGGCAACCTCCCATGTTCACACCCAATCGATGATGGCTTTTCTTCATCTCCTCACCCCATCCACTGCGATTTCGATCGTCTGAATTCGCCGGCCGTAGCCGCGATTCCGGCGTTTCTTGTAGTCGACGATGACGGTTGATCTGCGAGGTGGAATTGATCTGGGTCGATTAGGGGGAACGAGAAGCCCCGAGAGGTCGGAACAGGCTCGCTGGAAGTTGGTGGTTAGTGGTGGCGGCTGGCGAAAACCCGTCTAGGGTTCCGCCGTGGTTCTTGTTGGCGACATAAATCGGAGAGATCAGAGAGTGGATGGTGAGAGGCGACAGTGAGATGGGGTGGACGCCGGAGGAGATGATGGTGGACGCCAATGGTCGGAGGAGATGACATGCACTCACGGCTGTTGCCAGAGAGCCGGCCGGAGAACCTGTGGCTCTCTCTTCCTTCTCTTCTGCCCACGATTAGGGTTTTTCCTTTTCTTTCTTTTAACCCATATTATGGTAATTACAAAATTAACCCCTACACTTTAATGACTTTGTTAAAATAGTTTGCCACATCAGCAAGAAACTAGCAACGTTAGTAAAAAACTAACGGTGTATCGTTATAATCCAATACCTATAAAATTGGTATTATTATGATAAAATTTTAAACCTCGTATTATTATCCGCAACTGGATAAAACTTGTATTATTAAAATCCAATTTTCTTTATATAATTTGTCCATCTTCTTATTTTTTATTTTTTCCAATGAGAACTTCATAGACAATCCCCTTGACTTTGTTAAGTCAAAATTAACTCCTAGTCCCGCCGTTAACGTCCTCCATCCGATTTTCAGTCGCCGGTACTTCTGCTTCATCGTCATTTCTGCCTCTTTTGCGACGTCGTTCCACTTCACACTTTCCCTCAACCCTCATTTTCCTGATGCCCTAGTTTCAGGTACACCTCTACTCCTATCGTCACAAATAACGTAACTGAAAAGTTATTTTCTTCGTCGTACTTCGCCATTTGTGTAGTAATTAGTGATGTAATCGCGTTTATTATGACGTTAATGATCAAATCTAGCAACTGGTGATCTAATATCTTTGTAAATGAACTTCAATTCTGCAAATTTTGGGTAATTTACATCACATGTTTGTTGTCTCTGGTTAACCCTAATTGAAAAGGTAGAACATAATTGTCTGCAATTTTGTCTATTATTTGCAACTACTACTATTTTGTTTTTTGTTCCTTTTAAGCTTATGCTTTCTGTTTCACAACTTTTAAGCTAAATTGAAGTTGCATGATTGACATAGATAGAATTGATTCTTTTCTTCAAGTATAACTATTCCTATTTAAATTTATAAACCTGTTCAAATCTATCTATTTTGGATTGTTTGTTATTTCTGCTAGGCTTGTTTGGATGTGTGTATAATTGGGAATCAGTGAGATCAGAAACAAAATTTAAGGATAATCCCTAACAACTAAAAAAAGGAGATAAGATGGTTAGTGGTAGTAAATCAAAGCTTTTTAGTAAAGACAAATGAGCAATAATTGTTAACAGTAAAAGTAAAAAACAAAAGGGAAAAGAATCTTACAAAGAGTGGTCTTTTCACTTTATTTACACGAGCTAAAATGGCATGAAGCACTCAAAACTTGACAACATGCAAACACGCATTGGAAAGAAAAATTTAAAAGCCTAATAGGTAGACACCACTAGTGTACCAAATTCACAACCATCAAACAAATTGGTGAAATTCTCAGGATTGGATATATGTATGGGACCAGATTTATTTCTATCTCCAACCCATCACTAAAATCACATGAATTGTGAATCACCATGGAACATTGAATTCCTTTCTAGTCTTGTCCCCAACACATAACATGCTTCTTCTAGCTTTGATCTTTCCTCTTTTGATACATGCATCATTTATGCCATTCTAGCTGTCTTGAACACTTTCCAAGTTTTGTGAAACGGTTCAAAACATTTTTGCCGATAACTTGGTGTCTCGTGAAGTATCAGGTTTTTAAGTTTGAATCAGTTTAGGTGTTACCGATCTTTAGTGCCACTTTTAGCCGTCATAAAGCCTAATATTTGTGCCCTCATAGTTCCTGTAGTTTAGTTGGATATAAGTTGTCAAGAACTATGGCTATTTGACAAGAAAACCAAAAGGAGTTTGGTGAGGAGGGACTACCACATGTGTGAATTGTGATGTGTGGGTACGATAAAGTTGTCCTTTAAAGGTTACACCAATGGAACTTTGGATCACAGGAAATTGCAACCGTGTCGTGACCCTGTTGATTTAGGACATATAGGTTTGAGACTAGTTGTCAACAAGTTCTTGTGTTCTAAAAAGGAGAATCTCTCATAAGTTGATGTAATTATAACAATAGAAAGAGGAAATTCCCAAATGAATAAGTTGATTGCATTTTAAGAAACAGAAATTGAGTTTAAGCTCCTGTTATCCACTTTCAACCTCACAAAAAGACAAGGGCCTAAAGGGCTTCTCCTGAGTTGGCCCAAAAATAAAGGAAAAACATGAACACAAACTGAAAATCAACCTGAGGTGGACACATGTAAAGTACGGATAGTCCTAATGAGTAGACATATAGAAAACAAAGTACAAATTTAATTTTATTAAATTTTGTACAACATATTTTAATCTTTAAAGCAAATTTCTTTTAAGCTGCTACAACATAACGTTTAATTTTTTTTATTATTAATATTTTAAAGTAAAGCATTTGTAAAATATTAAATTAAATTGAGTTTGCATTTTGTTTTCAGTGGTTGGCTCATGAGTCATGACTAGTATGAGTCTAGCCCTGAGACGACTCATACTAGTTATGAGCCAACCACAGAACATGTTGTTTATTTTGGTGATTTTCTCGAAAAGAAATACTCATGAATTAATATATTTTTTAACACAAAGCTATCAAGATTGTTTAATTGGTAAATATTGATGTCCTTTTACCTTTAGACTCTCTTTTAGAATAAACTGACATATTTGTGCTTGATAGTTGACTATAACTTTGGTTTTGAGATGTTTATATTGACTAATCATGCAAGAAATAATTCATAACCATCTTTGTTGTCAATTGTTACTACAAAAGGTCTGCAACAGTTTTTGCGCCGGAACACCTTTGATCTTGAAAATTGGTTTGTTTCGTGAGACCGGAAACAGTACCATTTGCCTTGCCACGAGAGTTAAGCCTCATGGTCAAGTCTGGCATAAGAATAAGTATTAGTTCTCTGGAGATAGAAGGCCGTATAGTATAAGAGAGATAGAGAGCATAAAATCAAATGAAATACCTTTGGCCATGAGAGTATGTATACTGGTGAAGGAGTTGACCTCTAAACCACTATAGCTTATAAATAAAATGCATACCAATAGTGCAGGGTGTTAAAAATGAATAGATTTCTGATTTCCTTTTTCTTTTTCTTTTTCTTTAAGTATCAAGTAGCAGTATTCATGCGGGTAATGAACTGTTACCTTAATATATACATGAATATAATATTATTATTATTATTATTATTATTATTATCACAATCAAATTAAAATGAATGGTGTCACACTAGAACCATATGTATTGAAATATAAGAATAACCTTGTGGAAATTATACTCTTAAAACATCTTAATTCAAACCATACATATTGGCCACATTTCACTCTATATACACAAAAAACGAGAAGCTAGAATTGTTAAAACTAAGATCTACTACAAAATCCAACATAAGTTTTCTTGCAACATTACAAAGAGTCGTATGTTACTAAGAGTCTTATGTTAAGTTGTTAACCGCAGCATCTACGATATCTACATTCTAACCAAAACAGAGATTTAACTCGTTTGCACTTTAACCTCATTTTTAGATTGTTTCTTGTGCTCTTTTAAACAATCTGCCTGCAAAAAACAAGCACGTATCTACTCGTTCCAACAAAGTAGCATAACCACACATCTTTTGATGATGTAAAGCCTTCCTCTTTGCTCCTTAAGAAACTTGCCAATCCTTTTGCTTTGTGACCTTCTGTTTGAATTATCACTTCCCATAACTATTTACTTGAAGAATCTGTAAGAGAATGGAGGATGTTAGGTATCATGTGAAGGGACAAACTCACCCTTCTTATAGACATGGGGAAAGGGTAGTATTGTCCAATTATTTAATACACCAGTGCCCAACACACTCACACACAACACGCACGCACACACACCAAAATTGAAATACATTTTATATTATGTCACTTTGATCTTGGAGTCTGATTTAAAAGAAGATATTATATAAATATATACTATTTAGTATAAGTTGTATTTTCTTTTATTATTCTATAAATAATTCAAAAAAATAAATTGTTTAATTTTACACTAGAGCAATATATATAAATATGTTTATTTGTTTTCTGAAAGGGATATATATTATATGTTGTTAGCAACATATATGTTATGTGTTGTTGAGACCAAATTTGTATGAAATAAATAAATATACCTTTACACTTTTACCCTTTTTAACTTTCTTGCATACACCTAAACTGAAGTGTTTTTCGCATGTTTATTATTTAAGATACTTACGTTATGGCGTCTAACTAAAATAACACTTTAGGAGGTCATATGGGAAGTTTATAAGATTATATGGATCGTTTGAAAGTGGTTTTTGCACATGTTATATGCGTTCTCATAGAGTCCGTACGATAAGTGATTTGGTGTATCCATAATAGTGGCCACTTTATAAAACGGAGATTCTCTAGAAAAACACAAATCAAGTGTCTAAAAAGCGGTCTTGGTGCATTTAATCAAATCAAAGGTACTTGTTGTAGCATTACGGGTTGACTTGGTGGACCAATATATAATGTTTTAAAATTCTTGTTAAGATTGAAAATCAAAGAAAAATATAAGTTATGTGCAAATCAAGGAAACATCTTGGAAATGGAAAAGTGAAGCTTGTAAGAAGGGGGACAAGGAGACACAATTAGGATAGTTTAATTAGATCAACAGAGATTTATGAACCCAAAAAATGCATTAAGTATGAATGATAAGTTTGATCCCGACATTAACCTGAAGAAAAGAGTTCACCATCATACATGTTTTATCCTTTGCTTATTATTATCATTATCATCATTTTATATATAATAAGCAATCATATGTAGTGTGGTGGAGATATATTAAGAGAGACAACTAGTGGCGAATATATATTTGTTTTATGTAAGTAATGCGTATTGGTGTTTGTATAGTTCTTGGGCTTCCACTTAACCATCTCTTTTTTCTGCTCTATTTCTCTAGTTTATGAGATACCATGTAAATTAGACGATGAATATCATCATATCTTGATTTGTTGTTAATAATATAAATATATAAAGCTATTTAAAATCTTAACTGATGGGTTCATGGTAACTTCCAACAGTTCCGATAATATGGTACAAATTTATAGTTAGAAGAGCCGAAGGATCTGAGGATCTTTTATGCAGGTTGAGTGTCATCATCCAACATTGAATTAAGTTCCTGTTTTGTCGTACCATGAAACGAGGTTCATTGTACCAGCAGTTGCTTGTATGTATTGTTTCAAGATTGATACCATTTCTCAGGAGATCTAATTGGATACCAATGATTTGCAAATTAGCATCATATTGCATTCAACGTTTGGAAGAATGTATCTCATCAGAAATCACGGACCAAATCGACTGTACTTACTTTATGGACTGAATTATGCCATGGAATCAAAACATATGTGTTTCTCCGGTGATCCTTCTGCGGAAGTAGCCTCTCCCTTAAACTTTTAAATTTCGATCAGATGATTGATGAAATCGACTTGGATCCCGGGGTGGTTTCATCGACATGTTTGGTAAACGGGTTAATTAGAACACGACCCGTTTAATAAATAGATGTGGTACGCCGGTAGCCCCGTGTGTAGAAACAGAAAGATAACCATAATTCTTGCATTTACACTAAACGCATTCCATAGTTTAAAAAAGAAAATAGGATTAGTAGCACTCATACATGCCTAAACATAAAGGATCCTTGAGAGCTCGGTTTGTCTCAAGCTTACTATGTATTTCAATCTACAAAATAAAACTGAATTATGCCATGGAATCATTATGAAGTACACAACTTTTGATTAAGCATAAAAACTTGCCCCTCTAGTGTCTCAAGCTTACTATGTATCTCAATCTACAAAATAAAACTCCATTTGCGTTTGAGTTATGATTTTGCTTCTCAGCAAAACCAATACGTTAGCCAAACGTTTAATAAGTTCAATCATACTATAATTTTTTTTATTATCATTATTTCTTTAGGCTCATATTAACAAGTAGATATTAAGATTCAAGCAAAACAAAATGACAATCCAATTTCTAAATGATTTCAAGCAAAACAAAATGACAATCCATTTTCTAAATAATTTCAAGCCATTTTCTTGGCTCAGAAAATACAAAAAATAATAACAACAATAATAAAAGAAATTATTTTAAAAAAAAATCAGTCCATTTTCTAGGCTCAAATCAAGTAATGAAATCATCCATAAAGTCAGTAAATGTAGATATGAAGATATAAAGTGAAAGACGAGGATGTAATGGTTCGATTTCAAGCTTTCAAAAATCGAAGAGGAGATATTTATTAGGTATGTGTTTAATTTTACATTGTATTAATTGTGGTTAAAAAAAAAATTTGAACGTTATGAATTATAGTTAAAAAAAAATTGAACGTTACCCCTGAACTTTTTTTCTGGATTCGCCACTGAACATGTGCCTTGTCAAATCATAACCCACACTCATTAATGTTGTCTCAATCATACTGGAGTGAGTTCTTAGGATATTAGTTATACTACAGTCGCGGTGTGTGGCCTTGCTGAGGTGGAGGTGGCGTGTGGCTCACCACGGGATCACCGTTTTGGTGGGTTCGGCGCCGCACCAAGTTCCTCCCCTGTGGCCACCGAGCACTGCACCAAACAAAACCCTCCCCCTTCTCTTATCTATTTATCTCCTCGTTTTCTTCTCGCTCATACTTTTTCATTTTTATATTATTAAAAAAATGTGTGGAGGTGTAATGTGGGTATTACAGGGATAAAATATGAAAGTGTGGGGTGATATGAGCTGTGACGATGAGGCGAGAAAATAAAGTCTGAGGTTAAAATACTATGATAAAGGTATTACTAATACCCTTAGGGTGGGGGGTATCATTATGAACAAGGAGTAGTGTGGCTTCTTTTGGAGTAACCAATAAAAAAACAACTCAATTTTGTCAAAATGAAGCCTTGGAAGCCACAATCACTAGGTATGGTTCCACTTCGGAGCTCTGCGGCTTCTCCAACAACACCCCCATTTTTTTTTAATCTTATGCAAAAGGTCGTGAAACGCGCTGCTTGGGTAAGCCGTGAGGGCTTGGAAAACGGAGCAGCAACATGGAGCATGGGAGAGGCGGTATCGAAGCCATGAGGAGCAGCCAAGCAGCGGCACCAAGCCGCAATCGATACCTTTCACCCTTATAGGCTATTGAAAGCCCTAGGAGCCGTACCAAAATTGGTTCCATTGTTTGTATTATTATTTTTGTTATAATTTGTAAGTAAAGTTGGATTGTTTTACTAGATGATTCTAATACAAGGGATAAAGTTGTGTCACCAACATTTTACCCTCACAACACTAAAACCAAGTTAATTGCGTTACATCAGTAAGGGTAAATTGGTTACAACTTGTTAGGATAGTTTCTAGAGAGAGAAAGAGATTAGAACTGGCTCAACAAACTTAGCCAATCTTCCACTAACCTCCACCGTATAACAGTTGCTCTCAACTAACTTTAATCGGTTAGTTGAGTATTTACAGTTTTAACCCTCAACTATTACAATGTTTACAAAACTGGCCCAAAGTACTAACTACTTATTATTTCTATTGTAACACAACTTACAACATATAATTTCCAAAAAGACAAGTTAAGTGGGGAATATGTGATGAGGTATTGGAGTAGAGTGGCCATACATGAGTAAAGCTTGTAATACGATGTAAAAAACATATGGGGGCCGTTACAAAGCATATTAGTTCCCAAAAGCTGAGGCATGCGCATCAAGTACGCAAGGCGTTGCTCAATGTATCAATCAATAAGCTTTGTTTACAACTAGAAGTCGCATCTCTCTCATTTGTTTTACATATTAACCTTTTTATCAACTAAATCTTTCATAATATCTTCATCTCTGGTTGTGTCTATATATATAAACCTTATATACACGATTACACACTCAATTGAATGTAGATAGTTGGGTTCAGTAACAAAGTGTTAGTTTGTATGTTAACATTCTGTTATAAAAAATGAAGTGTAGTTTTCCGTTAAGTTTGTGAACAATTGAAGATTTATACAACTGTTTAAAATCACACCTCCAGAATTTCTATTCCTAGTTAGGTGCCAGTGGTCATCATTTTAATCACGTCTCACTAAAAGAGGTAGAGATCATCTAACATATCCCAAATTTACAAAACATCACTTTAATACATGTAATTTGAAAGTAAAGTGGGATTTGAGATTCTCATTTCAATTTCAATGCAGTTATGCATATACCAATTTATCAGCCAAGAATGATATAACGACAAGTATCTTTCAAATGGTAAGGATTCAAATCTTGTCATGAACAAATGATATGAATTACCGTTTTAAAAAACTGGGGGAGATCATAATATTCCAGTTTTCAAAACCATACCTCATGAATGTGTGATTTAGATTATAATCTACTTATAGTTTACATAATACAAGAATGAAACAATATATAAACTTCAAGTACAATGACAGCGACGTGGGACGGAAACATTGGGCGGTTTTCTCTTCTCTCGAACTATAGCCTCCTTAATCATGCCCAACTTTTCATGAACCTTTCGCCATATATGGTTCACCGCACCATCAACCGGGACCGGACCAATACCACCCGGATACCCATTATCAAATTCAAAAAACGACTGAACCCGAGCCATGTTTTGTCTAAACTTACTCTTCTGCACATCTGTATAGCTTCTGAGATGATTCACGAGCCAATTCGGTTGTAGTGCTTCACTCACTGCTACAAATACTGAGAACTCGGTGTAGTCGATGGTCCCTTCGAATGGAAGCTCGATGTTGTCGCTGATGATGACGGGTATACATAAACTTTGGATGGCGTCAAAAAGACGACATGAGGTTGGAGTATCGCCAGCTGGATGCAAACAGAATTCAGAGCTTCTCATTCCTTTGATTGATTGTTCTTTTCCTGTTGCATTTGGGAAGCCTTCTTCCATTGTAACTCCGGGCTCGTTCGTCAATAAATCCCATAATTTTTCCCGGACCATACCGCCCTAAAGATGTTACGGTGAAGTGTTAAGTAAGCTTATAACGAATGGTCATATAAAGGTAAGTAGATATACACAGTAGGGATATTCATAAACCATTAAAACCAACCATACCGCCCAAATAGAAGCAAGGCGGCTGGATCAACCGTGTAAGATTTATACAATTCGGTTTCGGCGGTTTAATGGTCCGGCCCACTATTTGAAACTTGGAAATGTGTAAACTGAACTCCCCATTTAACCTTTTTCTCATAATGGAGGTCATGGGTTCAATACCATGTATTCTGGTGTAATTTAGGAGTAGTTTAGTAGGTGAATGTGTTTGCCGTTCAAAATTATTTTTTTTAACTTTTTCTATTTATTTGTTTTTATTTTGAAATATGCAATAATATATATATGTATTACATTCATGAAACATCTACATCATTTAAAAGTTATAGTACGAACTAAAGACTTAGAAAAGATATCGGTTTAAACCACCAAAATCAAACCGTCCAGCTGCTAAACCAAGACCAACGGGTTCAACCAACCCAGTTGTTTGGTTTGTCGTTTCCAAAACCGTAACTAGGTTTGGCCTACAACTTCTGTTAAAAAAAGCCAAACCAGACACTGAACACCCCTCTTAAATACCAAGGGGGTGCTTGGATTTGCATTTTGAAAAAAGTGATTTATCAATAATCCAATGTTTTAGTTATTAACAAATTCTGATTATCTAACAAAGTAATAGATTAAGACGACCAAACAAGAAAGTGCAGTGGAAATTACCAGATGGTTTTGAGATGGAAATAAAAACCTCAGGTTAAATGAAGGGGAATATAAGTAAGTTTGTTTTATACACGGGCCAAACTGATATGTTTTCCATGATTACGAAAATTTTAAATGCTAACCCGATGACGATGCTTAGCTCCTTTGAAATAAAGAAGAGTCTGGCGTTTCTGGTCCTCCGATAGGTGCAATTTGGGTAGCAAATGAGTATAGGGCACTATAACATCTTTCAGCAGTGACACCTGCGTATGTTGTATCATATCAGACGCATTTTTCCCATCAGAAGAAGCTTTTGAGTCAATCTTGTACCACCCACCAAAGTCAACAACCAACAGAACTGCAGGAGCTATCTCCTCTCGAACATGAAACATTGCAACAGGGTCTGCCCAAAAAAAAAAAAAAACTTTTCATAACCTGAGACTTTGAGAGTCCAGACTTATTTTAAGGTTCATAAATGTAAACAGAAGATGAACAGATGGTGAGCCAAAGAGTAGAGTTTTGTAGCTTTCGTGCCTAGAGTTCAATTATAGCATGCCTAAATTTCAAACACCTCAACTATATGAAGTAGAGGCTGCAAGATGGGTGGGTCCAATAACGAGTTAAAATGTGTTCGATTTGTAACAAAATAATTTTTAGTATGGGTCAAAACAGGTGTTTCCCCCTTTGATTGGCAGATGTTTTAGAACATTCACAATGGAATCCCCATCCTCAAATTATAAGGAAAACACTTAAAAAGTAACTCCAACCCATTCCCCATGTGAAACTCTTATTTCAAATTCTAGGTTTCTTCAATACATAAAACTTGATAGATATAACTTCTTCCACATGAAAGCTTGATGAACTTTACTTGCTAAAAGTGACGACAATTAAATGCATATAGGTACAACATAGAGAAGATAAAACTGATTCTATACCAGAAAAAAGTAAACAAATTAACCACAACAAGAAGGAGTTGAAGCTTTACCTGTAATATTATCTATCAAATAATTCACATAGCATATGTAAATTAGTGAAGTATGATGTGGGCCCAGTTTCGAGACTGGGCAACCTCTGATTACATAAGTAAACCCTATTCGAGATGGGTAAATATCCAAAGGATAACACATAGATAACAAAATACTCAACAGACAGAAATGAACACTAACGCCATATTTCTAAGCTAACACAAGAAGTTAAAATAACTGCCCTAAAACTCCTGACTAAGCCACTAAATCTGGAAATGGTAACCGGTCTTGACTTAATAGCGGGTAAAAATAGGATCCAACCCATCAGATGCATTTCTGGGTTCGTATCACAGCCTACATGTTTAAAATATCTTCTTACTCTATCATTACTAATCTTGTACAACTCGAGTTTATATCAAAACTTAAAAAGTTAAAGACTTTTTCTACCACCTGAAAAATTCCCGTGGAAACGGTTCTAAGTGAATGGTCCTAAATAACTCAACCACAAATCTTGCTTTGTAGGATGATAAAAGTTTTACACCTCCCATTCAGATGTGGGCAACAATGATGAAGACTGATGATCTTGTCTTGAAACAGTTGCCCAAAATAATAAGTAGAAGTATAGAAGACTGGTCCAGAAACTAAATGACCTACTTGTCAAATGTTTAATAATTGTATCTTTCATGGGTGTATGTTTGCAACTTACACTAGCAGTGGGATGTTGTCCTTTGTATCTCGAGGTATCAAATGTTGTCCTCAAAGACCTATAATATGTAGAAGTTAGAACCCATATTATATGCACATTGCACAAAGGAATTCTTTTGGTCTAACTCTCTCAAGACAAGAAATAAATAAACTTTAACTTATAATGTGACACATCATACGTCAAGATATAGCAAACATTACATGACACGAAGACTTGAAAGAAACAAAAAGAAAGTTAACCTGTAAGAACAAAGACGTGATCTCTGCCACCAGAACGTTTCCAAGCCTCACTCCCTTTCACAAAGTCCAACACCTCCCTTTGTCTTACATAATCCTCATTTCCCACTTTCTTCCTAAAAACCCCTTTGGCAGTACCAAGCTGCAATTCAGCACTCAATGTTGCAAAAAAAGGCACAAAGATAACATCAGCCTGTTCAGGAGCAGAAACCCGCTTCGCAAAAGACCCACTTCTTAACTCTGGTGGGGTTATCAGATCACCCAAAAGCCAGTATTCAGCACTGTACTGTTTAATCAATGGGCTCTCAGGATAAATGGGAACACTATTATTATTAATATTGTTCCATGAATTGGCCAATCTGATTTGGTTGTCTATGTCACTGCCCAATCTTGAATCATGAGATAGAGACCAGTATTTGTCTAGAAGTCCATAGTTGAGTGATCTGGGTAGATCTGAAACATATACATTGATTGAGTTGCTGTTGGCAATGGTAGACATGAGACATGATAAAGGTGAAGTGGATTTGGAAGTGTGATTAGATGATAGCAAAAATAAGGAGAGTAAAAGGGCAAAGATGATGGAGATTGACAGAAACAAAGTAGAAACTGGGCATGTAGAAGCTTTGCTGCTGTACTTAGGGGCCATACTGCTCACTTGCTCTTGGCTCTAACACTATAATGGCATACAAGAAACGCTTCACTCATATTTAGCCAGACACAACTCCTATCAGAGTACTCAATCCTGCAACATAAAAGACAAGTAAAAGTAAAATCGAATTTTATTTTCATTTCAAATTTTAATATTGATGAACAGTTGACCATTACAACTTTATAAGTAATCATCAATTGAATATTGTTCTTTTTTTACTCATGTGTATCAATTCAAAACCTATCTACTAGCTTCATACATATATGAACAAAGAGCTAAACAAAGGTGAAGATACGCTGATCAATCCTACATTCAAAACTCTATTTTTCAAATTGAAAAACAGCACAGAAATGAACAATGTTGGCTTCAAATCAAAACCCAAATCCAAATCAAAGGCAATAATCAATCTTGATACAAACACCACTTGGGGGTTTAATATCGGGTGTAACAATTGGTTTGGTGGGGAAGAGAAACACAAGTTTCGTTGTAGAGTTGGAAGATCTGGGCCCAGATTTACGTTTATGGAATGCGTTTGCTACTTTCCTTAATTGAACAACAGTTAATACTAGTTTAGAAAACTTTTAGACTAAGGGTTTAAAACATTTAAAGCTAATGGCATACATTTTGTTGCGAACTATTGATTTCATAACTATATCTTTATACAAAATATTGATTGCTGCAACGAATGGATTCCTAAGGAAAAAAGGGGTCGAATGAGTAGCGATAAGAGAATAACAGAACTTAGGGGCATCAGAGTTCAAACCCTCTCCGGTTCTATGTGGTTGTTAACTGTCTAGCCTATTAGTCACACACATGTATTGTGCAGGTTTTTCAGGTTATTGGTTACTGATGATTATATTGGTAATGTACCCATCTTATTCATTCTTCACTTTTGACTTCAACTCACAGAGAACAAATATACAGTTTCAAATGTTGATTAAGGGTTAATCAACGGCATAAACGAAAAACAAAGATAGCAACTATTCCAGTAGGCATATGCTTAGGAACCCAATTTAATTCGGGTTCCCTGATTCCAACTATTGATTACATCAAAATCGGACTACAATGAGCAGGTTTTAGTCGTCGGAACAAATCGAAGAATAACTCTATTTGTTTGAATAAGAAGAGGGTTTAATCTGGGTACCTTAATCGAATCGAATGCAGACTGGTCGGAAAACAGAATGGTTGAACCCAGACGATTTTAAGACGGAGGTGATTACAATGAGAGGACGAGATCGATGTCTATGCGAGTGAGCTCGAATTAGGGGTTGAAGATTGGGGATTTAAAAAGTACCCATAAGTTGATGAACAGATGATTCATATATGTATAGAAAAAAAGCTAACCTTGATGACTGATGAAGGCGAAGATGAACTGGATCGATGACTGAAGGCGATGAACGAAGGCCACGTACGAATCGAAGGTGAGAGATCGAAAGATCAGATCGAAGGTCAAAAAACTGTTTAACACATGGTTTTTTTTTAAAAATTTTTAAATCCCGTTTTTACATTTGCAATTCTTAACTATTTAAGTCATTTTGGTTAAAGGAGTTAAACTTTTTTGTTAACTCAAGTGGCATTTCGGTATGAAACAACTTATATGATCATATGACACAATGACAAAAATGATGATGCTTCAAGCAACTCATATACACAATATGACCCAATATTACTAATAAACAATTGATTAACACAATACATTACAAAATATTACTAAAGCATAACTGATATGAACATATTACACAATACGTAGATGATGATACTACAAGCAACTGATATACACAATATTATCAATACACAACTGATTTGATAAAAATATGACACAATGATCATATATCAAACACAAGAATGTGTAGAATATTACACAATATTATCAATATACCACTGATATGATGAACTATATGATACAATGATAGAAACCCTAGTTTTTATTAAAATGTACTAGTATTTGAAGTTTTTTAGAACTTTTATTCTTTTTTTAGTTTTATTTAGAGATATTACTTGATGTTCTTCAATTACCGATATTGAAGTGATTGTGACGAATCAACCGCCACAACAACGCTTGATTTTGCTTCTTCAGTTGAAGAAGGAGGTGATGACTGTGGCGACCACGACGGTTATGACGACGGTGAAGTTGGATTCGTCATTGTCTTCTTTCTCTGGTTTCCAGTGATCGATCAGTGAATGAGGGATTATGAGGGTTTACTGAATCTTTTACCGATAATACCCTGCGCACGTTTAAAATTTTGAACCTAATCACTAATTCACCACGGAAAAAGTTAGGGTCGTAAATCTGAAATTAATTGATGATCTGATTGCTGAGATAGCTTCTTAGCCTTCTTTGATTAGTGCAACTTCTTATAATAAACCGACTCCTTAAGTAAATATTTTTTTTCGAATAAGTAAAAAATTTATTTCACTAAGAAACCGGTCTGGCGGGATTGGAGATGTACAGAAATGGAAAATAAAACTCAAGTAAACTAGAATAAAGATGAAAAAAATACAAACCTTATCATCTTCTAGTTTTGATTTCTCATCTTCAAGCTCGGATGATGATGTGTGTGTGTGTGTGGTGGGGGGGGGGGGGGAGGGGCGCGTTAGTCTTCACCTATCGTCATGTTTTAGGTTATATGTTCGGGTCAGATCAAACAATTAAAACTCAAAATATCTAATTTTTCTTTATTCATTTAAAGGACTGTCCTTACAAATAAAAAATACGATATTCTTTTAACAAAAAAAGACCAAAAGTATTTATGATGATGCGGAGGAAAATGATGAGTACCTAGAAGAATTAATGGTTTTCGACTTTCCTATGATATCTAATAAAATAGAGAATCAATTACAATAATTCGTAAACTTAAAATCAACACAATTACAAGAACATTAATCACTTAATTGAAGAATGAGTCGAATCAATCATAGCATCAAGTAGCAATTTTTCTATGATGCAACAAACAATGAATTATTATGAGGGATAACCCTTTTACCCCCAAAATATTCAAATTTTAAAACTGCTAGTTTTTAAATCAAGTATATATAATTATGAAAAATTAAACAATAAAGTAATTACCTTGGGGGATTGAACTCGAATTGAAGATGTAATGTGAATTAGGAAGTTCTTTCTCAGTTTTTTATTCTTGATCGATTGGTCGAATGGTCAATAGTTGCCATCCTCTCCGTGAGTCTTCGGTTGCAAATAAAAGAAAAAAGGGCATTTGTATACATCGCACCTCTAAACTTGAGAAATTGTATATATCCCCAAATCATGCTTAAAGAACATTGTACATTATGCATTGAAAACTTGTATTTTGGGGAAATATGTAGGAGAATATATGCAATTTTCCCAAGAAAAAAAGAGTTGGGTTTTTTTGCTAATACAAATTCAATCCCTGCTTTAAAAGTTATACAAATTCAGTCCCTCCATTATTAGTCTATTAATCAATGATCCGTTTTTATTTATTTTAAAATTCTGACAAGTCTTCTATCAAAAAATATGGGAGGGGGAGAGGGGGGTGGGGGGGGGGGGTCGATATATAAAATTTTTCGAATAATCAGGGTAAAATTTAGCACTTCTATGTGACTATGCAAAAAACAAGGGGCGGGGGCCTCTCCGGGCCGTCACTAAACTTTGCTCTTGCCGGTTATAATACTCTATTCACGATTACGAAAAACGTTCGAGGGCGTAGCTTCATATGATTATGAATTTGATATGCATTCTTTGATGTTCCGGGTTCGAACAATGAAATCAACATTCTCAACCAATTGACACTATACAACGATGTTCTCAATGGAGTAGTGCCAGATTGTTCATTTGAGGTGATCCTACGCGTATAATTGTTGGATCCGCCACTACTTTCTTTATATGCTTCAGTTGTGTGTTTAATATCTCGATAACAACCAATGAAAATATTGAAGAAACCAAATTGTATGAAAGTTAGTAATGGGTTATCTTGACTTAACCTTACTTTGCATTAAAAATTTCCAATTGCATACACTTGTGTTGTTAACTTGCATCTTTACACAAAAATCCATAAATTCGTAACCTTCTTTTGCATTATAAATCTCCAGTTGCATACTGTTCTTTTGTGTTGGCATCTAGCCAATCCTCCATCAACATTCCTAGGTTTACCTTACACACAAATCTATAAAGAAAGAGTGAAATAACACATTAGGTCTTGGGCTTCGGCCGCTTGGGTCCAAAATCAAAGATAATTTCTACGGTTACTTAGTTCTGAAACCCGATACGTTAGCAAGGCCCACAAATAAGGTTTTAGTGGCTTGGGCTTAAATTAGTAGTTCAAAAAGTGGGAAAAAAAACGGCAACTACGTTAGCAAGGCCCACAAATAAGGTTTTAGTGGCTTGGGCTTAAATTAGTAGTTCAAAAAGTGGAAATAAAAACGCCGTTGCCGGGGATCGAAACCCGGGTCACCCGCGTGACAGGCGGGAATACTTACCACTATACTACAACGACTTATATGTTCAAAGTCAGCATAGAGTTGAAATATATAGCTGCTAGGTTTTAAGTATATCTTCCTGACCCTTTGACTTATCTTCTTGAATTATTTCATGGTCAATTTCGAACGTTGAAAGCGATGAAGGGTGGGTGGCTGTGGAGGAAGGTTCGGTATTCACATTTTGAAAGCGAAAGTCAAAATGCTTTATCTAAATTGATGGCTTCATTTCATTATTTATATAATTTTGACTTGTAATTACAAATGTCAAAACAAGGTGAATTAATTAACTTGGTAACACGGTTTTATCTTTATTTTTTTATACATAAACTTATACTAATTAGTAGTTATATATTATCTTTTAAAAACGGAGTGTATGTGATTTTTAAATGTATCTTACAAGCGGTTTAAACACTTAGCATGTTAGTTAACATGACTATGAATCAACGGATTAATAAAGATTCTTCAAGTCATCCATTTAGGAAAGCAAAATCTATTAATTTTCAAACACTATTTTAATCCAAACTATGGCATGTACTTGTAATTAACTCCTGCTTATACAAGATTATTATAAAAAATGAATAATTTTGAACTAGTTAGAGATCTATGTAAATATTAAATTACATATTTGTGATGCTTTTAAATTTCATAAACAAGGTTATTCATCTTATAAGCTTAAAAACATAGCCTCTATCTATGTTTCTGAAACATGAGATTTAACCGCTCTTTTTCTATTTGTTAGACCAGTTTAGAAATCGGATAAGTCACAAATTATGCGTGTATAGATATAACTGAAAGAAAAATATAAAAAATATTCTATCTTTTGGTTGTATTTGTGTTCATTTTAGCAATGAGATTCAACGCTTTTTTTTCTATTTGTCAGACCAATTTAAAAACTGAATGACCGTATACTGACAATTAGTGACACCATGAGAGAGGGTTGAACTAGTTAAAGAATGGGTGTTATATTTACTACTGGGATTTAAACTAAATAAATCTTGTTCTACATGGCGCACCAGTCTACTTCATAAACCATAACATTCTAACATTTGGTATGATCATCGTTACCATTATCAAACCGTTATCATGTTTGATATATTTCTCTACATATTTAAAACACTCGCAGGATTAGAGGTGATAAATTGAAGATTATTTATGTCACTTTGTACTTTGAAACCCCCTAAGGATTAGAGAGCTCAATGGTACTATACACGAATAAATAAACGTTTATATATAAAAGTAGAACCCTGATTTTTTACCTTGTGTTATACACTTCAACTTTAAAACATTTTACCCAAAGATTTTATGGGTTAAGTGTTAGTGATACACAATTACTCTATGAAAATCTTAAAAATGAAGAAAACGAGCTTTATATGGTTCACTGACCTATGTTCACAGACCGCAACCAAGAATTTCTGTATTGCTCTCTACTCGTAATGAGAAATTACACTATAGCAAATCAAGTTGATAACAATGGCACACTTCATTGTCATTGGGTCACATGGTGGCCATTAGTGGTTGCTAAGTGACATCTTAATTTTTTGTTTTTCAATTTAAACGTAACGTATTTAGTATAAGAGCTGATAATGTAATGAATATAATCATGTAAAATAATTTTTAAATTTTAAGAGACAATACATTAAGCATTTCACTTTTAATTTTGGAGTAGAATATAGTCTATACTTATAAATCTACTTAAAGAACTTACGCATTGACCCAGTCAGCTAACGAAGCTTCTACACCGTGTTCCTCAATCAAGCATAATTCAACGACACACAGTTGACTTCATCTTCAACACAGAACTTCGGATCTTCAATAATAGATCCCAATTATCCATCCTTCTCCTCTAATCATTCATCATTCTTCAATCCTTCAATCTCAACCAAATCCGGAGCCCCGGCGGATGACCCATGGGCTGTGTATACAGCACAGATTCCGTCAATCACTCCTCTTCATCCGGCACCCCATCCATCTCAAAACTGCACCTCTCTCCAGATCTACAATCCTACCAGAATGCATGCCAATCGGATCCGGAGATCCAGTCCTTCGATTCCTCACTCCAGTACCGGACCAGTCGAGTCATCAATTCACTCGCCGCCGGCGTCGAGGTCCGGTCTCTCTCCCTGGACTCTCTCCGGGAAGTCACCGGAGGTCTGCTCGATATGAATCAGGAAGTGGTCAACATTCTGATCGAATCGAAAGAAGACATTTGGAACAACGACGAATTGTTCCTCCTGGTAAAGGATTTCTTCGATCTGAGCCTCCTAACCCTAGATTTCTGCACTTCGCTCGAAGATTGCTTGAAAAACGCTCGCCATAGCTTGTCGTTTCTCCACATCGCGATCAGTCAGTTCGACGGAGATAACGATTACTTGAAAACGCTAGAACAGTTCAAAAAGTTCGAGTCGTTGGAAGGTCCGTTTTCCGAAGAGTTTTTCGAACTGTTTCAATCGGTTTACAAACAGCAGATCTCGATGTTGAAGAAATTGCAGATTCAGAAAGGAAAAGTGGATAAGAAGCTGAAAACAGCTAAAACATGGAAGAGGTTGACTAACGTGATATTCGTAATCACTTTCAGCACCGTTTTGATTTGCTCCGTGGTGGCCGCCGCCGTGGCTGCACCGCCGCTGGTGACGGCATTGGCGGCTGCCGCCGCGGTGCCGCTCGGATCCACGGGGAAGTGGGTTAACTCGTTGTGGAAGAAGTACGAAATGGAACTGAAAGGGCAAAGGGGGATGATTAATTCAATGCGGATGGGGAATCATATTGTGATCAAGGATTTGGATAACATCAAAGTTTTGGTTGATAAATTGGGGATTGAGATGGAGGGTTTGGTACAGAATGCTCAGTTTGCAATTAGGGAGGAGGAAGAGGAGGCGGTGGGAATCGCGGTGGATGAGATGAAGAAAACTGTGAACGATTTTGCGAAAACTATCGATGAGTTGAGTGATCATTCGGATAAATGTTGTAGGGATGTAAGGAGAGCAAGAACAGTGATTGTGCAGAAGATCACTAAGCATCCTAGTGGATCAGTCTAGCTGTTGTTGCTTTGGTAAATTAGTATGCTTCAAATTTTTCATATTTTGATGTCAAAATCTCTGTATTTGACAAAGAAAGGTTCAATTATGAAACCTTGAATACTAATTATTCATAGATGCATCTAAGGTGTTTGATAAAATATCAGAGTAAACAGATCAATTTACAGCTTTTATATTAGTATTCTCTTTGGAGCTCAAGTCTTTAGGGAGAGTAATCTCTCTATCTATTCTTTGAGAGAAAGGTAATGCTCGTTTTATCACACATTTTCAATACCTTACTAATAGTATGCTCTAAGTGATATAATACAGGATACATTTGTTTATATTCATATATCTAAAGTGGTTCTACTTTCATATTTTGTGTCTATGGTAAAGATGAATTTACCATGCTTTTGAGTTTCTGGTTGAAATTTAGTTTTTTTTTCTTTGTTTTAACAGCCACAAAATTTATTAAAACATTTGAAACATTTGACAGCTGAAAGAGCCGGGCCCGATGCCAAAAATACCAACAACACAGCACCTCGATCTGCATAGAAACATTCTGCACTCGATCCATATTTGAGAAGCAGCAACTAAAACCCCATCTCACAATAATCTTCGGCTTGACGTCCCCATGACCACACTTCCTAAGAGACTTCCAAAGATGCAATCCTTCTTTTGTGTGATATGCCAAGACCTTCATTTATATGACATGCCAAACCACAACTTCTACCTACAAGCTCAGGAAAAACGCCACATCTTTTACCACTTTTTCATGATAACATTGTCTAATGGAAGAGAAATACGGAAAATTCTCCTAAAATGTCTATGGTTTGTGTTCTTTCCCTCCGATAGAATGTAGAAGCAATCAGAAAAAGCCACGTAAGAAGATAAAAAAGAAGTCGAGTGCAATCATTTAGTATGATAGAATGTAGAACCAATCAGAAAAAGCCACGTAAGAAGATAAAAAAGAAGTCGAGTGCAATCATTTAGTATGGTCGAATCGACCAAAATGTATAGTCGAATTTGGAACATATTTTCTTAAATTATATTATATTCTTTTAATTAGTTTTGTTAAATTTTGTTTATCTTTTATAACTTTAGAAATACAATGTTTTATAAAATTTTGATTATAAAGTTGCGACGTGCTCACTTTTATCTACACGCCGACATATTTTTTTTGAAACGGAATCCGTTCGAATTTGTATCGAAACGTTTGACATACGTTTCACCCGACTCCGTTTTGAAGAAAAAAATGTCGCTATGTAGATAAAAATGAGCACGTCGTAACGTCATAAACGGAGTTTTATAAAGCATTATATTTTTAAAGTTATAAAAGATAAACAAAATTTAACCAAAACTAATTAAAAATATATAATATTATTAAAATTAAAATTTTAAAGAAAAAGTAACGGTCGAATCAACCAAAATATATAAAATATATAGTAGAATTTTTTTTTATTTTTTATGTGTCAATTTTCTGATTGGTTCTAAGTAAATATGTAAATGATTTTAGTATATAATCACCGATCATTGAGTATAGTCGATTAAACCCTAAAAAATAAATATTTAAAAAGTTAACTTTTCAAATGAATAAAGCCTAAAAAATCTTTTTCAAAAGAGTTAATTTCTGTTTGAGTCCCTGTGGTTTACTCATTATAACTACTTGAGTACAAACTTTCATTTTCTATCAAATGATTACCTGTGGTTTCACTTTACTTTCAATTTGAGTCCCTCTAGCTAACTCCATCCAACTTTACCGTTAAGTGGGAGGGTATATTCGTCCAATCACCACTTTTCCTCTCTATAATTAAATTAACACCTAAAATCAAAACATATTGAAACCCCACCATCGATTAAAAATTCAAGAACCCCACCACCTGCTTAAAAAAAAAAAAAAAAAAAACCTATATTACTCATTCTAAGAACCCCACCATCGAGGTTTATTCCGTCTGGATATCTCTCCCTAACGTCGACGAAAATGATGGTGGTTTGCCCTTGCAGCCATCACTTGCATATTTATGTACATATTTTGCAGCCATCACTTGCATATTTGAGTACATATTTTGTTGCCATCAATTGTTTACATGAGTTGGGTATTTGCAGCCTTGTCTACACGTATCTTTTAAGCCATCAGTTGAATATTTGCAGCTTTGTTTACGCCATTTGCAGCCATCACTTATATACCATTTAAATTTTGCAGCAATAGAAACATGGAATAATAAAAGGTTCTCCACCAAACAAATAAAAAATGTTTAAATTCAATATAGCCAAGCAGTATCTAGTTTATATGGTTTTATTAGTGCATGTTGACTTTTATAGTGCTGAGTTCTATTAGTGCAGGTTGACTTTTATGGTTTTAGTAGAGAGTTTTTGTTGTTATGGAGAAAACATCACCATTATTGGCATAAAACTATATATCCTATATAACATTGATGATTTTTAGTGAAGGATGTAATTCCTCCCATTCACACCTTTTGACATCTAACGTTTTCTTTTGATTTGCATATGCCTCTTGGGTAATAATGAAATGTGCAGCCATCAATTAATTTGTTTCCATCAGTTATTTGTTGCTATTTAGAATTGCAGGGAATACAAACACATTAGATGAAATCATAGATAGTGACTTTGGATTTTAATTTAACCATAGATAGGAAAAATAGTTATTGGACGAATATACCCTCCCATTTAACGGTAAAGTTGGATGGAGTTAGCCAGAGGGACTCAAATTGAAAGTAAAATGAAACCACAGGTAATCATTTGATAAAAAATGAAAGTTTGTACTCAAGTAGTTATAATGAGTAAACCACAGGGACTCAAACGGAAATTAACTCTTTTCAAAATAAACATAATGGGAATTTTCCTATAGAAATAACCATTTCATACGTGTGATTTATGAAACGTGTTAGTCGGTTGAGATGTATACGTGCAGTGGGTTGTAGGTTAAGATCGATGTGATTTTTAAAGAAATTTAGTATTTTGTTTAAGAGTAAACTAATTTTTTTAGTATACTCCCTACTTACGGCTGGTTCTAACTTTTATTGTTTTTACCAATGTTGCAGAAATCGCGATTAATCGGTGATTAATCAGCGATTAATTGCTTAGCAGTCCCCCACCGTCTACGATTAATGGTTTAACGGTCAGTTGGTCAACGAAGGTCAACATCGGTCTTTGGCGGTACTTGGCGGTCTTGGCGGTCCTTGGCAGCCTTGACGGTTAGCCAATTTTTTTAATTAAAAAAATAAAAACTTAAAAAATTGTAGTTTTTGACTTAAATGTGTTTGTTTTTTGGGATTATTAAACGTATTCGACTTTATTATTGTAGCTTTTGACTTAAACGTCTATATAAGTACTAGTTTATTTCTTTTTAAGGTTATTTATTTATTTACTTATTAACTATTAACTATACTAGGATATTGGCATGTTGGAATATGTACATGTATGTATATACATATACTTTTGTAATAATTTAGGGTTTCCGATTAATCGCTGATTAATCACGATTAATCCGATTAATTGCTTAACACCAGTCGACCGTCGAGCTACCGCCAAACGATTTCTGCAACCTTGGTTTTTACAAATCGATCAAAACCCGAAATCAATCCATTCCTACAACTACGTATACATCTCAACCGATATGGTTATAGTTATAGAAAAAAAGTTTTAGGCAAACTTTTTAACCAATGAGATGGTGATAGAAAAAGTTTGTAGATTGATGTTTTATAGAGGGTATGGGTTTGTAAAAAGTTTTAGACAGAATTCACACAACACACAACACACACACAAGTTCTCGGCAAGACGGCAACAATCGGCAAAAGTTTGCCGATTTGAACCCCAAACTTTGGCGATTTGTGTTTGACAAAAGAGGTGGGTGTGGTCGCCGAAAGGTTTGCCGAAAAATTGGGGTTGTCAAGAGTGGGTTTGCTGACCCACACCGCCCACCCTAAAATCAAACCGAAGCCCACCATATTCTCTTTATCTGTATCTGCTTCTTTTTCGTCTTACCAAGTCGTTCAACCAGATCGTTTTCGTTTTCTTGTGCTCTATTTTAGGTTGTAAAAGAACCTTGCGCAACCGGTAATATTAGAGAACAGAGGTGGGTTTTCAAAGGTGAAAATATTGGAGACCACAATTTCTTGTTGTAGTGAACGGTGAATGGTGGGCGGTGGGTATAGGGTGGTTCGGTTTAACAGGCGAAAAGCCTTAAAAGAGATTGATAAGGTGGGAGAGCTTTCATTTTATTTTTACTTTGAAATGTATTTTTGACTTTTTAAGTATGTTTTAACAGGATAAAGAAAAGTGTTAGTGAAATGGAAGTAACTAAACGTCATATGGTAGTCTAGTCAGTAAGAGGGTGTGATCATAAAGTCATTCCCTAATGATTACAAAATTACTATTATTTTTTTATATAAACAAATAAAGCAACACAAATCATTAAATAAAAATAATACACAATATAATTAAATAATAATTAAAAAAACACTTTAGAGATTATATTGTTTCTTGATCCTTTTCCTCACCATCAGTGTCAGTAAGTGAAGCGGTTTGTCTAGTTGCGCTATGCCCTTCTCCATTTGACGTGTCTATGCGAGTTCAAGTTGTTTCTACTTCATCGAAAGTAATCGTTCGAGTTTTGTGTTAAGGTCCATGTAACATTCGTCAGACACGGGGGCATGGCTAGACGACAAATCCGACCGTTTCCCCTTCAAGCGGTCCCGACCGTGGGGTTTTGGAATCTCCCCCTGAATCAGTGAAGCTTCCTACTCATCATTATATACGTTTATGTTAAATGTCCGAGCGTCCGAGATTTGACTCTCGGGTTCCACCGAAGACGACGTTTTTGACTTTTTTTTAGGGCCATCTAATCCTCGTTGTGATATACCTTGCTCGTCCCACTTGGGACTTGTGTGAAGTAGTCTCCAACACTTGAGGTATGGAAACATGGCTTGATTCCCTTAATACTCAAGCAAAGCTTTTTGTTGCATGTCCCGTGGCGAATATACCCTAGTGCGAGGGGTAGCGCCTGCTACCCCTAAACTTACACCGCATAGTGGGAAATTTACACCGCTTAGTGAATTCTTTTTTAACGTTTATGTATTTCATTACTCCTGAAACGATTTTTCCGCTAAATGTTACCCCTAAACTTTTAGTCTAGATCTGCCACTGTGCATGTCCACATCACTTTCCCTACTCGTCCAACCACTACGCATCCGCTCGTAAATGTCATTGAAAAATTGACCCTTCGTGTTCATATCTGCCCATTTTTCCGATATCGAGTCATGCGGTCGGTATTCCTCCCTCTTGAGTTACTTGTAGAACGCTCGTCCAACATTTGTCCAAAAGACCGACTTATCTTGATTGTTTGTTAAAAGAAATGGAAAAAAAAATAGTAAACTTTAAATATAAATGTATAAAAAATTAATTTCTAAAAATTACCCGTAACAGGGTCCACTAACACGTCATGCTAAGCTCAAGCTAACACAAACTCCTCATCTTGGTCCCAACATTGAACATTTTTTTTTTGTTTCGTTCCGGCGTTTCCTTCTTGTGGGATCGTTGTTTTCTTGGTTTTAACCCTCCTCCTTGTGTTTCGGGTACCCGGTGGGTGCCACCGGTTGAGATTGTTGATAGGGTTGAGAGGATTGAAATTATTGAGGTGATGGAAATGATTGAGAAGAAGCTAGTTGTCTAAAAGCGTTATACTTGTATCCTTAGGTAAAACCGTTTGTTTGTTGTTGCCGCGGTGGTTGAGGTGATGTCAACGATGTGATATAATTAAACAAGTTGTATTTAGTTGGTTACAGGGGTGGTTTCTCGTTATCACAAACCTGTCGTGGTGTTTAAAAACGTGGATTGTGGTGTTTGGAAACGTGGGTTGTGTGGACTACGTATGGTGGACTGTGATGAAACATGTTTGAAAGAAAGTTTAAAATATATATAGTTTTAAAGGAAGTAGAAGAAATTTGTGTGGTTAAATTATATAAAATTGTTTAGTATATATAGAGGACAAAAGTGAAAAACAAATTATTTTTTTAAGAAATAGCCGCTACAACGGCTAGTTTTCATTTTGGTTGAAAACTAGGGACGCCATAGCTATAACGAGACATCCATTTTTTTGCCTCAATAACGTTCAGAGGGACAGTGTTAGGGCGTGACCGGGGCCCAAAACGTCAACTATACATAGTCTAAGGATAGAAAAGACGGATGATTCACCTAAAGTAGCTCAATCCAAAAAATGACATCACCTTAACAACCACTCAACTAGCACCATAACTTAAAACTACATTCAAGGGAGAGATGGAGAATTCAAAGTAATTCTAATTTTTAATAGTTAGATTAAAAAAAACACAATATCCCGTTCAAAAATAAATAAATAAAGACAATACATTACTTAAAGAAAGATACATTATAACACCCCAACCGGGCTAAGGCTAATATGTAACCAAAATTCAAACATCAATACAAAAATATTCAAAACACTATACAAAATCTTCTTACAATAAAAATTAACTTAATTAAAAGAGAAATTACACCATTTCTCCCATTCTATTCTAGTTGGTTGATCTTATAGTTATGTTTGATCCAAAAATAAAATAAAATAGTGTCTTGATCTCTCCTAGAACATCTCCAGCTAGCCTCCAAGCTACGGTTATTGAACACACTATTGTTCATTGATTTCAAAATCCACCACAATGTCGTTCAGAATATATATCCCTTGTACGATTTGTTTGAGCCTTTGTGTAATTGCTCATTCGTTGTGAACTTGTAGCACATCTTTAACAGATAGAAGCAAGGCATTTTTCTACTTTTTTTTAACAGCAATATATTATTACTAAAAGAGTAAACTTCGTTTTTACTCTCCGACGTTTGCACATTTTAACAATTTTAGTCCTAACTTTTCAAAATCTCAATTTAGTGTCTCACATTTCATTTTCTTTTCAATTTTGGTTACAACGTTAACAATCGTTTAAAGAGCCGTTAGACTGCCCTCACATGGTCCCCACGTGAGGGGTATTTTTGTTATTTCCGTTTGTTTTAAAGTATGAGTTAAAACAAACGGAAATGACAAAAGTACACCTCATCACATGAGGACAGTTAACGGCTCTTTAAACAATTGTTAACGTTGAGACCAAAATTAAAAAAAAATGAAATGTGAGACACTAAATTAAGATTTTTTAAAAGTTGGGACTAAAATCGTTAAAATGTAAAAACATTGGAGACTAAAATCGAAGTTTACCCATTGCTAAAAACCAACAATAGCTAGCAAGAAGCAAAGCATTTAGGGGCTACAAGTTCACCTTACCACTTTCACTTTCACCTCGAAGTCCTGAACCAGTTTCAAGCGAGCCCCATCCCCATGCATCTTTGTTGCCCAAAAGTACCGTATCAGCAAGCACATGTTCACAACTAGTTATCAAGCCAGAAGATGGCTTCTTGTCCATTAGCAACCTAGCATCTCAGATGTTCTTGGGTGTTTACACCTAGCTTACCAAGTTCTAGACTCCTATCTTTTTTATTATGTTCTTCTCAGGCCCCTTGACCTCTTTAATAGTTTAATGCATGGAAAAATGCCCCATATTCTTTAGACATTTTAATAGCTAGCTTGAACCACCTTTGCGCACAACGATCCGCTATTCGATTTGAACATAAACAACCACTTTGTGAGTAATGCAATATTCGATGCTCGCATTGACCCAATCCCCATTCTCCGCTCTTTTTTGTTCGCCGTCATTTGATTCCACTACACGTACCCAAGTGGATTCGAACAATTCGATTTGAATTTAGTTTTCGAATTTGAATCAATTCAAATTATTTCAATAAGAAATACAAATAAATAAAAGTATAAAATTAATAAAATACCCAAAAGATAAAAGGAAAAAAAAAGGAAAATTGGATTTAAATAATCCCAACTTTTGAGGGATGGCCGATAATAATCGCACTTTCAATTATAACTCCCAATGGTCCCAATTTTCATCATATTTACTAATAATTGTCCCGTCGTTAAAATACTTAACACCGTTAAGTTTTTTATCCATTTCTTTTCAACCCCAATCTTTAATCCACTATAACTTCTTTAACTCTTGATGAAAAGTCAATCCGTAAGTTGCTATGAACTCGTGATAAAAAAACCGAACAAAACTAGATCCATATTGCTTAGGTTTTAAAGAGATTATGATGTTGAACAAGAGCATCAAAGTTACAGTTTTTCATGACTTTGGATAAAAAATTGAGCATCAATTCCATTGTTTTTGTGCTATTGATTGATTCCGGCTGATTTAGCATTTTCTCACGAATCTACAAGTTACGGAATTGATTTTCATGAATTTTTGATTGGATTTCAAATTTCACAACTTCATTTTTTTCATGAAGCTTCAATAATGGTGGATTGACTAATTCCTTATGGTTTTCAATGATTCTTGTTGCTATAGATTCGGTTTTTCATCACGAGTTCATAGCAACTTACGGAATGAATTTTCATCAAGATTTGAAGAAGTTATATTGGATTAAAGATTGAGGTTTTTCATCACGAGTTCATAACACCGTTAAGTATTTTAACGTCGGGACCATTATTAGTAAATAAGGTGAAAGTTGGAACCACTGGGAGTTATTATTAAAAGTGGGATTATTATCGGCCAACCCTCAAAAGTTGGGATTATTTAAATCCAATTTTCCAAAAAAAAAAATCATAGTGTAACATTCAAAATGGAAACGTCCAAATTAGACGAAATTTGACTTAACATTCAAAATATCCATCTCTAAAACAATTTTATTCCGTAATTATTATAAAAGATAATTTATCATTCAAAACATCTAACTTAAACATCTCTAAAAACATAAGATTTACATTTTATTATACATCTAAATAACAAAATTAATAATAACACATAATACCATTAAATTCAAAGCGAATTCGAATTTTAAACAACAAACATAAGAATGCATTTCTAATTCGAAATTTGGCATCAAATATCAAATCGAATTCGAAATTTTGAACCGATAATTTTCAAATCAAATCGAATCGAGTTATGAATTGTTCGTATCCGATTCAAATACTGAACACTCCTAATTACGATGATATATATGCCGCCAAGGATCGCCTTAGTAATCTTCTGATTTACATTTTTTACGGGAAAACTCCCTCTGGATCATATACCTACTCTGCTCCTAGATTCTTCATACGTTACACTTGTAGGATTGAAACCTATTGTTTTTTATTAAGGCTATCACTTACCACCAAACTGTCCAATTAAACCGCTTTTAATTTACGTAAAAATTCAGTTGTCTTCTAGTAATTAAACCCAGAGGCTGTATCTGGAGCAGATTTTAGCTGCCGGAGGTCTCATCCTAATTGTATGTATGATGTATCCTCTTTTATCATCGCCACGCTATCACATTTATTTCCGTTTTTGCTTGGTTTCCCATTTTGTGATTTTGTCCCTGCTCCCTCTCTTAATTTTCCTGATTCTAGAGAATATATGCATAAAACTATCATAATTAATATATAAATAAATTATTTTTATCTGGTTTATAATTTTTTAAAAATCACAAAAGAGTCAATTTTCTTGTAGCGATATAGACCTTAATTGTATAAAATTTTCACTCATACTCTAACGTATGTTTTTACCTCCTATATATGCATCTGATTTCACACTATGCATGATTCAATTCACTGAATGTTATCAAACATAGAACATTAATTAATTATAGAGTAAATTGCACCGGAGGTCCCTGAACTTTGCAAAAATCTCATATTGAGTCTCTGAACTTTCGAAAGTGCAGGGGAAGTCCTTAAGGTGTCACTTTTATCTCACATGGGGTCCCTAGGTCTAACACCAAAGGTTTACTTTTATCTCACCTGTGGTCCCTAGGTCTAACACCAAGGGACCATAGGTGAGATAAAAGTGAAACTTTGAGGACTTCTCCTTCACTTTTGAAAGTTCAGAGACTCAATATAAGATTTTTACAAAGTTTAGGGACCTCCAGTGCAATTTACTCTAAATACGTGTGTAAGATTTGGTACTTAAGTAAAGTGTGATGAGTAACAACGTTGTATGCCTCGTCATCGTCGATCTACTGTATTTTTAGTTTGGATGAAACGGTGATCACATACACGTGTATGGTGAGAAAGTTTATCATGTGAATACTCGGTAGCGGTTTTCTGGGGAAGGTGGTGTCCCGATTTTCAGCTTTAAGTTTGGACTTTTTCACTTTAATTTGACGTTAAAAACGAGAAGAAAACATCCTTACACGTTACCTTCTATACACTGCATCCGATTTCATACATTTTCCTTAAAAAAAATGTGATTACCAATTAAGCAAGAATGCATAATTAGGTTGCTTTTGCATGCTAGCTAAGCTAGCTAGAATGTATAGAATATGTGTAGTGATGTGAACCCGCTCTTATAATGTTTTTATAGCATCCAAACATCAATTACGTTTAGTTGTTATGAGGTAAGAAATTGTTGTCCGGTGATGACCATAGTATCCTTGGATGATTGGTCATTTTTTATATTTTTTTATTGGTTGATATTTTATTAAAGGTTTTATTTTTAAATATAAACTAATGGGCATTATGGGGCTATGCACCACACCTCATTCCCAATACTATGTGAATGTAGAATCTAAATTTAAGATGAGTTGTGAGTGAAGAAGAGATAAAAAGTTATTATTCACTCCTTATATTTGATAAAAAACTGTTGATTTCTTAAAATTTAAGGTTTGGTTGTGATTGAAAGATAGATAAAATATGATGATAATGGTATAAAAAATATTATTTAATTATGAATGTGAGCGAAAGATAAAGAAAATGTAATGATAATGTATATATTACAGGGATCAAGATGGAGATAGAAAATGAACTTGAATACTCTTAAGCCTATAGAACCTCTTGCTGATTACGATTACTGGACAGCCACATAATGCTCAATGCCCCATATAGGGGTTTATATCATTAGGAAGATGATCATTAGAAAACAATCTAATTATTGGAAAACCTGGAAAAATTTTTTCAACCAATCACATTATTTCTTTTGTTTTTAAATAGATTCCAAATTATTTTCAAAAATGACACATTTATTTTCAACCATAGATTAACTAATCAATGATGTAAGATGAGTTTTCCAGATTTTCAAAAAGGTGAAGTTTTCCATTGATCCTTACCCTATATCGCTAAATCGGTAGTTGCTCTAAAGTATAGTAATAAAACTGTCACCACTACAAAAACTTTTAAATACGTATATATTTTCTACTTAGTACTAGTGTTCACTCTCTCTTTCTTTTCTCTCACAATCTCTCAAGTGCATTATCTAACGTATATTTGTTCTCTATCTACCATTGCATCATCCTTCTCTACATATATATTTGTTCTGTATCTACCAAGTCTCACTTCTACCTCATATCCACCTCCCATCAAATACGCCTTAAATGCATCCCAATGATATAGTCTAATCGATATTTCAAGTCAGACATCGAATTAAAAGTGGGTCGGTTTTAAGAGAACATGTTAATAATATATATTAAATATATTATATTTATTTGATTAATATAAAAATATGTTAGATAGAAATTGTTGCTTACATAAAATCTATAGCAATTATAATTGGTAGTTGGTGATTTTATAAACTCTAATTATCTTAATTATTTTACTAAATATATTACGGGATATTTAATTTTGTTAGTGTACTTACATCTCAAGTTCTAATCTTACGTAACATTTTGTCAAATTAGACGAGATGATGATACACCGGATGACCGTCTCATGAGTAATGAACACCATGTAAAAGGTGGATGGCCGTATCACGAGTAATGAGCACCATGTAAAAGATTATGATAGTATTTTTCTCTAGAGTAGAAACATAATTTGTTATAACAAAAATATTGTTATAAAACAATTTCGTAAATATATTATTTATTTATAAGTATTAAAATTACTCTATTTTGTATTATAACGGTTAGAATCCTGTTTTCCTATAAATACTCAATACCGAAACTTTGGAGTACAGAAAACAGAGAAAGCAGTTAAAACTTGTGTTTTTCATCAATGGCATTCAAGCAAAATTCACTTCAACGAATATTCACCCCATGCAGTTACAAATTCTTGAATCAAACATTAAGAAGCTGTTCATCCGCCCTTCAACCCATGACGCCACCTATTTCCGACGGAGTAGCTCCTCATGAGCCAAAAGACGACTCAATTTTCCGGCGGTTTCTCCACCGGCGGCCACTTTACCCCTCTTCTCCGGCGAACTTGCCTGAGACCCTCCGTCCCGGCGGAGAGAAGCTGTTGGAGAAACTCAAAGAGATGGACATTGCAAGAAACCGAGCCCGTGTCCAGACTCAGAGCCAGTTGACGGTGGCTGATGCGAAGAAGATCCTTCGGGCTTCGCGAATAAAGATGTTGAAATCGAAATTGAGGAACAGCCGGAGGAACCATGTGTCTTATGATGAGTTTGTTCAGATGTGTGTGGATGGATGTTCTAGTAGAGATGAAGGTGTAGATCTCGCGAAGGTTCTAGAAGATTCCGCTTCGGTTATCGTCATCGGAAACGTCGTTTTCCTTAACCCCGAACAGGTTCGTTGAAATCGGTGCTTAGTTGATATATAGACCTTATACCATTTTCAAACGGCTGTTTGAGGTTTCATGAAAAGTGACCGTCTGAATTTAACGGTCACTAATTTGGGTTTGGGGGTGGTGAAGGACTAATAGACTTCCTAGAAGGTTTGGACCCGCCAGAAGGGTGTCTCATTTGGTACATCCTAAAGGCGGGTCCTTAATGAGGACCTAGGTGACTAATTTGAGTATGGGGTGGTGAAGGATTATTAGACCCCTAGAAGGTTTGGACCCGCCCAAAAGGTGTCTCATTAGGTACATCTTGAGGGCGGGTCCTCGAACATAACCTGTGTGCATTCAAATTATCGATCATACAAGTTTTGATTTTTCTAAACGGGTTTTGGTCATTGCAGTTAGTGAAAGCCATCAACGGGCTGATGAACCTAGACGACACGCCCGTAAAGGAACTAGACGAAATGGAGAGATGGAAGTCGAAGATCGACGACAAGGCAAGGAAGATGGTGCGGCGGGAGCTTTGGGGTGGGCTAGGGTACCTGGTGGTGCAGACGGCGGCATTCATGAGGCTAACGTTTTGGGAACTGTCGTGGGATGTTATGGAGCCGATTTGCTTCTATGTTACATCGATGTATTTCATGATAGGGTTTGCATATTTCATAAGAACATCAAGAGAGCCGTCTTTCGAAGCGGTGTTTCAGAGCAGGTTTCATGCGAAGCAGATGAAGTTGATGAAGATGGAAGGGTTTGATGTTGAGAAATACATGGAATTGAAGAAAGCTAATTATTGTGGGTCAGATGGAGATGATCATCCGCCATTGCAAAGGGAAGGTTGTTGTTCTTTGTTGGAACCTGCAGTTTCTGATGGGACTACGACTAGATTAATGAATCTTAGATTTGATCCTTGTAGATAATGTTTAAGATTGCAGTGACAGTCTTTTAATGATAAATGATTAGAGTTGGGTATTGTGTTTTTCTGACATGATTTCGATGAAATCTATGAAGAACTAAAATAGATCTTAGGAAGTGAAAGAAAACAGTATATATAATTTCGAACCCGAAATTAACTCAAGATTAACCTTATTGTATATCGACAACTGTAAATCACTAAGTTAGAATATATGCAATGAAACACGAAACGATTATCGATTACCATCCACATTCATAAATCATGATTTGTTTATGGTCTATGGGGATAGGCTTTCTGAGATAGACTATAATTTGTGCGATATTAAGGCCAGAAGTTCGTCTTTATAATATGTACATTCTAACGCTCAGTTCCCGAGTTTACTTTAAGAGGGAAAATAATAGAAGAGAAAGGAAGAGAATAGAAAGGAAAGGAAGAGAAAGGGAGTGATTCCTTTCCTTCCGAATCCTTCGCAAATCGGAAGGAAAGAAAAACACTGGAAATTGGCTTAACTTTCCTTCCACTTCTCTCCCTTTCCCTCCTTAAATGAAACTCGGAAACACGAATTTTTTTATTTTCCTTTCCTTTCCCTCCTTAAGTGAAACTCAGGAACACAACTTTTTTTTCATTTCCTTCCCTTTCCCTTCTTTTCCCTCCTTAAGTGAACTCAGGAACACAGTGTAAAGGAATAGTAATATAGAAATTTATATACCATAAATATCTGTCGGTATCAGAAAGAATTCGATAATCATGAATTTAATAACCATGATCTTGTCTTTTGTTTCTCATGCCCTTAAACATCCTTTCAAAATGACAAGGCTGAACCAATGATTCGGCACCTAAACGAACGAATGATTCTCCTGCGTCAATAGGATTATCGCCCAAAATTTTAAGTCGGTTGTCGGTGTCACAGTTCTAATATGGAAAAAATCCAACTCATATACAAACGATGAGGGTTCAATCCTTGTGGTTTAACGTGTTCTTAATGCTCTGTCCAGTGAAGTCAAGTTGATGAAAAATGGCGAGATCTTAGCTTGATGATTTGCGCTCACTATCACATGGGACGCGCAGGTTCAACCCTTTCTTACCTCAACCCCATGAACGGTTCTTTATTTTGTTTACTTTTTTCCCCTTCCTGGACAAACGTATCAACGAGCTTTTTTTACTTTTTTTATTGCCTTTTTATTATTCTTTTGTTCCCTCGCTATACAGAGCACACTTTTTGTTTAATTTTGTTCATCCTTAGCTGCACATACATACTTTCCTATAACTTTTTCTTTTTATTTTAATACTATAGATATGTCAGACCAAACTATACATTTACTTAAAAAGCAATCTGGTTTTTCAAAAAGTAATTTTACTCACTTTTTAAACTCTAGTTTGCAGTAGCGGCTCGCACTCAAAGTTGGTATGTTCCAACATCGGTCCAAGCCTAATCAGTTTAGGGACTAGCAAATTGTCCCTAACCGCACAAACCACCGGGTTCTCCAACTGCAAAACCGCTCCAACCACATTAGCGCGTACCGTCAATGGAAAGATTCGTGGCCATCTCTCGTTTTGATACGAACTTAGTGCATCCTCAATGGCTAACGGTCCAGCCTCGAGTGCAGGAGCGAGCTTCTGCGCTAAAACGACAGCATCTTCAAGAGCACAGCAAGCCCCTTGACCTAGATTAGGGGTCATTGGGTGCCATGCATCACCAACCACCACGGCTCCGCCCAATGATGCGGGTGGGCTGAAACCCGGCCACAACCACCTGTCGACCAGTGGGGTCCGGATTATCGTGTCGTCTGGGGTGGCATCAACTATGTTTTGCAGCTCGGAGGGCCATGTCTTGATTAGTTCCTTAGTTTGTTTTTTCAACACTAATGGATCGGTAACCTTTGGACCTGTCACCTTACATTATCACAACTATTAAAAAAGAAGAGTGACGGGTCAGACGGTCAAGATACAAATTTTCTTGTTCATTTTGAAAAACTAACTGATTTAGAAACTATTGTTAAAAAAACAACATAATTTCAATAATTATTTAATTTGTAAATAACAAAAAAGCTTAAGATTTTGTATTTCATAGGCGGACTTGGACCAAAATATTTACTATTCGAACTGAATGACTAAATCGCCCTATGAATGGGGATTGGGGACGGCATACCTGGTGAAGGGCTATTGAAGCAAACGAACCAATAAACTTTTGTTGACGAAACTGGAACATAACCAGCGCGTATGCCTTGTCCATAAACGTAGTTTACCCGTTGCTCGAAAGGTTGTCCATCAGGGTAAACTCCAAGCCCGCGAAAAGCACAATATCCAACATATTTAGGGTCTGAAAAGCCCATCCATTTAGCCACGGAAGAACGAATTCCATCACATCCAATTACCACCTGTTGATTCATATAATGTTTTCACCTACACTTTTAAACCAAGAAATCTATGTTTCTGTAGTCTACCTTGGATGATATTTGGGTACCATTAACAAGTTGTAGCAAAGTTTGACCATCTTTATCTTTTTCAATCTTTGACAACTTTGAGGAGAAACAGATGGAACCTGTGGGTAACTGTTTTGCAAGAGTGTCCAGAAGTGTTCTTCTTTCAACTGCACGAACCTCTTGACTGTTTCCATATGCATCAAATACAGATTTCTGTGAGTAATAGTGTTAAAAAACTTATAACTCCACACGGGTATGCAACTAATAACTATATAATCATATGTTGACATACGTTTGATCTACTTCTTTAAACGTAAATGAGCGTAGCTCTCTTCCACTCTCTGTTTTTATCACCATCCTGCACGATTGATTCCATAAAAACATTCAAAACACAGGGAATCAATAAACAAGCAAAGAGTGCTTGAAATTGCAAATTATGAGTTCCCATTATATGATTATTGAATTTCAGGTGATTCTGAGTATTCAGAGCAAGAATTAGCTGCAAAACTAAAGAGTTTGTGATTATGTGATATTCATTAGCAATTTTAGATGTAAATCCTTAAGTAAATATGAACTTCTTGATCAAAACTTGAAATATGATATATAATTGAGTCAACTTGATACATAATTCAGCGAAATTGATACCTAATTTGGTCAACTTGATACATAATTCAGGGAAATTGATACATAATTCAGTCAAGTTGATACATAACTCAGTGAAATTGATACATAAATCACTCAACTTGATACATAATTCAGTCAAATTGATACATAATTCAGTCAACTTGATACATAATTCAGTCAACTTGATACATAATTCAGTGAAATTGATACATAAATCAGTGAAATTGATACATAATTCAGTAACTTGATACATAATTCAGTGAAATTGATATAAAATTCAGTCAACTTGATATAAAATTCGATCAAATTGAGAAGGGGAAGATTAGAAAGTACCCTTGAACCTCAAGGAATTGGGATCTGAGTTCATCACCCACACCCAATGCATCCAGAACCTTCCAACCATTCTTGAACAGAGTCAACGACGTTCCTCCACTCCTTAGCGATTCCGCCTGCTCCAACACCAACGATCGAACCCCCAACCTTAACACCACAAAACAAACCCTAACCACCTGGTCTAAAAAACCGATTAATTCCGACGAAATTAGGAAAGTAACCTGTGCAGGGAAACAGCTGTAGACAGTCCGGCGATTCCGGCGCCCACGATGACTACTTCTTCGTTCCGGACATCGGATCCGACACTGACGATTGTTAATTTGGTTCTTTTTGCGGGTTTTCTTCGATTTGGGAAAGTGTGCTCAAGATACGGAGAATTGAGGGGTATGAAAGATGAATGAATTGCCGCCATTGTTGTGAATTGTCTTCATCGAAGAGAGAGAGCACCATGATTAAGTGGGTCGCCGGAGTTTTGTGGCCACTGAATTTAGTGGTGACAAGTTAAACAGGTGAGCCAACTGAAGTCTTGATATAATAGGATTAATTAATAGTAAAAATGCCGTTTAAAAAAATAATAATAAACTAATTATAATTTTTTTAACGACGATTTTAGTCACCGACGGGGTTTTTAATACCACCCACACGAACATCTTCAAATCCAAGTGAGGCTAGAGATTGACCCGTTTTCATAGGACAAGTTTTACATTAATCCATCACTCAACTTAATCACTAGTTCCAGAGGAAACCTGGCATAAGCCATAAAAATCCCCAGAGAATCGAACTTGAGACCATTAAGTCTCAAACCCTCCCAATGCTAGAAATAATATTCGAAAATATGTATAATATAGAACCGAGAACATTACCATTTAATGAGGGTAGTAGGAGGTGTTTATGATTTGTTTGAAACCGTAAAACCGTCTAAACTGATCGATTCGGTTTTACGGTTAGTTTTCTTCATTACTTATAGTCAGTCGGTTTCAAAGTTTTCTAAGCGTAACGAATTTTTGATTTATGGTTTATAAAAAAAACCGGTCATATAAAACAAGACCGTGATTTAACTAAAAGTCTAAAATAGAGAATGAGAAGTACCTAATGATGGCAATCATTCTGATTGCATATTTGCATTAGTCACTAGCGTTTCATGATTGCCATTATACTTATACTAATTTGTTGGCAAACTTAATATTGACGTACATCTTGCTTATTCTTGTATGCTTGGATACACATTTTGACATTTAATTTCAGACTAGCATGAGATAAATCCTACGGTAATTGTTCTGTATTTGTCGGCACACATTATTTTGTATTTGAGTGCCTTTTTTACTGCAATTCTTAGATTTTTTAAGATAGAGGATTTGAACCTCCGATCTTTTGATTGTGAGACACCACTTAACCATCCTTAAGGACTTTTGTATTTCAGTATTGCTCATAGAATTTAATCATTGTTGCATGGTGCTGTGCATCTTTAAAAGTTAATTACATAGATGCCATTAAAGTTAAAGTTAATACTTTGTAATTTGTATACTCTTTTATCTTTTATCTTTTGAGATTTGTCATAAAATAATTAATAATGTCAGGGCTGTAAAAGACTTTTTTTTTAAAACATTCTCTCCATGGATCCATCATCTATCTAACAATTGTTATCTTTTTTCAAGTTCTTATGTTGACATCATTAATGGGCTTATAGTCTTCCGGCAATCATATCAAGGTATTTTTTTTAGGTCTATGATACATATACGAACATTTTTTTAAATACACACACCCTAAACCTTACACTTAGGTCTAAATGTCACGTTTCTTACTTTAGCAAACCACACTTAGGCCTAAACATCACATTTCCTAAAGTTGTTTTTAATTTTTTAAAATGCTTATTTTGATTTTATAATAAAAACGAGTTGTTTTTTTTAAAAAAAATTTGCGTTTTTTTGGGTTTTTTATGAAGTGTATATAAATTACGTAAACTCTTTTTTTACGTTTTGTAAAATGTTATTTTTTTAGATATTTTTATTTCATAAAGTTGTTTTCTTTAATTTTTTAAATGCTTATTTTGATTTTTTTATAAAAACGAGTTGTTTTTTTTAAAATAAATTAGGTTTTTAGGGTTTTTTATGAAGTGTATCTCAATTACGTAAACTCTTTTTTTTACGTTTTGTAAAATGTTATTTTTAGATAATTTTATTTCATAAAGTTGTTTTTTTTAATTCTTTAAAATGCTTATTTTGATTTTTTTTATAAAAACGAGTTATTTTTAAATTTTTTTTTAAATTACGTTTTTTGGGTTTTATAAAGTGTATTTTACTTGTTATAAAATTAAAGTGGTTTTAAATTGAAAAAAAAAACTACTAGATTTATTCTTATAAATAAAACAAATGTAACATTTAGGCCTTAATGTCACGCTAGTTAGAGACACGAATCGATATATAACATTTAGGCCTTAATGTCACGTTGAGAAGGAGTGTCTGACCAAAACCATTCGTGTCTATATGAAACCCCTTTTTTTTAACCATCTCCGTGTGTATGTGTATATATGCACAAAATATGTGCAAAATCTTTTGATCAAACAAAAAACTGCATAAATTTGGCAAATTGGATTTAAATAATCTAAAATTTTATCAATTAGCCAACAATAATCCCAAGTAACGAAATGTTTATTATTGAGCTCAACTTTTAACCTATTTTTCTACATGATCCCTAACTAACCGAAACCTAACGACGTTAATTGTTTTATGAAACATTGGATTTAAATAATCCAAAGTTTCATCAATTAGCCGGCAATAATTCCAAGTTTAATAAATAATAATCTCAAGTTTCATCAATTCGCCGGCAATAATTTCAAGTTTCATCAAAACTAACGTCGTTAAGTTTCCATTAGTTAGGGTTCGTTGTAGAAAAATAGGTTAAAAGTAGGGCTCCGTAGTAAACATTTCGTTATTTAGGATTAATGTCGGCCAATTGATTAAGCCTAAGATTTTTTAAATCCAATTTGCCTATAAATTTTCATAGTCTTAAGCTAAAACGTTTGTATGTTGAATTTATGTTTGCTTTCACTATGTAGAATTGTAACAGGTTTGTAGAGTTTCTTGAAACAGACAAAATCCAATTTTGAATATTTAAGAAATTTGTTGACGTGCTTTAAAAAATCTTACATTATCTAATCTTCGTATTCAAGGAATTTATGATGTATTCAAATGATCTAAACCACTGCGTTAGAATGACACTTATATGCAGATTGATGTTCTACGTTATGTTGACTTGAAGAAATCAAATTATAGAAACTTTGGAAGGTTAAAAATTTTTCTAGGGGTCGATGCACGATGGAGGATCTTTGGAAGGTTCAAGACTTTGGAAGGCACCTGACATGGATTGTTTTCCTCCTACGTGGCACCTGACGTGGCACCTGCCACGTAAGCAACAAACTAACACCGTTAGTGAAAAACTAACAGCGTATCCAGTGGCGGACTTACACTATGTCCAGGGGTAGCGTCCGCTGCCCCTGAACTTTTACCCCGACGTGTAATTTTTTTTTTTTTTAGGTTTTCGGTTTTTCGCGACCCCTGAAACGAATTTTTCGCGACCCCTGGAAGAAATTTTATAGTTTTTACCTAAAAATATGATCGAAAGCCCCTTGAAAATATGATTAAAAGCCCGTTAATTACCTAAAAAAAAATTTCGGGGGCGCTGCCCCCGAACCCCCGTTAGTCCCTACAAATATTTTTTTTAACGCTACCCCTGGTTTTTTTTCCTGCGTCCGCCCCTGAGCGTATCATTAGAATCCAATACCCACAAAACTCGTATTATTATCTGCCAACAAGATAAAACTTGTATTATTAAAATCCATTTTTCCATATTATAATAACTTTCATAAAAAACATTCGTCTATCCATCCATCCATTGATAGTTGCTTAAGGTTGGTCTTGTATACGAATCTAGATGTACAATATAAACTTCTCATCTACTCTACTTAAGTACTTCAGTATTTGGTATATGCATCTTTAAATACTTTGTAATCTTTAAATACTTTGTAGCTTGATGATGTTATTAATCTTGTGATTCTAGTCTAAGAATCATATTCATAGAGTAGTATTGTCATTAATGGATGTTCGAAATGTTAGCTTCCAACTATTATTTTGAGTTCATATTTACTTGGGTTTCCACATTACATAGAATAAAATCAACCAAACGTTATAACTTGATTATGTTAGAACTCATCGATGAACTTGGAAAGATTTGATCGTCGGTCTGTTGGAGACATGGAGGAAGAAAATCAATAAACTTAGAAGGAGATGAGATTTGGAGAAGATTTGAAACGTCAATTCGTCAAACGTGATTATACATTCCACTGACTAATCGATTACGTGAGTAGGATTAGCGATTATGGACGGCCCATTAAAAGCAATTAATAATTATTAGTTTTAGGTTTTTAGCTTTTTAAAATTTTAAATCATTTACATCTGCGAGGATATTGGAATGAATTATTGAATCCGGACATTTTGACGGAGATGTTGTAAAAGCACCCACGATATCGTGAAGCTTATAAACACGGTTCCGTAAGTAACTTCCTCTCGAAGCTTCCCCTCTCTTCCAAATCATCTAAAAACATCCTCAAAAGTCAAAAGTCAAAAGTCAAACGTCAAACCCACTATTACATATTTGATACTCCAAACTAATTCGTTCGGTACAAACGTACGCAAACAAAAACAGAGAAACATCAACAAACAAAACATCTGAGCCTTTTCCCATTTCCATACGCATTTATTCTTTATTCTCTTCCTCCTTTCACATGTTACGTTGCATACAACTATCAATTAAAATTAACCTACTTTTTGTCTCTTAAATTCTTTTCTCAAAAGAAAAATACACATCAAAATCAGTATAACTTTTAAATAATCCCTTTTCAAGACCCAATAAATGTAACGACATGAGATTATATTATACAATTTCCCCCTCACTTACATAGATTCTTTTATATAAAAACGGGGATTTATTTATGTATTCACTCATCATTTTTATGATGAATTCTGTCGTAGCACCACCGCCCACAAATACTAAAAACTAACAAAAGGCCACACACCTCTCAAATATCTTTGTCTTTAGCCCTGCTACAACCAATCCGACCGGTGGTTTCCACGTCAGCTTTCTTCCCGTCGACGATGTGATCACGGTGGTCCGGCGCTTTCTTCCTCCGCCCCCTCAGATGACTATTCACGTAAAAGTTCAAAAAAAGCAACAAAATCGCGGCATTCAACACCGAATTAATCCCCCACGCGCCAATCCCGTTGCACCCGCCTTTCTTGAGGTGGAGGAGGAGGACTCCGACGTGGCAGATGACGTTGCACCCGAGCAGAACCATCTGGCAGTTGATGACGAACGGGAAGCACGCGCTCCGGAGCCCAATCGCGGTCCAGAATCGGTACCCGTAGACCACGGAGTAAATCGCGGTGGTCAGCAGGATCCCGAGGATTTGGAACGACTGGGAGAATTCGAGCCATAAAAACGACATGAGGATCAGGATCGAGTGGTTGAAGAGGCGGAAGAAGGAAAGTTTCCGGCGGCGTAGCACGGCGAAGAACGTCCGGAGCGTGTGGAGGAATCGCGTGAGGTAGAAGATGTATGACCAGAAAAAGACCCGACCCGAGGGGCGCGTGCCGAGCGGGAAGCACAGGAACCATTGGAACGGGGTGGTTTTGGTGCGTCGCCAGAACCAGCGCGTGTCGCGGATCTCGGCGGCGGCGGAGAGGAGGATGCCGGTGAAGATGGTGAGGGAGATGAGGGCCATGGAGAGGGAGTGGAGGGCGGGGATGGGGCCGAGGGGGACGGGGCGGCGGCGGTGGTAGAGGAGGAGGTGGAGGAGGAGTGAGAGGAGGATGTAGGAGAGGATGGAGGTGAACAGGAAAGACCACGTGGAGCCCCATGATTGGGTGTGGCTCCACCGGAAGTTTATGATCTCCGGGTGTTCCGATAGGTAATAAATCAACGTCGTCGGGGTCATCGTCATTGACCCGTCGGAGGAACACCGATCAGAGGCGGTGGCCGGTGGTTGATTGGTTGATTGGTTGATCGATCGATTTAAGAAGAAACGTGAAAAGATAAAAAGAAGAAAAAAGGTTAAAGGGTGAGGAGGAGGAGGAGGAGGAGGATTGAGGGGTTAAGTTTGGTTTGTGGGTTAAGGATGGGCTACGACCTTTGAAAACATATATTTGACTGGTTGTTATTATTTAAGGGCTCAAATTTAAAACTAGACTAGATAAAAATCTTAGATACTACTACTACTATCAATCAAATATTAAAATAATCATCTACGCTACAGTTTTAAACGAGTAACGCATTTGACACGTTTGTTACGTTTGTTTGGGAAATCAGAGAATAAATTCTTTTTTTTCTTTTTCTTTGCTATGTGTTACATGCATTTCTACCGACAATTGATCACAAACACAAAACATAATACCAAAGCGTAATCAATTGGCGTAGGTTGTATTCCTTTTTCAATTTAGCATATTAGTTCATGTATATTAGGTCATGTGTAATGACACCGTGGTATCAGAGTGAGTGATAGGGCAAAAAGAATTGAAACATCACCCTCTGAACATTATGAGAGAACGTTTTGACTCTTCGTAAGTGAGGTAATGGACTTTACAAAGTAAGTTTTATTTGGTTTTTTATTACTTAAATAATTATATCTCATATTTCGTTAATAAAAAAAAATTATAGTATGAATATCATGTATGTGATTATAAAACATTATTTCTTTCATAAAATAAAATTATAGGTTTAACTTGTGTTCTACTAAGTTGTTATGATGATTAAAGTTGTTATGATGATTAAGAATTACAATAATGTGCGGTCTATGTAATTAACATTTTTAATCTTAATAAAGCACTGGATGATTTTATTTTATGTCTTAAATGCTCTCCTTATGCTAACATTCGGTCTATTCAATAAACATTTTAATCCTAATAAAACAATAAAATGGTTGTCACATTCTTTTTTTTAAATGATTCAAATTAGCACTGTCACATGTCAGAGCCACAAGTAATTATCAATTTATTAATTTACTAATTAAGATTAATTACCAATTTGACTAAACTAAATTTTCATTTAAAAATTTGACAAAATTAATGTAGAATTGATAAGTTTACTCAATAATTTTAGTTTTAATATCAAACATAATCCATGTATTTAATGTATTAAATTATCAACTAATGTTTTATAAAAATCATACGTCAATTATAATTTTCAAATCTTTTAACTATTTTTTATCTATTTAATATTATGAACATAAATTCAACTTGTATAATACACGCGGTACTAATCTAGTAATGATATATAAGACTAAGCGTAGTGAAAAACATGGTTAACAGAGGCAGACCTGTAATAGGCCCAGGGGTTCCCGTGGACCCACCTCAGCCTCATACATAAAGTGAAAATTATATGAATGGTTTTTTAGATATATTTTTTGATGACGAGTTAATAAATAGATTTTGAAGGGGTGCAAGTTCAAATCTAGTGCTGAACATTCTTTTTTAATTTTGCCAGTTTTTTTTAATTACTTTCATTATAGACCCATTCTTTTCAAATACATTCATCTTAGACCCTTTTTATAATGAATTATTACAATTTTTTTACAATATATAAAATATAGATTTTTTTAATAGGCAAACATTTTGTCATTTTTTTTTCACGTGTTACTTTTTATTTTCTCTTCATTCTAGTCATTTTACTATTTTTTTTTGCTATTATATCGTTGTCAATGTTACGGTATATAATTTTTTTATCAAATAATGTAGAGTTTTTTTAATCGTTATTTTTCTTTACCCGTAGTGTCGTGCCACAACGCGCGTCTGCATTAAAAACTATTTACAGTAAGTAATAGACCAAATTTCTTTATAGACGTTTATACGAAACCAAAATATCTAAAAATAGTAACTCCGTACAAAAATTTATGGACCTCCTCAAAAACTTTTCTAGTTCCACCCCTGATGGTTAAGCTACATGATGTGCATAGAACACTACCTCTCATCATGTCTTTCATGCCACTTTACCCTTTTTACGTGTTATTACCCATTCGTAGCCACATTACAACTATACATTTAACACGATAAAAATTTACATACTACCCAGTAGCTATAACTTAAAAATAAAATTTGCATTACGCCCATAAGGGATATATGACCTTTTTAAAAAAGAATAATCTATATCTTAATTATTTGCACACTTTTTCCACGGTCGTTTGATCGCAAATTAACGATCGTTTGCGTCGAAAACGGTTGACGTGTCACGACGACGAAACTTTAAAATTCAGGGCCCTTCCTTTTCACGATCGTTTGTCTCTAAACGACCACTCAAACGATCATTTTTTGCCAAACGATCGTAAGAATGTTGTTTTTTTAACGCTTCCACGTGTGGATTTAGCTGGACCCCTTATAAATACATCACTCTATTTCACTCATTTCATATTATAAACCTCAAAAACTCCATATAAAAAAAAAACTATATTCGTGTTCGATTCATTTATAAGCGTACATAAATAAATATAAATGAACATCCTGTTAAACGGTTAATAAATCATTAAGCGTTCGGTAAATTTACGGATCTAGTGGTGGACAGTGGGATTGTGTGGTGGTTGTGGTTTTGTCGATAGTGGTGACTAGTGATTAGTGTGGTCGATGAAGATAAATGGACGGAGTTAGGATGAGGCAAATAAAAAACGACATTTTTTTGTGTTATTAGGGGACCCACCTAATTAATACTCTTTTAGTTTGTTTTTAGTTATCAGTTTTATTTATTTATTTTTAGTATTAAGGGTTATTTTAACATTCATCCACACCAAGGAGCATCTTTGCAACTTTTAAAAGTAAGGACTATCAGTGCAATATGGACGAAGCACGCGCGAGGAGCATCCGTTTAAATAACTCTTTTCTCTAATCTTTGATTCATAAAAAATTTATAAAAATAGATCCAAGATGACATGTCGATTATAGAAGAGGCTTTAGCCAAAGTTCAGTTTAAAGTTTCGGATGAGCCTACAATAGCCAATGGAAGTGGGTTATCGACTTATCGTTTGGTTTCACGCGCAACGTATAATAAACGAATAACGCACACATCACCAACTCTACTTTAAATAGCGCGTTATGGAAAGAAAAATCAAAAAAATTTACAGTATCTATAGGAACTTTGACAAAAACTGTAAAATATGATAGAATGATATAATAACGACGTCTTGATCATTGCTCAAGCAAATTATCATTTTTAGCCTTCTTTAAATAACCATTGACCCATGTAGCCACTAAGATCTTGACATATCAACGTTGGCGGCTAACCACATATGTCACTTATCCCAAACTAGCCAGTAATTTGCCGTCACGTAGGACCGCCGGCAACGATGACAAGAATTGATGTCACGTGGCATCCCCCCTATCATTGAATATTCCTTGGTCGACAATGTATATTTTTCAACATAAACGTGAAAAAACAAAGTACTCCCATGACTCAACCTTATATACTAAGTCCGGATTTGGTTATTTTTTATCCTTTTGTTTGGTCTTTGTATACGGTATTCTACCTGTTGGAATTTTGGGAGAAAAAATTGTGAAAAAATGAGTTTTTTCACTAAGTGTGAAAATGAGTTTTTCACCAACTTTGTACTAAAATAAAATACAGATAACATAGGTTGTTGCCTCTGTATTTTATAGGTTTGCGTAGTATGCTGTGAGGGCTTTCCAACGCATCAAACCACGTCCAAATTCGAGCTCGTATGAATGAGATATCGATGCTCAAAGTTGAGGGTACGAAGCTGTCAAAGCTGCGAAAATAAGAGAGAAATGCTAAGTATATCATGTGAACTCGTCCCACATTGGTTGGGGGATAAAACCAAAAGTGGTTTATAAGGTGGGAACCTTACCAACTATTGTTTCCTCTAGTAGGACACATCCCTTGGACCCTAAGGGGTGCAGAGCACCCCGCACTCGCACATGCACACGCGCGAGTGGCGTGGTGTGGGCGTATGAGCCGCAATGTGGCGCACTTCGCATCCTCGCGAGCCGCTTGAGAGCCGTCTTATTGTTTTTTGGTTCAACCGGAAGTTGTTCCGGTTGAAGTCCAAGCGGACCTGTGTGGTCCGGGTGGAGAAGTTCAAGCGGAATGTGAGTTGAACCGGAAAGACTGGTTCAAACGGAACAGTGCGTGAGTTCAGCCAGATACGGTTCCGGTTGAAGTTCAAGCGGAAAAGGAGCTCCGCTTGGAGTTCAAGCGGAAGTTGAACCGGAAGATCAATTCTTCCGGAAAACAGCTGTTAGCGGAGATGCTCCGGAATGACAGCTGTAAATGTGTTTTGAGCTAATTAAGATAATTCCGTGTTAATTAGAAATCAATTTGCTAAAAAGATGTTTAATGCAAAGTTTTACTACGAATTATTTTAGAGTGCTCCCCAAGACTCCCACCACTATAAATAAAACCTCATTAGTTGAGGCAAAACACAACAGAATTCACAAATAATTCTTTCTCTCCTCTCTGCTCTCTCTCTTCTTCCAATCTTCATCTCGTTCGTCGAAAACCTCAAGAACTCGAAGGTATTTTCAAGCTTAGAGTTATCCCGACCATACAATACGGTTTAGACGATTGTACCCTGGGAAACAAAACTGGATTCTCAGTAGACCCGGAATTTGTTTTAAGGGACCCGGGTTTTGACCCGAAGCCTTCGCCAAGGTTCTTTGGAACCTTCTTCTTTCTTAAACTAATTTCAACGAATTTCTCAAAACTTTTTCCATAACCTTTTATCAAGCTGTTTAATAATTGTTTCTCAAAACCATTATCAAAACCTTCTGTTCATCTTTCTCAATTAAATATTGATTACATGTTTCTTTCCTTTGTTTTTCTCTTGTAAGTATTATTTCATTTCATTTGTAATCGTACTGTTAATTATTTTCTTTTATTTCCTTGTATTGTAATCATTTTATTTTCCCTGTAATTGTAATAGGAGTAGAATTTCCTTTCCTTGTATTGTAATAGACTAGATTTTCTTTTTGTTGTAATCGTACTTAAATAAAAGTATTTATTTTATTTAAATTTACGAACGGTTTAGCTACACTACCTATATATTTCCTATGTAAATAACTAGAGTGTCGTTATACCGTTCCAAAAAAAAAAACCCCTAGAGTGTCGTTATTGTATTATATTATTTATTTTAATTTAAATAAAAATACCCAAATCCGTACCAAACGCAACTGAAGGCAAGATCTAACAAAGATTTTTTCGGATATTGGCTCCCAACTCTACTTCTGCACTAAAATCAAGCTCTAACATCAACACCAATTTCTATTTATGGCTTAATTCTTACATGTAATTGTCATAAGATGGCTTCAAGTTTGGTGTTAGGAGAGATCTCACAATAATTTTGCCAAACTTATACATGGTCTGTAGTATTCCCTCAAATTAAAATTTTGCCAAATTTTAAAACCTTTTCCATTTAAGCCGTTGACAAGCGAATGGTTTGACTGCGGTTGTTACAGTTGGGATCAAGAGCACTCGAAGCAACCAAATTTTTCGACAGACACTTACGAAGTTGATTAGTACCAGGAGCATATAGGGCGCCGAAACATGGGTCATCCAGGCAGGGACGGAACTAAAAGTTTTTTAAGCGATAGCAAACGCACAATTTTTTTTAGTGGTAATACACAACCATAAATATTTAAAAAAAATACATAAAAATATAAAAAAAAAATCCCAATTTTTTTACTTCCCCTACGAGTTTGAGGGGTGAAACGTGCCACCCTTAAAATCATACTATATTCGCCCCTGCATACACGTGACATGGAATATGACTATGAGCAAACATGGTGATGGTTTTTTAATAAGGTGTTAGTCAAGTCAAGTTGAACCCTTGATAAGGACTTCTAACCTGATACTTTGTGTGTTTAGTAGTTTATTAAGGCTACTCCTATATCCATCCGAGGATTTTACTAAAAACATTAAAACCAAACGGTCGTTTCAAGTGAAACGACCTTGAAACGACAGTTTGAACCAAAACAACCTTGAAACGGTCAATATAAAGGGGGGCCCCTGAATTTTAAGGTTTCGTCGTCGCGACACGTGGCGGCCGTTTCAACTGAAACGACCTTGAAACGACAGTTTCCACCAAAACGACCGTAGAAAATATGTGAATTTAGTAAAACCTTGGGTGTCTTTATTAAAGTAGCGAACTTTATAAACTTAAATTGTTTTTAAAGTTGACATGTGTTGAGTTGTAATATGCATGGGAGTTTGAGTTCGAGAATGGTCTTGAGAATCGGGTCTTAGTGTTGTAGGTGTGGATAGATGAGTTAACTTTTTTTTTTTAATTCTTTTTACAACAAAAAGAAAAGGAGATGAATCTTTGGCCTCAATATTTAAAGAAAATACAGAGGTGAATGAATATTTGCATATAGATGTGCAAATAATATAAGTGCATGCATGCATTCTGAAGAGAAAAAAATATTATATATATCATTTTTCTTTAAATATCAAAGATACTAAATTTACATGTATTTTAAATATGTATTTAATAAATGACAGAAGAATTAAAACGGTTCCTAACAGTTCTTAACGTATTCATAGTTAAAAAAAACACACTTTATATATAAAATTTTAAATTGGTCAAATGATTATATTTTCAAAATTATTTTACAGAGTTGCTATGTAAGAAAAATTCAGGGGACCATTCATGTGATTTTCTGTCACAGATAGTTTTAATAGCACGAAAAGCTCGGGTGATTAAGACGGGAAGGGAGCGTTGGACGTATGCATCACTCCAGAGTCCAAATAAGCTAGCTAGCTTCGACGTTACTTTTTATTATTTTATTAATTGCCCAACAATCAATCCAGATAATCATTTTATATTTTTATTAATTAAGCCTTATGTTATACATGCAAAATATGTCGATGATAATGGACTTTATATGGAGTTAAACGTTGTTGAACACTTTATTATCTAGTGTAATTCTAAACCCTGCGGATGTTTTAATGTTTTTTGAAGCAGATTTGATTGTTTTCCTAATGCATTAATTGTGTTTAGAGTTTTGCTGACTATTCCAGTAACATGGTATTTATAGAAAGAAATTTTTCGAAATTAAAGTTATTAAAGTCTTATTTACAATAAAAAATGACCGGAGTAATATTTAGTGGATTATGAAGTGTTGATCAACAACTTTGCTTCGAGAAATGCTAGTAAAGTGTCACAATTTATTTAACTATGTAAAATAGATAATTATTGCTATAATAATTTTTATTTATTTATTTTATTACAATTATCGTCGATCAATAATTATTTATATATATTAGGGCACATTTTTTTAATCGTACTGGGCACCTGAAATCTCGAAGACACTCCTAAATGGTGAACATGTACGTTATGAGGTGTCATTTTTTTTAAAGGTAAACTTGGATCTTATGGGCCACCGACCCACCCGATCACAAATTATGTGGTATCATCTATGCAACTAAAAATAATTAAATGATTAAAGGGTGAATTATAAAACCAATCATAGTCGAGTGTTATCTAATAGGATCATTTTCTAGATTCAACTAGCTTTTAATATACTTTATTACCTAAAATTAATTGGAAATATGAGAAGAGAACAAAAAAATGAATGATTTGTGATCCGGAAAGCTTCAAACTCTTAGAAAGATTTAGACAACCCAGTACCCCAACCCTATCACATATTTTTTGTTTCGAATTGTGACCATGAGATTTTAAAGGTATAAAAGGTGACATGTGGATAAAGATAATTGGGGAAGATGAGCAAAGATAGACGACAATTAGAAGATACAACCAAACGGTAGTGCGAGTCAGAGAGGGTACGAAGATGGTTAGGGCTGTTGTTGATTTGGCTCCTCGTTATCTTCATGTGTCACTTAATTATGAATTTCTCCCGTGCTATCGTCACTCTCATATTGAAATCGCTCATCAAAGTTATGAAAACTAACCCTATTTTGTTCCATTAAGGGTCTGTTTAATGTTTCAGCCACCTCCTGACTCGGTCATGAGGTTTTCAAAACTGGACTGAGTCAGCAAAAATATGAGCTTGAGTCAGACATAATAGATCGAGTCAGCAGCTTTTTGTTCCAAACAAACACACTGATTTAGCTCTGACCGGACCGGATCAGTGCAAATCATATATAGCCCCTAAGACATCTTCCCGATTTATCCTTTGTTATTTTGACCTAAAACAGAACCGAGATAAAAAAAAAACCGTAGATATAATTATTGCAAGATGAATACCGGAGGTTTTGTATGAATATTGACTTGACTTGTACTGGGCTAGGGTATTATTTATTAAATTGGGTTAATGAAATTTATCAAATTTCTCTTGAATCTTGATAGTTGTATTTGGGCTTAGTTTTTCTCTTAACGGGTTTATAGTATTGGAACTAGAAGAGTTTCACCCAAGACCCAACCCAGTATTTGGGCTTAGTTTTTCTTAATGGGTTTATAATATTGAAACTTAGTTTTTCTTAATGGGTATAAATTTGGGTTTAGTTTTTCTTAAGGGTTTATATTTGGGCTTTTTTTCAGAATTGTGACCCACATATTGGTTAAGAAGTAAGAAAATGTATCCATATATTGATTTAACACAATATAATAACAAGTTCAAGTGAATTATGTGGGCCTTAAACCGGGTTGGATCGGGCTTGAAGCTGGATCTAAATCGTTAAGCTTAAATTAACTAGCAGAAACCATATTGTGAAAATAGAGTTAGAAACCAAATCTCAACCCTATTGGTTGAGACGGCTAGAATCGAGTTGAACCGAAACTAGTTTGGAAGTTGGGTCCCGTTTGAAACCGAATTCGGTATTCAAACAGTTTTTTTCATATCCACCTAGATCAAAGATATTCAAACATATGTGTAACACCTAAGATTTTAAATGAATTTTTTAACTTATTCATAAAATTCGAGGACTACTAACCGTTTATAAACATGTTTTTAAATAAACCTGTCCGAGAAATCACAATTTTACTAAACAAGAAGGCAGGCGGCAGGCCCATCGTATTTCTCAAAAGTCAAATAAATTTGCAAACTATAAAAATATGCTTAATGTTGTATACCACGTATTTTAAAAGATATCAAAATAATGGGTTTGCTAATAAGTGAAAACTCCACAATAATAGATAAAAGAAAGAAGGTTAAAATAATGAAAATTCACATTCCAATTATACACCTACTCTTGGAGTATTCTAGCGGTGTTCGCATATCTCATGATAGCAACCACCACTTACTTGGTGTAATATATAGTTGTGTTTTATAATTATAGTGACACTCAAAACACCCACCACCAAATTAATAACTTGGTGCAGGCTTTTATATACACATTATGGATCCAACTAACTTTCTTAATTTAGTTGAGTTACTATTTTAGATAGTTTCAATCTTATAGAAATATAAATGAAAAAATTTGGTTGTCTTGGATTTAATTAGTCGGGTCAATCACATATTCCGCTTCGACTACGGGGGAGTATTGAAATAAATTATTAGGGTTAATTGATATGAGCCCACGAGCCCATTAGGTATCTAGGGTTTATAGTTCATTCTCTATATATTATAACTCAGTTATTCAATAATATTATCCAGTCATTTCACTTATTTCATTATCTTACTGGATTATGACTTAAATGAATTTAAAAACCCTAATAATTTGTTTAAAAGAAAAAATATTTTTTTTTTCAAACAGTGGCACTAGGGATTCGAATACGGTTCACCTGAGGGTTATAACTTATAACTCAAACTCCGAAACCAATTGAACTAGAAAATGGTAGTGTACATGGATTAACTCCTAATAGTATTAGTTGGTTAACTAAAACTTTTTTATATATAATTCTAAAAAAATTTAAAACTCAATGAATTCTTGTGAACTCGCTACTTCTATATATACTGGATTTTGCGCTGCCAAACATGTTGTTTATGTTGAAAAGTAGGATAATGAGATTCAATTCTAGTCTTTAAGTATTTGGAAAGAAATAAATGGAAGGGTTAAGAATAAAAAAGAACTAGAGTACAACGTATATATGTTAGCTAGCTTGTATATGATACTATAGAAGCATGTCCTACATGGACCCCATTTTTACTATGATATTTTGAACTTATGGTCATAAATTGTGTTGCATGTTGCAATTCACACGTAACCATTTCAATTCATTCAATTTCTTTTAGGTTAAAAGGCAAATATAGCAGGCAATGAGTGATAAAAGGGGCATTCAATCAACCTGTCGTTGATTGAGGAGGATGCTTACATTTGAATGGTCCTATCTTCTTTATGTTTATTGCCACCTTCCACTTTTCTGCTTTTTGTTCATCATATTTATTACTTTTGTTGGAAATCAGGCCCCAAATAACACTCACGTAAAGAGAAAGATTTCCTGCTTCTAAAACTATGTACTTTCATTAGCAAAACACATACATTAAATATAGAAAAAAAAAGAACTTGCACCTAAAGATTAGGAACCACTAACCCACTACTTTGACTCTAACTAACTACCATGACACATTAAACATGTGATTTAATCTAAAACCTCTATTGACCCGTATCCATCTTGTTTGACCCGACTTGCATAACCCGACCCATCAAGATTAATCCTACATTCACCCCCTTAATCTTGATCTCGGTTCTTGCTTCTTTCTTGCTTGCATTGTTCTTGCTTTTCTTGCTATAACCGAAATTGGTTTTTCTTTCTAAACTTGCTATTTTCTTGCTTGATTCGACTATTTCTTGCTTGCTTTCTTCGAATCTTCTTGCTTACTAACTTGCTATTCGAACCGATATCGGTCTTCTTCGGTCACCTTTGTCGGTCTTGTTTAGCCGCCGGTCTTTGATGCAACTTCACGGTCTTCTCGGTCACTGCTACTACGGTCTTTCTTTCATGCTTAACGGTCTTCTTCGGTCTCAGCCAGAACTTAGTTCCAGCCGCGGTCTTCTTTTCGTCGGTTCTTCGGTCACGGTCTTCACTCCGACGACGGTCTTCATTCGCTGCTGTGAGCAGCCGGTCTTCCTTTCTTTCGGTTTGTGATCTTGCTATCACTCCTGCTTTGTTCTTGTTGGATCACATGCTTTTTTTTTATTGGCTTTCTCCTTAGTCAAGATTCCCAAAAAAATGCAATCATTAATGAGACATTTTTCTCGTACAGGGACTCAACACTACAATTTAGTGATATATATTTGATTTCTTTGACTTTTCACCTGACACACATGTGGACAAAAGCAAGTAGGATATAAGACATCCTTTTTTCTTCTTTTACATACAGTGTCACCTGCACACAAAAGCAGTTTCCCAGATACACTTCTTTTGTAATAACAGGTAAGAAAGCACCATACAAGTCGCTCTTCTTCTTAAATCACTAAACTGCAGGTCTCTTCCATTCTTTCTCTAAATCGCAGAACGCAATTTCTTGCCCCTCGATCACACAGATCACCAAACTTCTCTGTTACTTCTAACCACACAGGTTTCTTTCTTTCTCTTTTGGATCACGAGACCCTATCACACAGATTACTATTCTTCTCGGTTCCAATCACCCAGATCGGAATTTTTTTTTTCTCGGTTTCACAAAGAAACGTTTCTGCTCTCGATGTCTTCTTCACATGGGTTTCATTCTACCCCTTATTCTTCCACTTCAGTTCACTCAGAACCTGCTGCCCCTCTTCTTCTTTCCTTCGTCTTCAGCCCCGCAGCCAAGAGGGCTGCCCCTCTTCTTCGAAAACGACTCTCAAACCCTCTTGTTTAACCCCAATGCTCTGATACCAAATGTTGGAAATCAGGCCCCAAATAACACTCACGTAAAGAGAAAGATTTCCTGCTTCTAAAACTATGTACTTTCATTAGCAAAACACATACATTAAATATAGAAAAAAAAAAGAACTTGCACCTAAAGATTAGGAACCACTAACCCACTACTTTGACTCTAACTAACTACCATGACACATTAAACATGTGATTTAATCTAAAACCTCTATTGACCCGTATCCATCTTGTTTGACCCGACTTGCATAACCCGACCCATCAAGATTAATCCTACAACTTTACCCACATTTTGGTTGTAATATATATATTCAATATATTGTTTTCTTTTAACATGTAATACAATGACTTCGATATATTGAATATTTGGGTTTATTATTTTTTTTTTTCAGTGAACACTGAACAAACTCAACGTCCTAAAATCTATTTTAAAAATCCATTTACACCACTTGAGTCAAATGAAAATAAACACCTGATACACTGGATTAAAAGGTCATCCACATTTAGATTTATCAAATACTTAATGTATCCTATTTAATTTGATATTTTAATATTGTTATTTTTACATTATACTAAGTTCAACATTAACATGTCCGCATATGATTATAACTAGTTTTCGAGGACCCATACGTAACCCTGGGGCGGAACTAGAAATTTAATTTAGGGGGTCCACAATTTTTATACGGAAGTTTCATAGAAACATGCATATAAAAATTTGGTACGGATCGGGTTGCTCACATAAGACAAACACGACATAATAATAAGATAATTGCCGTTATTAAAATTTAAATAATATAGACAAATGAGTATAATGTCAGATTTCAATAAAAATAACATCATAGAAGAAATGAGCAAGTTCAACTTTTTTTTTTCTTTTTGAATATAGCATAATGTTCATGTATTGATAATTAATTTATAGATTACATTTGGATTTAGCTATTACTTACTAGTTTTTTAATTTATTAGTCTTGGGTGCTGTCAGGGCTATTAAACAGTCAAGATTTGAACCAAAAAATATATAAAATGTAGTAAGAAAGATTTGAACCCAGGTCAGTCAAAAGAATAGAAAGCACTAAAAACAATCTATAAGAACCATTGAGACGAGACACAAGTGTTAACTAATTATATTTTATCTAGAAATTATTTAATGACTCTCTGTCACAGAATAAAATACTTGAAAAACAGTACATATATATCTCACTTCGCGTACGAGATTGTAGAGGTCCGTGGGGACCCCCTTGGACCTTAACAAGTCCGCGCCTGGCGTAACCGCTGGGTTACAAAAGAGGAAAAAATGTCTTAACGTCATAAAGACAAAAAAATCTGGAAAAAAAAACAAATAAAACGTTGCAACGATTAAAAAAAACATTGTAACTGTTAAAGAGGACAAAAACTGTAGTGAACACTATTCATCCAAGTTTATATTTGTATATAGGTAAATAGGGAAATGATCATTTGAGAACCAAATGCTTTGAGAACTTTTAAGAACCATTTTAAGCCACTAGTTATATATAAAGAAATCTCCCCCATGAATTGAGTCCCCCCCCCCCCTGAAAATTAATGACTCGGAATGGTTCTCAAAAGTTCTCAAAACCAATTGGTTCTTATTTGAATCTAACCTAGGTAAATATTATATACAGAGGTTAACGTTTAAACAATTCAATAATTCTAACGAAAAGAAAAGTCACCAAGTTCTAACGCCACCTCTAGTTTTTTTTAGCATCTAATACAAACTAATTTATACTGATTCGACAGTAAACATTTCTAAATCACAACACATTTAGGATATTTGAATGCGAGTCTCCTATAAAAATACCTACCCAATTAACAAGACCACATATCGTGATTAGTTATAACATATGATATGAGAAGTAACGAGTTATGTTACATTTGGTATTAGATATGTTAGACGCAGACACACCGTATAGTATCATGTTAAAGTAAGTTGATTTTGTTTATAAAATGAAAAAATTTGCATAAATTATAATTCATAGCTATACACTTTTTCAAAATAATAATAACAAAAACATCCCAGTAGTGGGGTAACGGTTGATTCGTGTTTCAAATTTGAAAAATTGGGTTTGAAGCTTTGTATAAAAGTCGATACGTAAAGGGGGGCCAAACTTCATTGGAGGGTTACGTAAAATAGAACCTAATTTATTGCCCTAATTAAGGCTATCACATTACACAAAATGCAATCTTGCTCATGTATGCAACAAAGTACGTACCAGTATATAGGAAACAACATATCTTAACTTTCCATGATTATTTATTTATTTAACATCATATTTATTAACAACAAAACTCCAACTAGAGGGTAGAGCAAAAAAAGCCCCAAAACACCCTATAATTACAACGATCGTACATCTGATTGTCCCAAGCAATCCAATCAATGTTACCCACTTTAGATCTATTATTGACCCAAAGCAAACACAAATTTTTAACATATAAAAGTACATCAAACACGGACATCGTTTTATCCTTAAAAAGGGTTTCATTTCTCTTCTTTCAAATACACCAATATATCGTGTAAACCATCACTTGGACAAATGCACCTTTCCTATACATCCCCCCCCCCCCCCCCCAGCATATTTATGAACATATATGTGTCAAGTCCTCCACTTTAAAAGCGAAAATATTTGGAATGTTGCACCATCTTGCATTCTTGCTACCACTTGTCACACCACCATCGTAACCATACACCCGGTAAAAATATGGTCCACCGACTTATCAAACTCCTTGCACAACGGACATACCAATAAAGGAACCAACACATAACTTCTTGCCAACGCATCTCAAGTTGCTATCCTATCCATCTTGGCTCTCCACATAAGGATATTAACTTTAATCGGAACTAACCCGCACCAATCTTCCACTTGATTAACCGACTCACCGCTACTCATAAACCACCAACTTGTTAAAAGAGCTTACCGAGAATCCCCCCTTGGAATCACCTTTCCATAAAAAACGACCCCTCTTCAACCATTAAGTCCGCAAGGGCTCATAATTACATAGGAATTATATCGGTGGCAATTGTATAACAACTTATTTTTATTACACGAGAACTCAAATGGCTCATAATTCCATATGAATCATATTGGTGGCAATTGTGTGATAACTTAATGTAATTATATTCTATTCTATTCTACTATATAACAAAACCAACAGCGAATGAATAGTATTGTCGGCTACCTGGCTATATATGTAGCACTGGAACGAGGTACGAGAACGATACGGGAAAGAGGAACGACAAAACTCGAAAACCAAAGAAACGGCTACCGCAAGGGTACGCCAATACAAAAAATATAAAAAACTAAATATATATTAAAAAGATTCTAACACAAAACTCCTAAATAGATATATATTGATGTAAACTCTAAAAATCCTACATCTTCCAAAGGTAATCAATTATCAATAATCAAATCATTATCAAATTCCGATTTATCTAGTGAGAGAACGGCAAACTCCAAAAATCATACGTCTTCCATTGAATCAAAAGCATCTCCACCCACATCTTTACATCATCAATGGGATTCCTTAGCAAAAGTCAGAGATTATTGTGGATGTAAACCAAGTCTTGAGCACGACTTGTGGTCCACTTGTTCCTCCTAAGCGAGTGAATAAATGCATAAGTACTCCAATTACGCTCAGCACAAGAAGATAAACTAGGTTGTCCAAATAATCTATAAGCCTAAGTTTCGAGAAGAGGAGTTTGAGCGCCAAAGTTAACCCACCAATTCTTGGGTTCCATAGTAGCATCTTGAAATGCATGTTAAATCCTCAAAAGGACCACTCTTCATTGAAAACATTGTATACTCATCCAGGACTCTGCTATGCTCATCATCATTAGGAAACAATCTTTGAAAACATTTCATCATTTCTTGTGAAATTTCTCTATCTCTATATGGACCAACTCTTGCAGAATCCTAAAGTAACCATGCATCATTATAATATCTACAACATTCAAAAGTCAAAACAGAAGTACATAATAGAAATTAAGCATGTAGTTTTAAATCATATACCTTGGATTTAAAGAGTGAGCTAAACAATGTAGGGGAGTGTTATTCTTTGCCCATCGAGCCTCTAAAATATTATGCACAGAAGAAACTAAGTTGAGATAATGGACGTTGTTCTTTCTTGTAGATCTCAAGCATCACTTTCTCAATCATCGAATCCCGCATCTCATACACCAAGCGTAAACATGGCTTATCGGGGTCACATAATCTAATCATCTCATATATAGGTCTAGTGAAACGAAGAATATATGACACTCTTTCCCACCAATCATCATCCACAATCTTCTCTTTAACAAAGTTTGCTTTCACAGTGCCATTTTCTCTCTAAGAAGTCCATTCTTCGCTTATGACCATATCTTAAAGACCCCTTTTAATAAGTTTCAATCTCTTAAGCATCACAATGATGGGGGCAAAGCGAGTAGTGACAACCAAAAGAAATTTAATAGGAGTAAACTTGGTGAAAATCAAGAGTCTCATGTTATGGTTCATGATGAATTTTTTATTACAAGTGCATCTCCGTGAACTTGTGTTATCCATTTGCACTCGTTATATGTTGTTTCATTTGTTTCCACATTCCTTGGTTTCAATGCAAGATTAAGCGTATGAACAACATATAGTGTCCAATAGGTGTGAGGAAACTGACTCTCTATAATCTTTCCAGCCGCCTTACAATTTGCTGCATTGTCAGTAATGATTTGGACAATATTTTGATGACCAATTTCATTGATGACTTCTTTCATCAAATCGGCAATAAAAAATCTATCTTTTACTTCCCCAAAACAATTCACTGTCTTTTAGAAACAAAGGACCGTTACCTGAGGCAGGCATTAAATTGATTAGAGGCTTTCTTGTAGGATCACTCCAACCATCACTCACAATAGTCCACACATTTTTCTTTCCATGTAAACATAAGTGGTTCCAATAAGCCGTTAACATTTTCTTTTTCTTTTTGTAGTAAGGTTGTTCTGAGCTTATTATAACCAGGAGGTACATAACCATCAATTTTGTTGGCAACAACAAACTAAAAAGCCCTGTGATAGTGTGGATTTCTTGCAAGATTAAATGGTAAACCTCTGGTATAAAACATTATTGCTATTTCTTGATCCAGTTGGTCCCTTATTTCAACACCAAAATCTCTTTCAATAGGTGTTGAAATAACTTTTCTTTTCTTAAAACCAAAAAAACTTCATATGGCAACCCAACTTCTTTCGTTTTTGACTCGACTTTCTTCTCTTCATAAGCATCTTCTAATTGTTTCATCACAAGTTTGTCACCCGATGTTTCTTTCTTGCAAATAGAAATCCCAGTACCTTTTATACCAAGCAAAAAAAAAACAAGATTAAAAAAACAAAAACTAGATCATGTAACCAATCTCTCTATACGTATGAACGTATGATGCTCCATACGTATGACCCAAACATAATGCTCATGTGTATATTTACATTATACGAACAAATTCAGTAATTTAATAAAATGAAAAGGTATGCATGTTTATACAAAGAAGTGGTTCGGGAAATTCGATCATGAATGTCTATACTATTAGTACTATACTCTCTATACGTATGATGCAATATGCCCAAAAGTGAATACAATCAACACCTTTTATTCCAAGAAAATGTGCTCTAACCCTTAAATATGATCCTTTTTGAATCTCATTACAAACATTAAGCTTAAATTTCCATGTTCCTCATGTTGCATCTTGCTTTTCTTTATTAGTCACATAGTCTCACAACGTAGGTTCTTCAATTTGACTTGATGAACTATTTGATCCTTATGTTTCTTGAGAAGCCATAATCGTGCATAGGGATAAGAAAATTAATGATTGTCGATTGATGATGATGATTGTGTATGGACAATTTTAGAGAGATCAGAGAAGCCTCCAAAGTCTGAAGGGTTTATAGAACGATCAGAAAAGCCTAATGGTTGTCAGTTGGTGGAATACGATACGTTTTAAACCGATCAATCATAGATGCAAACACACAAACAAAGTCTTGATTTTGAGAAATGATAATGAAACATCTAAATGTGATATTTGAAATTTACGAGACTCCCGGTTAAATATCAAAATTACGCGAAAAACTATAACTTCCATTATTTGTGTTTAAATTAGTCAATCAAATATTTTATATTATAAAATGATTATGGAACATCTAAAAATATTATTTGAAAGTATAAATTAGTAAATACTCAAAATTGTTCCGATAACTATTAAACCGAAAATAAAAAATGCGCGAAAATTCAAAACGGATCGGGTTTTGTCAAATCGATTGGAATGAAATGTTACATCACTTACGTTTACCGAAGCTGAGCCCGCTACACTCCTCCCTTATGGAAGACTCTATGGAATCGGAGGCGTCTCCTAGAGGTGCAAGAATTTTCTAGGCTCTACGCAAGAAAAAAAAATGGGCCCTTATAATTTTAAAGTAAAAAACTCACATAGAAAAAGTTAATAATGTGACGGGAGATATAATAACAATAAAGAAAACTAACGTATTGTAGCAAAATATTTGAATTTAAATAATTAAACAAATCGTGAGGTTCTCATAGTATTTTTAGTAGCAAAGTTTTTTATTAACCCTTCACAATCAATATTAAGAATATAATGTTGGGTATTGTGGTTTATTGCCAACTTGGGCCAGTTAGTGGGCATGGGCCCAACACTACTATTGTAACCCTAGTTTACTCTCTCTATATATATACGTCTTGTAACCTTATAGCCTTGAGAGCATAAATATATATTAGTAGTTGCAAAGTGAACGTTGGTCAAGTTAGACCGAACCACTCTATATCGTGTGTCTCCGTATTCATCGGTGTTTTCTCTCTTGACTTCGAGTGTGTGCATGATATGTCTTAAGAGTGAGATTTGCAGTTCATAGAGACCCACTTGTCACCAACAACTGGTATCAGAGCCGTGTTCTCAGTTTTGGGTTGTTCTTCGCTTGACAGATTTCTGGTTCCGCTGTCGTCGCCGGTCGAGGCGAGTGTTTTGAAATTGGTGCCAATTATGAGGTGGTCAAAGGGTTATGTTTCGATCTACGTACCGGTGTTTGTATTCGTTGGTGTCATTGGTGTTGCTGCTGGATGACTGGAGTTTTCTTTCGATCGGTCTGTCATTGTCACCGTTGTCTGATTTCTCCGAGAAGAGAGAAGTGTAGTTACCTGTTTGTGTAGCCGTAGTTTAGCGGCAGAATTGCGAAGGTAACCGGAGTGGCGGTACGTGGTGGTGGCTGAGTGTGACGGTTCTGTGCGGCTGGTCGCCGGGTCGGTGCGAAGAAGAAGTATGGCGTCGTCGGATTTCCATTTCTTTCGGTCGGCTAGTGAGAAAGTGAAGAAATGAGGTGCGTTAAATTGTCTCTTTTTTCTTCTTTCTGGTTCCAACGGAAGTGTAGACAACAAAAGTCAAGCAAAGCACATAACATTTAATTCACTTTGGTGAATTAAAAGAACATCACCTCAGCTTTGCTATATTTATGAATTATACCCTGAAATTTGTATTATTTATAATTAGCCCCTCAAGTTTGAAGGGACTTAAACTAAGTTTGGCAGTTTGTCAAAGTTGGTCCTTACAGTTTGTAAGTTGGCAATTTAGTCATAGATTTTGTCACACCCCAACCGACGGCGGAAGATGGCAGGACACGATGATTGTCCAGATGCACACAACACTAGCTAATGTTGCGATATTCTTAATCAACCCATTTCATATAACACAAGTAATCAATACATTACATGACCATAATTTCAACAACAAGAAACAATTTAACTTAATTATTTAGGTCACACTAAGTCCGCATGCGATCCTATGGTATCATCAATCATGGCAAACATCATCTGCATAACCTGCAACATGTATAAAATAAAGGTCAACTACGAATAGTTGGTGAGTAAACATAGGTTTACTGTACTACATAGATTAATACATGCGAGCCAATGTGTTAAGTGCAATCGAGTATGATAACTACAATGATATAGAGCAAATAAAATGCATGAGCCAACCCTGAACTCAAGGTTTCCATTAATCACAAGACGCCGCACGCGAGGCATGCCAAGTGGGCTTGTCAAGCCAATAGATCTATCACCGTAACCCCGGCTTTTTACAGCTAATCTCACGCGAGTATGATATCGAGCTTGATCACAACCAGTCATAAATAAACACACAAGGTCACATACAAGAGTTCACATAACCACATAGAATTCACATCTATTTTTAGAGTAAAAAATATCGAGTAAGGGTTTTGAATATGATACATGTTGCACCCCAAATCGTTTAAATAAAGAGGGGCTATGAATACTCACCTGATGCGGAGACTCAATTTGGAAGGACGACACCACGAAATGGAAAAGGTAGACCCGATGATAATCTTGACGATTAGCGAGATAGAGGGAGAATAAATAAATAATTAATTAAATAATTAAATAATTTAAATTTTACGACACGACCGACTCGGCGACTCGGTGGTGATTTGGTGAGGTGATACTTACGATATGGGTCCAATCCTAAACTAAGGGTAAGGTCAAAGATCCTAATTTGACTATTTATACGAAAGTCAAACCAAGTCAACGAAAGTCAATTTTCATGGTAATATAACGAGGTAAATCTAATCCCAACATGCAAACTCAGATATAAACATGATTTATCATGGATTTTATGGATCTACTTGAATCTAGCATGAACCTAAACAATTCTAGTATGGATCCAATCAAAACTAGCATGATAGTCAACTTTTTTGGTATAAATCTAGCCCTAATTAGCATGCATGGGTGGATCTAACCACTTGAGCACATAAAAGTCCATGATTGATATCACAACTTATAAATCTAACTATAGATGTCAAGAACATTAGAGATCTAAACATTTTAGGATGTAAAAAATGTCACTTTGATGATTATGACAGATGAATCTAGCCCTAGATGACACACATATTAAAGATCTAGTCACTTTAACATATAAAACCCAAACTTGATAATCATATCATATAGATCTGGTCCTAAACAACATGCATGAGGTAGATCAAGTCAATTAGAAGCATAAAAATGCAATCTTGGTGAGAAAATCCCTAGATCTAACCCTAGATGACATGCTTTTCATAGATCTAGCCATTTGGTGTCATAAAAGTTCAACCTTTATCATAGAAAACCCTAGATCTATATCATATCAATGATTCATTATGTTCAATCCTAGATTCATAATCAAAATCATAACTTTCATGAAGATCCATACATTAAATTGCATGAATAACATAGATCTATAGAGATTTCATCATGGATTCAAGTAACATGGAGAAATCATGCAAAAGGTGAAACCTTTGAACTTAAAAACCCTAGATCTATCAATTACAACATAGATCTATGCTAATTATCACATAAAGTTCAGATCTTGATGGGGTTGAAGAGAAGATTCAAGGTGCTAACTTCATGGTTTTGAGATTACATACTGAAAATGATGAATTTAAGATGATCCTAAGCAAGAAAGCAAGCAACTTGAGCCTTGAATCTTCAAAGATCTTCAAGTTTAGGGTTTACAGCCGTTTTGGGTGTTTAGAGAGTGATTTGGGGCTGAATGGGAGGAGCATTGAGGCTTAATGTGCTTAAATAGGTGGCCACTAGGGTTTTGCTGAAAATAACAGTTTAAGTGTATCGCTTAGATCTTCATATAGCTCTAGGCGATACGCCTAGAGCTCACTCGAACAACATCTTTATTGTCTTGTCATTTCGCGTGCTTGGTTCTTCGTTTATTGATGTTTTCGAGTCCCGTTTCTTTCCAAATTACTCAATTAATGGTCACATCATGCTCATTACATTAAATCCACTCAAAATGATAACAATTACGTCACGTAACTCAAAACGATGCACAAATTAGGTCAAAACATGCAATCTTGGTCGGTTTTGGCGTACGTATCGATTTTGGGCAATTCACCAACGATTCGCGATTGGATCAAGTGTGTGATGACTCGTGACATGATAATTGATTATTAGACTCATAAAAATGTTGAATTTGATATAAGGTGACCAAACACAAGATTCTCGGTAAACGACGAATATCGTACCGAAATCGCGTAAAAATCAGGAATTCCTTATTTTTCAATTTGAGACACTCAATTTGATTCCAATTAATTGAAATTAAGTATTCAGTTTCAAGAATCGATTATAAATCATTTAAATTCATTAATTGGGGTATAAATGCCCAAAAATTCTTCCGATTCGCAATAACTTACAAATCGGTAACTCCCGAAAGTTCAAAACGGGTCGGATTTCTCAATCTGGTAATTTGCAAATTTTACAGATTTTATAAATAATTTTCCGAGTGGGAGTTCTGGCTTGAATATTTTAAATTCTTGGGATATTACAATTAAATTCGGGTTATTTGGGTAGTTCTGAAATGGCTGAAGAAAAATTTAAAATTGATAAGTTTGATGGAACAGATTTCGGGCTTTGGAAGAAGCAGATCGAAGATAGTCTATATTAGAATGACTTGTACAAAGCACTATCAGGAGAGAAACCAGAAAAAATGACATATGCAAATTGAGTTTTATTAGACAGAAAGACTTTGGGAGTTATCAGGCTTTCGTTGACGAAAAAGGTTGCATTCAACATCGTTAATGAAAGGGTATGGTGGCTTATTGCCAACATGGGTCAGTTAGTGGGCTTGGACCCAACATCATTGTAACCCTAGTTTACTCTCTACATATATACGTACGTCTTGTAATCTTGTAGCCTTGAGCACATAAATATATATTATTAGTTGCAACGTGCACGTATGTCAGTTTAGAACGAACCACTCTATATCATGTGTCTTTGTATTCATCGGTGTTTTCTCGCGTGACTTCGTGTGTGTTCATGATAGTGTGTTGAGAGTGATATTTGTAGCCCATAGAGACCTGGTTGTCGCCAACATATAAAATGTTTAGAAGTGTAATTATGAATGGGTAGAATTGTAATCTAGAAAATAAACATGAAAACAAGATTAAAAGAAGTTTACAAAAGAAACAAAATTAGAACCTAGAAATGAGAAATTAATTATGAATGTACAAATTTTGAACGTGATACCTAAGGGTTTTATCATATGTATTTTCCCACTACATTATCTAACTCACTATATTTTTTTAAAAGCAACCCTGTTTTCGTCTAAATTTATACCGCGATCTTTAAAAGAAAATAAAGAAAACTGTGTTCTCTTTATTAATTAACCTAAATTATCTTCACACAAATATACATGTATTTAAAAGATTATATAACATATATAAGAAACATTAAAATAAAAGAAAATTTAAAAAATCGAACCTATAAAAACACCGAAATGGCACTCGTTTGAATTAGTCGGTAAAAATTAAAGTGAAAGACATTAATTATAAGCCATAATATGTTTGGAATAATAACTTATTTAATAGAGTGGAGCCCTTAGCTTTCTGCGTAACAAAAGTTGCCTAAAGAGCTTCATCTATCATTGATTGACCACGTTTCAAATATGTCGGCTAAAGGCATTCGTTTCCTTTTTAGTAATATTACAATTTTTTAACGAAAATGACTCACGGGTCATTAGCCTATTCGATCATTTTAATTTTAAGTGTATAGTATAAGAGTTAAAGATCATCTTTAAAAGGAAACTCGGTTCCAACCATAAGTTAAAAAATCTGGAAACCCCTATTTTATACGATCCATCGTTTATTGGAAATCAAATATCAGTCACTAGTCTATAGAGCTTTTGTTTCCATTACTTGTAATTTATATAAATTCTAGCTTTTGCTCAACGTACTGTAATAAAAATATTTTAATCAAAATCTCTAGTATCTAATCTCTTTTTTTTTCTTTTTTTGAGGCCTAGCTCGCTCTATGGGTAACTATTGGAGGGATTGACCGTCTCGAATCGGCCTCTATTAGTATCTTCAATCACTTAGACCAGAGATCATTGACGAATATCACAAATAAACCCAGTAATTTCACAATTACTAAATTCTCTCCTTTCTAGACATAAGAGCATCTTTTGCCACCAACATCAACAACCATTAAAACGAAGGCATGCAATCAAGCATGGCGAGTGGCGACGATCATTTTGGATCTATAGTAATGACAAGTGATGTCGCCATAGCCTCAATTTCTTGTAGTGAGCTTTTTGGACAGAAAACTTCTATGTGCAAGTTTATCTCGAGCCCACTAGATGTGCTCTTGGTTGATTTTCATATGCGATAGTGCGATTAAAAAAAAGAGATTATCCTTAAACAACATCGAATTAGATGAAATAATCTAAACCTGAAGACATTAGGTTGTGTTATTATATATTTCAAATTAAGTTGTTAAAATTATAAAACTTAATAAAAAAATATGGTAGTTGTGGGAATTTATAACGTTTTGGGCTGAAATGACCCTTTTTCATGTACAACGTGGATGCCTTACATTTACGACATTGACATCATAATCGGGGCTCCACTGTGTTTACTACGTGCCCCCTTATTTCTTTTCGTCTTACTTCTTTTCTTTTATGATATAATTGTCATATTTGATTTTTATAATTAATAATGTACACACATCCACACACACATACACTATCATAAATTAAATAGTAATTTTTTGTTTCTATTTGTCAACGCGGATGGGTTAAAAAGGTATGACAAAAAGGTATAAATTTAAAATTTTGAAAGGAAAGGTAAATATAATGAGGTGAATTTGATATATATTTTATAAAGTTGTGTAGAGTGTAATCAACGCTGCTACATGTTTTAGGGTCAAATTGACAGCACCCACCATTAATGAGGACTTTTGGTCATCTGCCTTCGATCCTATTTTCTAGCCAGCATTAACTCTTTTATTTTATTTGTTTATTTTATTTTAGACCACTTACTACTTTATAATAGGCATAATTCCAATCATCTAAAATCCTATAATAAAATTTTAATATTCACCACTTGTTTAATGGAAATTCTAAAATATCGTTACACAAAAGCTTCACTATGTGACGGTCCGTTTTCATAATTAGTTGAAATCAGTTTCTACACCCAACCAAAATATGTACGTTTTTTTTCCCTCTTAGAGTCTTTAATTTGTACTCTCAGTGTGACAGGTTAAAACGTTTGAAACGTGTATGCCTACTCAATTTATATTGAATTATGTGGGTTTACTGGCTACTCTTGCTTCGAATATGTCTCATTGATCAGTTAAATTTTTATGATAACAGAGTAACCTGCTTGGCTTTCTCGTGTCCAAAGTATTGAGAACTAGGACTACTCTCTTCACATTATAAAACTTAACTATGATATGATGAAAAGAATGATCTACTAGACTACTATCATAAACAATTCATTTAAATCTTCATCAATTTAAGCATTAAAAGAGAAGCATAGTTGTGGATAGTAAAATTTGTAATCCTCATATTTGCTATACATTTATAACTATGGAAACTTTATCATTTACACACATGCGATCTATAAATTAAATGTAACTTTTTTTATCCACAACGTAACTCATTAGACATTTAAACTATATTTATATATATTCTCTATGATTAAACTTAAAACCCTCATATAATTTTATGAACCTTAATAGCAACACACTACACCATAAACCATTTGTTTTTATAGTTTAACACATTTATGAGAAATGAACAATTAAATATAAAATCCCAAACTTTCCATATTTTCCAACGCATTTTCGGTTTCAAACTTCAAACTGTTCCAAGACCCTATCATCTTCCACTGATAAGTGGAAAGAAAGAAAGAGAGAGAGAGAGAGAAAGAGATCTTATGCTTTCATCAAAGAGATGCCTTCTTCAAACCTCCCCCTCATAATAACACTCCTACTATTTATCTCCACCGACGCCACCGCCGCCGCCGTCGCCGGCGCCGCCGGCCCTCTATTCTTCAAAGAAGCCCCCAAATTCTACAACTCCCCCAACTGCCCTTCCGCCCATGACACCTGCTCCGGCGCCGCCGTCCACGTGGCCATGACCCTCGACGCCGCCTACCTCCGGGGGTCCATGGCGGCGATCCTCTCCGTCCTCCAACACTCCTCCTGCCCGGAAAACATCCGGTTCCACTTCGTCGCCTCCGCCTCCGCCCACACCGACAACGTCCAGCTCACCATCTCCACCTCCTTCCCGTACCTCCGGTTCACCGTCTACCGGTTCGACGACGCCGCCGTCCTCGGCCTCATCTCCACCTCCATCCGCTCCGCCCTCGACTGCCCCCTCAACTACGCCCGTAACTACCTCGCCGACCTCCTCCCGACATGCGTCACCAAAGTCGTCTACCTCGACTCCGACCTCGTACTCGTCGACGACATTGCCAAGCTCGCCGCCACCCCGTTCGGCTCCTCCGACCTTAAAAAAGTCGTCGCCGCCCCGGTTTACTGCAACGCCAACTTCACCTCCTACTTCACCCCCACTTTCTGGTCAAACCCTTCACTCTCCGTCACGTTCTCCGACCGGAACGCGTGCTACTTCAACACCGGAGTTATGGTCATCGATCTTGAAAGATGGCGGGAAGGGGATTACACGACGAAGATCATAGAATGGATGGAGCTTCAGAAAAGAATGAGGATCTACGAGCTGGGATCTTTACCGCCTTTTTTGCTGGTCTTCGCCGGAAAGATAGCGCCGGTGGACCACCGGTGGAACCAGCATGGGTTAGGTGGGGATAATTTCGAAGGGCTTTGCCGGGATTTGCATCCCGGGCCGGTGAGTTTGCTGCATTGGAGCGGGAAAGGGAAGCCGTGGGTTAGACTAGATGAGAATAGGGCTTGCCCGTTGGATGCACTTTGGGCGCCGTATGATCTTCTGCAGACTTCGAATGTTCTTGAATCTTGAGGTACAAGAATTTCAATCGTCCAACATTAACTTTCCCGAAATCTGGCTGGCCGGAGACGAAATAATATATACGCGTGCACATCTATACGTTGTTTTTTTTGCATTCGATCCATTGATGGTTTGAAACGGGTCTTTGAGATCGTTATTTTGGTCACTGTATTTTGGATTTTTGGGGAAACATGTTGTTTGTAGAGTATGACGTCACGTTGGATATATCATATATACATTTACTAGATTTTGATGATCTTTTAACACACGGAAACTGTCGACCAGTGCTGTAAAAATTAATGAAATCAAATTATCTTCGATTAACTTCCATAATTGTAGGGATGAGAATTTTTCATTTTTGACATTGACTAAAACTTACTAAAATAACTTTAGTATGATAAACAGCTCAACATTTTTAGCCTCAAACCTGTTAATATGGCCGCCCATAAAATATGATATCACGGCATGAAGTTAAACGGTTGTCGATTTGAGTTAAATAAGTTTCATGTAATAAACATATCGATATTTATATGATTCGATTAAAATTGTGTCTAAACCGGTTAGACCTAGTCTAAACTGTTTCCCGATTAAACACGTTTATATTTTTTATAATTTTTTTAAATAATTAAATATATGCTATGCATTGTTAATTAGGATCTCTACCCGTTTTTGTTTTGAAAATGTTATAAAGTGTTTTTTCAACCTGTTTCCTCAAGACGTGTTTCTCGTTGTTGGCTGCTTATTAATAAATTCTTAAAAAATGGAGGCAAATTGATCTTTTTAACTTTTGATAGCTAGCCATGTAGGTACATTCGTAAAATCAATTAATAGCGAAAACTGAAATTTATATACATGCATGTTACAATCAGAAACTTTTAATCTTTTGATAGGCGTGTATCAATTCAATTCGATTTAACTAGTCTAACAATGTTAACTCAAGGGCGTATCAAAATACTAGAAACTAAATTGACATATTAGATAGATATATTCTATAAAATACATATATGATAATTTAATTGTTAAACATAATATATGTATCAGGAGAAAATTTCATGTTCTATTTTTCCTACATATATTTCCTTTCGACAAATCTTTGAAATACATATTTAAAATATTTAAAGAAGATGAATATTCTTACACGTGTTAAGGTGTATTATTAACTCCACTTTTCGTTTTAAAGTCAAAGTAAAAAAGAAAATTTAATTTTACTAAATATATTTGTCTGCTAAAGGAAATGTATGTACTATTTACAAATTATGAGATTATTAATCAAACCATGACTTAACTAGTTTAATACCCGGCCGTTGGCCGGGGCGGTTTCTGCGATCCTAGTTTTATAGCATGAATCATTATTCAACCAAATAAAAAGTCAAAACAACCATTAATATAAAAAGTGTCAAAGGAAATATCCAAACAAACAAAACATCCAAATGCATAGTTCAAATAAAATAAAACCGAACGTAATTTCTAAGTTATAAACGCTCTCAAAATGATCATATTGCCAACCCAGATTCAACCTACACACAATTAATATAGTGATAATAAGCATAACCTTGTATAATGAAAATGATATTAGTGTCGAAAAACTATTAACACAAAACTGTTAAATGTACATCTTGACATGATCATGTTCTATAACGAACTGGAGTCCTGACATTCTTTCTCCTTGGCCTCGTACGACCCACAGATCCACCTGACTCAACATCTGGGACAACAACATCTGAAGCGTCTTCATCACGTGTATCAACTTCACACAAAGTTACCCCTAAATTTATATAAAATTTACCCCTAAATTTATATAAAATTTATAACAATTAAAATAATTAGTTTTATATAATATGGAAATAAGTTTAAAAAACAAATTTAAAATTTATCAGTTTCTTTTTATAAAGATATAAATTAACAAAGTAAAAAAAATGTATAATTTTATTTAAATTTGAAACAAATTAAATAACTAATAAAAAATGTTAAAATTTATAAAAAATATGTAACCTAAAAATGTTGAATTAAATTTAACATTTATAAAAAATATATAACTATAAATGTTTAATTAATTTTTTTTATAAAATATTAAATAACACTTATAAAAAAATGAATTAAACCCAAACCGGGTTTAAAAACCCGCCGGTTTGTAGACTCGACCCGCACCCACCCGATTAACACACCCGCATATATAAGCCGAGAAAACCCTAATGTCTCTCATTGTGTCCAAAATATCTAGACTACACAGCTGCTTCTCTCTCGAACTTTCTAGGGTTTTCGACCGAAAACCTCGCCGCCGATCGCGGTTTCCTCCTCCGACGAATGAGATCGATGGATAAACAGCCTGGTGTATCATCGTCTGCTATACGTGAGTGCTGATTTTGCGAGATTATTTGCAACATCGACCTGTGTGTTCATCTTCTAGGGTTTCAGTTCCAGTTCCACCCCGAGTAATACGACGCCGGTGTGGTTCTCCGGTAGTCAAGACCGATTCGTGAAAATACACGGCCGGGATCGGTGTTTAAGATAAGAAACTCTAACCTATTTCTATTTTCTAGTTCGATTCGTTTATTTATAGTGTTCGTAAACTGTTTTTCGCCTCATCCGTAGGGCTTATGATCCTCTGCTATCGTGCTTGCTGGTTTTGTGATTTTCTCTGTAAATTTGTTCTTGACTGTTCATCTTCTAGGGTTTCGTTTACATATGTATGATCGGTTTCAATTTCATCTATTATACGGGTTTCTCCTCAACATTGACAGCCATCATCGGCTTTCACGAATTTTTTAAAGATAAGATCTACTTACCCAGTCGTTTTGTGCATACTATTGCTTGATTTTGAGTTAATGTTACTTATTTGATGAACTAACCCTCTTGTAACTCATAGATAACGCGGCTAGGGTTTCTTTAATCAGAACCCTAGGTCTCCAGATGCGTAGCCAGTTTGTTATCACATAAATGGGATACTCATACAAGTATTTGTTGAAGACCTAGGGTTCTTTATTTGGAACAGAATTTTTAATGGTAAGACCTACTCCCTTTTTAATGTTTAGCTAACAAAATCAATGTGTTATTTAACTAACACTTTTCTTTTCTCAAAACAGGTTTCATGGGAGTAGTAATTATACTAAATGCTTTGGATTTCCATAAAATGGAACTGCTTATCTTACTAATTGTTTGCTCTAGATCATGCAACCCTAAGTGAAGGTTGCAAGATCTAGATTGGAAACCCTAACTTAGGAAAAACTCGCGGTCAGATTGTTCTTATCTTACTTTAATTTTTTATGTGTGTCATATTACTTGCTTAGCTGCTCCTGCTCTTACATAAGTTATGTTAGCTAACATATGTAACCTAAATTGAGTGTTTATGTGTGGCTGCTGTTGTGCTTATACTGTTAGCTCTTAGCTAAGTTATGTTACCTAACTTCTGTTAGCTAAATTGACTGCTCATGTGTAGCTGCTGTTAGCTAAAATATCTGTTAATGACTGTCTATTGTTAGGTACATTGATTGTTTTTTCCTACTCTTATATATGTTCATGATGTATATCTGTTGTTCATGTGTGTCTAATCTTGATCGTAGCTAACTACTGTTAGGTACAATGAGTGTTCCTATGTGGCCTATGTCAACTGTTATTGTGTCCATACTGTTAATGACTGTGAAATGTTGATGTCGAAATCTGTTATTGATATGTGTATTATGTTTTGCTAGGTTAACTACTGTTAGCCACAATGAGCATATGCAAACTAAACAAAGACAACATAACACAAAACACATAATAAACATACATATGAAATTAAACAAACATAAAGTCAAAATGTTGCGTATAAAGAAATTAAAGATTACCTGAGTCTAAGGAATTTGACTAAAGAAGAATAAAGATCTCTAGAAACTGCTACTCCAAACATCTTATCTGCAAATTGCAAATCTTTAGGAAAACAAAAAAAATAAAACAAATAAACCAACTTGTTAATGTGTATTACCTGCTACGAATTTCCGTGAACAGTGAAGAAGATGAAGTTAATCATAAAATCAGTATTTAAAAGGCATAATGGCAGTTTTACAATAAGTAGCGAAATACATGGAGTCATGGAGTGTATGACTGTGTTAATTTGTGGTAACTGTTTTCACGAAATCCTAATATTTTTTGGAAATTTAATTCCCATCCGTATTTGAAATCAAATATTGTTGAATAAGTCAAACCCATATACTATATTAAATACATAAATTCTTTTTGTAACCCAATTTTTTTTATTTCATGATCTGTGTTTCAAAAAAAACTATGTCTCTTAAGTAACTATCTTTTAGTATCTAATCTAATGTACATGTCTAAACAGACTGATATCTTTTAGTATAGTCTATTTAATTTGGTTACAATACGGACGGGTTAATATTTATATTTATATCCTAGGAGAAGCCCATAGCTTAATATGGTGCTTACTCATGAATATAAATTATAAAAAAATGGTGACATATAATGTGCAAAATATAATATAATTTTATATTGTTTCTTTCCTTTTTCAATTTATTTATTACATAATAATATAAATTAGATAAGCCCATACTCCATGTATTATGGGCCTATTATTTTTTATAAATAAACTGTTTTGCATGGGCCTGTTAAGAATTATAATCTGTATTAATTCTTAAGCCCATATAACATGTATTATGGGCTTATCATTTTTTTTAACATTCTGTTTTGTGTGGGCCTTTTTAACCATTATTTATTTCTGAAAAAAAACAGAATTTAAAATAAATGGGATTAAATTTGTTTATTTACTTTAAACACAAATAGCATTATTTAATGTAAAATTATATAATACATATATTTAGCACATTATAAATGTGACAAACATTTGATTTGATATATTTTTTTTAACAAAAAAGAAACCGTGTTCATATGTAACCATTATTAGTTTTTTTAGTCATGATCATAACATCTAGATAAACAAACTGATAACATACAACCTTGTTTGTAGTTTTACACAATTGAGAAAAAACAACATAAAAGAAATTCAAATAAATCAAATAAATTAATATAAAATGTGGTTGATTATGGATGAATATTATCTTTTAATTTTTTTAAATATATTATTAAGATAAGAACAGAATTTTTATAGTTATCAACAGGATTCGAGAACTATTTTAATTGATATATATACAAATAAATTTCATACCTTTTCCGCTGTAGAATTCTCGTTGACTGAAATGATCCCATTTGGGACTGTTTCCATGGCCTGACCATCACCCGGTGATAACCTTTTTGGGACTGTTTCCATGGCCTGAACATTACCTGGTGAAACCCTTGATGGACTTTGACCCAATATCTTGCAGTCCACAGGTACCCATTGCCAGTCGGAACCGGGTGCCTTCGTCGGGTTATGAACATGGTCTTTGTGCCTTTTTTCAGCTTCAGTTTGTGGGTAAACCTCCTGAACTTTCTACAAAACAATGTGCAAAAACATATATGTTTACATAAGTCAACATCTTTAAAATAAAGAACAACATAGCAATATGTTATTAATAAATGGTATACCTTATCAGAATGTAGTTCAATGTTGAACTCGTCATCAAAGTTTGGGAATTGTTCACAAGTTGGTACATTTATGGCTTTGTATTTCTGTAAAATAAATTAAAACCACATTCATGATAAAATTTTGCATGTTAATTGGGTTAAATATCATTTGTTATAGTAATATCTCTGTTGTTGAACGTAAGTCTTCAGTCAATTGGGAAATCTGTGGAAAAAAGTAGTACCGTAAAGTGTTTAAGTGATTCGTGTTTATACATTATCAATAAAAATATGAAATACCTTTTCGGGAGTAGCATTGTTAATCACCCAAATTGAACCGTCAGGACCTATGACCTTAGCCTGCCCATCAGCTAGTACGACATCCACATCAACCATTCTGATGTTCTTAGTTGAGAGAAAAAACAACAATCAGAAAATGGTAAAACAGGTTACTATTTATAGGCGTCATGTACATTAACTTACTTGCTAAAAATATGGAGCAAAAGCCACACACAACCCACGATTACAAACTGCCAAAAAAAACTGTAAAAGAAAAACTGACCACGTTTCAGGTCAGTTTGATCGCAATTTATTTTCTACTCACCCAGAAAATAGGAATTTTATTTTATCAAGAACTGGCCACATAGAATGTGAATTTCTTTTCTATTGTGTCTTCATCCGATTATATTAATTAGATCATTTATTTTGACTTGCACAGGTAAAAGATGGAAGCACTTAAAGGGGAAGCAGCTGTGTTCTGAGCTTTTTTTTTTGTTAATTATGTTTTCAATTTTAAAGTTCATGGTGTGTAATAAGCTGGCCTGATTATTATATTTTTTCGTTCAGCGTTAGTTTAGTTATTTAAGGTGCATAAGATCTAGATTTTGGCGGCTGTATGTAGCAGACATGAACTGGGACAAATCCCAGATTCAAGCTGCAAAAAATCTAGATTTTACCGGTGTTATAACTTGCTGTTTGTAGCACACATGAACTGGGTCAAAGCCCCCATTGACCAGCAGTTACAAAGCATAAATTTAGGGGACAAAAGTGGGGAACATGGAGGTAAACCGACCTCCATGATCTCCATGTTTGTTTACAGTTTAAAATGTTAAAATTAACCTCTCAAACTGCAAATTTGCGGTTTCCAAAAATGATCAAGGGCTGAGATCATTTGGAGAAGACCCTTTCAACGGTGCTGATGTGTGCCAGCAAGGGTAACTACCCGCTGGGAACAATAGTTATTATAATTACATATGCTACAAAGATTTAAAAGACTGTCGGTGCATGGCCGGTAGTTGTCTATTTACAAATATAAGATTAATAAATCATAACCATTCATAAATACAATTAAATTGAAAGCGAGTTAAGGAAACGATCCATATGGATTGAGATTGATAGCTAGAGTGCACATGGTGACCGGTGAGCGAATAAGTTATTGCCTGCATAACGAAAATTCAATATATATACGCATCAATATGTTCACATCACCACCTATCAAATGAAAATATGATCGTTATTTTGTTTGTCCTTGTTTTTCGACTTTCGACTTGTGTCGGTACTACGATCAGTGTAACAGACTCTTTATTCTTTAGGATATACAAGACGTTAGTCTTTATTCATTCTTTTGCCAATAATATTTTATTGAATACGTTGTTTTGATGACATGTCATTTCTAGAATCATAATATTATTAAATAGTTATGTTTTAAGCCAAAAATATATGAATCGGTAATTATTTTCATGATATCTAAATCTTAAACCATTTGTTTGGTAAGTTGAGTGTTTAAGATAGTGTGGTTGGAGGAATTAAGGAATTAAGTATAAAGTTCAAATATTGGCACATTCCAATCATAATTTCACTCGTAACAGTGATTTTCTAACGTGCTATTTACTTTTTCCATGTCTGAATCACAAAAAACTTACCATCGTGCTGCCTTTTAACCCATCTCGGGTCTCTACATCCCGCGGATCTGCATCTAATCCAGAAAAGCATAAGACACAAATCACTTCAAGTCACATTTGGAGCTAGTGAAGAATCTATTTGAATCCGGTTCACTAGAATTTGATCGAGGGTCATCATTTGGGTTCAAACAGTTATATAAGTAATATTTTATTGAATACGTTGTTTTGATGAGATGTTGTTTCTAGAATTATAATTTTATTAAGTAGTATATGTTTTAAGACAAAAATATATGAATCATAGATTATTTCCATGATAACCATTTGTTTGGTTGAGTGTTTAAGATGGTGTGGTTGCGGGTCCGGGATTTGAGCATAAAGTTCGTATGATTAAACAAACTAAAAAAAAAAGAAATAAAAAATGATTTAATTAGAAATTTGAGCAAGATGATTGCACATGCATGAAGAAACAATAAATGCAAGGGGACATATTTTAAGTTACTAATCTCAAAGCTACCATTTTGATCGGCAAAATTTAGTATCGAGACCTTTTAAGCCAATATAGAAATGGGTAATAATAAATATTCCTAAAACATACAAATTAAACATATTTTCAACCTTTTTATTATTTTTTATGTACCTTTGATGTATTTTTTATCTACTTTTGTTGTAGAATTTTTAATTTTCTAAATACATACATAAGATTTGGTGGAACACCTTTTATGAAACAATGAATAATTAAATGCTTATATATATGTTCACTAGTCGCTAGCTAGTCGCGTAGTTTATTATCATAAATCATAGAACCTCATAGCGTCCTAAACACCATTACACAAGTATTCATAGTGCCAGGGGTAAATTGTTATGATTGATCTAATTTTTAAGGCTGTGTTTTTATATTATTGGTGTATATTTTTAGAGTATTTTTGTTTTTTAAAAATAGAGAGTTTTATGGGACTTCATCTAATATATCACTTTTAATAATGGATCCAGTTAGCTGACTATGATGTCACATGGTCATAAAACGCCCAAAAAAGAGCTCCATAACTACATATAACTTTACTAGCATGCTAAATGAAAACATTTTTTGTTTAAGATCAACAAATTTTTTTTTTGAATGATCTCATATTTATGTGCAGTTTACTTTTTCAAACAATCATATATTACCTGGAGTTCATATATATATTATAAATTATAAACATGATATGTGCCACAAGCCTTGATATGGGAAAGCATGCATGGACCATGTCACGTATTCATGAGGATAACTACTGTAAATTAATTATTTTAATATGTTAGTTTAATTCCAAATTTTTACTTGGTCAAATAAATTGGTTGTGGGTTTCATGCCTCTACATGTATTCCGTAGGTTTAGGTAGATAGTTTGAGTAATTGTAATTCGGTAATTCCTTATATGTATTTCGTTTACGAAGGGAATGGATATGTAAAAAAGTTCAAGTTCTAAGTTTTCTTTCTAAATTTCTCTCTAAATTCTATCCATTTGCCTTGGCCATTAATTCACCAATTGATCCACAACAAAACCCATGTGGCCATTCTAAGTGAATTAGGGACATTATATATCTTAAATCGAGATTCTATTTTTCTTTTCTTGTGTTATGTCTAAATGAGAAAATATCCAACTGAATAAATCAGGCTTATATATATCTTAACAATAATAATACGAAAATTTCAGAACAAATTACACCACAAAAAATTTAAAAAAAAAAAAAAAAGTTAAGAAATCGAACACATGATACACTGAGAAATTTTTATCTTGGTTTTGTCACCACTTATATTTAGAAGCCCCTTCTTAGTGCATGATTCGAACAAGTATATTTTATTTGTTATTTTTTTTTCAATCACACCACTAAATTTCTATGTTACCCACTTTGTTGTAGGTAAGGAATAAGGATAGAGCTAATACTTTTTTGGTGCATAAGTCTAGTGGATTGTCAACATTTTCCAACACAAGATGTACAAGATTAAAGAATCTAGTGAGCCTATTCGGACCTTTGATTATAGAGACCCGCTCGATCCAAAAGCAAATTATTCATCTATTATACTCAAGCAAATGATCAAAACCCTGGTTAGATCTGTGTTGGTGAGTATATCTAAATAATCAAAGAAGAAAAACTTTATTAAAAAATAATAATAATAATAACAACCTCCTCGTTATAAAGCTCAACAATTGCTAAAAAAAAAAAAAAAAAACTTACTCGAGAAGTCGAGGTTGTATCCGAGTTTACACATTGTACAATGGCGATCACGGCTAGAGCCTTCCCGCAAGGGGTTAAGTCACATCAATTAATATAACCATGTTAGACTTGTAATAAAAAGCAAAACATAAACATATGATTGGGAAATATGAAACAGACGTTGTATGGTCTTTCCTGAACATGTTTTCCCATAAGCAAATATTGATTTTTATTTTGAAGGGTAACCGTTGATTGGTCGGCATGTCTTTAAAGGAAAATTCGTACATCAGCCATGTCATATTTAGACATTTAGTTCATCGGTCAAGATGGAATCCCACCACTATGGGGAACCCTTAGAGGCAGGATAGAACCTGTGATCTTAAAAGACCGTAAACTCGATCTAATCCTCATTTTTCATGCCATTGAACCAAGAGGCCAATGACATAAGGAAATATAGATCATTATATCCGCGGAAAGCTGACTGAACAAATTGTGACAATGTTTCATCTATCTTCACGTTGAATGGATGAGTTTTAAAATTTCTATGCTAAGTAAGAGGTAAAATGACTAAAATGCATTTTGTATTAAAAAAAAACCTAATTAACTTATATATGCAAAAATATATATAAAAAATACAAAAACTTTGTTTGTCCTTTACTAAGTTTTTTATTTATTAATTAGTGTTGTAATAGGTACAATCGTATAACATAAAATACTTTTATTTTTATTCGAGCTATACGAGTTTAGCAAAAGAGTTTGTGGTTTTAATGTTAGTTTTACATCGATGCCTTTAAATATGTAATTGTTTGTAGTGTTATACTAATCAGGCTTCTAATTTTTAACATTTTAGCGTTGTCTTTTTTCCATTTTTTGTGTTCGTTAAGTTGCGATTTAGCAATGCAACCGTTTTTTATATTCGTGTTATCCCCACAACAACGCGTGAATAATAAAATTTATTATTAAAATAACATTAAATATTGTACTTAAAATAAACAAATAAAACTAAAACCGGAAATAAACACATATATATATTTATTCTCCTCCAAGCATTCCACTTAGGGGTGTTCATAAACCGTCTAAACCGACCGAATTGTATATTTTTCTTGTATGGTAGTTGTAGCTTCAAACTGTATAAATTGAATCAGTTTATGGTATTTAGTGTATCTTGAAAAAAATAAGTTAAAATTATGTAATTAAGTTAAACACAAGCTACAATGATGGACGAGGCAGCATGCCTTACATGTTTTTATGAACTTCTAGTTAAACTTCTTAAAGTAAAATGAAAAATATCAGAAAGCTAAATATATATTTTGTGTTGCCGTTTAAAAAAAAAAGAAAGATACCGCAAAAATCAAATGGAAGCAATCATGAACTCAAAAATCAAAAGGGATAAATGAGAATGGGCCATAACGTTAAATGTTGGAAGGAATTGGGCTGCACTCGTAAATCATTATGGAGGGCTGAAGTGATATTTCGGATTGGAGAGGGCTACGATTAGAAGAATAACTAACTTTTTGGGCCAGGCGAATGTCAAGGTGGTAGGGACTAGGGACTAGGGAATAAAGGAAAGAAAACAACAATTGTTTGGGCGATGAAGAATTGAAGGGGCCACGACAATCGAGATCAGAATTTTGAAAGGTGAGTGTTAGAAAACAACGCAATTGTTTGGGTAAGAAGACATTGTAAAAAACCTTTAAAATATACTGGCGCAACACACAATAATGAATAATAAATAAATAGACCAATCGAATCAAGGTCGAAGAGAGTAGGGACATGGCGCTATGCACAAAACGACTTAGACCAACAATTGTCCTCCATAGTACCCATGGGTAGAGGTGCATAAAAAAACCGGTTCTGGAATCGAAACCGGAGAACCGAAGCGGGACCGGTCCGTTTCCAGTCCCATTATTCCAGAACCGGTTCGGTTCCCATATAGGACCGCCGGTTCCTGATCGATTCCGGCATCCAGGAGAAAAAACGGGTTCCATCAAGAACCGGTCCCGAGAACCGGTCCCAGAATCGGTTCTAGCCGTTGGAGGGTAGATTTTCGAGATATAGCCGTTTCTAACGGCTTTCTAACCGTTGGGACTGGGTTTTAGACCGTTTTTTTTCACCTTTTAACCTCCAAAATGACCATATAACTTAGTATAAATACTATCCTCATATAATTGATTCATTACAACTCTCATAAAACTCACTAAAAAAACTCTCGTTTTCGATCTCGACTGAAAGATAGGAAAATATTCCTTGATTTTCATTCAATCGATAGGTCCAATATATACACAAAATTGGTCTAACTAATTGAGAGCTAAACAAGGTAACAAATAAAGAGATAATATCACCTAATAAATACAAATATAATATACAAAAATACATATGTCTAATACACCCCCGCAGTGTGAGCGGGAGGTTGCCGGATGCGAAGACTGGACTTGAATCTCTGAAATAATGCTCTCGGCAGACCTTTGGTAAAAATATCTGCATATTGGTAATCCGCAGGGATATGTAAGACCCGAATAGCACCGATACGAACCTTGTCACGAACGAAGTGAATGTCTATTTCAACATGTTTGGTGCGTTGGTGTTGAACTGGATTACCGGAAAGATACACGGCTGAGACATTGTCACAAAAAATAATACTAGCATCTCGAACTGGGACATGAAGCTCTAGTAATAGGTTCCGAAGCCATGTGGTCTCAGCTGTGGTGTTGGCGACGCCACGGTACTCGGCTTCTGCACTGGAGCGAGACACCGTGTGCTGACGCTTAGACGACCAGGAAACTAAGTTATCGCCAATGAATACACAGTATCCTGACGTGGAGCGTCTCGAATCAGGGCAGCCCCCCCAGTCAGCGTCAGAATAGGCAGTCAGTTTGGTTGATCTGGAGGGTGTGATTGGTAGCCCATGAGAAAGTGTGCCCTTGAGATACCGCAAAATACGTTTAAGAAAGTTAAAGTGTGGCTCGCGCGGTGCATGCATGAATAAGCACACCTGCTGAACAGCATAGGTGATGTCCGGGCGTGTAAAAGTGAGGTATTGAAGGGCACCTGCGAGGCTCCGGTACAGGGTGCCATCTGAAAGAAGTTCACCAGTGTTGCCACTGAGTTTTGTATCTGTGTCGCAAGGAGTGGCACAAGGTTTGCAATTAAGCATCTTGGCACGAGATAAGATGTCGGTGGCATAGTTTTCTTGTGACAGGAATAAACCTCCGGATACATATTTTACTTCAATGCCCAAAAAGTGATGCAATTTACCCAAGTCCGACATCGCAAATTCTTGTGATAAAAAAGCAATTATGTCTCGAAGTAGCCCGTTGTCGGAGGCGGTGAGTATGATATCGTCTACGTACAGAAGGAGGTATGCCATCCGATTGCCCTGTTGGTAAACAAAAAGAGACGAGTCGCATGTCGTGCTACGAAAACCACAAGAAATTATATAATTAGCAAATCGTTGATACCAGGCACGAGGTGCCTGTTTGAGCCCGTAGAGAGATTTGCGCAACCTGCAAACATGTGAAGGATGAGTTTTATCAAGAAAACCAGGAGGTTGATACATATAAACCGTTTCTGATAGGTCGCCGTGCAGGAATGCATTCTTAACATCCAACTGGTGAATGGGCCATTTGCGTGACACGGCGAGGCTAAGAACAGTGCGGATTGTAGTAGGCTTCACCACGGGGCTAAAAGTTTCATCGCAGTCAAGGCCCACCCGTTGAGATTTCCCGTTAACAACAAGCCTAGCCTTGTACCGTTGTAAGGTACCATCTGCACGAAATTTATGTTTATACAGCCACATGCAATTTATAATGTGCGAATTAGGCGGTCTCGGAACCAAGTCCCATGTTTTATTGTCTATTAAGGCTTTATATTCGTCGGTCATGGCACTTCGCCAATGCGGATCGGAAAGAGCAGTGGAGAGGTTCTTTGGAACGGGTGAGAGGCTGGGAGAAGTGTGGGCGGACGTATGAAGGTTAAACGGGACTTTTGGTTTGTGAATACCGGCACGGGAGCGGGTTTGCATGGGATGCATGGAGGGTGGCGGAGGTTGATTAGGTACTGTATTTGGGGTTTGGGTGCTTAAATGAGGTGAAGGGTGAGGGTGGGAGGCTTGGAGGGGGTCTGAAGGTGAAGCATTAGTTTGGGGAGGGGTTGGTGATGTGGTTTCGGCAGGTGAGTTAGAAGTGACGTGAGGGGTGGGAGAATGAGGGTTACTGAGGGGGGTTGGGGTGGGGTTTGTAGTGAGGTCTAAGTGGGGTTGCATGGAGTGGCGACCGGGAAAAATAATTGGGGAAGGTTCCGTGTCCAAAAACGAGTAGTCGGTGGTGGGTTGGGTGGAAAGTTCTTGAAAGGGGAATTCCGTCTCGTTGAAGGTAACGTGACGTGAAAGAATGATCTTCCCGGAAGTAAGATCAAGGCAGCGGTAGCCCCGAAAATTTGGTGGATAACCGAGGAAGACGCAACGGGTGGATCGAAGAGATAATTTATGTGGACGGGTGGCGGATTGGTTGGGATAACAAACACAACCGAACACGCGAAGGTGGTCGTAAGACGGGTGACGAAGGTAAAGAGCCGACATGGGTGTGGCATTTTTTGAAGCCTTGGTAGGGAGTATGTTATGGAGGTAGACGGAAGTGTGTAAGGCTTCCACCCAATAGGTGGGTGGGATGGATGCATGGGTCAAGAGGCAAAACATTATTTCGTTTAATCTCCGAATCATGCGCTCAGACTTTCCGTTTTGTTGAGAAGTATGCGGGCATGAGAACCGGAATTGGAGGCCATGAGAGGATGCAAAATTTTTGAAGTTGGTGTTGTCGAATTCGCCACCCATATCACATTGGAATGATTTAATGTTGCATTGAAATTGAGTCTTAACAAATGCATGGAATTGAGTAAACTTTGAGTAAGTTTCAGATTTATATTTTAAGGGAAAAATCCAAGCATAGTGTGTAAAATCATCAAGTAACACCATGTAATATTTGTACCCACTATTGCTAGTTATGGGGGAGGTCCATAAGTCACAATGGATGATATCGAAAGCCATAACGGTAGTAGATAATGATGTATTAAAAGGCAAACGTTTGTGTTTCGACAACTGACAAGAATTGCAAACAAAAGAACCACTAGTTTTATTCAAAGAAATAAAATGCAACGAACGAAGACGCTCCATAACTTGAGGTCCTGGATGGCCAAGACGATCATGCCACGGGGTAGAGGAAGATGTAGCAACTAACGAGGAAGCGGGTGCGGAAGCAGGTGTGGTTGTGGCAATGGGGTAGAGATGACCGGAGCTATTGTGGCGGGTCAAGATCCTCCCATTCTTCAAATCCTTCACAGAAAATCCGTAAGGGTCAAACTCAACAGAAACATTATTATCAATTGTGAATTGACGTACGGAAATGAGATTAGTAATAATTTCAGGTGTGTAAAGGACATTTTTTAAAGTAAGACTATGTGTCGGGTCGGGGAACGGGATATTTCCGGATCCGTGTATAGGTACTTTGTGACCATTTCCAACATATATAGTTTTAATAGATGTAGCATGGGCTGGGATCGAGACCGTACCTAAATCGGACGAGAGATGGTTTGTTGCACCGGTATCCATGAGCCACTGATTGTCTCCTGATTGAATAGAAAAGGCCTCAAATGCATGTCCCAAGTCAGTAGGTTCAAGAGGATTGAGGGCAGCATAGTTT
>JBCNJP010000015.1:14081400-14106361 GCA_039602395.1 Deinandra increscens subsp. villosa | reverse complement strand
GAATCGAAACCGGAGAACCGAAGCGGGACCGGTCCGTTTCCAGTCCCATTATTCCTGAACCGGTTCGGTTCCCATATAGGACCGCCGGTTCTTGATCGATTCCGGCATCCAGGAAAAAAAACGGGTTCCATCAAGAACTGGTCCCAGAATCAATTCTAGTCGTTGGAGGGTAGATTTTCGAGATATAGCCATTTCTAACGGCTTTCTAGCCGTTGGGACTGGGTTTTAGACTGTTTTTTTCACCTTTCAACCTCCAAAATGACCATATAACTTACTATCCTCATATAATTGATTCATTACAACTCTCATAAAACTCACTATAAAAACTCTCGTTTTCGATCTCGACGTCTCGTATTCTCGTTATGGCTAACCCAAGTGAAGCATCCGTTGGGGAAAATGCGGGTTCAAGTGTCTTTGTCGTGAGGGTGAAGGAAACAACTAGGAACAAGGACCCTTGGGCACATTTCGACTTACGGGACGCCAACATTCTCCCTTCACGTTTATTACGGGTGTCTTATAAACGAGGTATCGTAACTTCATACGTTTTTCTTTAAAAGTAATAATTTTTTTTTAAATTGTTTTTTATATAGCTTCCTTTATTTTAGTGTTAATTTTTTACTATTGCCTTTAGATATCTAAAATTTTGTATTGTGATATTTAAATAGTTTTTTAATTTTAACGTTTTTGGGTAGTATATCTATATTTTCATTTTATTTACTTTTTATCTTGCGCCAAAGAACGCCCTCCTCAAAACTGTTTCTAACCGCCCTGACGCCCCCTGATTTCTAGAAACGTATCGAAGGCTCATCTTAACTGTTTGATTTCTATCACAATCGACGATGAAATTAATAAACGACCGTGAAATGGCGTATGGATTCTTATCATCTCTCAATTTCACTCTAAACCCCAATTTTTCTTAGAAGGTTATTGAAGTTGATGATGAGCTTTGAGGCACACGAGAACGATATACGCCCTTCAGATTCTGAGGCTCTAACTTATAATCAAATCAACCCTCAAGGAAATTGGGCTCTGAGAATTTAAATCGTGTGGTCTTCGTTGTTCACTTCGATTTCCAGATTTCTCGTAAGTAATCTCGCTGCTCACCTATCAAGTTATCGTAGTTGGATATTGATCGGATATAGTTTGCTGAAGGAAAATAGTTTCAGGTTAGAAATGGATTTCTGTTAGTTGAAGATTTGTTGAATGATGAACAATTGAACTATAAAACCGTGGAAACATTTCAGTTAATTCAGTTTTTTCTTGCAAAATGGCAACTTTGTTTTTTTTTTTTTTTTTTTTTTTTTTTGCTGTGATTTTTAAACCAATGGATTCTTACCTTCTTCAAGCTGTGATTTTTAAACCAATTTGGGTGCTTAGAGATCTCTTGCATGTCTTCTCATGATGGTATGTATATTGAACAATCCTTACTTCACTGCTATCTTTATCAACTATTATTGTCTGTCACATGTATGTTTTTCTTTCAGTTTTAGTTTCAGATGATTTGGTTTTGCTTGTAGGAATTAATGTTTTGCTGTTTAAGAACTTGGGTTTTAGACAAGATTACTTCCTTTTAGTGTTAGCATACGAGGTGTTCGATGAATTGCCCAAATGAGAAAAAAACATTCCTTACAAAACTCCTGATATTGATCCTTAGTGCACTGTAAATCAAATTATCATAAAAAAACACCAACACAAAACGGCACATATACGGGCGAAACAGGTCATTCATGGCTGATTGAAAAGTAGGAGCATTGGTGAGCCCGAAGGGCATTAACATAAAATCGTAATGCCCAGAATGGGTCCTAAACGGCGTCTTTTTGATGTCATTGGGACTGACCCAAATCTGATAATACCCAGAACGCAAATCAAGTCTCAAAAATACCGTGGCGCCATAGAGTTAATCAAGTAGTTCATTAATATTCGGCATGGGGTACTTATCAGCAACTGTAATTTTGTTCAAGGCCCTCTAATCCACACACATTCTCCACAACTGGTCCTTCTTCCTTATGAGTACCAATGGGCAGGAAAAGGGGATGGTACTAGGACGTATAAATCCAGCAGTAAGTAAATCTGCTACCTATTACTCGATCTTTGTTTCTTAGGAATGAGGGTAGTAGACTAACAGTATGGTTAGATATTGGGAGGTAGGGAGTTGGGGAGTAAAGGTATTGAATGGTAATGAGAATGAAAGGGGTGGAAGGGAAGGCATACACCATTTCCTCCAAAACGGGGTGATTGTCAACCTCATCAAAACGGCTACCATCCCCACCAGTTTTTTTCCTTTTCTCGAGCACTGACCTGGACTTTTAGCGCTGCTATTTAAAATTTCGACTGGAAATATCAATCAATATTCTTATTACTATATACAAACAATTAGTCATCCGAAATAGATCGAGATGACTAACAATCAAAACAAAAGCTTAATCAATTATTTAGATACACTTAAACCTTAAAATTTCAACTTAGACAGTAAACATGGTCTCTGAGCTTTGTGCATCCATTTGAATCATCATAAGTGTAGAGACTATCTCATTTATGCTCAATCTACGCGATGGTTCCGGTTCCAAACAAGCTACACTCAGTTTAACCAGACGCAATGCAAGCTCAGAATGATCTATAACAAACCCAAGTGGGTGTCTAGCTTGCAAACGAGGATCAATAAGGCAATTCACGTTATCCTTTACATGTTTTTCGTCAGCCATACTTGAAATAACCTTTTCAGACAACATAACTTCTTCCCCGTCATCATCTTCATAAACAGCTTTCCTTCCGGTAATCAGTTCCAACAGAACAACTCCAAACGCGTAAACATCCATCTTTGTTGTCACAGTTCCGGATTCTATGTACTCTGGTGCATGGTAACCCGTTGACTCAAGTGGACATTTTATTGATGAGTTTCCATTTTGGTCCTTTTCGGTTGATCTTGCAAGACCAAATTTTGAAATCTTGGCTCTTAGACCTTTACCGAGTAGAATATTACTACTGTTTATGTCCTTATGAACATATGCTGGATTTGCAAAGTTGTGTAGATATTGCAGACCCTTAGCAACATCTAGACTAATACTAATTCTGTTGGTCCAAGTTTGACTTTCTTGGGAAGTCAAAGTCTTATCTTCCAGCCATTCTTTTAAAGAACCATTCTCCATGAATTCATAAACAAGAAAACAAACTTTATCATGTTGACACACTCCATACAGTCCTATGAGATTAAAGTGGTTAAATTTTTGAAGAATTTTCACCTCTTTATTTGCATTTGCACCCATTTGTTTGATTACTACCACCTTCCCCTTTAAACTACCTTTATAAACAGAAGCACTCAACCTGTTTTGTAGGCTAAAACCTTCACTAGCCTCCTCTAACTCCTCAAATCTGTAGATTTTTATGCTTTGATCAGCATTAGCAATACCAAGTTGAATATCTTTAGGCAACTCCCATTTTACCTTTTTGCCACTATTCAACCGGTTTCGTTTCCAAAGATAGTATCCCACAGACAAACAGCAGAGAATAGCCGAAAAACTACCCGCGATGACCCCGATTATTATGCTTTTCTTTGAAAGATTTTGCTTTTGACCAAGAGTTGTTGTCATAGAACTTAAAGGTTCTTTAGAAAGTGGGACAAGAAGAGTTGTAAATGGATAAATATCATTTTCACTCACAGAAGAAAACCCATTTGCTAAAGCTAAATCTTGACTACTCACCTTAAACTTTTTACTAATCTTTGTTATTGAATCTTTCCATGTGATCAAGTATGTCAATAGATATTTAGCTCCCACTGCGGTTTGACTGACCGTAGGACATGCACATCTAAGTTGCACTTGAAGCTTCTGACCAGGGTGCAAGTCGTATTGGTCGTAAATATTGTCTCTCATAAGTGAACTAACGGTGGTTAGACCTTCGTATGTCGAATTTGCGATGGTAAAATAGGTGTCGTACATAGTGGGAATAACAAAAGAGGTGTTAGCTTGATAGTACTCACCTACACAATAACAAGTGGCCGGGATGATGAGCTCTTTGTCTAGTGGCAAGATTTTGTTAGAGTCGGTGATGTTGTTGATCCGGGCTAGAGAAACATGGTCGACTGACATGAGGTTCGAGATGGTCATGACCGTGTTGTATAGAGATTGGGTTCGGAATATGAGGAAGGCGGGACAAGAGGGTTTTATGCCGTTGCAGGTGTAGAGAAAGGCCGGGGAGGGCCCGGTTTCATCGCTGTTGTTAGCGTCCATAACGAGGTTTCCTGAATACATTTGTTGACAGTGGGATTTGATGGTGAAAAACATGAGAAACATGGATATGAAACAAAAGAGATTCATGTTGATATGTGTGTTTTGGTTTGATTGCTGCTAGGAATTAAAAATGGTGTTTGGGGGGAAAGATTGAACATAAGTAGTTGGGAATTGGTGATGGAATGTGAAAGAGTGCCAACTAATATGCTTGGATTTTGCTACCATTAAAGAAAAGGGTTTAGGTGATATCATTGATTGGTAGACATTGGCACTCTTCTAAATCTAAATAGAAAATGAGGAGCAAAAAGGTAGAGAAAGTGACGTTATATATAAACAAATGAATGGAATGGAATGCAATGGGATATTAGATGATATTCCTGACTATTTCAAAAGTATTTGGGATGCTTTGAGTTCAGAAAAGGTTTTAAAATGGAAGAGACGGCCGTGTGGGTCAAGGCCTCCAAAGTCCAAACCAAGTAAAAACGTAGCTTGCATCTAGTCAGCCAAGGGCCCAAGAGTGGGGGATTCATCCGTAAACGTTTTTGTCTTTTATGGTTTGGGAAATCTTGTTTTATTATTATTCTTTTATGGTTTTAGGGTTTATGGTTTATTGTATGGTAGAGTGACAGTGTGAGGGGACGACACCGTCCCATGTGGCTTTTGGTACCTAAATTTAACACTGCCTCACCTTTATGAGGGTGTTTTTTTTTTTCATAGCATGCCATTTAAAGCAAAGTTGTGCCTCACCTTTATGAGGGTGTTTTTTTTTTTTTTTTTTTTTTCCATAGCATGTCATTTAAAGCAAAGTTTGTGATGTGCGGTATTCGCCTATTGCACATAGCGCATGAAACTAGGTGGTAACCTGCTTCCAAAACCTTTTTCCGTGACGATTACAGACTCATCCAGAACGTCGAGCAAAGCTTTGGCTAGAGCATTTTCCTCTAGAAGTGATCATTCCCATGGATTCATTTTCAAATTTTTTATGAGTTTGAGTAGAAAAGATTAACAAAAAAAAACTATAGAGTTGGAGAATTTCGGTATGAAATAAGTAAAATAGAGATTTGCATTTATAGGATTAAAAAGTTTTATACATCTAAAACAGTAATATAGCCATCATGATAAAGTGATTTTTTTATATATATAAAACTAATGGTTACAAGGGGTAATTTTGAAGGGGTAAGTGTAAGTTAGGTGGCGTGACACCAAAGGGTTGGAAGTGGTGTGGTAGCATGGACGGGGGCACCGGGCAGTGTTCCACCGGCCCACACGACATGGAGGCCTGGGGGCATGACCATTTATCTATAACACTACCTATAGCCTTATAGTTGAGAATATGATATTACCCTAAAAAGAGCGTACTATTATTCGTGACTTGGCTCCATAAAGAAATAAAAACTTGTCATATTCCTCGTAAAAACTTGTCATAACCCTGTCGTTTGATGGTCTCTAAAAGTATAAGGCTAGGCACTCATATTAACTTTTGATTGCTAAGAATTAAAAGTGGTGTTTTGGGAAAATAATTGAGCATAAGTTGTTGGGAATTTCAAATATGTGTTTGCTTGTTGACTAAGTGAATATAAAAGATTGCCAACTGCTATTTTTGGCGTTTACCATTAAACAAAAGGGTGTAGGTGACATCATTTGTAGAAAATAAGGGGCAAAAAGGTAGAGAAAGGGACGTTATATATATAAACAACAAATAAATAAAATGGAATATAAAAGATTTTTAAAATGGAAGAAGCGGCCGAGTTGGTCAAAGGCCCAAGTCCAAACCGAGTTAAAAACTAGCACCGAGTCAGGCCCAGAATGGGGATTGATCTAGAGGTGCAAAAATCGGTTTGAAATCCAAACCGGTTTGGTTCTCAAACCGGTTTTGACCAAAATCGGTTTTGGTCAAAACCGGTTCGGTTCTCAAACCGGTTGAAGCCCGAAATCTGGAAACCGATGAAACCGGTTTCGGTTTCAAACCGAACCGGTTTGGTATATATATATTTTTTTTAAAAAAAACTTTATAAAAACTAAAAAAACATATTTTTTATTGAAAAAAAACATAAAACATTACAAAAGAGAATAAGTTCACACCTAAACGATTGCAAAAGTACCTAATTTGAAAGAAAATACAAATTATTTTAACCGGTATTCAAACTCTTTGTAAATTTAAGAGTTTTTTTTAGAGATTGGGAGTGGGGTAATGTTTATAACACATAAAGGGGGTATATATACCAATTTTTAGGCTCAAATCGACTAGAAAAGGGCTAGAAAAGTTGCTTAAAAGTGATGTGAAGAAACCGGTTTGGGCCAAACCGGTTTGAAAACCGGTTTCTTCACAAAAACCCCTAACCGATAGAAACCGGTTCGGTTTGACCGGTTTGGGAACCGGGTTGGTCAAAACCGGTTTTGACCGGTTTGAAAACCGCTTTGAGAACCGGTTTGAGAGCCCAAACCGGTTTGGGATTTGCACCTCTAGATTGATCCATCATCCATACATATAGAAGTAGTTAATTATGATTTGCGACCACTAACTTCTTTTAGTGGTAAATACGTGTGTTTCTTACATAAAAGCCTAAAAAGTGTCGAGTTTAAGTGTCATTAATTAGAATGGAGTATATAGTAAGATTAGATTAGGACACTAAGAAAACTTAAATTGATTTTTGGTGAAATCTTGTTTATTTTTTAATGGTTTTCATTTCTTATCGTCTCTGTCTCTATTACATAGAATAACATACGTATTGTTTATGACCAGGGAGGCTATAGGGTTATCCCTGATTGACTATAACAGTGTTTTCGACCTACTGAATGCTCTTATGGGGCTCGTTTTTCGCTCTCTCATAACTTTAGCCACCATCAAAGCAGGGGCGGATTTATATTAGGCCCAGGGGGTCCCCGTGGACCCAGGGGCGGACGCAGGAAAAAAAATCAGGGGTAGCGTTAAAAAAAATATTTGTAGGGACTAACTGGGGTTCGGGGGCAGCGGCCCCGAAATTTTTTTTTAGGTAATTAACGGGCTTTTAATCATATTTTCAAGGGGCTTTCGATCATATTTTTAGGTAAAAACCATAAAATTTCTTCCAGGGGTCGCGAAAAATTCGTTTCAGGGGTCGCGAAAAACTGAAAACCTAAAAAAAAAAAAATTTGCACGTCGGGGTAAAAGTTCAGGGGCAGCGGACGCTACCCCTGGGCATAGTGTAAGTCCGCCCCTGCGTGGACCCCCTCAACCTCATACGCAAAGTCAAAATTATGTGAACGGCTTTTTTATAAAAAAAAAATTATGAAGAGGAGTTAATAAATACTTAGTTTGTGAAAATAAAATAAAGCAAACAATTAGCCTATTGGTAAGATCCCTTGCTTGATATTGAAGGGGTGCAAGTTCAAATCTTGTGCTCAACATTTTTTTATTTTTTTCAGCTTTCTTTATTAGTTTTAGTGCTATAAATGAGGAGAGTAAATGGGGTACTTCATTTTCCACCTCTTTTTTATTTACTTTCATTATAGACCTATTCTTTTCAAATACATTTATCTTAAACTCTTTTTATAATAAAATATTACAATATATAGCAATATAGACTTTTTTAATAGGCAAACATTTTGTTATATTATTTTTTTCTCGCGTTAATTTTTCTTTTCTCTTCATTTTTATCCATTTACTATTATTTTTTTACTATTATATCGCTATCAATGTTACAATATATAATTTTTTATCAAATCATGTAGAGTTTTTTAGTCGGTTATTTTTCTTTACTCGCAATGTCGTGCCGCTACACGCGCCTACATTAAAAACTATTTAGTAAGTTATAGACCAAAATTCTTTATGTACGTTTATATGAAACTGAAACATATAAAGCTACTGACTCCGTAAAAAAATTTGTGGACACTCAAAAAAAATTTCTAGTTCCGCCCCTGCATCAAAGATATTTTTCAAAGTTCCCAAGTGTCCTCTGCAAAAAGTCTGCTGTGGCTATTGCAGGTGATAATGGGGAACCAAAAATATATTTTACAAGATTTTATCGATTAACAGAAAAGGATTCCAATCGGATCATATGATCATGAACTACATTTGTTTGGTGCAGATGTGGCCCAGCCACTTCTAACATCTTCTAACATTCTGTTTAAACTGTTGTTCATTAAAAAAATATTTTTAGACAGTTTATAAAAAAACATTTCTAAACAGTTTTTTTAAAGTTTTTTTAAATCATTTTTTTTAAAGTTTTTTCTAAAAAAGTTTTTTAAAAACTTTTTGATATTTTAAACAGTTTTTCAAAAACTTCTTTAACCAACCTTTTTAAAAATTCCTTTTAAAAAGTAAAAAAAAAACATGTTAAACAATTTTTTTTAAAAATACCTTAGTAAACAATTTCAATTTTTTTTTTATATAAAACGCTTTTTTTAAGTTTTATTTTATATATTTTTTTTTTAAAAGAAACGTTTTTTTATAAAGTTTTATTTTTAAAAAAAATGTTTTTAACAGTTATTTTCAAAAAAAGAATATTATAAACAGTTTTAAAAAAAACTTTTGTATACAATTTCTAAAAAACGCTTTTTAAACAAATTTTTTTTAAAACGTTGTCAAACCGTTATTTATAAAAACGTTTTTAAAGAGTGTTTTAAAAAAAATAGTTTTTGAATTGTTTAAAAAACGTTTTTATTTAAATTTTGAGTTTGATTTAGTAGTTTGTACGTAGAAGTTAAAAAACAAACACTTTTCTCCTGTTTTTCACCATCAAATCCCACTGTCAACAAATGTATTCAGGAAACACTCTTTTTATTATTATAAATTTATCGTTACTAAATTGTTTAAAAAACGTTTTAATATCATTATAAATTTTATCGTTACTAAGGTTTAAATCTTGTTGTTACCTCTTACCATAACACGTTCATGTCATAATTGGCAGCTAACTTATTTTTTTTTCTTTTTTTTTTATCAGATTAGAATAGCAACAATAATTGGTCAACATATGTTTTTACTGTTATAGTATGATAATAAGTCGCAGTGTGTTAAAAGACATATTCCTATATGAATAATGGTTCACTATTAGGTCTTAACGTTCGTTGACGTACTTAGAAAGCGGTATAAACTTATATGTGTATTTTATCAAATTTATTTATTAAACATGTTATTTTCTTTAACGAAATTTAAATTAAAAAAAAAATGAGTAGATATGAAAAATAAAAAATATTTAGAAATATTCTATATTTGAGAAATCATCATTTAATAATGGACCCAGTTGGTTAAATTGTTTCCAAAAATAAGAGAAAAGAAAATCACATTAAACTAATTATCTCTATTCTTTAACCCTAATTCATCAAAAGTATACCACCTTCATCTTCATCATAGTCATCACCACATGGAACCGCAGGATTGTTGAGGTCAAAATCAAAACCCACCTTCTTAACATCGCCTCCAGTCGCCGCCATTTTAACCTCGGTAGTTATCGTGATCTCCGGAAAACCTACAGCCAATTCCGGTAAATCGTCATCGTTCTTGGACTTCTTTGACAGTAAAACTTGATCGTTCTTAACGGTGACTGATCGGCCTCTTTTGTTTGTCATCATATCCGGTAGAAACTTTGTTAAATCAACCACCCTACGATGTTTAAGACGAGAACGATATGTTTCATCAACAATGGTCAAATTTGAAGAGTGATGATGATCACCGGAATCTTGAAACAATATGGGGTTAAGCAGTGTGTGGCGGACGGTGACGGTGGTGGCATCCGTGAGATCAACCGGAAACATATCACGCCAATCGGAAAACGAATGTCCATCCATGTGTCTGTAAAGACTCTTAACAGATGGGAAACAGTACTTCTTGTCACAGATATAACACTTGAAATTTCCGTTATCATCTGCACAGGGAAGAACGAGTCGATTTTTTCCTTCCATATTCGATCGACTTCAACAATTAATCTGCAGATTATTGTAAATGACGGTTGTTTGAAATAAAAGATCAAAATATCAGCAGGGTTTAATTTGTGGAATGAGAGGCTTAGATGTGTGTATATATTATGAAGGATCACAGGGTTTTTATTTGGAATGAAATCCATATGTTGGATTGTTATCTTTGATATATTTGCGCTTAGATAATTTATACACATTAATCCCTCTTTATCCTCTATTTTCCGTTTAAAAAATAAAAAGATAATCAGTACACAATTGATCGAATAAATAAATACGATATAGATTTTTTCCTTTATTTTTTAGATATCAAGATGTTATTTAGATATTAGGACAACTTTTTTTAAAAATTAAAGCAAACTAGTGATATCCTCACAGCGTGTTGCGACAAGAACTACCGACGGTATATTGAACTGGGTTTGAATTTGTTAACTACCGACGGTATATTGATTTGGGTTTGAATTTGTTAATCTACTTCATACTATTATATTAGCGGCAATTTAGAAAAGGAAAATTGGATTTTAATAATACAAGTTTTGTCTTGTTGGCGATTAATAATACGAGTTTTGAAATTTCCTCACAATAATATGAGTTTTATAGGTATTGAATTCTAATGATACACCGTTAATTTTTTACTAACGGTGTTAGTCCCTTGATGACGTGGCATCTATATGGCGTTGTTTAACCAAATTACCAAAAAAGAGGGACTAGTTCTGTAATTTATAAAAAAAAAAACCTAAACTATCTTGTCCTCCTAAACTTCCAGCCGCCACCACCACCACTGGCCACCACCACTACCGGCCGCCACCACCACCGTCGGGCTACACAACCTCTCTCGCAATCCCACCAATTTTTTTGGCAAAAATCAAGCCTCCATCTTCACATATCTGTTCGAGGACGAAAGGGTGAAACAAAGATTTGACCTTTAATTTGAAGACGAGGAGAAAGATGGGCCTAAAAAACCTCCTTAATCAGGTTTGAATTCGCTCATATTTTCATCAAGAACGAGAGCCGGAGATGTGGATCGAATCGCACCGGTGCCAGATTTCTCCTCTCTGGCCACTCTTCACGCCGTACAGTGACAGAGTCCGATCGTGTGAGCGCCGGATAACGCCACCATTTCCTGGATCGAGAAGCCTCTTGAAGTGAAGATCTGGATGAGTTCATTCATCGACAATGAAGGTCGCGGTAGATTGCCTTCAACGCGTGACACTCGCAAATCTAATCCCCCTCTCTGGCCTAATTTCACGCTGTAGAACGGTCCACCCATCATCTTCACCAGATTCCGAGTAGCGACGGCGAGGATATCGGCGTAGGAGACCACGCCGGGACGGAGATGTGGAGAACGAGAGATGACGGAGATGTGTCCGGAGAGTGTGTTTTTCTTTTTTTTATTTTCTTTTTTCAAACCTACTTTAATAAATAACAAATTTAATAGAAATTACAAATATGCCACACCATTTTGAGAAACTACAAAACAGTCCCTTAACAGATGCCACGTCAGCAAAGGACTAACACCGTTAGTAAAAAACTAACGGTGTATCATTAGAATCCAATACCTACAAAACTCATATTATTGTGAGGAAATTTCAAAACTCGTATTATTATCCGCCAACAAGACAAAACTTGTATTATTAAAATCCAATTTTCCTTTAGAAAAACATACGCATAAATTAAAAAATTTCCCGACTTTCACCGTTAATGTTTTGTCTCGCCTTTAAAATCAAGCATGCACTCATCTCCCCTATCCCACTGACGCTCACCATCAAGATCATTATCGCTGCTGGAGCAAATTGATTTGGGTTTGAATTTGTTAATGTGACCCAACCCGCCCCGGACTGAATCGTACCGAGAAAAAAATTACTATTTAGTATAGATAATTGACACTCGAAAATTTCCGAACCCCATAAAATAAATTTCTAGGTCCGCCACTGACTACCGCGTGCACGTAACGAAAGATTGCCTGTTAGAAAATTTGTTTTAGTCGAGTAAACCATATCAGCTAGTACTAGCGAAGCTTGTAAGAAAAATCCGCTGGGACCGGGCTAAAAAATTCTACCGAGGGACGGTACTCAATACATATATTTTTTTTACATAAACTCGTGAAAATAAGTACTTTGTACGAAAAAACGCAAAGACGTCCCCCCCCCCAACCCGCGCGCATGCGCATGTGACCAAGAAATTGTGCCAGCGAGTGCATCTTCATTTCTCATGGAGATTTATAATAGAGGAAATTATATTCGTCCTTTAGGACTACACCAAATTTTAAATATTGTTCTTAAACTAAAGAAATAAAAAAAACATCTTTTGGTAGCGTTTAGTATGTATGAATGGAGAGTGAAATAAAATAAGTCATTATATCATAATGAAAAATGATATGTTTGATAGCACATTGAAATGAAATGGATCATTACATAAGGAATGTGGTTACTTCGATTTTTAAAGATTTTCATTCCATATATGGAGAGGTGTTCTTTTTCGATTCGTTCTAAGAAATGGAATGAAAGTTTTTTTTACAATTAGATTTCTTCATAAAATTTTATGAAAAATAGATTAAGAATAAAAAGTAAAAGAAATTTTAAAATAAAAATATAAAAATGTAAAAATTTAAAAAAATGAAAAACAATAATAAAATAAATTTTAAAAAATAAAAAAATAAATAAAAACAAAAACAAAAAATAATAAAGATAAAGTAAAAACAGAAAACAAATAAATTAAAACAAATAAAATAAAAATATATAAATTAAATTATTAAATAAAAAACTAAAATTAAAAAAAATCAAAATCAAAACATTGAAAAATATAAGTATAAAACAATATATATTAATTTTAAATGGAAATATCAGTAAATTATATTCAATTACTTCTTTTTACAAACCATCAAACAATACGAAGAATTATTTATTACATTTTTAGATGGTAACCGAACAGGACGATGAAATGGTAATGATCCATTCAATTTCCTCGATCATTCCATTTCCTAGCCCATTTTATTCCCTCATTCCTTCCATTTATATCCATAGTTTGTTGTAGATTATGCTATTTGCACTAATGAACGTTATATTTCTCTGCTAAATGAAGGGTAATTTGGTCTTTTTACATTTTAGATATTATTTTTCTAAACAAATATATAGAAGGGGCTATTCTTGTAATTAAAAACTAAATATTGTTTTTATTAGATATAATGATTATTGAATCTCAATCCCCCTCTCCCCTCTAACGCTCTCTGTCCTCACACGTCTCTCTCTCGACCACTTCTCATTCTCCTCTCTCTCTCTGTCTTTGTTCCGCTCGTCGGCATCCCCAACTACGATCCCCCGCTAAATCCATTTCTTACACTAAAAACTTGAAAAGTTTGCATCCCATTTGAGACTACGGTTTTGAGCAAGTTAACTAGGTGTTTGATTTTTTTATTTATTTATTTGTGTGTGTGTGTGTGGGGGGGGGGGGGGGGGATTTGTTTTCAGGGTTTATGTTAATTGCTTTCCATCTAATTAGATGTAACAATGGAGGCTATTGGTGCAGATGTAGAGATAGCAGAAGCAGTGGTGGCCGTAGTTAGAAAGAGAGTAGAATTGAGAGCAGTAGTTATAAACTTTTGTAAATATATATTTAATTTTTTAGCGACAACTAATGAGAGTGAGAGAGAGAGGGAGGAATCAAAAGTAGTAGTTATAAAGTTTTGTAAATATATATTTAATTTTTTTAACGGCAAACTACACTACTCATAAACTAACACAATTATTACAGTTAAAGAGCTCATGCCAATGTTTGAACCTTGAACCTCCAACTAAGAGGTAAATACCTCTACGAAGTGAGCTAGTCTCACATTGGTCAAATATATATTTATAATAATACATGTGATTTTAATTTGGATGAGTAGTCTATTTATTTTTCTAAATTACAAGAACAGTCAATGAATAAGCAAAAGAGTAAAAAGGACCAAATTACCCTTTATTTAACTTAGAAAAATAACATCAGTTAGTACAAATGATGTAATGTGCAACCACTTACAAACATAAAGAATGTTTTTTTATTATTTATTTAGTGTAAGGACAGAATATTAAAATTTAGGGTAAATTTAAAGAACTAAAAATATAATTTGCTCTACTTAATATGATAGTAGCAAACCAAAGTTCAAGTAAAATAGTGCACAAAAGTATTCCGTAGGTACACAAATAACATTAAGCTTAATCATGTTCTTTTCTTTAACGCAATTTAAATTTAAAAAATGAGTAGATATGAAAAATAAAAAATATTTAGAAATATTCTAAATTTGAAAGAAATCATCATTAATAATGGACCCAGTTGGTTAAATTGTTTCCACAAATAAGAGAAAAGAAAGTCACATTAAACTAATTATCTCAATTCTTTAACCCTAATTCATCAAAAGTAATCAATGGAATCATGACCATATACCACCTTCATCTATTCATCACCACATGGAACCGCCGGATTGTTGAGGTCAAAATCAAAACCCACCTTAACATCGCCTCCACGTCGCCATTTTAACCTCCGTAGTTATCGTGATCTCCGGAAAACCCACAGCCAATTCCGGTAAAACGTCATCGTTCTTGGACTTCTTTGACGGTAAAACAACTTGATCGTTCTTAACGGTGGCTGGTCGGCCTCTTTTGTTTGTCATCTTATCCGGTAGAAACTTTGTTAAATCAACCACCCTATGATGTTCAAGACGAGAACGACATGTTTCATCAACAATGGTCAAATTTGAATTAGAGTGATGATGATTACTGGAATCTTGAAACAATATGGGATTAAGCAGTGTGTGACGGACGGTGACGGTGGTGGCGTCCGTGAGATCAACCGGAAACATATCACGCCAATCGGAAAACGAATGTCCGTCCATGTGTCTGTAAAGACTCTTAACAGATGGGAAATAGTACTTCTTGTCACACATATAACACTTGAAATTACCGTTATCATCGGCACAGGGAAGAACGAGTCGATTTTTACCCTCCATATTCGTCTTCAACAATTAATCTGCAAATTACTGTAAATGGCTGGGTTTAGTTTGTAGAATGAGAGGCTTAGAGGAGAGAATGATAAGGGTTTTGTGGAGGGGTTAATTGTTTATATAGAGTTATACATGAATGAATGTGGGTATATATATTATGAAGGATCACAGGGTTTTTATTTGGAATGAAATCCATATATTGGATCATTATCTTTTTCTTTAATACATTTGGGATTAGATAACGAATACATATTAATCCCTCTTTATCCTCTACTTTCCGTTTAAAAAAATTGATCAAATAAATAAATACGATATAGATTTTTTATTTATTTTTCAGATATCAAGACGTTTTTTAGATATTAGGACAACTTTTTAGATATTAAGAAAACTAGTGATATTCTCACGGCGCGTTACGACGATCTGCCGTGTGAACGTAACAAAAAATTATCTGTTAGAAAATCGGTTTAGTCGAGTAATCCATATTAGCCAGTGTTGAAGCTAGTAAGAAAACTCTGCCGGGTGGGGCTAAATTTTTTTACCGGGGGACTATACTCAATATATATTTTTTTTACATAAAATCAAAATCAGGTGTTTTGGACGAAAAAACCTCAAGGACGGTCCCCCATGGGAACTTGCAACCTCTAGAAATACCTGTGTGGAAGTTGAAACATATTACGATGGATCTAGTCACAAAGTTACCAAAAACAACAATTAAGCATGATTATATATTGGGAGTAGTGGACTGATTGACCAAGAATGCTCATTTTATACCTATTATGGAGTCTTATTCTTCTGAGCAGTTGGCGAAGGTATATGTCAAATATATTGTGTCGTTTCACGGGATTTCGGTATTCATCGTGTCGGATCAGGATACTCAGCTTACCTCAAACTTTTGGCAAGAGTTTCAGTAAAGAATGGGTACTAAGGTCTTGTTGAGAACCGCTTACCATCCACAAACGAATGGGTACTAAGGTCTTGTTGAGAACCGCTTACCATCCGTTTGTTCGGGTTACAACCGAAAGGCTCAACCAAATTCGGGCTCGGTTGAAGGCTGCACAAGATAGGCAGAAGTCTTATGTTGATAAGAGAAGAAGGCTGATCAAGTTCCAGGAAGAAGATTATATGATGCTAAAAAGTGTCACCCTGGAAGGGGGTGATCAGGTTTCGTAAGCGAGGGAAGTTGAGTCCTTGTTTTATTGGGCCTTTTAGAATAACCAAAAGCGTGGGTCAGGTAGCTTATCAGTTAGAGCTTCCTTAAGAGCTTCAAGGTATCCACAACACATTACATGTGTCATATTTACGGAAATGTTTAGCCAACGAGACCGCATATGTACCGTTGAATGACCTTGTGGTCGATGAAAAGTTGAACTAAGTTGAAAGGTCAAACAACTTAGAAGTGGTAGAGAAGTAAGGCAAGTAATGGTTAGGTGGGAGCATAGAAAATGCTCGGATACTACGTGGGATCCCGAGGATGAAATGAGGAGGTTCTATGCACATCTATTCGGGTACGTGACTAGTTTCGGGGACTAAACTCTCCTAAGGGGGTGGAGTTGTAACGCCCCAAGTTTTCATTTTATTGTTAAATGTATCGGGTTGGGGGTGAGCACCCACCTTCTAATTTTCGATGGGGGTTTATCGTGATGGGTTGGATTCATTGTAATTCATTAAACTGAACTAAGTTGGTGGTAAACTGGGTGTTGGTTGCGTAATTGATGTTAGGTAGTAATTACTTGATGTAAAGAACCATATTGGGGATGAACCAAGTATGAAAGAAAGATGAACTAGTTGACGAGGTTTGATGCACGCTAGGTGTTTGATAAAATGCCTGCAAGATGTATAAAGTGTTGAATTGATGTGTTGGTTGGTTAAAATGTGACATAGCATGATGTTATAATGAGTTTATTAAGTTGTGTTACTAAACCACCACCAATTTTTACGAGAAGAAGGTGAAGGCACTGTTGGAAATCAGGCCCAAAACACACACTCAAACTCACAAACGGGAGTCTATTTTCTGCTGTAACTCTTGCTCTACTTTCATTCATAGAAAATTTACATTAAATAAGAAAAATAACCTTGCACCTAAAGAATAGGAAACTAACTAACCCACTACCTAAAACTTAGCTTACCACTTCAACAAATAAAACATGTGCAGAAATAAACACTTAAATAAACTGTCACTATGACCCATTTGACTATTGACCCGGGTTTTAACCATATCCCTTTAACCGACTTGACCCGATCAAGATTATAACCTACATTCACCCCCTTAATCTTGATCTCTATCTTTCATCTTGCTACTTGATCGAACCACACAGGTTCGGTTCATGCTACCTGCTTCAAGAACACACCATTCTTGTCTCTTGCTCGAGTAGCTTACACAGGTCCGAATGGCTCTTGCTCTTATTTCTTGCTTTCTTTTTTTCTTCCGATCAAACCACACATTCTGCTCCTGCTAGCTTGCTCCTTTCTCAATACCATAAAGAAGCAATCACCAAGATCACTTTTTTTTCGTACAGTGCTAAACATCACAATTTAGTGATATGCTGCTTTGTTTGACTTTTCATTTTGACAAACCCTTCCTTTTGTTTAATACCTCACTGTACACAAAAAGCAATATGTCACCAACCCTTCTTTTACTTTTCTTCTCTATTACGCAACAGTGTAAAAGAAACCACACAAATCTTTCCTTCACTCTTAGGTCTTCTCTTGATCACAAATCTGGTCCTTCTTTCTTACTGCATCGGTATTCATTATTTGTTGATTTTGATCAGCTCCTTCTCGGTCTTCTTTCTCTGGTCGCCACTTTCGGTCTAGAGTTAGTCGCCGGTCTTGATTTGTTGCAGCTTCACGGTCTTCTCGGTCACTGCTGCTACGGTCTTTCTTCTTTCTTAACGGTCTTCTCGGTCATTGCTAGAATTTAGTTTCCAGCCACGGTCTTTTTCTCGTCGGTTCTACGGTCATGGTCTTCTTCTCCGGCGACGGTCACGGTCTTCAGTTGCTGCTGTTAGCAGCCGGTCTTCCTTCTTGCTGCGATTCACATGAAATCGCCTCTGATACGTACTTGTTGTTGATTCTTTCATTGATCAACCCTCCTGCTTATCGATCACAACTTGCTGTTCGTATGCTTTCTGGTTCTCAAAGAACCAATTTTGATGGTTCCATCCTTCGTCTTCAGACCCGCAGCCAATGGGGCTGCTCCCTTTTCTTCGGAAATCGACTCTCAAAACGGCCTTTTTAACCCTAGCGCTCTGATACCAAATGTTGGAAATCAGGCCCAAAACACACACTCAAACTCACAAACGGGAGTCTATTTTCTGCTGTAACTCTTGCTCTACTTTCATTCATAGAAAATTTACATTAAATAAGAAAAATAACCTTGCACCTAAAGAATAGGAAACTAACTAACCCACTACCTAAAACTTAGCTTACCACTTCAACAAATAAAACATGTGCAGAAATAAACACTTAAATAAACTGTCACTATGACCCATTTGACTATTGACCCGGGTTTTAACCATATCCCTTTAACCGACTTGACCCGATCAAGATTATAACCTACAGGCACAAGTTCAAGCAAGGGAAATGGGAAAGCTTAACGAGGTAACACTTAGTTGACCTGATTCATTACATAGCTCCATGGTCTCTAGTAGTAGAATGTAATTGAGTGACTTGCTAACGTAGTAGAAGTGTTAACATATGAAAAGTTGTAGTTGGCTTCATGAGTGGAAGCCAAGATTAATTCAAGTGATATGCGTGAACTTAATCAAATTAACTCACTATAGTCGTTGTCGAGGGAGGTGATAATGGAAATTGTCCATTGTCACTCCTAACTAAAAGTTGGGGTCCTTGACCCATGATTGTTGCTGAAGCACTTGCAGTTGATGTGGGCGATAATCCCCTTACACTCCATGGTGCAAGTTGGGATCTTTTGGTACCCATTTATTTAATTTGATTGTTGTTAGATAAATCGTTTGAGCTAAATGTCTAGATGTTATATGGGATATCTAGAAATAAGATCTAGTTATGCTTTGTTGTGAATGATATTATGGTTCTTACAATGAAACCATCATAATTTTTGAATAATAAGGATGTTTATACTAAGAACCTTGCAGGTAAGATGCACCTACAATGAGGTAAGTTGGTTGTTGGCATGGGTTTATCATAATGGGTCAACGGGTTGGGACATTTAACACTTTGATGAATCGTGTTGTCAATATATATATTGATATGATCCTATTCATAGGTATAATTTTGTTGATATGGTTGTTGAAATGAGTAAAAGATTCATAAAAAATCGGAATTGATGAATTCTGGAAAAACTGCAGAAAAATAAACTAAGTATGAAACAGGGGAAAATCCTGATGGATCCCTGGAAAATCCCCACCATGCGTATCACCTGGAGTAGTAGGGATTCCAAGTGATACGCTTAAAAGCTCCGTGGTACGCGAAGACCCCTCGCGATACGCGAGGGGTGTTTTCGTTCAAAAATGTTGATCGAATTTTGTTGTTTCTTGCATTGCTAACCACTTTATTATTACTGTAAGTAGTATTAAACACCCCAATTACTAATGTGTTATACTGGTATTGTGGTAGGTAATGAACTAGACGTGCCGAGCATGTGATCAAGCCGAGTTTTGAAGAACCGAACATCATAGATGAAGTGTTTTGGGATCATAGTTGGGTTTAAAACAATAGTGGTTGTAAAAGGTCCTAAGAGGCCATAAACGACATTAAACCTTTGAAATTTGGAAGGCACACTCGAGTGGTGATGCCTTAGGGTGGTAATGCAATATAATTTATGTAGTTTACTATTAATCCTTTGGGACCTAATGAAAAGTATGTTAAAGTAGCTTTCAAATGGGTGTGGGTGTTACATCGAGTTTGATCAATTTTCCCGAGTTGGACCGATTTGATCCGAGTTGGACGGAGTTTGACCGAATCCGACTTACTTAGTCGATCTGCTCAAAGGTGCATCGACAAGCCTCTGAGGTCCGAGTACTTGCCGCCTATGCCAAGTTTTACAACACTGGAGAAAAACTGACGTGACATGGTGAGAAGGGCAGTCTCAGCGTTACAGTCTTAATGCGTACTATAAATCATACACATATATTTAAGGGATAATCACGGAAATGACCATGATGACTAGCTCCTTTTTTTTTTATCAAAATGACCACCTATATTTTGCCCTTTTAAAATGACCATTGACTTTACAACTAATAAAAAGCAGCCACGTGTCTCAAAAGAGCCATTAACAAGCTGCCACATAGGCACGGTGGCAAATTTTGCCGGCGGGGAAATCTAAGAATGCAAAGTCTCAATCATTGAATACTCCCTAGGCCCCACACATCACCCAATCAAATTTTGCCATGTGTCCAAGAAGGCAAATTTAGCTGGTTAACTTTCTCTTCTTACCTTTGCCACATGTCCAAGAAGGCAAATTTAGCTTTCTTAGAAATCTAAGAAGGCAAATTTAGCCGACTAACTTTGCCTTCTTGGACACTTGTCAAAATCTGATTGGATGATGTGTGTGGCGTAAGAATATTTAATGATTGAGACTTTGTCTTCTTAGATTTCTATGCCGGTAAAATTTGTCACCTTGACTATGTGGCGGCTTGTTAGTTGTCTTTTAGGACACATGACGGTTTTTTATTGGTTGTAAAATCAATAGTAATTTTAGAAAGGCAAAATATAGATGGTCATTTTGATATAAAAAAAACTAGCCAACATAATCTTTTTTGTGATTTTTTATTCTTAGACTATTCATAGTGAGCGTTAACCCACCATTTTCTCTCTTACATAGCGCCCCATAGCGCCCCCATGACCACCCCCTGGGATGCTATAGGCTCTAATTCTGCCATGGGGCATGAGGTGCATCGCGCCGTAAATGAGAGAAAAATAAGATGAGGTGAGTTTGGCTTTATCTACTAGACCATATTTTACTAGAATTTTATAAAACATTATAAGACTTTATATGTTCCATGACCGGTACATATAGTCTTGTACAAAAAGTATAATAGACATGCAATTATAGTAGACATGTACCACTCTCAATGCTTGACTTAGAAGTGACCGTTGATTCAATTTACAATTTATACTCACTCTTGTTTATTAACACAAAGTCATACTTAATACGCATTAATTAAGCCATCATCATTTTCTGAAACTCATTAAAATCAACCGCTCCTTTTCCATGAGTATCAAACACTTTAATCATCTGCAAACACTCGTCATAAGTCTTCAAATCCCCGAGTCGACTCAGTGTCTTCTGCAAGCTTTTCGGACTAATCTTCCCACACCCTTTCTCATACTCAAACATCTCAAACGCAGCCCTCACATCATCCCCTTCATTATCACTCACCTTCATCAGCTTCATAAAATCTTGAAAATCAATAAGCCCGTCTCCATCGGTGTCCAAGTCATCGATCACTCCCTGAGCCTCTTGGTGTGACATGTACTCCCCGATCGAACCGAAGTACGATCGAAGCTCTAAAGCCGAAATCTTTCCATCGTTATCGGCATCGAAACGAGCAAAAACTAATCGGAACTCGTGCTCGCGGTTATTATAACTAATGGTGTTAGGTTTTGGAGACATAGGGTTTGAGTTGGTGTTGCTTTTGGAACGAGAGGTAGTTAGCCTTAAGTTGAGACTATTTTGTAGGAAGCAACGAAATGATTTTGCAACTTTTGTAGGTTCCATTAATGTAGGGATGGAAAGATGTAATGGAAATAGATGTTTATATATACAAAATGGTGAAGTTGATGATGATGATGACAGTTGATTTATGGGTCGAATGGAATGGGGTGAGATAGAAGAAAAATGAGAGAGAAGAGTGGAGGGAAATTTCGAAGAAGGTGTAGGTGAAATAGTGAGGGATGAAAGATTGCGTGAAGTTTCATTCACAAGGAATCTGCATGGCAACTTCCTTGGAAGACTTAAGTGACATACTCGGCCCCCTTATGGGTCGTTTTTGAAAGCCACACTTGATTTGGATTTTAGATATATATATATGAAATTGTGTTGTTTCAATACATTTTCATTCATGCGTGAGCTTGACTTTAGTTTTAACTAGTCTAAAAGTGAACCAAGGTATTCATTAAAAAAAGGACAGAAATGTTGATAACTAGATTTTATTATCGGTGTGTTGGCTTGAGGATTAACATGGGTATACTATAAACAGTTGTATTGGTAAAACGTAATAAAAAATAAAAAAATATAAAATGAATACGCAACAACATTAAACAAAAAAAATATACGTTAAAGAAAGGATTGTGCAATGACATTAAACAAAAAACAAATAACAATGATAATAACAATTTTGTTGTCACATGGCATCATCTTTAAGTGGCCCGTCCAATTAATAGTTGAATGAAACTGTTCATAGTAATCTCAAATTTAACTTTGTTTATAGTCTAATTTTAGTGTGATCAAATCATTTTAGTTAATTGGGATTTACTTGAAACCAAAGAGGAATTAAAATAAACATTGATGGTGGTGTTGAGTGATGCACACTCATTTGAAGACTAATATAATTTGAATAACTGACAGACCGCATCGGCTCAAGATGGCATCGCCCCTTATTGAGGGTTCCTAGGACTCTAGGAGGCAACACCACTAGTAGGGTCAAAGGAGTTGAGGCATTTGGTTGCTCAAATATTTGAAAGCCTTTGGAACTTGCTTCCGATCTATCTTTTTTCTTTAAAATTCTCTCGATGATAGGCGATCCACCAGGAAACCCTAGCGACTCCATCAAGCAACCGACGGCCGGCAACAACGTCTGTCGTCCTTCCTTGCATGATGTGAAGGTTGATCAATTGTTCTTTCCGAAGAAGAAGGCTCGTAATACTAATACTGTTCGGTCTCCTCCAGACGTAATAAGAAACACAATTTCGACAAACCCTAATTATAAGGATCTTCAAAAGGTTTCAACTTCCGTCTTTATTACTACTTTTCCGCAAGCTACTACATCGCAAGATCTCTGGAAATTGTGTGATCAATGGGGAAAGTTGTCGGATATTTTCATATCGACGAGGCTCACGAACTCGGGTCGTTGATTCGGGTTTGTTAGATTCATCGGAATTAAAGACATCAGAGCACTGATTGGTAATCAACGAACCATCTGGATAGGATCGTTTCACTTATTCGCCGATGAAGTACGCGACATTCATAAGGATCGGGCTTCAGAAAGCAAAAGTAAACAAACTTTCATTGATAATTCTTATCGTCCGTTTGTTAAGGGATCCGGTCAATCGAATTATGAGGCGAAATCCTTTGTTGATATGTTGAGGCCTAGTCCAATTACGCTACTTGTTTTCCCACTTGTCCCTCCACAGAAAAAAAAAAGAATCACAATTCCGATTGAAGATTGCATCGACGCCAAGTCTTCAAACTTTTTAATGGGGAAAGTTGTTGATCCATTGTGTTTATCAAATTTACCAATCTTATTCTTCAATAAAGGGTTCCAGGAGGTTCGTTTCAGGTACATTGGCGGTAGATGGATTGGTTTATCTTTCCCCAATACCGACTTAGCATTGAAATTTGAAGGTAACACGATTCTGAGGAAATATTTTTCAGAGGTGAATCTTATTTCTAACTCGTTCATTCCAGATGAAAGATGTGTTTGGGTTGAGGTGACGGGTTTACCGATTGTGGCATCCTCTCCTATAGTGCTTAAGAAGGTTGGGGAATTATAGGGAGACTTCCTTTTTTTTGGCAATGATACAGAGGAGCCTCTTGCTCATGGGAAAGTGTGTATTATTACCAAACACATGAACTATATTGATGAGTCTATTGAGGTTAATTTTGGAGGTAATATGTTTGTGGTTCGGGTAAAAGAATACGAGTCTTGGTCTCCAGGGGCGGACTTACACTATGCCCAGGGGTAGCGTCCGCTGCCCCTGAACTTTTACCCCGACGTGCAAATTTTTTTTTTTTAGGTTTTCGGTTTTTCGCGATCCCTGAAACGAATTTTTCGCGACCCCTGGAAGAAATTTTATGGTTTTTACCTAAAAATATGATCGAAAGCCCCTTGAAAATATGATTAAAAGCCCGTTAATTACCTAAAAAAATAAAAATCGGGGGCGCTGCCCCCGAACCCCCGTTAGTCCCTACAAATATTTTTTTTAACGCTACCCCTGATTTTTTTTCCTGCGTCCGCCCCTGTTGGTCTCCGTCTTTACGTTTCCATGAGGATACTTCTTCCCCGAATGAGTCAGATGATGAGGTTTCTTTGGAAGACGGTGAATTAAAAGAGGAGGTTATAATCGAGGAAAAGGAGGTGATCCTAAAGTTCCAGTCAACATAGTGGTTAACACCACTCATACTGGGTACGTGGACTTGGAAAATTCTTCCCACGTGCATGGGGAAGAGGCATGTAAGATTAATGGAGCGGATAACTTCACTCCGCAAGGCAGTGTTAGTTTTGACCCGTCCAAGCCCCCTAGATTCGAGAACTTTGTTACCGGGGTCTCTAAATCAAAGAACTGTGATGCTGGGATAGGAACATCGCCGGGTAACTCTCATACATCAGCGGGGGTTCTTTTATGCAGGAATTCTCAAGGTTTATTCAAATGGGAAAATTTATCGGTTTGGATATAAACGGGACGATGGGTGATTTCGAGGCCTTAGTTAGCAAGATGAGTGAGAAAATGGTGGATCAATGAATATTGCATCGATTAATATGTGTGGGAGCGGGAACATTGAAAAGCAGAAAAATGTAAAGTTTATGTTAGAAAAATTTCGTGTAAATTTTGTTGGAATTCAAGAATCGAGGATGGAACTTCTAGATTTAAGCAGGATCAATTCAATTTGGGGAAACTTTCAGTTCACCTTTGCGTTTTCTCCGTCTTTGGGTGCGTCGGGTGGAATTAT
>JBCNJP010000015.1:14040457-14080900 GCA_039602395.1 Deinandra increscens subsp. villosa | reverse complement strand
ATGGGGTGAACCTCTTTTTCATCCGTCTAAATTCTTGGTTGCAGGATAAAGATATTGAGAGCCTAATTGGTTCTTCATGGGGTGAACCTCTTTTTCATCCGTCTAAATTCATTTCTTTCAAGGAGAAACTCAAGCGTCTCGAGGCTTGTATTAAAGAATGGAAAAATAATAAACCGGTTGATAACACGGAAATGAAGAGTATTCAAGAGGACATTCTTAAGATCGACAAGTTGTTCGATGATGGTCTTCACGATGATATTTTGGGCAACCGCAAAATTAATCTCCTTAAGAAATTGAATGACCTTGAAAAACCTATCATTCAAGATCTTGCACAAAAGGCCAAAATAAAGTGGAGTGCATTAGGGGACGAATATTCTAAGTATTACCATGGGATCATTAATAAAAAAAGACGGGTTGGGGCTATCCATGGTCTCAAGATCAATGGTGATTGGATAGATCCCCCGTTGGAGATTAAGAATGCTTTTGTGAAGTTTTTCTCGGATAAGTTCAAAAAGAGAAACGAAATTCCCATTGTCAATCGTAGCAATCGATTCCAGCAACTTCAACAGTGTTCTCGACTTAAGCTTGAGCCGGTACCGTCAATGGATGAAATTAAAGAGGCGGTGTGGGAGTGTGGCTCCGATAAAGCCTCGGGACCGGATGGATTTTCTTTCGGCTTTCTTAAGAAATTCTGGGATTTGATGAAATCGGATGTTTTTGACTTCGTTAAGGAGTTCTGAATTGATAATTCGTGCATTCCTTTTGGATGCAACTCGTCCTTTATAACGTTGATTCCCAAAACTCGAAGCCCCGTGTCTTTTGATGATTATCGTCCGATTAGTTTGGTGGGGTTGCAATAGAAAATCCTCTCGAAGATTCTGGCCAACCGCTTGGCGGGGGTGATAGATGAAGTGGTAAGTTTGGAACAATTTGCTTTTATTAGGGGTCGTCAGATTCTTGACGGCCCTATATCTCTCAATGAGGTAATAGACTGGTACTTGCACAAGAAAAAGAAGATTCTGGTTTTTAAGATCGATTTTGCAAAGGCCTACGACTCGGTGTCGTGGGTGTATCTTGATGCCATGCTTAGATTTATGGGGTTCGGGGAGAAGTGGAGAAAGTGGATTCGTATATGTTTATCTAGCACACGGTCCTCTGTTCTTGTTAATGGGAGCCCGACTAGTGAATTTAATATCGGTAGAGGACTTCGTCAGAGAGATCCCTTAGCTCCGTTTTTACATATCCTCGAGATAGAAGGGATCCATGTTTTCTTGGAAGATGCTAGTGACGCAGGTCTGTTTACGGGTATTCGTATTAAGGATTTAGTTTTATCTCACTTTTTCTATGCGGATGATGTGATTTTCATCGGCCAATGGACAAAAGAGAATGTAATCAATATCGTGGAAATCCTCAAGGTGTTTCATAAGGTTTCTGGGCTTGACATAAATCTTAACAAGTCTTTGATTTACGGCATTGGTGTGTATTTTGAGGAGACTAGTCGGATCGCGAAGATTGTCGGGTGTAAACCTGGTCGTCTCCCCTTCTTGTATCTTGGGATCCCGGTGGGGGCGAATATGTCTCGGGTGGCTAACTGGAAAGTTATCATGGATAAATTCCAAAAAAGACGTTGCCGGTGGAAACGAAACCTTTTATCTATTGGGGGCAGATCGACTCTAGTTTCCTCGGTATTGGGTTCTATCAGTTCGTATTACTTCTCTCTTTTTCCGCTCCCTTTAAAGGTTAACAATATGCTTGAATCTACTAGAGCAAAATTCTTTTAGGGATTTGAAGAAGGAGAAAAGAGAATCACGTGGATTAATTGGAAACAAACTATTGCTAGCAAAGATCATGGGGGACTTGGGATTGGTAGCCTCTTTGCAATGAACCGGGCGTTGATTTATATATGGAAATGGCGTTTTGTGTCAAACAGTGATCCTCTTTGGATGAAATCATTATAGACATCCATGGTCCAAACTTAAATGATCATCATAAGTGTACTTTTTCGAGTACTTGGCATAGGATCATGAAAACATGGGAGGCTTGTCATAGTGATCTTCACGTGGATCCTAAAGTCATTTGCAAAACAGTGGGTGTTGGCAACGATACTAAATATTGGAAGGATACTTGGATAGGGGATGGCAAGCTTCAAGACCGTTTTCCTCGTCTGTATGCATTATGTAAAGGTAAGGACAATTTTATTTGTCAGTTTCTTGATGTTTCAGGTTGGTGTTGGCACTGGCGAAGACCATTACGTGGCGGTAGAGAATCTGCACAAATTGCAAATCTGGTTAACTTGCTCGACGAGGTGAATATTTCTAACTCGCCGGACGGTTGGAGATGGAACTTAAATGGCGAGACGGAATTTTCGGTGAAAAGTCTCTGTAATCACATTGATCGTCTGTTTTGCTGGTGTCCGACATGCCAAACCATGAATAATTCAATTTCTTTTTCTTTTAATTTTTTAATATGTTTTTGAATTGTTTTTTTCATTGTTGCTCTTAGTTATATAATTATGTGTGGTGTTATTTTTAACTATTACGATATGGATTTATATCAGGTCATACATAACATTTACTAAGTTTGATATTTAGAACGTTGACTTCTAATTTAGCGTTATCGGCAGTCATTTTTGTATTTCTTTTTTTCCTTATATTAGCAATTAGCAATCTTGATGCAACTATTTTGTATACCCGTATTATAATTACAACACACAAATAGTAAAATATAGTTTAAAACAAAAGGAAAAACAATTAAAACCTTTTGGACTATTTATGTAATTCATTTCTTTATGGTTGCTACATGTTCTTTTTCTAGAGCTTTTACATCATCATGTCCACATGTCAACACTAAATTAAATTAATATATAAATTTTAAAATAAATTCAATGTATTATTATAACTTTTTCAAATATAAAATTAAACCTTAAATGTCCACATGTCAACACTAAATTAAATTAATATATAAATTTTAAAATAAATTCAATGTATTATTTTAACTTTCCAAATATAAAATTAAACCTTAAATTTAATAAATTTTAAATGTCTAATTAAATGTAATGAAACATAAAACTTAAATTTTGAAAAATTCAAATTTAAAAAAAATATTATTTTAACTTTTCACATATAAAATTCAATATTATATTTAATAAACATTGAATTTATTATTAATATAATATAATTGTGTGATCTTTAAAGTTCTAAATTTATACTTTACAAAACTCAAATTCCCAACATTTATTATAATTTTTCACATACAAAGTTCAATAGTGCAATTAATAAATTTTTAATTTCTAATTAAATACATTTAGTAAATTTTAAATTTTTAATTAAATAGTTATTGTAATGGTCAAGTAGTTAACAAATCCATATTTTTTTCTTAAATATTATAAGATAACTTATTACTATGCTCCAACAATTAAAATGACAATGGTGGCGATATTGTTTTACGACAAACAAATAAGGATCATGGTTATATGGGTCAGTAAATGGTCGACTATTTAACCTAAATTACAACATTAAAAATAAAAATTAGATCGGTCAAACATGATTAGTGTGCTTATTTGAATATATTACATGATAAACGAAATTCATATTTATATGCTATTAAATTTGAACAAACTCAACCCATGTTTAACAAAGCCAAAATTGATTAAAAAAATTATGTCATTCATATTTTTCAAATCTCTTATCAATTTTTTTTTCTTTCATTTATCTCATTTTATGAACCTAAATTCAACCAGTATAGTTTATGGGTTACTAACCTAGTATATTAATATAAAACTAAAAACAAAGTCGTTGGATTCATTTCTTTTAACAACCTTTATCCGCCATGTGGCATCCTACATGGCATGGGAGCTTGAAAGCAAAAGATGTGTAGTGCGATAAAGCCTTTTTCAAGTCCTAACATCATTACACAACCCACACAATCTCCTTCCTTTCCGGCGTGAAACATCTGGCGCCTCCCCCCTATTTTTCCTCTTTACCGCCCCACCGTAGTGAGTGGGGGCGTGACCGAGGCGTTATAGAGATGCGAAAGGGTTTTCAAGCCTTATTACAGATAGCCTTAAAAAAGGAACTACCAAGAAAGTATACCAACAAAACCCATAAAAATAAAGTCGTTGGATTCCTATTTTGTCATCATCGCCCCTTTAATCACTACATCCGTTAGGTTTCCAACGGTTTCATCGCTATTTGGATTGGATTCCCTTGGTTTCCTTGTATATGATTACAGTGATATAATTTTTTTTTGAACGGCATTTGAAACTACTCCCCAAATCTTCAATATCTGAATGAGCCTTCCTGGGACGGGATTGCAACCGTCCATACTGATTTTGACACTCCAGGCTTGGCTCACCCAGAAACACCATCAAAGAGGAAACTCACCACTTGAGAAAAACCCCCTTGAGTCAGGTTTGAACTTGAGACATCAAGGTCCCCAAGCTCAAACCTTCATCGCCATACCATTTGGTCAAATGCCCCTTGGTGGCTACAGTGATATAGTGATATTGTGACTTCAAACTAACTTACAATTTACGACATTATATGATATTATTTTACAATTTTTTTATATGACGTTATATTTTTCAAAAACTCTTCATTATAGTTTTAATCATATTTTTATCTTTAATTCAAGTAAAAATTTATTAAATTTAGAAAGAATAAAAGATTTGGTGTTTTATTAGCGTTATTCAGATCTGGCTCTTTTTAGCTTGTGCTAGTCACGATTTAACGGTGTGCTGTTTTTTAAACCTTAGTTCTAAGCCTAAGCTACCTTTTTTAATTTTGTTTTAAATTTTTTTTTTATGATGGTAGACCGATTCTGGTTTTGTGATGGTTGTGCTGGTTGGTTTTTTGACACTTTTTTTTGTTCTGGTTTTTCATATTAGTTTTTTCCTTCTTTTTAGTTTTGATTGTATAACAAATCATCACAACGTTTTTTTGTGTGTTGTTACTGTGTGATTAAATAATATACTGCTTTTAATATATTTTCTTCAGTTAGAAATTTGTAATAGTATAGAACCAGTACAAAAAAAACAATGTGAAATTTAAAAAAAAATGGTCTAAGCTTCGAATTAATGTCTAAAAATCAGAACATCATTAAATCGCTATCAGCACAACCTAGAAAAAATTCACCTAGATTGGTGAAATTTCTTCAAATTTAACAAACCTATACTCGAATTAAAGATAAAAATATGAATAGTATTATGGTGATTTTAAAAAAAAAAATAAGTCCGTATTAAAAAGTTATGACTGTTTAAAAACCAAGAGGGAGAATGAACAAGTACCAAAATCTCCTAATTCTTGATTAGTCATTGAATACATTTTATAAGGTCATTTAGGTTGTAGCCTAGTGATAAGAGGTAATAACCTCTTTGATGGAGACCACAATTTAAAACTTGAGAATAATAAATAATGGTGTAAATAGGTGTGTATTTAGCCGTTAAAAAAAACCGAATACATTTTATAAGAGGGTGAAACTGAAATGGTTTGGATTGGGGTCAATGTAAGAAAAGGGATATAGATAGGATATAGAAACCAAGTGAAAGTTTCGAACTCTATACCTTGTCAAGGTAAAGTTTCGTTAAAATGCCAATTGATCAAGCTATTTATTTTCTTACAATTTTGCTATTACGATTCTTAAACTATAGGGGACGTTCAAGGAATCATGTTTTTTTTTAAAAAGAAAAGAAAAAAGATATGGAGGTATGTTTGTATAAACACATAATATTTGAAAATAAAATATATGTATATAGTTTCATTATTTTTATTATTTATTATGTTATCTGATTTTTAAATCCAGTCCGATCGATTCAGCGGTAAATCGGTAAGAATCTCAGTTCGTTATGGAGACCGGTTCCGAAAACATTAACGTTGTTCCCGAGTTTACTTAAAGAGGGAAAATAAGAGAAGAGAAATGAAAGGAAGATAAAGGAAAAGAAGAGAAAGGAAGAGAAGGGGAGTGATTACTTTCCTTCCAAATCCTTCCGATTTGGAAAGAAAGAAAAACAATAGAAAATGAACTAACTTTCCCTCTCTTTCTCTCCTTTAATGAAACTCGGGAACACAAATTTTTTTTGTTTCCTTCCCTTTCCCTCCTTAAGTGAAACTCAGGAACACAAAATTTTTTAGACTTCCTTTTCCTTTCTTTTACCTCCTAAAATGAACTCGGGAACACAGTTAAGAAAAACATAGGGGATAAGTTATTCACTTATTTGACACAAGTTAAACTTGGCCCGGTTAGAAGGCTTCTAAAGTTACAAAATAAGCCCAATAACACCAATCGTCTTTTCAAATGGGCTGGATTAATATGCCCGATGGTGGATACTAATTATTTGTCAGATTTTGTAAATTTACTACAATATCGTTACAAAATTAAGCGTTTGTATAAAAAATTTAAAAAATAATTAATTTTCATGTCACGTGTCATTTATCGACACCGTAACACAACCAACATCTATATAGCTAGAAGTCACTATTCATAATGAACTTTGTGTTGTTTGTCTATATGTATAATATATAATAGCCAAGTATAAATAAATATTAACATTTCAACCTTATTTACAACTTGTTAAAAATGACATATGATGTCTTGATTTTAGACGTATCAAATATTCCAATGTGCAATTAAATGTTTGTGTTTTTCAATCGAAGTGACGTGGAGCGATAGAGAGAAGTGTACGTTAGTCGTGAGGTATGATGGGTGCGTATCTTTTTTTAACGACCAACAAACAAAGTCCTTACTTACGCAGGAAGTCCACTGGGTAAATGAAGCTCCCTACGGGAGCCCGAGCCAGCAGCAGTAGAGCCCATTCAATTATTAAAAGTCAACCTCCGCAAGCGGTCGGGTGATAAAAACATTTTGGGCTAGGGGATCGAACTCGTAAATCTTTTAGTCCTGAATCTTCCCCTTGTCGCCATACCATTCGGCCAAATAACCTATGGTAATGATGGGTGCTTATCTAATTATTAATTTTAAAACGAAAGTCTTTGATATATCTTAGGAACAATCTCACTCATTCGTGTCTCTTTCTGAATTATCTTATCGATTATAACTTTAAGAGTAGTATCAAAATAGTTTAATCGTGATGATAACACCATCGTTTGACAAAAAGGTTAAATCCATCCCTTCATTTAGAAATAATGGATTATCACTCCGAAAGTGTTACAAATTTGAAATTATAATACAAAACTTATTACTTTTTGCAATTATCTTGTGATTTTTACCAAGTCATAAGAATCTTTTATGTAATTAATAACGTGCATTATTTAATACCAAAATGATTTCATGATCACCTACTATACGTTTATCTTTATCCTAGCACTAAAATTTTGATAGGAGGCAAGTGGATTTTGTTGATCCATATCCTTTCCAAGGGAATGCAACACTTTTGTTTTTGTTCAAATGCATGGTTGAAAAGATAGGAAGTAGCCAACTTGATTTAATATTGAAGAGACAAAAGGACATGGAGGCTATCTATTACAACATTATACTTATTCATTGTCACATAAGTTTCTAACTGTTATTAATCAAATCTTGCAAATCATTATTCATAAAACTATGAAATATAAAAGACTATCAAATTAAAGGTGATAAAACATGCAATGCGATGTTGTACACTTGTACACGACGTATTTTTTGTCTTAAGCCTTGCGAATCACTGTTCATAAAGATTAAAATGAGTTAGTAATTTTTAAGAAAAACTATGTAACCTAAAGAAGTTTTTAAATATCATTAATTTATTAAAAAACCGACACTTGCTATAAAAATGGCCTAAACCCCAATATATATAGTCCAACATTACACGAGCCTGAAAATTATGTGTACCAAACAGCTCTAGATATGGTACAAGCTTTTCAGGGGTTGACATGACCCAACTACTTGTTTATGCTAGAAATTTATTTTATGTATATTAGACATAAAATACACAAATTAACAATTTAAATTATAATATTAAACACATTTAAAAAATAAATAAATATAAATATATATCATATACAAATGACTAGTTAAACGGGTAGAACCGTGAACCCACAGCTCAACGCATGAAAATACTGGTATAGTTAAACCTAAAGTAACTGAAAGTTATATATAAAACTATACATAAAATTTGCTTGTATATATATCGAGAGATAAAAGAAAATGAGAAAACAAGGATAATGATTAGAAGGAAGTGAGTTGTATGCAGCGCACCGTCGCAGCTCTTTTCAATCATTCATTCATTTGTCTTTTTCTTCTTCATTAATTCTGATGGCAGGTCCCATACTTTTACTTTTGCTTTCAATATCACAGTTAATATATTATATATTTTGCTAATAGCAAATTGTTTGAGTGTTTAAGGTGATCATTTTTTGTTCAAGTGATCCAGATTATATTATTCTTTCAGTAATATTATTTTGAGTCATCTTGTTGTCTGTGGTTTGATCTTGAGAGCGATCGAATTTTACCACCAATAGGTCTTCGGGCGTGTGGGTTTTTTCCGAAACTAGAGATAACTTGGATGTGCTTAAGAGCTTCATACGTCTGAGTTGGGCCAACAGGCGATGGTCTTTTACCATTGAGTCACCCCGTACGGATCAGTACTTGAGCAATTCTATATTTGTTGACGGTTCAAAAAGAATATAATATATATATTTTTTGAAACAGATAGTTAAAAACTCCTTCAACTCTGGGGATTCTCATGACGTAAAGGGTCACCCACACCCGAGAGAACAGAAAGCATGGCTATATTCTCAAGGGTGCTATGGGACAAAGGCATATCCAGACACTTTATTAGGAAAACTCACCAAGTGATTTTAACATTTGATGGTAAAACTGAGCAACTCAGAGATCGAAACCGTGACCTTTTGATCATAGGTCTCCCATTATAGTATTGTATTGTATTGTTGTATTATTTGATTTCAAGTAATTCTTTTAAATCACTTGATATTTTCCTTATTATATTAGTTGTTAAAACAAATCATCTTAAGTATATATGTTCCGGTGAAATGTGTTATTTGTAGATAAAAATTTATGTTTTCTGATTAACTATGCTCCAGTTAAAAAGTTATGCGTTCGAATATGCAAAACATAGATATAAGAATTTTAACAATTGAAAGAAAAAAGATTAAAAAAAATATACGCTTTTATTCATGGAGACAAGATAAGGACTCCTTGGTTTTGAAGATGAGATTAATTGATAGCATCTCTCCACATGAGCTATGTGTGGCTTGTAATAGTTCTGCGAGACCATCATAATTATCGTATTTATAATATATTAAGTGTATTTGTGGCCCATAAAGGTTTTAAAAAATCTTAGAGGCTAAGAAAATTATTAATCGGATAGTTTTTTTAGTTTACTTAAAGGTATCGTTTGGTATGAGGTAATGAAAGAGGGAATAGAATAATTCATTAAAAGGTAATAAAAAAAACATGTTTGGTTGACAGAGAGAATGAAATTACTTATTCATTATCCATTTCATTCCTTCTAATTGATTCCATCAACACCCCCTAATTAACTGATTAGGGCTTGATATCGCATTGATTCAACATGAGTTCGAATCTTACGAGTAACCTTTTTTGTCTTTTGTGTCTTTCTAGATCTTACCATGCGATGATTTTCGTTGTAACGCACGGGCACCATCCCAATACTTAATTTAAAAAAAACACACACATCCATATATATTATGTTAACCGGGGGTAAAGAACATTAGAAAACTATCTTTTATTTGAAAAACTATAAAAAAGAAAAACTATATTAAATAAAGACTATTTTGGTCATTTTTGTGTTTGTTTTTTAAGTTTTTGTGTCTATCCACCTACACCTGATAGCCACCTAATGACCAAAAAAATAAAATTTTTTGTTCGTCCGACTATATTGCATATATGCAACATGGTATGTTGCATATATGCAATATAGTCGGACGGGCAAAATTGACAAAAAAAACTTATTTTTTTTTTCTATTAAGTCATCAGGTGGATATACGGGAAATTACCCAATTAACCTTTATTTAAATATGGTTTTTCAATTGTTTTTCAGTTTTGCAAATAAAAATAGTTTTTTAAGAAACCTTACCGTTACTGGATTGTATATGCATTTAGTCCATACCCCCATCAAATAAAGAGGTTGTTTTTAAGAAGAAAAAAAAATAGTAATTTTAAAGTTAGGACTTAGGGGCCTTGGTGGGTTTTACATAAATATGTGCTTAACTGCTTAATTCATATGTTATTTTTGTTTAACGACCAACAAACAAATCTTTGATTCTCGTTGAAATTAGCCTACTGGGCAAATAGAGCTATCTACGGGAGCCCCAGCCAGTTTTGTATCATTTCAGTGAAAACCCACATCCACTAACGACTGGATGGTAAAACTTATTGGGCTCAGGGATCGAACTCGTAACATCTCTGTCTTGAGTCTTCCCCTTATTACCAACTACCATCAGGACAAGTCCTAATAGTTTATATTTCATTATGTTAATTTGGATATATAAGTGAAAATCATTAAAAAAAATTATTAAACAAAATTACATGTAGATTAATATTACCGATCCATTAATAATATTACAACCAATGTTTTAAAAAACATATTGAACCGGCCGGTTCAACCGGTTAAACCGGTAATCAGTGGGTGTCCCAGTTCGGTTGAGGACAGTTTTTAGTAGTTTCGGACGAAAAAATAAACCGGCGAGTTTTCCGGTTGAACCGGCCGGTTTTCCGGACCTGGAATCGTATGAATTGTTTTTTTATAAGTTCAGTTAAAAAAACCTTTTTAAAACAATGAAAATTGTAAGGCGTTAGAGTTTTTCACTATTTTCTTATTCGAAGTTAACTGATCGGGCGGGAAAAAATCGTCACTTTTTCACTTGCCGTCAGAGATTAAAAAACAAGTCATCCATCGAAGATAACTGATCGTCTGATCTTTTTGTTAATTGAAGTGAAACATAATCGAAGTTATCATTGATTGATCATGTATGTTATGTTTTTCTTTACATGGTATTCTCGTTACTAAGATACCTTCTAGCTTATGTGAATCTACATTGACACACGAACATTAGAATTTGAACTAGATTAATTATTTCAACTTTATACATGCAATGTTTCTTTGTAGTTTTCTTCCTTTTTTTGATAAATATAACTTGATTAAAATATTAATTGATGTTATTTAGATAATTATAACTTCTTTTATATTTTATTGAAGTTTCTTTTTGCATTTGTCATGGTTGAAAGAATATAAAATGTATATTGTAAATTTATAAGTTTGAATAGTTAATCCGGCTCGACCGTCCGGATTAATCGGTTGAATCATTTTTTACACAAGACCGATCCGATTTAAAACTTTGGTTTTAAAACATTGATCACAACTTAATTTGATTGAATATGCGTTTATTTATTCTTTTTCAACAAAAAAAAAAATTAGAAGAAAGGGACGTTTGTTGTAAAGCAAAGCACATGACACGTGGAACGTGACGCAGCGTATAGTTGCCGCTCTCGATGCCAACGTGTCAATAGACTCTTGGTACCTTAACGAAAATAGAAGAAATCAATATAATATTTAATAATAAAAGTTGCCGCAGAACAATAATGTATAGTATAAAAGTATATGTTATTAAATTTACTATTTATACAAAGTATATAGCAACGGGATAGACCTGTGTTTGAGGACAGGACGGACTTATACTTTTATTAAATTTAAATTAGAATTAGTTGTCCTCGTTCTTTTTTATAACATTTTATTTACCCGTTACAACTAATTCTTAATACTATAAAAACATTTTATTTCCCCTCCTAAAAATAAAATTTTTGGTTTTCCAAACGTCTAAAAAGTAAAAATTATAGTTTTTTTCCAACCTTCAAAACACATTTGAACACAGCTGACGGCTTCTACTAGTCATGACTCGATGCTTAAGAAATTTATTATTTTTAATAAAAATATTTTACTGTTAAAGAATGAAACTTTATATTCGAATATGCAAAATAGATGCTCCCGATAAAGGGTTTATTATATGGTACCTTTATTCAAAATAGAAGGAATTACCATATATATGAAATAGCAACTATTGAGGAATTAAAAAATATAAAAATTATGTACAAATGTATGACTTAAAGAGATAGACATGGGAAGTGAGATTAGTTGATGCAACGTGAGGGTTAAGAATTTTTTTTTCTTCATATAAGAAACTAGGTTAGTAACCCGTATACTACACGGGTTGAATTTAGGTTCATAATATTAGCTAAATATAAAAAAAAGATGAAGAAATTTAAAAATTATAAATGACATAATTCATTATAAAATATTAATTGATAATTTAATACATTAAAATTGACAAATTTTTGATTTGTTTCGTAAAAAAAGACCAAATTATTGAATCAAATCTACATAATGTTTGCCATTTTTTTAAATAAAAATCTTATTTAGATAAAATTGGTAATTAATATTAATTGGTAATTACTAAATTGATAATTGAATCTGGTTTTAACATGTGACACTGATGATGTGGATACCTTAAAAATAAGACATGTGAAAACAATTTTATTGCTTTATTAGGATTAAGATATTTGTAATATCATTACTTTTTTTAACGATCAATGAAATTATTAATAATGCCCAATAATCTGGGGCAACCATAATGCCTTAAAGGACACTCATATTTGGGAGTGCAGAGAGCATAGTCATACACTCACGTAGTGCTTGGATGAACAAGACACATAAGCCGAGCCATTCTAGAAAAAATCTAACCCCGTGAACAGCCGGGTTGTAAAACATATGGGCTCAAGGTCGAACTAGTAACATCTCACTCAACTAGTCATTTATCATCACCAATATTACTAAGACAAGTCCTAGTTAGTAATATCATTACTATTACTATTATATCTATATTATCTGTAAACATGCAGAATTTAAGAATTTCATGTTTGTCATATTTTATTTTTATTTGTAAAAATTTTATTTACACCAATTGTTTATTCATTTACTAGAAATTGGTGAAACCCCATAAATCAAAAGAGATGATAAGGGTTCAAGTTATAATATAGATAGACTATATGTGAGCTTGACGTTATAGAGAAAAAATATTAGATCATTAAAAAGGAGAAAACCAATAAGTATAACGAAAAATTGAGACTTATTTACTATGTCGGAATACCGAGCAACACCCGAAGCGCAAACCGCAGGGGTATTAGACTCGTTTCATTTAAACAAGAACGTGCGATGCACAGTGTTTTTATTATTAAATTTTATATATATAAGGTGTGTGCGTTTGTAAATTTTGATAGTTTTCTTTGACGTTCATTCTATATCTCTATGTCTCTTCAAACGAGTGTACAACCTCTCTCTTATGGTATGTTGTTACCGCTGATGATCCCAACGATTTGGACACGACTTGGAGCTTTTATTTTCATAAACCGCTTATTGTCTACCCTTCACCTATGGCGGTAGGTGAGATGGATTTTGGGTTTTGATCACCCGCTCGTCCATGTCACTGTCCCGATAGGTGCGGGACTCCCAATACATATTGCATACTAAACAAGTTATAAGAAAGTAATGTGGATTATTTGGATACACTTTCATCAAGTGCTCCTGACTTAATGGTATATGGGTGTTTATTAAGGTGTTCTTTTCGTAGAGTTTGAGGATTCAAATCCTATAATCCGAAAATCATGTGTAAAGCTGTTGTTCAAAAGAAATTTAGGTATACTTTAATCGGTAGTGGATCTAGACTAAAAGTTTAGGGGTAACTTTTAGCAGAAAAATCGTTTCAGTGGTAACAAAATACCTAAAACATTTAAAAGAAATCCTACTACGCGATGCAAATTTCTCACTACGCGATGCAAGTTTAAGAGTAAAGGATGCTATCCCTACCAATGAGCTAAGTCCGCGCTGCTTCAACCATCATAAAAACATGTGAACACAGTTGATGATTTATGTAACAAATTTAATATTTTTAATAAAAACATTTTACTGTTAATAAAGAAAAGAATGAAAATTATATTCGAATATGTAAAACAGATTCTGTTAAGGGAATATTACATGGTAGATGCCTTCTTCCTTCCAATCGATCGTACTCTGAATTATCAAGTACAAAACACATGCAATAAACTTTTTTACACCTATACAAGTTAAAAGATTTAAACTTTCTAACATTTGAATTTTAGGGCATATACCTTAACCATAAACATGTTTATGTTTATGAACCACATAACCTTGTTTGATCATATATTAAAAGATAAGGGGTACTTAGGTTGAAGGAGATCTAAAAGTTAAAAGTTAAGTATTATGTAAGATAGAAATAAGTATTAATTGACTAGAAGGGCTTGCCCGAATAGTCAACAGTGATGATGGGGAGACTCGTGACTTTAAGATCACCAGTTTGATTCTTGAAGTTCTTCGGTTTTACCATCCGGTCGATCATGAGTGTGTGTTTTCCTTGAAATGCACTCAATTGGAGGGCTTGGAGTACCGTAACACTATCTGCATTTCGAATATGTGTTTTCCTTGAAATGCGCTCAATTGGAGGGCTTGAACTACCGTAACAAATTCTAAACTAACAAATAACTATCCTTCCGACTCGAAATTATAATACCTTCTAACCTACGGAACCTTCAAACAAACTAATACTTATTTCTTTTTCTTTGAACGGCCAACATATAAAGTCTGGCTACTCGATGAACCTGATGGCAAAAGGCACATCCACTCGCGAAACGCATGAGAAGTTATTCTAAGAAGTTTGTTTAATCTAAGAATGCTAATAAGGATTTGAAACCATTAGATTTATTATCAAGATCTAATTAATGATTGAGATTAAATTGGTGGAGAAAAAAAATGATGGATGAGTATTTAGTCTTAGCTACTTTTAATGACTTTTTATCAAGTTCCCCCATTTTTAAACGTTCATAACTTTTATATATGATATTATTTTTTAAATAAATCATAAAAATGAGCGATTTTATCTTTAGAACGAGTAAAGTATTAGTGTTGCTGTATATAAAATTTTAAAAAATACGTTTTCCAACTCTTTGAGTTTTCTAGTGTGTCGCTGTATCTTTTTGCTTGTCATTTTATCTTTCTATTGATAATTGTATCTTCAAGTTTTCTAGTGTGTCGCTCTATCTTTTTGCTATACGTAATTGTAAAATAACACAATTGTGTATTTATAATATTGTAAACACAATAATAAAATAATAATAAATTTATTTAGTACATAAAAAATAATAACAAAATAACATGAAATGAGTTAATATATAAAACACAATGATAATATATATTAAGAATGATCTAAACATAAGACAAACGATGTAAACATAAAACACAATGACTAAAATACTCTTCACTTAAAAATAATAAAAAGATATGTGTCAAGCCCATAATTATTCTTAGATTTCTTAGATTTAAGAACTAACTCTTGTTTCTTTATAAGTAGGTCATATTGAGTAGGTTAAGTCGATGGATTGCCAAGTCCAAGTTGGTGAATTTTCTGAGGTCTGAGCCGATTAAGTGTCTATTTAAAGGGTCTTTTTTTAACGGCAAATTTATTATACTTCTACTTCTAAACTACTAAATTACTATACAAACTAAAGACACCAATTATACCATTATCTGAGTTTGAACTCACGACATCCAAATAAAAGAACAGAACCTCTACTAAATGAGCTAGTATCACTTTTGCCAAATAAATATTTAAAGGGTCTTTTGCATTCTATTTTCACCACCAAATATTGAATAAAGTCTTTTGTTCAAAGTAGTTCCGAACAAGTTCTGATCAAGTTCCGTTCAAGCAAAGTTATTGTTTTGTTTATATTGTTGTTCTCTAACGATCCATACATCCAATTCAAGTATGCAACATATACCGTTTTTTCTAACGACATGTTTAAGCTCTACGGCATTGTCTCTTCATATACCCGGCATTACCTTTTCATATACTCATTTTTAATTCCAGAGAAAAACAGGTTATTTCCAGAAAACCTCGTCTCCAACCCGGAAAATATTATTGCTCACACCTGATTTTAAACTTAAAACATTAGGGTCTCAAATCTCCTCAAATACTAATGAGGTATGAGTGGTTGGTGCAACACATACCGTTTGATTATGTGAAGTTGTACTTTAATATCTCCGGAACTATTATTTCCATAAAAAGTAATATATTAATTACTACGGAGCGTCTTTAAAAATTGGGTCACAGAGTGTACAGCTTGATTAGGAGAGGTTATATTTAATTAGCTTGATTATGAGAGGTTGTATTTAATTAACTGTTTATTTATTTGTTTGCTTTTCAAAGAACAAGGAAGATTTGGATAGACGGATGCAAGTTGTTTGTAGGAGGTCCCGGTTGGAAAGTGTTATTAACTTATTATCAAGGGGAAGTGTGTTATTGTTAAATCTCTGTTTCAAGATATATATAAATATCAAAATGGGGTCTTTGGAACCATTACCTTTTTATGATCGATAAACTATATTCTTCTTAGTGTGTCTCTTGTAGAAACGGCGTACCTCGGATGGTCGGAGTGGCATGACCAAGGACGAACCATCGGGTATAGTACCGATCCACATAGTAGAAGAGTCGGGGTCGAGTCGTTGAACCGAACTAGTCGGGTCTATCTCTCCCAAGTCTTCTCCCAAACCTGTAACATAGAAGGAACCCGTTAGAAGGGGGACAGAGACCGGGGTCTCTGTACCACCCTCCGACGGTCAAGTAAGTAAGACTGAATAGATAGTTTGTATGCACATGTATATATATGTGAATGTAAATTAAATATGTAAAGGGGGTATCTAGAGAGATACGCATAGAGTGGTGGAAGTGGGTTTGTGTGGTCGACCTATGGGGTAGACCCACGAGGTCGACAGCTGAAGGTCGACTGCCGAAGGTCGACACCCTAAGGTCGACTGCTGAAGGTCGACAGCCTGAGGTCGACTGCTGAAGGTCGACACCCTAAGGTCGACCGCTGAAGGTCGACAGCCTGAAGGTCGACTGCTGAAGGTCGACACCCTAAGGTCGAAGGCCGAAGGTCGACTGCTGAAGGTCGACTGCTGAAGGTCGACACCCTAAGGTCGAAGGCCGAAGGTCGACTGCTGAAGGTCGACACCCTAAGGTCGAAGGCCGAAGGTCGACTGCTAGCCATCAGGAGAGTAAAGTGCCTGAAGATCCCTTTAAGGGAGGGGGTAAGCCTCCCTTTATAGGAAAGTGTAGTGGGCCTGGATTGGGCCTGTTAGGCCAAAGCCTTGTGTAGGCCAAACCATGTCTGGGCTCAAGCCCATGTATTTGGCCCGATCCGGACATACGTCATCATCTCTAATTACAAATTAATACTCCGGTGCAGGTTTAAACCTAAAACCTTAATATAGGCATCTTACCACTAGACCAAAACCCAAATGGCAAAATATAAAAGTGTCTTTCAAGAAGCTCGCGGTGTTGTGATAGCAAAGTGTGTCATCAAAACATCATATTGCGCCCATCGCTCACACTGCGTGCATGTGCAAGTGTGATTGCGAGTTAAGCACCATTTGAAATTATTATTAATAATGACTAGATGACATGAAAAGTCCCAATTAATATTGTAGTTATATGACGGATGTAGTTACAAAATATGAATGGACTCTTGCCTCGATGTTTATAAAAGTTGTATGTATCAGTTCTTGAGGATGCTTTAGATTACGTCAAAGTGCACAACATAATACAAACACACACAGACAAAAGTTCACTAGCTATATATAACGACAGACCATTTATTTCAAATATACAAATAGTAGAATAACGTGTCTAACTTGGTCCTAGGTTAACTCTAAGACCTTACAACAAAAGCATAAAGAAACTACAAACAAATATCATTAACGAACATAGGCTGTGAAGCATATCCAACTGTCCTCAACTACCTTCTCCAAGTCCCCCTGTCCTAACCGTCTAGCTAATTACCTGCAATATGAACTAAAACATGCCAACAACAAAAGTTGTTGGTGAGCCGCAACTAGTAATTCAAAAGAAATTATTTATATCATTCTAAAATATACATATGCCTGTTGTGAATCCTGGGTTCTGTCTAAAGATAAAACTCAATCTAGTAAACACAGGCGTGTGCCCCTTTATCCCCTTTCGGATGTAGTTACATGATGGATTACATAATAAGAAATGACACTTTGATGTGTATAAAAGTGTGGAATATCAAGAGAGAAAAACAAAAAAAAAAATCTATCACATAAACACCATTAAAACGCTATATATTTAAAGGGAAGTAAGAACGTCTTCTTAATGCATTTTAATGGTTATTAAGATGCTACATTTTAATGGTGTTATATCTCTTAACCGTTAAGAGATTTAAAGATGCCGAATGGTTAAGAGCTAACCTCTTAATGCTAAACCCTCATAAGTCATATTCTTATCTCTTCTTCATATATAGTAAAACGCTTAATAAATCTATTAAAATATAGCATCTTAATTACCATTAAGAGGTTACGAAACACCTCCCATTGAAAGAGTAATCTTTCACACCCTTCTCATCCTTCAACTCTTTTGTATTTTGAGATGTACATAGAGCCATGATAATTTTTCATCAAAAAGATTTAACTCGGACACATTCGACGAAGCTTCTCCGACTTACCATAAGCCGTAAGGCTGGCACGATGTTCTCGACAAGGATTTTGGTCACATCAACTTTACCCCATCATACTCTTCGTACTTATTATAAACTCATAATTATAATGACAATCATACTCTTCATACTTGTTTTAAGTGAGCCCCTCATCAGCATCGTCTTTTACATAAACCAAACATACCAACATAAAATAAATAATGTTGCCATTTGTACCTCCGAAAATAGACTAAATCTGAAAACAATCTGTGACGTCAAACCATAACTTCTGTTTTCTGAGTCGATTTGGTAAACCATCAATCACGTTTCTATTTATATAAAGACGTGAATATCATGAAACCTAACAATTATTGTTGGAAACCCATAAATATTTAATTAAGTCGAGTTAATAACTCATCGAGATGTAAATACATAAATAAAAAAATAACCATAGCAATTAGCTAGATAAAAAAAGGTCAGTGTCCAAATACTTCGATGAAGATTCAAGGTCCATCACATAACCGTTCAAACTCTCGACGGTGTTTAAACCTAACAAAGCTCGAGCTCGTCTCGACTCGTTTAAACTTCTAGATTAGAGCTTTATTTCCAAAGCTCTAGCTCGGTTCGTGGAGAATTATATAAGCTTGAGTTTGGCTCGGGCTTTATAATTAAAAAAATTTATATATATATTTAGAATTATTTTTTTATATAGAAAATAATACATACTATTTACTTATTTTATCATATTTTATATATAATAATAATTATTTTATAAAATATATTTAATAAAATAAATTAAAATGTTAGAAATAAAAGAATCGATAAGGCTCGCGAGCCAGCTCGAGCTCGCTACGTAAAGCTCGGGCTAGGGCTCGTGCTCGTTTAGTAAACGAGCCCTATTTCAAAGCTTGAGCTCGGCTCAAGCTCGTTAAGACTCGACTTGTTTCGAGTTTTTTTATCAATTCGATCTCGAGTAGCTCATGAATGACTCGGCTCATTTACATCCTTAGGTAGTGGTGTATACGAGACGAGCCGAGCCGAGCCCGAGTTTGTCTAGGCTCGTTTAAATTTAACAGAGCTCGAGCTCGAACTCAGCTCCTGAAAATTATTTAAGCTCGAACTCAGCTCGTGAAAATTATTTAAGCTCGAGCTTGGCTCATTTATTATTAATTATTATTTTATATATATATTTTGTATATATTTAAATATACTTTTGTATATAGAAAATAAGACATCATTTACTTATTTTATCAATTAAAATAAGTATATTATAGTCATTATTTTATTATAAATATTTTAAATTAAATAAAAATTATATAAATAAAAGCTCATAAAGGCTCGCGAGCCAGCTCGAGCTCTTTAAACGAGCCCTATTTTAAGGCTCGAGCTCGACTCGTCTCGAGCTTTTTATCGAATCGATCTCAAGTAACTCACGAATTGCTCGGGTTCATTTACACCCTAATCCTTAGATAAAACCCACACATAAGGTTATTATCGTAATTTCGTTTTACACCTCCACCCAAGAAAAACCCACTGCAACTACCCTCGTCTATCTATCTTTCACTTCCGGCTGTATATATATATTATATGCATACACAAAATCCCAGGCTACATTCTGCTTCCGGATCCGGGTCGAATACCAAATCACCATCGCGGAGATGAAGATGTTCCAATCGAAGAACACAGCAACCGTAACGACGAGTAACGCGCTATCGTACTGTGTAAACCAGAACAAACCATGTATTGGGTGGGTTGACAGGTATTTTAAGGACTGTTTGTGCAATCTTAGTGACGAAATCTCTTTCGGGTTAGGGATCGCGAGTCTTGTTTGTTGGGGCGTCGCTGAAATCCCTCAAATTATCACCAACTTTCGGACTAAATCCAGCCATGGAGTTTCTCTTATCTTCCTCCTCACTTGGATTGCAGGGTAAGTGTTTGTGTTAATGCCTCAGTGAGATTTCATCTCAATTGTTGAATGAAATTTTGTGTTTTATTTTGTTTTTCGTTTTAATGTTGCAGGGATGTCTTTAATCTTGTGGGTTGTCTTCTTGAACCTGCAACGGTAAATCTTGTTCGTTTGATTTGCAATTTCTTACATCTTTGGATAAAACCTGTTTAAACCATGGTCAAAAGTCAAAATTGATTTGTATACTATCAATCTTTAATATTATCAACTTATCATTTTTGTATGTTTGTTTCTTGTGGATGCAGTTGCCGACTCAGTACTACACAGCTGCGGTAATATTACTAGTATCTCATAAGTCATAAGTCACACCTTTTTGGATTAATTTGTAGAAAATGTTGTTAATCGTACTTAATTCATGTTTAATCTAACCAATATTGTTAATTTGAAAACAGCTTTACACAATAAGTACGATAATCTTGGTGCTGCAAAGTTTGTACTATGATCATATCTACACATGGTTGAAGTCCAGGAAAGCTGATGTTAAACCCAACACAGAGGTATAAATAACTCTATTACAAATTTACAATATCTGCCAAAATTTATTTTTTTTTGAACTTTAGATTGCTAAAAAGGTTATGAGCTTTTTAGGTGGATGAAGCCAAGAGACCTCTTAGACCACCAGGTGCTGAGGAAAACGGCGGTTTGCGGTCAAGAAGCCGTGCAATTGGATCGCCATCTCCTCGGCATGACTATTTCTTTACGTATGTTTTTATGTTCATCCACTTGTATAAACCTCATCTGGAACTGTAAGTTTGTAATGATGAAAGAATTGAAGATAAAATCTGTTTACAGGTCTGCAAGATCAATGGCTGGAAGTGCAACTCCACCGAATCGATCTTATATGTGGACAACAAGAAGTGGTCCAGCTTCTTCCATGGTTGTTGATGATGATTCATCTTCAGAAGATGAGTCATCTGGTCAGATGTCCAAGCCAGCTACCCAACCCAAGCCCATCCCACGTTCCGTGAGTACATTAAAAAAATAATACTAATTTGGTAGTCATTTGATTTGTTTCTATTGGTGTTTTTCAGTTTTTGGCTCATTAGTTGTTTGCATTTTTATAAAGAAAACATTAAGAATAAAGTAGCCTGCTTTATTACTTTATACAGTTAAACATCAAGAAAAATATATAATATTGTCAAAAAGAATCCATATTAAACTTCTGCAAGCTGATTTTTTCAATTTTGAAACGTGACAGGCTGGTTATGGAGCGTTCTTGGCGACATCGTTGAATTTGCCTTCGCGGACCCAGGCTTTGATGCAAGTTTATGTTGGCAGGAAGTTGCTACAAGTATGAGTTTTGCTAATCGAACCAGTTATTTATCTTGAAATAAATCAAGAAATTGTGTTTGCTTTAATTTTCCTAATTAGGTTAGTTTTGCAGGAGGGTGGTGGAAGTAGTGCTGTGTATGGGCAGTGGTTAGGTTGGATGATGGCAGCTATTTACATGGGTGGTCGAATTCCTCAAATTGTATTGAATGTAAGCCCTGCTTCTTGGAAACCCCAATTGTTATCTGATCAATCTTAAACTTACTGTTTTTTTTTTGTTGCAATAAATGACAGATCAAAAGAGGCAGTGTTGAGGTGAGGTCTTGCATCACAATTATTTGGTTTTGTGTTTTTATCTTTAATTGTCTGAAGTCGAGCTGATAGAATGGGTTACACGGGTTGAAAGTTGCCCGAAGTTTATTGGTGATGTATGGTTGGTGGCAATTATGTCAGGTCGCTGGGTTGAGTTGTTGAACACGAACACACAATCCGTATATTTGAGTCGGAGACATCAACCCTAACCTGGACATGCCTAAAAGTCGCATAACCTGTAAGCCACCCATGTAACCCATTTATCTGGATGAGTCAGGCTGGTTGATGGTAGTAATCTAGTTGTAAATTTGTTAAACATGTCATAGGAGGGTCGTAATTAATGGGTTAAACGCGTTGGTGACTTGTGCTGTTTAATTAAACGGGTTTGAAGGGTCGAACTTTTTAATTAAATGGGTTGATGGGTCGACATTTGATTAATCGAGTTGATGGTTGACTTGAACATGACATGTTTAAGTAAATGGGTTAAACAAGTCACTCCGAATATGACCCACTTATTTAACAGAGTTGCATAGGTTAACCCAAATACGATTAGATGACAACCCGAAATCTGATTATTTTTGGATTAAATTGTATCAAAGGACCATTGCATATAAGGGCAATGTACTACAGAATTGACAAATTTTGCCCAATTAAGGGGTAATTAAATAACTTTTCAAAAAGTATTAAATAGGTAATTAACAATTCAGATGTTAAGAAAGGGTAACTAACTTTTAAAGATGTTAACAAGGGTAATTTCGCACCAGGCCAAGAGGCCATTGGGATTGTTCTATAAATGCCTACTTTTTAAACTGTCTTTGAAAGTTTGTTCCTTTATTGTGTAGAAAAGAAATACATGACTCAAGTAAACATTGAACAATTTTTCCTTGTATTAATATTGTTTTGATAATCATAATGAGGGCATCAACTATGAACAATTTTTCCTTGTATTAATATTGTTTTGATAATCATAATGAGGGCATCTACCTACTTTGATTTGTATCAAAAAATGACTTGTATCGACCTTAACCCGTCACCTATCTTGTCACCTCTAGTTATTCGTTATCAGATCAAATTTCTAAGTTTTTAAAACTTACCTTCAGGGTTTGAATCCTCTCATGTTCATCTTCGCGCTTATCGCAAATGCCACTTATGTCGGCAGGTCCTCTCTCTCTCTCTCTCTCTCTCTCTCTCTCTCTCTCTCTCTCTCTACAGACACAAACACACACACACACACATCTTTATCTTTCTCTTCACATGTACTTACGAGGTTTATAAATTTGGGTGCAGCATACTTGTAAGAAGTACGGAATGGTCAAAAATCAAAGCCAACTTGCCTTGGCTACTCGATGCTGCAGTATGTGTGGCACTTGACACATTCGTATCCTTTTTTGCTCGTTATTGTTGACTCGAACATTGATCTAGAAACTATCTATACTAATCACAGTTTGACCTTAACAGAAGTAATTTGTTCAGATAATAATGCAGTATGTGTACTACAGATACATGCAAAGGAGAAACGATGATGTGGAATACTATGGTGACTATTCAGAAGCCGAAAAAACCCAAGTGTCTTGATTGTAAAGTGAAAAATGTTGCGAGGGATCCTTAAGAACAAACAAAAGATGCATATGGTCAAATGTTAAATGGAATTTGGTCAACCTAGCTGTATGTTTATTCAGGTATTCCATTTACACTTTCTTGTAACCAAACTGTTTGGGAACCCTGTTATCAACTCTTTGTTTCAGTAGCAATCTGAGAAAGTTTATCTTATACGAATTCTGAAACCAAAATTATGTATCACCATCATACTAATTGGTTTCCTGTTCATATGGTCAAAGTCTTTGATCCTCAAACCTTTTGGTTTCCAAATGGTCAAAGTCTTGGATATTCAAATACTCAACTCTTTGGTCTCCTATCTTGATTGTGTTAATCATGGTTCTTCTTTTGTCACAATTCATTGAGAAACAAAATCCAATTCATGGACCTTAATATTAGAGGATAGTTAGTTGGGGTTGTTACTTTTTGTTAATAGTTAAGCTTAAGAGTAGTTTTATCATTTTATGTTGTTATCTCGGCTCTTATATATATTTTTTTAACGGCAAATCTATCACACTGTTTATTCCTAAACTACACTCCATACTAAATTACATTATGCCAAGGATAGAACCTATGATTTTCAACTAAGAGGCGATAGCCTCTAACAAGTGGGCTAGTCTTACATTAACTCTTATTCCTCTATACATAGGAAGCCGTATCTTTATATCCTTTGGATAAATGAGTTGATGAAACTTCTTTTGCATACACAAATATCTGTTACTATGGTATCATAGCAACAGACTGGTCCATAACCGTCTCTGATAACCTTAACGCCAAGACTCCGATCAGATTTTGGCCAAGAATATCCGAGCAATCTCTGATTAGACTGCCCGTTACTTCTGATTACACACTCTATTAGTTGAACTGGTTGAAAAGTAAAAGTTTCAATTTGAACAACTAATTTGAGAAGCGACTGAAAAAAAATCAATGTTTTAGTTCATGGTCTCACCACCTAAAATCGCCATGCCTGCTCTGAACTAAGCCAACCGCATCAAGAACAAGGGAAAGATTGTTTCACTTGTCAAATCCTTGAAAAATATTTTTTAAACTGCAAACACACTTTACTACTACTTTTACTCTACATCGATTGTACTAAAAAAGATTCGAATTTTTAATTTCTGTAAGCGGAAGATCATTTTATAACACCATAGACGTATACAATGATCTTTTTACACAAAGCATTTGAGTGCATTTTTCGTTACATCATCACCTTTATTAACGATTTCAGTTGCCCAATTACGTTTAAAAAAATTACCGGTTTCGCCATCATCGAAAATATCGATCCATGCATGTGTTAACATGCTAAACTTGCTTCAATCTTCATCGTTCGGAGATGAAAATGGGCCACCACAAGGCTCAAACCGCTTTTCCTCTAACCTGACGCTTTTGGTTGCGCCTCAGTGTCTTTAAGGTCAATAGGAAAACAGTTAAAGAAAGAGTAAATGCTAGGGGTACTCTTGTTAGAATGTGCAAATTTGTTTGTATTAAGAACCCAATAATGTAAATGGTTGAATGTTTGGATGCTTTCTATTCCACATAAACGAGATATATATACAAGGTATAGTCCTACTCTATATGATAACTAAGGAAGGACAGAAATATAACAGCTAGACAATAGTAAATATACAGCTATACAAATCAAGGCAATCAAATCAATTCTAATCATCTGCCTTTTATATCTCGTGACTAATACGCCCCCGCAGTCTGAGCGGTATGAGGAAGGATGCACAGACTGGATTTGAATCTGGTAAACAGTTGTTTAGGAAGGCCTTTTGTAAATATGTCTGCATATTGATAGTCGGCTGGAACATGAAGAACACGAACTGAACCAATTCGGACTTTTTCTCGCACAAAATGAATGTCCATTTCTACATGCTTAGTGCGCTGATGTTGGACGGGGTTCTCAGATAAATAAACAGCTGAGATGTTGTCGCAGTATACGATTGTTGCTTGTTGAGTAGGAACATGTAATTCAACGAGTAAGTTTCGGATCCAAGATGTTTCTGCAACGGTGTTAGCAACACCGCGATATTCGGCTTCAGCGCTTGATCTTGAGATCGTATGTTGTCTTTTTGAAGACCATGAGATTAGGTTGTTGCCGAGGAATACACAATAACCTGAAGTTGAACGTCTTGAGTCCGGGCAACCCCCCCAGTCGGCATCAGAGTAGGCGGTTAACTTGCTTGACTTGGAAGGTGTGATGTGTAATCCATGATGAATTGTGCCTTTGAGATACCGCAATATTCTTTTGAGGAATTGAAAATGAGGTTCTCGTGGGGCATGCATGAAGAGGCAAACTTGTTGGACAGCATAAGTTATGTCCGGCCGGGTGAAGGTGAGGTATTGAGGGGCACCGGCCAAGCTTCGATAAAGAGACCCATCTGGTAATAATTCCCCCGCATTGGCGCTGAGTTTAGAGTTGGTGTCCGTTGGGGTGGAGCATGGTTTGCAGTTTGTCATGTTGGCACGAGCTAAGATGTCATTAGCATATGATTCCTGTGATAAGAGTAGACCACCATTGTAAGATTTAACATTAATACCAAGGAAGTGATGGAGGTTACCCAAATCTGTCATAGCGAACTCCTTTGATAGATAGTAGATAATTTGATGAAGGAGTGTGTCGTCAGAGGCTGTCAGGATGATGTCGTCTACATATAATAATAGGTATGCCATTTGGGAGCCTTGTTTGTAGACAAATAGCGAGGTGTCACTTGTGGTGCTTCGGAACCCACAACGAGTGATAAATGTGGCAAACCGTTGGTACCATGCTCTAGGGGCCTGTTTAAGTCCGTATAAGGACTTTTTCAACCTGCAAACATGTTTAGGATTTTGCTCATCTACGAATCCAGGGGGTTGAAACATATAAACGGTCTCTTGCAGATCTCCGTGTAAGAATGCATTTTTGACATCAAGTTGGTGAATTGGCCATGCGTGGGAGACTGCAAGACTGAGAACTGTATGAATTGTGGTTGGTTTGACAACGGGACTGAAGGTTTCAGTACAGTCAATACCAACCTGTTGACTTTTGCCATTGACAACCAATCGAGCCTTATATCTCTCTAATGAACCATTGGCATGAAACTTGTGCCTGAAAAGCCACATGCAACGAATAATACGGGCATCGGTAGGTCTCGGTACCAATTCCCAAGTTCCATTGTGTATTAGAGCTCTATACTCGTCGGACATCGCCTTATGCCAGTTTGGGTCGGATAGGGCAGTGAGGTGTGATTTGGGTAGGGGGAGATTGTGTGGTTGGGATGGGTTGTGGTATGTAAGGTAAATGGAACAACTTTCTTGACTATTCCCGCTTTAAAGCGAGTTGTCATAGGGTGCGGTGGTGGTGGAGGAGGGGGTGGGGGGTTGGGAGCCGTAGGGGGCTGATGCGTGGTGGGGTTGGTGTCCGGGTCAGGAGAGTCCTGCTGGGTGGTGGAGGGAGACGGTTGGGTTACGACAGTGTGTGGTGTGGGTTGTTTGGTGCGGCGGGAATAGACTTTGATATTGGAGTCGGGCTGGGGTTGTAGACCAGAAGGGTTGTGTTGGAGGGTTGATGTAGGTGAGGAAGTGACTGGAGTGTGGGGATCTGGTAAAGGTGGTGATGGGGTAACAGAATGTGATATGGGAGCATTTTGATCAAACAGGATGGGAGGTGTCTCTAGGAATGAGTAATCATTTGAGGTTTGGGATTTTTGTTTGTGAGTGGCATATGGGAAAGTCGTCTCATCAAAGGTGACATGTCGTGAGAGAATGACTTTTCCCGTGGTTAAATCTAGGCACCGATAGCCACGGTAGTTGGGAGGATAGCCAAGGAAGACGCATGGCGCGGCTCGTGGTGCAAGTTTGTGTTTGCGGGTGGATGTGAGGTTGGGATAACACGTGCATCCGAAAACACGTAAGTGGGTGTATGATGGATGTCGAAGGTATAGGGCGGTGGTGGGGGTTGTGAAGTTTAGGACTTTGGTAGGAAGAATATTGTGAAGGTAGACGGCAGTGTGAAGGGCTTCGACCCAAAATGAAGGAGGAAGGGAAGCATGAGTGAGTAGGGACAACATGATTTCGTTAAGCCTACGTATCATTCTTTCGGCTTTGCCATTTTGTTGAGACGTGTGTGGACATGAGAATCTAAATTGAAGACCATTTGCGTCGGCGAATGATTTAAATTTGTGATTGTCAAACTCGCCACCCATGTCACATTGAAATGTTTTAATGGTTTTGGAAAATTGTGTTTTGATATAGGTATGGAAATTGTGGAATTTAGTGTAGGTGTCTGATTTAAATTTCAAAGGAAAAAACCCACGTGTATTGAGTGAAATCATCGATTAGGACCATGTAGTATTTGTATCCACTTTGACTTAGGAGTGGTGATGTCCATAAGTCGCAATGGATGATGTCAAACGGTTGTAAAGTAGAAGAATTAGAAACAGAAAATGGCAATTTTTTTATTCTTAGCAATTTGGCATGAAGTGCAAACAAAAGTACTACTTAGTTTATTACACTGAATCAAATTACGAGACGAAAGCAAATTTAAAATATTAAGTCCCGGGTGTCCGAGACGATCATGCCAAAAGTTGGTTGTTGTGGAGGCGAAAAGGATGGAAGGTTGATGTTGATTTTTGGTGAGCGGGTAGAGGTGGCTACGGCTATTGTGGCGGCTCAATATCTTCCCATCCTGAAAATCCTTTACAGAGAAACCATGGGGGTCAAATTCGACAGACACATTATTATCAGTTGTGAATTTACGAACGGAAATTAGGTTTTTGATAACATTTGGGGTGTAAAGTATGTGGTTTAAATGTAGGGGTTTGGTCGGGTGAACAAGAGTGGTGTGACCCGACCCATGAACCGGCATACGAGTACCGTTACCGACAAATATAGAATCAATAAAAGGAACCGGAGACTGGACCGAAATCTTACCTGGATCAGAAGTGACATGGTTGGAAGCGCCGGTGTCCATGAACCACTGATTGTCGGTTGAAGGAGACTGATTAAATGACATTGCTTCAAAGGCAGCGCCAATGTCATTTGGTTCCAGTGGGTTTAGTTCGGTCAAATGAGCTTGTGCCGGTTGCTGGGATGTTACTCGTGAAGAGGAGGGGCTGGCAGAAGTATTCTGCGTCCATGGAGAGGCCCAACCTGATTTTGTAGGATATGGGCATGGGGGGAGCGAAGCCCACCAAGGGTTGGCCCACCAGGGCTGAGGCATAATAGGGGTATTTAGGCTGCTATTCCCATGACCGTTAGGATTAGAAGAGGGCTGCCATGGAACCCTACGATGTCCAGGGTTTCCAGTGTTTGTTCCACGTCCCTGAAATCGACCACCAAAAGAGGGCTGAGGACGGCGACTGTTCTGACGAGAACCACCACGACCATATTGGTCACGACGGGGAGGTGGCGGTTCTTGAGAGACAGCGGCAACCACCGTCGGCGCCGGAGATCCAACTGAGTCACGCGCCAATTGTCTCTGCTGCTCCAGTTGGAGCATACTGCAAGCGGCGTCCCACGTAGGGACACTTTGGTTGATGAACGACGCAACTGTGTCGAATTCAGAGGGTAAACCTCGAACAAGCTGAAGAACAAGTCTGTTTTCTGTCACCGGACTGTCCACATCAGAGAGCTGATCAGCAAGTTCCTTTAGTCGCTGGCAGTAGGCATCCATGGAGGGCATAGCACGGAGGGTAAGGTTAGTGAATTCGTGCTCCAGTGCTGCAGCCCTAGACCCTTTGTTGTTGAGGAATATGCTGCCAATTCGTTTCCAAGCCTCAAGAGCAGTGGATTCGGACTTAAGAACCTGAGCCAACAGCTCGTCCGACAGTGTTCCGTAGATCCACTGTAAGACTATGGCATCAAGCTCAAGCCATGTAGCATACTCAGGGTCTTCAGCAGAAGGAGGTTTAGTGCCATCGATATGGTGAAGAACCTTGTATGCACGAGCATGGAGTTGAAATAGCTTCACCCATGATGAGTACGAAACTTTGGTGCCATCTAGGATCCTGACCCGGTGTTGGATATTGGTTACGGTATAGGCTTGGTGTAGGGGTTTGACAGCAGGGGCAGCAGGGGTGGTTTCTTTTCCAGACATGGTGACAGAGGCAGGAGTTCAGCGGAAAGGAGAAGAAGGCCAAAGAAGGAACAGTCGGAGACCGTAGTCAAGCGACAGAGGCAGTATAGAGCCTAGAAGAGCTCTGATACCATGTAAATGGTTGGATGTTTCGATGCTTTCTATTCCACATAAACGAGATATATATACAAGGTATAGTCCTACTCTATATGATAACTAAGGAAGGACAGAAATATAACAGCTAGACAATAGTAAATATACAGCTATACAAATCAAGGCAATCAAATCAATTCTAATCATCTGCCTTTTATATCTCGTGACTAATAAATAATCCTTCAGTTTCATTCAACATCAACACAATGAATAAAAAACCCAAAAGTTCCAGAATGTTCTTGTGCATAGAAACACACCACTCAAGTGAAAACTAATATGGTATACAACATAAGGTCTCATCAACAATGATCTTCTCAAAACTCTTTGTTACCATTGACAGTTGGAAAACTACCCGAATAAACTTTATAAACTCTTTGAATATCTGCAGCACGAATGGTAAACGACTTACCATGTAACTTAACCTTAGAAACATCATCAGTATCCGCACTTGTTTCTTCCACATCTGCAGCCTCCCTGAATTTGCCTTCTTTCCACAAACTCTTCACAAGCAAACGCTTTGCAGAACCATCAAGCCTCAGATTAAAGGTTTTCATATCTTCAAAAGCTCTAAAAGCTAAAACAGCTCTACTGGAGTTGCAATAAGCAGATATTAAAACCTTATAAGTATACGCATCTGGTTCTAAACCACTCTGTTTAACCATTCCGAATAGCCTCTGAACAGTTTTAACGTTCCCCATAAGTTCAAAATGATGCATCAATGAAGAAAAAGTTTGAATATCTGGTAGAAGTCCAGATGATATCATCTCGTCTAGTGTATCCAAGATCTTAGAGTCCATTTTACACTTGGCTAATGTTTTCAAGATAGATGAATACAGAGACAAAAGATGATGTTTTGACAATGTACCACAAATGGTTTTTACATTTTGGAAAACCTTAACGGCAGCTTCACCGTTCTTCGAAATGCCATAGTAATCAATAACCGTTCTTACGGTAGTATATGACAAGTGAATACCTTCGGTTTTAACTTTGAATATGAGTTCTTCAACTATATTAACGTGTCCTTCACGAGCTAATTTCGTGATCATCTTAGATACTGTATGAACATCATGATGGAATCCCGGTTGATCACCAACCCAACAGTAGAAATCCCATGCTGACTCAGCAGAACCGAAGCTCCTAATCATCTTTGAAACCACGCGTGTTGTCCAAACAAATTTTGCATCCTCAAGTGCTGACACCTCTTCGGGTCTCCAATAACGAAGAGAACTAGCTAAAACGATTGGGTCAAACCATGGTCTTAACTTCATTCCATCCACCTCATCCTCATCATCATCTTCATCATGAGAATCATCTAAAGACAGTTTCACATTTTCAATCCTCTTATCAGGCAACATTTCTTTTATTAGATCTAATGTTTCTTCCACAAAACCTGCATCATGCATTCGTTGGAGTGCCGGGAGCATCACTCGGGTAGGAAAAACTCCATCTACTTGCATTTGGCTAAGCAAACTTCTAACCACATCAAACCGATCAGCACCACAAAACGCATCCACCAGAACAGAATACTGCCTTAAAGTATGCTTCACACCCATCAATGGTAACATGTTGAATACTTTCATACCCGGATCCAAATTTCCAGAATTTACCAGATGTTCAATAATCACAGTGTATGTTCTAGAATTAGGAACCCCTCCTTCATCAATCATCCTACAGAAAGTCTTAACAGCCTCATAATCCTTGCCAGTTTGCGCACAGAGCTTCATGATGATGTTATACGACTCAATATTCGGGAACTTTTGGGAGGTTTTCCATTCATGCCACACGGAAAGAACCGAATCAAGATCACCTGCAGCTGCATAGAACTTCATCTGATCCATAAAGCTAACACGAGCAACATTCCTGAACTTCCCTGAGTTTATCCCATTTATGAGGGCCTTCAGCTTCCCAATTTGTCGGGACTTCGCAAGTACTTTAGCCAAAGCGTAAAGCGTGTTCTGGTTATGTGTAAAATTCGGGAAACTTTTAAGAGTTTCGATAAAGAAAAGAGCAGAATCTGGTGATGGAGCAGATTTAAGTGCATTGGTGACTACAAAAGAGTCCAGAGCATGATCATCCAAGATGGAAACAAGCGAGTCCGGTGAACCGGATCTAAGAACAATTCGTATTCGATCTATGAGCCTTGCTCGCTTGAGGTATAGGGAGACCGCATTCGTGGAGGACTTGCTGGCAAAGCTGTGTGCATGAAGATTCAAAGGCATACATGTATTTGCAACTTTGTGTGAGAAAGATTGAAATGCAGATAACCCTAGTGAAATATGGACTTGTTGCAGGCAATTTCTATATGCAATATTCTTACAAAAGAGTTTCAGGAGTAAACCCATTGTATAGTACAAGTGGTACAAGAACATCACCTCTCAGAAATTGACATTTTTTATCTGCAAATGACACCAGATATGAAATCGGTTTCAATGGGTGTAAATCATCTGAAGAAGTTAAAAAGGAGGGAATCTGGACTTACGTCGAACAGTTGGTGTGCAGTCCAGATTTAGTCGTTACGAGTAATGACATATGGAGGGTCCATTAACGAGTAAAAGTGTGCGCAATTATCGCAGCAATAGTGACTTACACGGTCCGTGATGTTCCTGATAGGTTCCCGTCCGATCATCGATTGAGGTTTCCGGGGGCTGGTTCCGGCGAGACTATACAGACGCTTAATTTCGCATTTTACTCTGTAGTCATATTCATTTTTATTTTCTATATTTGTTTTAAAAAAATGAGTGTTTATGTTTTTTCGCTGGGATAAAATGAGTATTTTAATTCTTTAAAAAATCATGCAATTCCAAACAGCCCACAGAACTCCTGATTTCAGCCCAAGTCAGCCCATGATGGTAGCCCACTAGAAATCGCATTTCATTTTCTTTTCTGCCTTGCGCCAACACCAGCCCATGAGATCCAAGATGGGGCTTTTTTTTTTAATTGATGAAGAATGAAATGCTTAAAATATCAAAAAAAAAAAAAATAATAATAATAAATAATTCTTACAGATGGGAGACATGAGAAATCTATAAGCTGAATCTAAGACATTATGTCAACGTTTTATACCAAAAGAGTGTGTACGCAATGAACAACTAAAAGCAAGTATCGATCTTGACAAACAAAAATTATGAAGCAAGGGTAACATATTATTGTACCTCAAGGGTTTGAAGAGAAATCGAGTGGGTAATTGGACTTCTTTTCTTAAATTTTAAACTGTGCAATATGCCATGCATCACAAAATTCTCAAAACAACAGAGTTAGGGGTTTTTTGATAAGCTCTTACCGGGTCAGTCTGTGGTCAGTCTGTTTGTTTGTGTCTGACCAAGCTGCTGACCGAGTCAGAGCCTCTTACCTACAGCCAATGTTTTAAAAACCGGTTCAACCGGTTCAACCGCCAACCGGTCAGCATACCGGTTTTTTGGACATAACCGGACCGTTTTGAACCGGGCGGTTTTCCGGTTCAACCGGTCCGGTTCAACCGGTTTTCTGACAGTTTTTTAAAAAAAATATATTTTTTTTAAATTTATTGTTATTTTTTATTATTTTTTAAAGTTTAAAACTTATATATTCTTATGAAATACCTATTTGGTATTATTTTTTAGTGGATTATCATTGTATTTTAACTATTTTCGTTGTGGTGTACAAATTTATTAACATTTTTATAAAAATATATATATAAATCCCCTAACCGGTTCAACCGGCCGGTATAACCGGTCCGACCGGTCGAACCGGCCCCGGAAAGTTTTCCGGTTCAACTAAAAAACCGGTTTTTAAAACATTGCCTACAGCCATATTTTTCTTACTGAGTCAGCCAAGAAAAATGGCATGACCGAGTAAGCTGACTCCATTTTCTTCAAACAGTACCTTAGAGCTACTTCATTAGTTCGCCCACGTCACAAAATTTTCATTACATCAAAGGCTAACCGGTGATCGTTCACATTGCTAGTTGGCTGTTTAGAGGTTTGTTTTTTACGGGATACGTTCTGTAACCATAATTAAAGATGCATAAATCAATTTCTAGGCCTAACCCGGTTTGGGTTCAAACCTGACCCTCTTTTGGGTGAGCCTTCTAGCCGGTTTGTAGCCGCCGAACTTAATTGTTTCAAATTGGTTTTCCCAAAACCCTAATCGATCCAAACCCTAATCATTTTTCTAGCCGGTTCGCTAACCGGTTTTTTTACCACCTCTAACGATAATGTGAATTAGACAAATTATACGGATACAATTCCAAAAGAAAAATAAATTAATAAAAGCAAACAGCCCAAAAAGTCTAAAACGGGCTATACAATTAAACAAGCTAACTAAACAACGAGCCCATTCTACTTTGGTATAATTATGAATGGATTACACAGGCTTTTTACACAGGCTTTTTATACTTTCTCTTTTTCTTAAGTTGGAATGTCACTTCACTCCATCCCCTAATTACACCGATTCTTAATGTATCATATATTCATATGTTATGATTTAAACTTAAATCTTTTCTTCGAAGGCAAAGTCTTTACCACCCAGCTATAATTGGAATTACATATGAGCTTTTTATTCGATATTCTTCCATTAAAAATGGAAAAGAAAAACAGTGAACCTAATTCTAGTTGCTTTTGATTAATTAGTAATTATTTTCTTCAAAAGACTTCTAGCTTACATTTTTTTTTGTTTTGAACAGCAAGGTGAAATTCATTAAAAATACTAGCAAGATGCTAGACAACCATTACAATCAAGATTACATATATGTTTTCAAGGATTGTGATAGAAGCCGACTCGATTCATTTTTGCCATCAAGATTAGGGAAGTTTGCTCAATTTTTCAACCAAATTGAGGTTCATTCTTTGATCTCTGACAAAAATTTTTCAGGGTATGAATGTATCTAGCTTAAATGTATCTTGGTTTTCTTAAAAGTGTATCTTGTGACAGTTTAATATGTCTTATAAATTCCAAAACAGTGGACAATTTTTTTATATTAATTTTCCTAAACCAACGTTGTATTATTTTGACATATTTTTAATGATTTATAAACATGTGAGATGCATATATGGAAAGAAATATCGAAGGGTTGCTGTTCCATTGATCCCAATCCCAATCCCATGCATGCTAGCCTGTCTTTTTTGGGAAGACGTGTCCATATTTTAACATCTTTTGCTCCTGGACCACTACCCCACCTCTCTCATACATACATGTTTATATATACCCTTTTGTTTTTCGTATAAAATTTGCCTTTCAAAAAAACATGTTTATACCTTTCTTCGTAAATAAATAAATACACTTTTCTTTTCAAATATAACAAACTTGTATGTATATTTATTAAATAAAAAAATATTTTTCTATCCTAATTTTAAGAAAAATATGAACAAAAGTATGCATTATTTAAAACATATTTAATGTTTTTTAGAAAATAAAACTACAAATATTAGCCTCTAATCTTTTATTAGTTGGAATACTTTTTAATGAAATATGGGTTGTCCCACAAAATGATCCATAAGTGCATTGTCCTTTAAATAATTTCACACGTCATTTTCAATCTCTCCCTCTTGGCCACTCATACATGTAAATATATCTTTATGTTTAATTTAATTTTTATGCCATGCACCTCTTGGCTAATCTATTTTTACCTATCCTTTTTATTATATGTACACACAAATATTCATAATAAATGGATTTACTACTAAACGTATGAAGTGAAAGGTTTATGATTTTAGGCTGGGAGGAGTGGGGGTCAGCTATTACCGTGACGTCGACGGTTTCAGCGGCAACACCGTCGTCGCTCGTGCGGCTTTGACCAAAAACTTGTGCCAACAGCTACAAGTAGCCGTGGAGGAATGTAGTTGCCCAAGAAATAAAGCCGTTGTAACGGCTAGGAAATTAAAAAAATATATATTTTATTTAAACACTATATATACACAATCAATTCAACACAAATTCCTCACTATTTCTGTCTCATTTCTCTCTCACAAGTCTTCAACCTAAAACTCATAATGATGAATCGGTTTCCCATTTTACCACCCGACTCTACAACCACTTCCGAATCCTCGGACGAAGACATCGAAGATGTTAATTTTCTTTCGCTAGTTGTAGCGGCCGCTGAGGAACAACGGATTCGTCCGCCACTAACAAGACGATATGTTGAACGGGATCGTATAGATGCTAAAGAGCGTCTTATGAGGCATTACTTTAACGGAAATCTGGTCTATAACGAGTAGGTGTTCAAGGAAAGGTTCCGGATGTCCAAAAGATTGTTTCTGAAGATTGTTGGCGACGTCACGACACATAACAATTACTTTGAGGAGGGAATGGACGCCTGAGGGAGAGAAAGCTTTTCCGCTATACACAAATGCACATTAGTCATTCATCAACTCGCATACGGTAACGTTCCTGACGACTATGATGAATATTTAGCTATACCTGAGAGAACCTCACGTGAAACACTAGATCATTTTATCACATCTGTTCTTCACTTGTATAAGGATGAGTTCTTCCGTGCGCGTACGAGCCACGACATTACACTTTTATACCAGGCAAATGTAATGTCTTTTTTTAATTATTTTAATTTAAATGAATGTAATGTTTTTTTTTAAATAAAGATAATGTTTTTTTGTAATTAAATGTAGTATGTTTAATATCATGTAATATTATATATTAATTAAAAATAAAATAATTTAAATTATTAAAAATATATTAAACCTAAACTTCTTCAAAATTCTACCACTTTTTTTTTAAATTCTTCAGAATTCTACTTTAATTCTATTTTTTTCTTTTTTACGTGACACTCTCATATTGGTTACCATCAAAACTTTTAAAACTTAAAATCCTACCACTTCTCTCACCCTTAATATCTTTTTTTTTGAACAGCGATTTCATTAAACGAGCCCCCTAGCAAGAAGCTAGGAGAAATAGGGCAAGACAACAAACGGACTTACATAGTAATATCAAAGTTACACCAATCACACCAACTAAAACCCCCCAACTTAAGCCTATTGCGAATCCAAAGAAAACTAAGAGATTTGATCTCGGAAAGGATCTTGTGCACCACAGCCTATCTTTTTATTAAAAACAGAATCGTTACGAGCCCGCCAAGAATCCAGCACGCCGTATGAATGATAGCTTGGATCACCAAGGCTTTCTTCTTCTCCATCTTGAGCTGTTTGTGATAGTTGGCCAGGTCCCCCACGTCAAAACAAAAAATGTGCGGAATTGTGGCACCAATCCGAGATACCAGCCCATACCTCCAAGGCCACCCTACAACCTGTAAAAACGTGACTAACCGTTTCGTCTCACCCTTAATATCTAATGGTTAAAAATCGAGGTTATGAAAATATTGTAAATAATAGAAAATTATAAATGCTCGAAATAAAGGACAATAATGGATTGCAATCTTATTGATTTTTTTCAAATCTAATTTAGTATACTTTTTCTTTAACTCCCATAGTTCTTATACTTCTCTTTTGAATGATATGTTTGGGCTCAGTGATATTGACTCTTCATATACACATCTCAAATCTTAGAGTAACCCAGTTATTCCAGGAAAACCCTCTATCTCCAATCTGAAAAGTATTTATGCTCACACCAAATTTTGAGCTCTATAATTTGTATACACCATTAATATTTTTTTAAGGGAAATCTAAACTAGCACCATTGGACCAAATGTAATTGACAGAATACTATTGACCATGAAAAACACCAAAACAACCATTAAATTTTAAATTAATGATGGGTTCAGGCGTTAAAAATCAACCAAGCATGAAAAGTCAAAGATGATGGGACGTGCTTTTCCCCTTTCCCTTTTGTATTTTTATTATTTTGAATTAATTAAGCACCTCAATATATTTTTTAGTTTAATAATTTATATTTGATAAATTTAAAAAAAAATCTAAATGCACAGTAGTTTTATTTTTTTTCTAAATATTTTGACCTAAATTTTACTAAAACGGAGCTGTTTTTTGGAAAACAATTTAGTCTCGTAAGGGACATTGTATAAATCTTAAAAAAATATTAAGAGTTAGAGAGAATGTATAAACTAATTGGCTAAAACAAAATTTATAAAAGGACAAATTCAAATAAACAGAGGTTTATAGTTGGAGAGAATGTGTAAAGTAGTTATATGAAATTTTTGAAAAGTTTGAGTTAAAAAAACAAAGTCTTTAGACTTGTAAAATTTATAGTAAAGTTTGTTTTTACAAAAAATACTTTAAACTTATGAATTTTCTTCCTTAAATAAACCATTATATTTTTTTTCTCCAATTTTAAACGAAACTTTAAAACTAATATACCTATATTTTTTAAAGAAAGTAATTGCAGCATCATAAAATTAAAATATGATGTTTATTTAAAAATATATTGTTTATTGAAAACTGATGTTTATATAATTGTCATCACATAATCTTTGTTTATATTCATTTTTAGAAGGTGCATTCTTTGAAGTTACTTGAAAAAATTGTAAAAGAGTAAGATGAAAGTTGGAAAGAATGTAGAAAGTAATAAAAATAACGTAGAAAATATGTTCTTAAGATATTAATTTTAAAATCGATTCCTAAAATAAAATTTCTTACAACATAATTTTTCTACAAATAAAGTTATTCGTTTAAAAACCGTTTGTTTAAACAAACTTATTATTTACAGCATTAATGTCTTTAAAATACTTTTAAAAGTAAACTTAAAACAAAACGTTATTTTTTAGTTAATTTTCTCATATTAAGTATAATATTGTTTTTTTAACGGCAAATTTGGATCACTGACGGGGGCATTACCCACCCACTCATTCATCTCCAATCCTCATTAGGAGGAAACTCACCATAGGTGAGAAAACCCCCTAGCCCAACCTGGACCCCCATTTTATTTTTTGTCACAAGTGAGACTTGAACCCAAGACCTCTCACTTTTAATTTTTATATTGTTAATATAAAAATTGATTTAAGAAAAAACATTGACACCCTGTGAAATATAATGGTGTATTTAAACTAGCTGCAAGAGTGTGTTTAGTGACTTTTTTTTAGCTAACAATTTTTTTATCATTTTTTTATCACTTGTTCGTTATAAGACTTGAACCTTAACTTTTAGGGAAGTGGCATCCTTTTTTTTTGAACGGCAATTTGACTCAGCGGTGTATCAAGACTGGTTACCCGGAAGCGCCCCCCATTTGTACCATCGGGTGGGAACTGGGCAAGCCCGTAAACCATCCCTTGTGACTCATGATCAAGCAAGCTCAATTTTTCATTGTCCACCAATATCTCACAAAGTGGTGTGAGTAAAACTAGAACCTGGGTCTCTTCAACCACAAGTTTAGAATTTAACCACTACACCAACTTTGCTTGATGCATCTTATTTAAGCACTAATATACTATTAGGCTTGAAGCCCTTCCTAGATAATTAATCCATTTAACCGAACGGATGTAAGTTCCTACTTCTGAGCAAATACACAGCTCGGGCCGGGGCCCGGTCTGAGCCCTCATTAAAAATCGCCCCTGCTAGGTTTGACCTGTGAACAAACTATAAGGCTATTTATAATGAGTTAACCATACTTTATTTTTATTTTTTTTAAACAACAATTCATTATAAACCGGTAAAAATCCGTTAGCAAGGAGTCGGGGGCGTTCAAAAAAGATATAACAACATTTACAAAGAGAAGGAAAGCCAGTCTTTCCATATGATAGACTAGGTTTCACAACGATTGACATACCAAAGAAAACTTCAATTTTTTATTTCCCTTATCACCCTATGGGTTGGAAGGAGGACGGTGATTAAACGTCGTAATTTGTTTTTCTCCATCCAGATACACCAACTACCCGTAAGAAAAATAATGTTCAAAGCTTATATACATTTTCCAAGGAGTGAAGTGCTCGTCTTTATGAATGTTCACAAGGTCTCTTACCGAGTATGCACACACCAGGGGAATTTGACACCATTGAGCCACAAGTTGCCACACCATACTAGAGAAAGGACAACCCGTAAATACGTGCTTCGTTGAATCAGAATGATCGCCACATAGGACACACTCCATCGAATCCACACTTTATTAATCCAATATTTTTTTTCTATCTTTATCGTCATATTATCATCTTTCACTTCCATATTTTACCCTTCATACCTTTACCACACCAAGCCACGGTGATGAGAGGTCCACCAAGCCACAAAATTGCCGAGCTCTATCCCCTATTTTTGATGTAGCGGCACAGAGAAGGTGCTACCGACGTCAGCACACCGTAGTGTGCGGAATACCCATTCCCACAACTAGAACAATGTGTCTAGAATCCGATTCTAATCAACCAGCATATACACTCGTTCCCTAAAATACGCACATCGATATGTCTAAAACCATCTTTTATAGATATGGTAACTCTTACTCTATTATAAAAAAAAAATTAGTATATGAACTAGTTACCTGTGTGTAGATTTATTTACTTTCTCATTTCATACATAAATAAGCTTTATCCCACCCACCCCCTCAAAATATCTAATCATTGTTTATTTAGACGAAAAAGTTGGCTCTGGCTCTCTGAAAAGTGGAGCCGTACCGTGTGAATGTTGGTTTCATAAAATCATTTAATGAAAAACTGACCACAAAATGCGCCATTTAA
>JBCNJP010000015.1:14022041-14039957 GCA_039602395.1 Deinandra increscens subsp. villosa | reverse complement strand
AATTATAGTCATATATCTTCATTTAATTGAATATCTAATTGTTAAGATGATTTCTTAGCATTCTTACTCAAACTAAACTTCTTATTTGAACATCTCTTTTGAATAATAATGTATAAATTGTCGAAACTAAAATCTTATGAATTTTAACACCTTCGCTGGAGCTTATGAAGTCATCTAGTTAATTGGCTTTATTTTAAAGATTCTAATAAAACCTTCTAGTAATTTCATTTACTAAAATTCACCATATATTTCTATTAATAATATTATTACAACACTTACTAACTTAACATTATGTAGAGATTAAATAAAAGATAATGTATAATATATATCGATAGTTATACGTGATCAGGGGCGGATCTAGTTAGTGTCGACCGGGTTCATGGGAACCCAGTGATTTTCGGATTTTTAGTGTAATTTTATACATAATACTAGGAGTGAATCCATATATTTAAACCGAGTGAATCCCATCAACAAAAGTTCCTTTAACTCAACTGTTACACGGCGTGTCTAAGTAAACTGACGTCCCGGGTTCGATTCCCGTTTACCCCCTTTTATTTTCGTTATTTTGCGCACCTCTTTGTTGGAGTCTTGGCGAATCTCAGCCCGTGTTTTGATTAAAGAAGTTTAATACCAACTAGATAACCAAATTAAAAGGTATCCTAGTGGTTAAGACACTAGGCTTCTATAGTGCAGGTCGCAAGTACGATCCTTCCTACCATCGTTTTGTTTATTTTTCCTGTTCTAGCTTGTTTCCAATCCTACATCCAAAATTTTCTTTCACCTAAAGTGTTATAAAACACATTAAAAATTAAAAATTATCCCATACGTTGGAAACCATTTACAACAATCAAAATGCCAAAATGCCTTTTATAAATTGTCAACTATTAAACTATTTTAAAATATTTTCATAGAGATCGTTAACCGGATATATATATATGTATGTATGTATATATATATAGAGTTGGGTTATAATACAAAGTACTTTTTATGTGAGAAGTGTGAGAAGTGATTGATGTGTTAATTTTTAATGCATGATATTGTCTTTTTATTATATTTTTGGTAAATATATGACAATCCTAAAATAAATACACCATCCATTGGATTCCAAACACTACCAAACATCATTTATTAAGAATTATTAAAAGGGCATTGTGTTAGGATATTATTACACTGTGTTTACATTGTGTTATCATTTAACTCTAATTTTGATAAACATATGACATTCTAATATGGAAAAAACAATGTATAGTGTTATATATTTACCAAAAACATAACTAAAAGATAACACAATGCATTAAAATCTAACACATCATCCACTTCTCACACTTCTCACGTAAAAAGTACTTTGTATTATAACTCTACCCTGTATGTATATATATATATATTTATATATTCGTGAAATATATATTGAACACATATTGACAATGTTTTTTCTAATTATTGTAGCGTATATTCGTATTGTTAGTGTGTTATCAACTTTACTTTAACCGACTCTGAACCAGCCAAATCAAAAATTTTGATATTTACTTGTTAGAATCCCGACCGCCATAAAATTAGTGAACCCAGTGAAAAAAATTCCTGGATCCGCCCCATTTTACGTGATTCTAAATAGATATATTATATCAAGCAATGTTTGACGGAGCACAGTTACGAGGAGTTAAATATCAAGACTTAAATCGTTGGAAATTTCATGGTTAGGATTTCGCTATCGTTGGATATTTTTGTTCATTTTTTATGTCATTTTTAATTGATTTAATCTTAAGTTTGAACAAGTAATTAGAAAATCAACAAATCATAGGATTGACGTATTTGATACTCCGTTACCGTGCCATTAGGGTGGGCGGTATGGGGGATAAATTTTTTAGGATGAGTAAAATGGGATAAGTTGATGGACCAATAGGAGAGTGACACGTGAGAGAGAAAAAAGTATATGTTTTTTTTGTTTTTTGAAGTGGTATGGGTGGGATAAGTTGGGTAGGAGTAAGTTTGGTAGGATAAGTTGGGTTGGGTGGGAAAATGTGTTCCAAAAATCCTCGGCAACCATCGGCAACTAAATGCCGAAATTTTCTTTTTTTTTTGCCGAAATCAAGTTGCCGAACATGAGGGTATGGTTGCCAAACCATTGCCGAAAAATCCTCCTTGCCGAAAGATGGTTGCCGATTTTTTTTGTCACCCATACCGCCCATGCTTATTGTAAAAAAAAAAGTATGAGGTCAATTAATCCGATATCCCTGTACGTATATATCAATATTTATAATATTATATTTACCTTCTAAGAATAGCTACCAGTATTATATTTATATTCCCTAAGCATTATATATTATATTATATTATTAGGTTAATAACCCGTGTACTACACGGACTCAATATAGATTTATAATATTAAATATATACAAAGAAAAAGATAATAATCAAGAAATTTGAAAATTATGAGTGATATAAAATTCTTATAATAAATTAAACAATAATTTGATACATTTAAGAAATTTATTATGTTTGACAAGTTGTGGATTTAAAAAAAGAATAAAATTATTGAGTAATTAATCATATCTAAATTAATTTTATTAAAATTTTAAAAATAAAATTTTAGTTTGGACAAAATTGGTAACCAATCTTAATTGATTATTTACTGAATTGGTAATTCAATGTGAGTTTGACATGTGACGATAGTGATGTGGACATTTTATAAATGAGACATGTGGCATAAATTTTATTACTTTATTAGTATTAAGATTTGATACATTTAAGAAATTTATTATGTTTGACAAGTTGTGGATTTAAAAAAAGAATAAAATTATTGAGTAATTAATCATATCTAAATTAATTTTATTAAAATTTTAAAAATAAAATTTTAGTTTGGACAAAATTGGTAACCAATCTTAATTGATTATTTACTGAATTGGTAATTCAATGTGAGTTTGACATGTGACGATAGTGATGTGGACATTTTATAAATGAGACATGTGGCATAAATTTTATTACTTTATTAGTATTAAGATAAGATAAGATTATGGGTTACGAAAAATAGTTTCGGTCAAATAACTAAAAAACTTCATGATTTACTCAGATGAAGAAGAACATGCCTCATAACAAAATTGAATTCGATAATGAAGAACACAATGATTAAGATAACATTTTTGTAGCAAAAAAAATAAATAAATAACAAACGAATTATACAAATTGAAATTATCTAGGTTAACTTTACATGTATATAACGTGTAGATGAAGAACACGATAACGAAAATTACATAGCCACCACCTGTTACACATATATAACATTCTTTATTCTTTATTGTTGCAAGTTCATTCAATTGCTATTGGCACTTGGCCTCTCTCACAATTCATAGAGCACCATTGCATCATCTTCTTCATTAGGATGTTTTCCACCACTGCTCCTTTGTTTTGTTTTTGTACATCACTTTGTTTCTTGCTTTTTAAATAATTCAACATACCGTTAGAAGTTTATTAAGAACCACTTGCCGTCCAAATAAAATAACTTTTATTTTGTTAACCAAATGCACCACTTATGAATTATATATAATATATAATATATTATAATTATAATGCACTTCAGGAAGACAAACTTGTCAATTACTTAAAAGATTAAGAGTTTAAGAGGACAAAACCGACTTTATCCATTATTAATAAATACAAAAAAGTAACTGAATAAGCAACTAATAACAAAATTATTTTAGAGCATTATGTAACAAAGTTTAACTCAATTCTAAAAATCATTTTTATTTTATATAAATATAAACTTTCATTAAACTTGTATATATTTCTGGCGCTTCACCAATTAGTTATTGAAAAGTTTACCATTGTGTGTGTGTATGCTAAGCCGGTATTACACGGGATGTCTTAAAAATTAATATATTTAATAACTTCGGATATAATTATTATAGTATATATATCATATTTTTTTAAACATAAGTTTAAACGTAAACGTATAAGAAATAATAGAATTTTTTTAAGCATACACCCGTGAAATAGGAATTGATGTATATTTAAATTATAAGTATAAAATAATAAAGATTTGAGAGTTGTAAAATTTTATTTTCAGATAAAGTACAATCGAAATCTTATTATAGTTTATTAAGTTTTAAAAATTATTAGAATAAGAATATTTATATTTTTAATATTTAATTATATACTTTTTTTAACGGCAAATTTGGATCACTGACGTGGGAATTACCCACCTACCCGATCATCTTCAATCCCCATCAGGAGGAAACGCACCATATATGAGAAAACCTCATGAATCCCAACCTGGTCCCCACTTTTTTTTTTTGTCACAGGTGGGACTTGAACCCAAGACCTCTCACTTTTAATGTCTTTGGGCACCTTACCTTAGCCAATTGAGATAGAAATCATTATATAATTTAAATATTTTAAACTATTTGTATTTAATAAGGGATGAAGTTTGTATTTAATATAAGAGAGAAGCGGAAAAAAAGTTTAATGAAAACAAATATGAAAATATCACACGATTTTTTTTTCTTTTTGTGGCCGTTGGTGTTCTTCATTTCAAGATTTTGTGTCGCTTGCAGCTTAACGTCTTGCTAATCCCGGAATAAAATTGCTCTTAAAATGAAACAAACATAATTAAAAACATGTAATAATTTAGAAAAATAAAACGTTAAGTTTTTTTTAATAGCAATTGTATTAAAAAAAATAGAATAGTCAATGATACTTTGTCTTAGTGGTCAAGGAGAGTCTTATCTGAAAGTTATGAGTTCAATCCCTGACAATAGTGTTTAAGGTGTAATTTAGAGATAGATTAAAGAGTGAGTGTTAATTCCGTTAAAAACAAAGAAAGGTAAGTACAAGAAAATGTTCTGTTGTTAAAAAAAAAAATTAATACGCAATCATTTTTTATGACACATAGGAATGTAGTGATCCCTAGGAATAGGAATACTTGGTTGTAGGAATTCATTTTTAATTTGACCAGTTGTAGATCATATTAATTAGGGCATGGGTAGGGTATACCCATGTTAACTTAACATGTTAAAGATGCCACATAGGCGCCACATAGACTTTAACATAACACAATAAAAGTTAACATGGGTGGGGGATACCCATGCCATGTTAAACTTTATTTTATTAATTTAATTATTCTTTTTAATTTCAAATTAATTTAATGGGTTAAAATTATTTTAATTTTTTTTTTTATTTTTTTTACGAAAATAGCAAAAGAAGTTATAAAAAATAATAATTAATCCTAGAAATTCCTTAAAAATTTAAAAACCTACAAATCACTTCTTAAAAAAAGAGTACAAATACTAGATCATTAAAAAAACATAAAACCTACAAATACATCAAAGTGATCGTTCGTAAGATGTCATCGATCAAGTTCCCGCCGGTTCATCCGTATGTTGATGATAATTAAACATCAATTGTAAAAACATCTCGGCCTCTTCGTCGGAGGACGTATCGGAAGAGTCGTTCGAGGATAACAAATCCATAATATTCAAATTGTTGTTGATGTTTGAGAGGATTTGGAGAGTTATGTGTGATATGTGTGTGTTAGTTTATATATATGTGATAATTAAATTAGAAAAATTTTTTTTTTTTTTTTAAAAACCCAACGGTACACTCAACGGTCACAAATGTGACCGTTATCCTCACTATGTTGGCGTTAACATATTCACGCAGGAAATTGGCGCCGCTGATTTTTTTTGGGGGGGGCGGTGTTTGGCGCCGTTGGCGCCGCCAAAAGCGCAATATGGCGCCTTCGGCGCCTGTATACCGTATGCTCTTATGCATGGTTCTGTCCATCAATCAATTCATTGAAATTTAATCCTCATAAAAGCCTATTAATGTCACATCTTGTATAATTTTAGCCAGGCCAGTACACTGGACTCGGGACCCCAATAATGCCAATTCCTTTGCTTTTTATATTCAACTAGCCACTTACCCGGGTAAATACCCGGGTCTAAAACGTAAAAAAAAATAATATAGATATATATGCTATCCAAAAAATTCTTATCGGTAAAACAATGTTCAATAATAATAAAAAAAATTCAATAACAATTACAAATTTGAGAAGATAGATTTATACACTATATTTCTTGTTACATTGGTTGGACGACCGTCTTCATCGAAAATCAAGATCTTCAGACCCGAGTAAATACCCGAGACTGTAATGTGAAAAACAAAAACAAAAAAAATACAATATGAAATACTGACAGAACACTAAAACTGCATCAAGCCATCAAAAGCTTTTCTTCAGGTTTAGCAGTTGGGTTTCATAGACTTTGTAGAAAAAAGTAGGTGGTCAAGTTATGACCAAGACCAAAACGAACTCATGACCTTATGTTTGTTATAATCTCTTTGAAGACTTGAAATCACTTTAGAAACCTACAAAAACACAATTTTTTTTTAACTAAATAGCAAATACCTATAAAAATGAAATCCCTAAAAAAATATAAATGAATCATCCTAAAAAGAAAAGAAAAAAAATCCCTAAATTTAACCAGTTATGCATATGAAGATTCTAAAATATGAAGATTTTTAACATGACTTAAAAAATAATTTTAACTTGAAATAAAACTTTTTACATACATATTATAAATTTTACACTAAGAACAGTGGACGAAAACTCTTTGGAAAAGTCAAGCACATTTGGTATTAGAACAAAAGGCATACCTTCACACCAGCAACATGAAGAACACATTTAAACCTGCATCAAAATTAATTAATTAATATAAATTGGATAAAACACTTACTACACAAAGCAGGACCAAATGCAAATACCAATATAATCGTACTTGCGAGATCAAAATTCAAGCACAAAAAAGAAACAAAAAATCATATTGAGCTTACAATGATCATAATATGGATAAAAGAACTTGTGTCATCATATATTTTACTCAACTCATATCTCAATTTGATGATCATAATTAACAAATCATACGAAGTTAGATCACCAATCAACAAATGAAGCATGAAAGAAATCAACACTAAGCGGAGAATCGACCCATCTCAAGAAAAACACTGACAATAAACAAAGAGTAGGAGAAAAGTGTGAGGAATAATAGATGAACCGAGTAACAAAGAAATTCAGACCATACTAACTGGAAGATAACATGGCCGACCGAGGAACACATGAAGAGGAAAGCAACCTAGAAGAAGAAGAAACATACAAAAGAAAACAGAGCAAAATACAAAGCACATAACTAAAAAAAATCACACCTAAATACCATATGTCACACCTGGATTCTGGATCTGGAAATAAATCGAAGTAAACCAAACTCAAACCTTATTTTGCATACCTCTTCATCCATCACCTTTAAACCATTCTTCATCTCGACCAATTCCTGTAGCAAACAACAAAAAGGTTTGGAAATGATCCAATTAAGAATGATGTTAAACTTTGAGCTATCAACTAACCTGGATCGCAGAATGACCGGTAAAAATATTAACACCTTCACATGAAATAATCAACCTACATCAAATATAATAAAAGGGGAATTTTAAGAAAAGAATATGACTGGCTATCTATCATCAATTGTTTATTTATATTCATTACACTAAACTTGGCCATCTTCATCTAAAATGGAGTCATTCTTCGCATCCTCTACTTCAATGTGTTCAGCACAAGTTCCTGTAAGCAAATCTTGATGCATTTATAGTCTTTAAAGTTATTGTAAGCAAACATTGCTGCATTCTTAGATAGAAAAAAATGACGATTGTATTCTAACAACATAGCTCACGAAAAGGAGCCCTAATCAAGATGAACAAAACTATGAATAAAGCCACATGCTAATCATACTAAGAATAAAATTCCATAACTATTAAAAGCTTAGTTTTAAGGGCTACTCGTTTTAAGGGCTCCAGTTCTAACACACCGAAAAATGCAACTTAATTCCTAATTTTCTCAATTAGAAAATATACACATGGATCCAAAGCACTTAACACGATGGGGCTGCTCTTGATATTAGTGGACATAAATACTATTCAAACATAAGTACTCACTTACCTTTGTAATGTCAAATTAATTAGAAGCCTATATTCAATTGTCAATATATTGAGCTGCGAATTCAGTTAAATCAATCTTACTATTGAATAGATTTGCAAAGGAAGATATATTTTTTAGGAGAATAAAAGTTTGATAACCACCTGATCCTCAATAGCCAGTTTGTTAGCCTCTTCTTCTAAAATTGCTTTCATTCGGGATTTCACTACATCAAAGAAGTCATACGAAAATCTACTAAAAAACCATGTCAAATGAAAGATTTCTAAAACCAAAAAAGTATTACAAATAAACATATTACACACCTGAATACATTCTTGTTGAAAATTTTCATCATCACAACCATGGAATCAAACTCCATGGCTCTATAAATGGGATCTTGAAGGCCATAAGTAGCAGATCAGTAAACGGCTCTAAGGTTAAACGACCTTCATAGCCTAATATAAATACAACTGAGCAAAAAACAACAACAACAAAAGTAAGGCCAAATCAATAATTCGGCACCTTATAAAAGATAAATATACAAATACTCACCAAGCGGCTTAGTTAACATCACCCGCGGCTCGAGCAAGATGGATAGCACCAAAGTTAGTCGAAGATCATGATATGTATTCAATGTATGATAAAGAAATCATAAAACAAAATACCTTAATCAGATGAAAATATCATTCACTGACATGTATAACTCAATGCATATGTATAATTTGACATTTTATTAAAAAAAATCTGGATCATCAGTGGACATGCTAACAAATAACATATACATAAACTCATATAATTAAAACATTAAAATCATGATAAAAATATCAATGAACTATCTGCATTGGTGAAAATAATTGGAGATAACACAATGAGGAAAACAAACCTTGTAGCTTTGATGCAGAAAAGGCCGTCTAATACTCGATGGCACCTAAAAAGAACACACCCAATTCATGTAAAGCTAAACTAAAAAAAGAAAAAAAATCAAGAAGAAATCATAAAAAACAAATCTGCAGCCCATTTGTGTAGAACTCTAACTTGGATTGGTATTCCTGTCATTGATGGTTGAAGTTGAGAAACCCAGCCTGTTCTCTGTTAATTACAAATCACTTGCAAACCTTGGTTTGCACTTCCAGCTTCATAAGATTACTATCACTATAGCAAGTAACAATGTTGTTCTCTTACACCAATAGGAACTTGTGATTTCTAGCTATTGTAGATAGGAGCTAAATCAACAACTTAATCTTCATATAAATTGTTATTCTCTTTGCAATAGCTACATAATTCTCTCTTAAGGTTATCAATATGAATTTAACTATACAAAAGCAACTACATCATATCAGGCTCATTAATAAACTAAAATTACTTAATTGTTCCACTGTTAACCAAAATCTGAGAATAGAAAACAAACATTTGTTTCTAGAAACTATAAACTCAAATACATATGATCATCTAAAAAACGAAACCTAATTTCATAACAAAATGTACAGATATAGATACCTAATTACACAGTCAACTGATGCTATTCCATAACTAAAACACCAAAACGATGAAACTATAGTCGACAAACTTTCCAAAGCTGGCATCTGATGCTAGATTAAATTCAAAAACCAAAATAATACAATTCCTTGCACCCGTGCTTAGATTCCGGTCGAATTTGATAATCATGTTAAATCATAAATTAACACTCAAACATCAACACTGAAGTTGAATCGAGTGAGATCAGATTCGACTTCAAAAGCATCAATACCACAAAATAAACAAAAGAAACATATAAAATTGACCACACACAAGATCAATAGACGGAGATTGAATGTATGTTGACTAAATATGCATAAATAAACAGCAAAATCATATTTGGTGTACCTCATAGTAATATTAATAAAAAAAAAAATTATCTCATGGTAATAAGAAAACAAAATCCAATGAAAATCTCGAAAGCAACCAAATCCTAAAACCGTAAAATCAACAAACCTTCGGGAAGATACTTCAATCGTCCCTGTTGGAGGCGAAAATAAAAAAACTGAACCATCACTCCCCAGACATTGCACTTAAGAATCGATTAACATGATGTTCTTTATAGGATCCGGAAACTGAAAATAAGAATCGTGATGAAGGATCGATCGCAACACCCTAAAAACAAAAATCCTGATGAAAATCAAGAACATATGGCACCGGAAACTGAAATAACACATAATCGCATACCGATTTGAAGTAGTCGACTTACACGATTGAAGATATGATGAAAATCGCAGAGAGAATCGGAGGTGCGGCGAGAGCTTTTTGGTGAAACCCTAATCAGTATACTCGTTACCAGATCAATATCCGATCGACTCAAATCTTGAAGGAAGCGGCGGAGATCGAGAGAGAAAGTAAGAGCGTAACCCTAGTGTTCGAAATCTCTCCACCGAAAATGCGTGGATTTGGCTTATATTATCGGGTCAAAAAATCCACTGGGTATGACCCATACCCGCGAGTTTTATTAGAGCAACCGTAAATTTTTTTTTTTAAATCTAAAAAATCTACAAAATTACACTTAGGATTAAATTGTGATTAGAGAGTGCCACATAAGCAAATGATGATGTGGACACACTTATCAAATGCCAACTACACCTAATATGTTTTGTTTAATATATAGGTAGATTATTATTATTATGAAAAATAATGGTTTACTCCATTTTAACCATCGTCTGTATAATACAGCACATATAGTTTAGTGGTACAAAATGTTATGTGATGTTATTTTTTAAGTGGTTAAAACATGAAATTTTTTATATGTACTAAAACAAAAAATATATATATCATACAAGAAAATGTTACTTTGTTTCTTCAAAAGTTGATTTATTTTAGAAGTGATTATTTGACCGGTTATTTAGTCAATGTTATGACGATGAGGGAAAAACTTGAGTGAAAGGTTACGAGTTCGATCCTCGAGATCAATAGTTTTTCTACTTAGCTAGCTATTCGCGAATGTGGTTTACATATGGGATAGGCTCAAATGGTGTGTGCCTCGATCACCCAACACCCGCGAGTGTTTAGATATTCCCGCACACTCTTGAATATGAGTGTCTATCAGCCATTGGGATTTCACACTATTATTTAACCGTCAAAGAATTGATTATTTGATCAATCTTTTAGTATGAAATTATTATAATTATAAACTAGTATAATACTTTTAAAAACTGGTAAATTTAAATGGCGCATTTTGTGGTCAGTTTTCATTAATGATTTTATGAAACCAACATTCTCATGGTACGGCTCCACTTTTCAGAGAGCCAGAACCAACTTTTTCGTCTAAATAAACAATGATTAGATATTTTGAGGGGTGGGTGGGATAAAGCTTATTTATGTATGAAATGAGAAAGTAAATAAATCTACACACAGGTAATTAGTTCATATACTAATTTTTTTTTTTATAATAGAGTAAGAGTTACCAATATATAAAAGATGGTTTTAGACATATAGATGTGCGTATTTTAGGGAACGAGTGTATATGCTGGTTGATTAGAATCGGATTCTAGACACATTGTTCTAGTTGTGGGAATGGGTATTCCGCATACTACGGTGTGCTGACGTGAAGCACCTTCTCTGTGCCGTTACATAAAAAATGGGGGATAGAGCCGCAATTTTGTGGCTTGGTGGACCTCTCATCACCGTGGCTTGGTGTGGTAGAGGTATGAAGGGGTAAAATATGAAAGTGAAAGATGATAATGTGACGATAAGATAGAAAAAAATATTGGGTTAATAAAGTGTGGATTTGATGGAGTGTGTTCTATGTGGCGATCATTCTGATTCAACGAAGCACGTATTTACGGGTTGTCATTTCTCTAATATGGTGTGGCAACTTGTGACTCAATGGTGTCAAATTCCCCTGGTGTGTGCATACTCGGTAAAAGACCTTGTGAACATTCATAAAGGCGAGCACTTCACTCCTTGGAAATGTATATAAGCTTTGAACATTATTTTTCTTACGGGTAGTTGGTGTATCTGGATGGAGAAAAACAATACGACGTTTAATCACCGTCCTCCTTCCATTCATAGGTGATAAGGGAAATAAAAAATTGAAGTTTTCTTTGGTATGTCAATCGTTGTGAAACCTAGTCTATCATATGGAAAGACTGGCTTTCCTTCTCTTTGTAAATGTTGTTATATCTCTTTTTGACGACCCCCGGCTCCTTGCTAACGGTTTTTACCGGTTTATAATGAATTGTTGTTTAAAAAAAATAAAAATAAAGTATGGTTAACTCATTATAAATAGCCTTATAGTTTGTTCACAGGTCAAACTTAGAGAACTATGACTCACATATACAAATTTTAGAAAAAATTACATATTTTGTCCTTTAACTTTACCCATTTTTCAACTTTTTTCCTTTATCTTTTTTTGTTACACTCTCTGTCCTTTAACTTTTTTTTTCTTTCACCTTTTGTCCTTTTTAACGGATTCCGTTAAAATCCACCGTTAAGTCAAGGGTATTTTTGTCTTTTTACTTTTTAGGGTAGAAAATATTACATATTTTGTCCTTTAACTTTGCATGTTTTGCAATTTTTATCCTTTATCTTTTTTTTACATTCTCTATCCTTTAACTTTTTTATTTTTTCACCTTTTGTCCTTTTTAAAAGATTTTATTAAAATCTACCGTTAAGTTAAGAGTATTTTTGTCTTTTTTACTTTTTATGGGTATTTATTGTACTTAAATAAAGAAGGAGGGTGTGTTATATAAATCTGTATTTTTTCCCTTTATCACCCCACCCCCACCCACCCCTACTTTCATTTCAGAGAGAAGGCAGCCTTGATCCCCCTCCCCATTTCCTCTTTCCTGGTCGAATTTCCGGCGGCCTCTCATCTCCGAGCCCTCTCTGCCCCGACCAAACCTCCGACGACCCTCCACCGTCTCCTCCCCAAACGTCGGCGGTCACCAGGCCACCTGCTTCACCGACGACCACCCCTGACAAACCCGATGTCAGGTCGATGGGAGGTCGTCGAAGGGTCGTCGACAGTGTTCGATGGGATGTCGTTGGTCGACCGACAGTGGGGGTGAGGTTTTCACCGGTGATGGTTTAAGGTTAGGGTGGGGGGGGGGGGGTGATAAGGAAAAAATACAGATTTATATAACACACCCTTCTCTTTATTTAAGTATAATATATACCCCTAAAAGTAAAAATATAAAAATACCCTTGACTTAATGGTGGATTTTAATATAATATGTTAAAAAGGACAAAAGATGAAGGAATAAAAAAGTTAAAGGATAGAGAATGTAACAAAAAAAGATAAAGGATAAGAATTGCAAAACATGCAACGTTAAAGGACAAAATATATAATTTTTTCTACTCTAAAAAGTAAAAAGACAAAAATACTCTTGACTTAACGGTGGATTTTAACGGAATCCGTTAAAAAGGAAAAAAGGTGAAAGAAAAAAAAGTTAAAGGACAGAGAGTGTAACAAAAAAGATAAAGGACAAAAGTTGAAAAATGGGTAAAGTTAAAGGACAAAATATGTAATTTTGTCTATATTTTATATTTGACACATTGTAGTAAATGGATTAATTATCACAAAGGGCTTCAAGCCTAATAGTATATTAGTGATTAATAAGATGCATCAAGCAAATTTGGGGTAGTGGTTAAATTCTAAACTTGTGGTTGAAGAGACCCAGGTTCTAGTTTCACTCACACCACTTTGTGAGATATTGGTGGACAATGAAGGATTGAGCTTGCTTGATCCTGAGTCACAAGGTATGGTTTACGGGCTTGCCCGGTTCCCGCCCGATGGTACAAATAGTGGGCGCTTCCGGGTAACCAGTCCCGATATACCGCTGAGTCAAATTGCCGTTCAAAAAAAAAGGATACCACTTCCCTAAAAGTTAAGGTTCAAGTCTTATAACGAACAAGTGATAAAAAAAATTGTTGCTAAAAAAAAAGTCACTAAACACACTCTTGCCGCTAGTTTAAATACACCATTATATTTCACCGGGTGTCAATGTTTTTTTTTTAAATCAATTTTTATATTAACAATATAAAAATTAAAAGTGAGAGGTCTTGGGTTCAAGTTTTACCTGTGACAAAAAATAAAATGGGGGTCCAGGTTGGGACAGGGGGTTTTCTCACCTATGGTGAGTTTCCTCCTAATGAGGATTGGAGATGATTGAGTTGGTGGGTAATGCCCCCGTCAGTGATCCAAATTTACTGTTAAAAAAAACAATATTATACTTAATATGAGAAAATTAACTAAAAAATAACGTTTTGTTTTAAGTTTACTTTTAAAATTATTTTAAAGACATTAATGCTGTAAATAATAAGTTTGTTTAAGCAAACGGTTTTTAAACGAATAACTTTATTTGTAGAAAAATTATGTTGTAAGAAATTTTATTTTAGGAATCGATTTTAAAATTAATATCTTAAGAACATATTTTCTACGTTATTTTTATTACTTTCTACATTCTTTCCAACTTTCATCTTACTCTTTTACAAATTTTTCAAGTAACTTCAAAGAATGCACCTTCTAAAAATGAATATAAACAAAGATTATGTGATGACAATTATATAAACATCAGTTTTCAATAAACAATATATTTTTAAATAAACATCATATTTTAATTTTATGATGATGCAATTACTTTCTTTAAAAAATATAGGTATATTAGTTTTAAAGTTTCGTTTAAATTTGGAGAAAAAAAATATAATGGTTTATTTAAGGAAGAAAATTTATAAGTTTAAAGTATTTTTTGAAAAAACAAACTTTACTATAAATTTTACAAGTCTAAAGACTTTGTTTTTTTAACTCAAACTTTTCAAAAATTTCATATAACTACTTTACACATTCTCTCCAACTATAAACCTCTGTTTATTTGAATTTGTCCTTTTATAAATTTTGTTTTAGCCAATTAGTTTATACATTCTCTCTAACTCTTAATATTTTTTTAAGATTTATACAATGTCCCTTACGAGACTAAATTGTTTTCCAAAAAACAGCTCCGTTTTAGTAAAAATTAGGTCAAAATATTTAGAAAAAAATTAAAACTACTGTGCATTTAGAATTTTTTTTTAAAATTTATCAAATATAAATTATTAAACTAAAAAATATATTGAGGTGCTTAATTAATTCAAAATAATAAAAATACAAAAGGGAAAGGGGAAAAGCACGTCCCATCATCTTTGACTTTTCACGCTTGGTTGATTTTTAACGCCTGAATCCATCACTAATTTAAAATTTAATGGTTGTTTTGGTGTTTTTCATGGTCAATAGTATTCTGTCAATTACATTTGGTCCAATGGTGCTAGTTTTAGATTTCCCTTAAAAAAATATTAATGGCGTATAAAAATTATAGAGCTCAAAATCTGGTGTGAGCATAAATACTTTTCAGATTGGAGATAGAGGGTTTTCCTGAAATAACTGGGTTTACTCTAAGATTTGAGATATGTATATGAAGAGTCAATATCACTGAGCCCAAACATATCATTCAAAAGAGAAGCATAAAAACTATGGGAGTTAAAATAAAAATATACTAAATTAGATTCTGAAAAAAATCAATAAGTGATTGCAATCCGTTATTGTCCTTTATTTCGAGCATTTATAATTTTCTATTATTTACAATATTTTCATAACCTCGATTTTTAACCATTAGATATTAAGGGTGAGAGAAGTGGTAGAATTTTAAGTTTTAAAAGTTTTGATGATAACCAATATGAGAGTGTCACACAAAAAAGAATAAAAATAGAATTAAAGTAGAATTCTGAAAAATTTTAAAAAAATGTGGTAGAATTTTGAAGAAGTTTAGGTTTAATATATTTTAATGATTTAAATTATTTTATTTTTTAATTAATATATAATATTACATGATATTAAACATACTACATTTATTTATAAAAAAACATTATCTTTATTTAAAAAAAACATTACATTCATTTAAATTAAAATAATTAAAAAAAGACATTACATTTGCCTGGTATAAAAGTGCAATGTTGTGGCTCGTACGCGCATGCAAGAACTCATCCTTATACAAGTGAAAAACAGATGTGATAAAATGATCTAGTGTTTCACGTGAGGTTCTCTCAGGTATAACTAAATATTCATCATAGTCGCCAGGAACGTTACCGTATGCGAGTTGATGAATGACAGATGTGCATTTGTGTATAGCAGAAAAGCTTTCCCTCCCTCAGGCGTCCATTCCCTCCTCAAAGTAATTGTTATGTGTCGTGACGTCGCCAACAATCTTCAGAAACAATCTTTTGGACATCCGGAACCTTTCCTTGAACACCTACTCGTTATAGACCAGATTTCCGTTAAAGTAATGCCTCATAAGACGCTCTTTAGCATCTATACGATCTCGTTCAACATATCGTCTTGTTAGTGGCGGACGAATCCGTTGTTCCTTAGCGGCCGCTACAACTAGCGAAAGAAAATTAACATCTTCGATGTCTTCGTCCGAGGATTCGGAAGTGGTTGGAGAGTCGGGTGGTAAAATGGGAAACCGATTCATCATTATTAGTTTTAGGTTGAAGACTTGTGAGAGAGAAATGAGAGAGAAATAGTGAAGAATTTGTGTTGAATTGATTGTGTATATATAGTGTTTAAATAAAATAATATATTTTTTTAATTTCCTAGCCGTTACAACGGCTTTATTTCTTGGGCAACTACAATCCTCCACGGCTACTTGTAGCTGTTGGCACGAGTTTTTGGCCAAAGCCGCACGAGCGACGACGGTGTTGCCGCTGAAACCGCCGACGCCACGGTAATAGCTGACCCCCACTCAGTGGCGAATCCAAGATTTTTTTTCATGGGGTTCGGTCACCAAGTATCTTGGTGTTCGGTTCATAAAAATAAAAAAAAAATACTAAAAATACTATAGCGTCAAAAAATTTCATGGATGTCAGACGAACCCGTAGGCTTGTGCCTAGGTCCGCCACTGCCCCCACTTCTCCCAGCCTAAAATCATAAACCTTTCACTTCATACGTTTAGTAGTAAATCCATTTATTATATATATTTGTGTGTACATATAATAAAAAGGATAGGTAAAAATAGAGTAGCCAAGAGGTGCATGGCATAAAAATTAAATTAAACATAAAGATATATTTACATGTATGAGTGGCCAAGAGGGAGAGATTGAAAATGACGTGTGAAATTATTTAAAGGACAATGCACTTATGGATCATTTTGTGGGACAACCCATATTTCATTAAAAAGTATTCCAACTAATAAAAGATTAGAGGCTAATATTTGTAGTTTTATGTAAAATATGAGAAAAATGTTTATAAAAAACATTAAATATGTTATAAATAATGCATAGTACTTTTGTTCATATTTTTCTTAAAATTTGGATAGAAAAATATTTTTTTATTTAATGAATATACATACAAGTTTGTTATATTTGAAAAGAAAACTGTATTTATTTATTTACGAAGAAAGGTATAAACATGGTTTTTTGAAAGGCAAATTTTATACGAAAAACAAAAGGGTATATATAAACATGTATGTATGAGAGAGGTGGGGTAGTGGTCCAGGAGCAAAAGATGTTAAAATATGGACACGTCTTCCCAAAAAAGACAGGCTAGCATGCATGGGATTGGGATTGGGATCAATGGAACAGCAACCCTTCGATATTTCTTTCCATATATGCATCTCACATGTTTATAAAAACATTAAATATGTCAAAATAATACTACGTAGGTTTAGGAAAATAAATATAAAAAAATTGTCCACTGTTTTGGAATTTATAAGACATATTAAACTGTCACAAGATACACTTTAAAGAAAACCAAGATACATTTGAGCTAGATACATTCATACCCTAAAAAAATTGTCAGAGATCAAAGAATGAACCTCAATTTTGGTTGAAAAGTCAAGCAAACTTCTCAAATCTTGAATGTTAAAAATGGATCAAGTCGGCTTCTATCACATTCCTTGAAAATATATAATCTTTATTGTAATGGTTGTCTAGCACCTTGCTAGTATTTTTAATGAATTTCACCT
>JBCNJP010000015.1:13877500-14021541 GCA_039602395.1 Deinandra increscens subsp. villosa | reverse complement strand
TAATCTACCTATATATTAAACAAAACATATTAGGTGTAGTTGGCATTTGATAAGTGTGTCCACATCATCATTTGCTTATGTGGCACTCTCTAATCACAATTTAATCCTAAGTGTAATTTTGTAGATTTTTTAGATTTAAAAAAAAAATTACGGTTGCTCTAATAAAACTCGCGGGTATGGGTCATACCCAGTGGATTTTTTGACCCGATAATATAAGCCAAATCCACGCATTTTCGGTGGAGAGATTTCGAACACTAGGGTTACGCTCTTACTTTCTCTCTCGATCTCCGCCGCTTCCTTCAAGATTTGAGTCGATCGGATATTGATCTGGTAACGAGTATACTGATTAGGGTTTCACCAAAAAGCTCTCGCCGCACCTCCGATTCTCTCTGCGATTTTCATCATATCTTCAATCGTGTAAGTCGACTACTTCAAATCGGTATGCGATTATGTGTTATTTCAGTTTCCGGTGCCATATGTTCTTGATTTTCATCAGGATTTTTGTTTTTAGGGTGTTGCGATCGATCCTTCATCACGATTCTTATTTTCAGTTTCCGGATCCTATAAAGAACATCATGTTAATCGATTCTTAAGTGCAATGTCTGGGGAGTGATGGTTCAATTTTTTTATTTTCGCCTCCAACAGGGACGATTGAAGTATCTTCCCGAAGGTTTGTTGATTTTACGGTTTTAGGATTTGGTTGCTTTCGAGATTTTCATTGGATTTTGTTTTCTTATTACCATGAGATAATTTTTTTTTTTATTAATATTACTATGAGGTACACCAAATATGATTTTGCTGTTTATTTATGCATATTTAGTCAACATACATTCAATCTCCGTCTATTGATCTTGTGTGTGGTCAATTTTATATGTTTCTTTTGTTTATTTTGTGGTATTGATGCTTTTGAAGTCGAATCTGATCTCACTCGATTCAACTTCAGTGTTGATGTTTGAGTGTTAATTTATGATTTAACATGATTATCAAATTCGACCGGAATCTAAGCACGGGTGCAAGGAATTGTATTATTTTGGTTTTTGAATTTAATCTAGCATCAGATGCCAGCTTTGGAAAGTTTGTCGACTATAGTTTCATCGTTTTGGTGTTTTAGTTATGGAATAGCATCAGTTGACTGTGTAATTAGGTATCTATATCTGTACATTTTGTTATGAAATTAGGTTTCGTTTTTTAGATGATCATATGTATTTGAGTTTATAGTTTCTAGAAACAAATGTTTGTTTTCTATTCTCAGATTTTGGTTAACAGTGGAACAATTAAGTAATTTTAGTTTATTAATGAGCCTGATATGATGTAGTTGCTTTTGTATAGTTAAATTCATATTGATAACCTTAAGAGAGAATTATGTAGCTATTGCAAAGAGAAGAACAATTTATATGAAGATTAAGTTGTTGATTTAGCTCCTATCTACAATAGCTAGAAATCACAAGTTCCTATTGGTGTAAGAGAACAACATTGTTACTTGCTATAGTGATAGTAATCTTATGAAGCTGGAAGTGCAAACCAAGGTTTGCAAGTGATTTGTAATTAACAGAGAACAGGCTGGGTTTCTCAACTTCAACCATCAATGACAGGAATACCAATCCAAGTTAGAGTTCTACACAAATGGGCTGCAGATTTGTTTTTTATGATTTCTTCTTGATTTTTTTTCTTTTTTTAGTTTAGCTTTACATGAATTGGGTGTGTTCTTTTTAGGTGCCATCGAGTATTAGACGGCCTTTTCTGCATCAAAGCTACAAGGTTTGTTTTCCTCATTGTGTTATCTCCAATTATTTTCACCAATGCAGATAGTTCATTGATATTTTTATCATGATTTTAATGTTTTAATTATATGAGTTTATGTATATGTTATTTGTTAGCATGTCCACTGATGATCCAGATTTTTTTTAATAAAATGTCAAATTATACATATTTTTAGTTACAAAATGGATGTAGGTTTTGTTTGAATATATGCATTGAGTTATACATGTTAGTGAATGATATTTTCATCTGATTAAGGTATTTTGTTTTATGATTTCTTTATCATACATTGAATACATATCATGATCTTCGACTAACTTTGGTGCTATCCATCTTGCTCGAGCCGCGGGTGATGTTAACTAAGCCGCTTGGTGAGTATTTGTATATTTATCTTTTATAAGGTGCCGAATTATTGATTTGGCCTTACTTTTGTTGTTGTTGTGTTTTGCTCAGTTGTATTTATTTTAGGCTATGAAGGTCGTTTAACCTTAGAGCCGTTTACTGATCTGCTACTTATGGCCTTCAAGATCCCATTTATAGAGCCATGGAGTTTGATTCCATGGTTGTGATGATGAAAATTTTCAACAAGAATGTATTCAGGTGTGTAATATGTTTATTTGTAATACTTTTTTGGTTTTAGAAATCTTTCATTTGACATGGTTTTTTAGTAGATTTTCGTATGACTTCTTTGATGTAGTGAAATCCCGAATGAAAGCAATTTTAGAAGAAGAGGCTAACAAACTGGCTATTGAGGATCAGGTGGTTATCAAACTTTTATTCTCCTAAAAAATATATATTCCTTTGCAAATCTATTCAATAGTAAGATTGATTTAACTGAATTCGCAGCTCAATATATTGACAATTGAATATAGGCTTCTAATTAATTTGACATTACAAAGGTAAGTGAGTACTTATGTTTGAATAGTATTTATGTCCACTAATATCAAGAGCAGCCCCATCGTGTTAAGTGCTTTGGATCCATGTGTATATTTTCTAATTGAGAAAATTAGGAATTAAGTTGCATTTTTCGGTGTGTTAGAACTGGAGCCCTTAAAACGAGTAGCCCTTAAAACTAAGCTTTTAATAGTTCTGGAATTTTATTCTTAGTATGATTAGCATGTGGCTTTATTCATAGTTTTGTTCATCTTGATTAGGGCTCCTTTTCGTGAGCTATGTTGTTAGAATACAATCGTCATTTTTTTCTATCTAAGAATGCAGCAATGTTTGCTTACAATAACTTTAAAGACTATAAATGCATCAAGATTTGCTTACAGGAACTTGTGCTGAACACATTGAAGTAGAGGATGCGAAGAATGACTCCATTTTAGATGAAGATGGCCAAGTTTAGTGTAATGAATATAAATAAACAATTGATGATAGATAGCCAGTCATATTCTTTTCTTAAAATTCCCCTTTTATTATATTTGATGTAGGTTGATTATTTCATGTGAAGGTGTTAATATTTTTACCGGTCATTCTGCGATCCAGGTTAGTTGATAGCTCAAAGTTTAACATCATTCTTAATTGGATCATTTCCAAACCTTTTTGTTGTTTGCTACAGGAATTGGTCGAGATGAAGAATGGTTTAAAGGTGATGGATGAAGAGGTATGCAAAATAAGGTTTGAGTTTGGTTTACTTCGATTTATTTCCAGATCCAGAATCCAGGTGTGACATATGGTATTTAGGTGTGATTTTTTTTAGTTATGTGCTTTGTATTTTGCTCTGTTTTCTTTTGTATGTTTCTTCTTCTTCTAGGTTGCTTTCCTCTTCATGTGTTCCTCGGTCGGCCATGTTATCTTCCAGTTAGTATGGTCTGAATTTCTTTGTTACTCGGTTCATCTATTATTCCTCACACTTTTCTCCTACTCTTTGTTTATTGTCAGTGTTTTTCTTGAGATGGGTCGATTCTCCGCTTAGTGTTGATTTCTTTCATGCTTCATTTGTTGATTGGTGATCTAACTTCGTATGATTTGTTAATTATGATCATCAAATTGAGATATGAGTTGAGTAAAATATATGATGACACAAGTTCTTTTATCCATATTATGATCATTGTAAGCTCAATATGATTTTTTGTTTCTTTTTTGTGCTTGAATTTTGATCTCGCAAGTACGATTATATTGGTATTTGCATTTGGTCCTGCTTTGTGTAGTAAGTGTTTTATCCAATTTATATTAATTAATTAATTTTGATGCAGGTTTAAATGTGTTCTTCATGTTGCTGGTGTGAAGGTATGCCTTTTGTTCTAATACCAAATGTGCTTGACTTTTCCAAAGAGTTTTCGTCCACTGTTCTTAGTGTAAAATTTATAATATGTATGTAAAAAGTTTTATTTCAAGTTAAAATTATTTTTTAAGTCATGTTAAAAATCTTCATATTTTAGAATCTTCATATGCATAACTGGTTAAATTTAGGGATTTTTTTTCTTTTCTTTTTAGGATGATTCATTTATATTTTTTTAGGGATTTCATTTTTATAGGTATTTGCTATTTAGTTAAAAAAAATTGTGTTTTTGTAGGTTTCTAAAGTGATTTCAAGTCTTCAAAGAGATTATAACAAACATAAGGTCATGAGTTCGTTTTGGTCTTGGTCATAACTTGACCACCTACTTTTTTCTACAAAGTCTATGAAACCCAACTGCTAAACCTGAAGAAAAGCTTTTGATGGCTTGATGCAGTTTTAGTGTTCTGTCAGTATTTCATATTGTATTTTTTTTGTTTTTGTTTTTCACATTACAGTCTCGGGTATTTACTCGGGTCTGAAGATCTTGATTTTCGATGAAGACGGTCGTCCAACCAATGTAACAAGAAATATAGTGTATAAATCTATCTTCTCAAATTTGTAATTGTTATTGAATTTTTTTTATTATTATTGAACATTGTTTTACCGATAAGAATTTTTTGGATAGCATATATATCTATATTATTTTTTTTACGTTTTAGACCCGGGTATTTACCCGGGTAAGTGGCTAGTTGAATATAAAAAGCAAAGGAATTGGCATTATTGGGGTCCCGAGTCCAGTGTACTGGCCTGGCTAAAATTATACAAGATGTGACATTAATAGGCTTTTATGAGGATTAAATTTCAATGAATTGATTGATGGACAGAACCATGCATAAGAGCATACGGTATACAGGCGCCGAAGGCGCCATATTGCGCTTTTGGCGGCGCCAACGGCGCCAAACACCGCCCCCCCAAAAAAAATCAGCGGCGCCAATTTCCTGCGTGAATATGTTAACGCCAACATAGTGAGGATAACGGTCACATTTGTGACCGTTGAGTGTACCGTTGGGTTTTTAAAAAAAAAAAAAAAATTTTTCTAATTTAATTATCACATATATATAAACTAACACACACATATCACACATAACTCTCCAAATCCTCTCAAACATCAACAACAATTTGAATATTATGGATTTGTTATCCTCGAACGACTCTTCCGATACGTCCTCCGACGAAGAGGCCGAGATGTTTTTACAATTGATGTTTAATTATCATCAAATACGGATGAACCGGCGGACTTGATCGATGACATTTACGAACGATCACTTTGATGTATTTGTAGGTTTTATGTTTTTTTAATGATCTAGTATTTGTACTCTTTTTTTAAGAAGTGATTTGTAGGTTTTTAAATTTTTAAGGAATTTCTAGGATTAATTATTATTTTTTATAACTTCTTTTGCTATTTTCGTAAAAAAAATAAAAAAAAAAATTAAAATAATTTTAACCCATTAAATTAATTTGAAATTAAAAAGAATAATTAAATTAATAAAATAAAGTTTAACATGGCATGGGTATCCCCCACCCATGTTAACTTTTATTGTGTTATGTTAAAGTCTATGTGGCGCCTATGTGGCATCTTTAACATGTTAAGTTAACATGGGTATACCCTACCCATGCCCTAATTAATATGATCTACAACTGGTCAAATTAAAAATGAATTCCTACAACCAAGTATTCCTATTCCTAGGGATCACTACATTCCTATGTGTCATAAAAAATGATTGCGTATTAATTTTTTTTTTTAACAACAGAACATTTTCTTGTACTTACCTTTCTTTGTTTTTAACGGAATTAACACTCACTCTTTAATCTATCTCTAAATTACACCTTAAACACTATTGTCAGGGATTGAACTCATAACTTTCAGATAAGACTCTCCTTGACCACTAAGACAAAGTATCATTGACTATTCTATTTTTTTTAATACAATTGCTATTAAAAAAAACTTAACGTTTTATTTTTCTAAATTATTACATGTTTTTAATTATGTTTGTTTCATTTTAAGAGCAATTTTATTCCGGGATTAGCAAGACGTTAAGCTGCAAGCGACACAAAATCTTGAAATGAAGAACACCAACGGCCACAAAAAGAAAAAAAAATCGTGTGATATTTTCATATTTGTTTTCATTAAACTTTTTTTCCGCTTCTCTCTTATATTAAATACAAACTTCATCCCTTATTAAATACAAATAGTTTAAAATATTTAAATTATATAATGATTTCTATCTCAATTGGCTAAGGTAAGGTGCCCAAAGACATTAAAAGTGAGAGGTCTTGGGTTCAAGTCCCACCTGTGACAAAAAAAAAAAGTGGGGACCAGGTTGGGATTCATGAGGTTTTCTCATATATGGTGCGTTTCCTCCTGATGGGGATTGAAGATGATCGGGTAGGTGGGTAATTCCCACGTCAGTGATCCAAATTTGCCGTTAAAAAAAGTATATAATTAAATATTAAAAATATAAATATTCTTATTCTAATAATTTTTAAAACTTAATAAACTATAATAAGATTTCGATTGTACTTTATCTGAAAATAAAATTTTACAACTCTCAAATCTTTATTATTTTATACTTATAATTTAAATATACATCAATTCCTATTTCACGGGTGTATGCTTAAAAAAATTCTATTATTTCTTATACGTTTACGTTTAAACTTATGTTTAAAAAAATATGATATATATACTATAATAATTATATCCGAAGTTATTAAATATATTAATTTTTAAGACATCCCGTGTAATACCGGCTTAGCATACACACACACAATGGTAAACTTTTCAATAACTAATTGGTGAAGCGCCAGAAATATATACAAGTTTAATGAAAGTTTATATTTATATAAAATAAAAATGATTTTTAGAATTGAGTTAAACTTTGTTACATAATGCTCTAAAATAATTTTGTTATTAGTTGCTTATTCAGTTACTTTTTTGTATTTATTAATAATGGATAAAGTCGGTTTTATCCTCTTAAACTCTTAATCTTTTAAGTAATTGACAAGTTTGTCTTCCTGAAGTGCATTATAATTATAATATATTATATATTATATATAATTCATAAGTGGTGCATTTGGTTAACAAAATAAAAGTTATTTTATTTGGACGGCAAGTGGTTCTTAATAAACTTCTAACGGTATGTTGAATTATTTAAAAAGCAAGAAACAAAGTGATGTACAAAAACAAAACAAAGGAGCAGTGGTGGAAAACATCCTAATGAAGAAGATGATGCAATGGTGCTCTATGAATTGTGAGAGAGGCCAAGTGCCAATAGCAATTGAATGAACTTGCAACAATAAAGAATAAAGAATGTTATATATGTGTAACAGGTGGTGGCTATGTAATTTTCGTTATCGTGTTCTTCATCTACACGTTATATACATGTAAAGTTAACCTAGATAATTTCAATTTGTATAATTCGTTTGTTATTTATTTATTTTTTTTGCTACAAAAATGTTATCTTAATCATTGTGTTCTTCATTATCGAATTCAATTTTGTTATGAGGCATGTTCTTCTTCATCTGAGTAAATCATGAAGTTTTTTAGTTATTTGACCGAAACTATTTTTCGTAACCCATAATCTTATCTTATCTTAATACTAATAAAGTAATAAAATTTATGCCACATGTCTCATTTATAAAATGTCCACATCACTATCGTCACATGTCAAACTCACATTGAATTACCAATTCAGTAAATAATCAATTAAGATTGGTTACCAATTTTGTCCAAACTAAAATTTTATTTTTAAAATTTTAATAAAATTAATTTAGATATGATTAATTACTCAATAATTTTATTCTTTTTTTAAATCCACAACTTGTCAAACATAATAAATTTCTTAAATGTATCAAATCTTAATACTAATAAAGTAATAAAATTTATGCCACATGTCTCATTTATAAAATGTCCACATCACTATCGTCACATGTCAAACTCACATTGAATTACCAATTCAGTAAATAATCAATTAAGATTGGTTACCAATTTTGTCCAAACTAAAATTTTATTTTTAAAATTTTAATAAAATTAATTTAGATATGATTAATTACTCAATAATTTTATTCTTTTTTTAAATCCACAACTTGTCAAACATAATAAATTTCTTAAATGTATCAAATTATTGTTTAATTTATTATAAGAATTTTATATCACTCATAATTTTCAAATTTCTTGATTATTATCTTTTTCTTTGTATATATTTAATATTATAAATCTATATTGAGTCCGTGTAGTACACGGGTTATTAACCTAATAATATAATATAATATATAATGCTTAGGGAATATAAATATAATACTGGTAGCTATTCTTAGAAGGTAAATATAATATTATAAATATTGATATATACGTACAGGGATATCGGATTAATTGACCTCATACTTTTTTTTTTACAATAAGCATGGGCGGTATGGGTGACAAAAAAAATCGGCAACCATCTTTCGGCAAGGAGGATTTTTCGGCAATGGTTTGGCAACCATACCCTCATGTTCGGCAACTTGATTTCGGCAAAAAAAAAAGAAAATTTCGGCATTTAGTTGCCGATGGTTGCCGAGGATTTTTGGAACACATTTTCCCACCCAACCCAACTTATCCTACCAAACTTATCCTACCCAACTTATCCCACCCATACCACTTCAAAAAACAAAAAAAACATATACTTTTTTCTCTCTCACGTGTCACTCTCCTATTGGTCCATCCAACTTATCCCATTTTACTCATCCTAAAAAATTTATCCCCCATACCGCCCACCCTAATGGCACGGTAACGGAGTATCAAATACGTCAATCCTATGATTTGTTGATTTTCTAATTACTTGTTCAAACTTAAGATTAAATCAATTAAAAATGACATAAAAAATGAACAAAAATATCCAACGATAGCGAAATCCTAACCATGAAATTTCCAACGATTTAAGTCTTGATATTTAACTCCTCGTAACTGTGCTCCGTCAAACATTGCTTGATATAATATATCTATTTAGAATCACGTACAGGGGCGGATCCAGGAATTTTTTTCACTGGGTTCACTAATTTTATGGCGGTCGGGATTCTAACAAGTAAATATCAAAATTTTTGATTTGGCTGGTTCAGAGTCGGTTAAAGTAAAGTTGATAACACACTAACAATACGAATATACGCTACAATAATTAGAAAAAACATTGTCAATATGTGTTCAATATATATTTCACGAATATATAAATATATATATATATACATACAGGGTAGAGTTATAATACAAAGTACTTTTTACGTGAGAAGTGTGAGAAGTGGATGATGTGTTAGATTTTAATGCATTGTGTTATCTTTTAGTTATGTTTTTGGTAAATATATAACACTATACATTGTTTTTTCCATATTAGAATGTCATATGTTTATCAAAATTAGAGTTAAATGATAACACAATGTAAACACAGTGTAATAATATCCTAACACAATGCCCTTTTAATAATTCTTAATAAATGATGTTTGGTAGTGTTTGGAATCCAATGGATGGTGTATTTATTTTAGGATTGTCATATATTTACCAAAAATATAATAAAAAGACAATATCATGCATTAAAAATTAACACATCAATCACTTCTCACACTTCTCACATAAAAAGTACTTTGTATTATAACCCAACTCTATACATACATACATACATACATATATATATATCCGGTTAACGATCTCTATGAAAATATTTTAAAATAGTTTAATAGTTGACAATTTATAAAAGGCATTTTGGCATTTTGATTGTTGTAAATGGTTTCCAACGTATGGGATAATTTTTAATAATGTGTTTTATAACACTTTAGGTGAAAGAAAATTTTGGATGTGGGAGGATTGGAAACAAGCTAGAACAGGAAAAATAAACAAAACGATGGTAGGAAGGATCGTACTTGCGACCTGCACTATAGAAGCCTAGTGTCTTAACCACTAGGATACCTTTTAATTTGGTTATCTAGTTGGTATTAAACTTCTTTAATCAAAACACGGGCTGAGATTCGCCAAGACTCCAACAAAGAGGTGCGCAAAATAACGAAAATAAAAGGGGGTAAACGGGAATCGAACCCGGGACGTCAGTTTACTTAGACACGCCGTGTAACAGTTGAGTTAAAGGAACTTTTGTTGATGGGATTCACTCGGTTTAAATATATGGATTCACTCCTAGTATTATGTATAAAATTACACTAAAAATCCGAAAATCACTGGGTTCCCATGAACCCGGTCGACACTAACTAGATCCGCCCCTGATCACGTATAACTATCGATATATATTATACATTATCTTTTATTTAATCTCTACATAATGTTAAGTTAGTAAGTGTTGTAATAATATTATTAATAGAAATATATGGTGAATTTTAGTAAATGAAATTACTAGAAGGTTTTATTAGAATCTTTAAAATAAAGCCAATTAACTAGATGACTTCATAAGCTCCAGCGAAGGTGTTAAAATTCATAAGATTTTAGTTTCGACAATTTATACATTATTATTCAAAAGAGATGTTCAAATAAGAAGTTTAGTTTGAGTAAGAATGCTAAGAAATCATCTTAACAATTAGATATTCAATTAAATGAAGATATATGACTATAATTACCCTTTTTAAATTAGTAACTATTAAAATTTAAAAGTCATGAAGGGTAATTAGGTGAATATATCACAACCCTTCAAAAACCTCAACCCGTTACCAGTCTTCAAATTCGTTTTTTTTTTTTTTGTTTGGAACAGACAACTTTAATCCACCATAACTTGGTTAATTCTCAATGAAAATTCAAGCCGTAACTTGCATTGAACTCGTGACAGAAAAGTCAACACATAGAGATGCATATTGCATAGGTTTTGATCAGGTTATGATGATTAACAAGAAGAACAAAGGTTGCGACTTTGCTTTAAAAAACTTGAAGAACTTAAATCATAATTCGATCAAATCATGAATGAAAGTCGAAATTGATCACACCAATGGTTTTGGGATATCAAACTGAACCTGTATGTACCAAATTCATTTAATATAAATGAGATTTAATGAAACCACAATTGATGAACCTTCATGAAGAACGAAGAACATGAAGTTGTGAAAATTGAAAGTTGATCAAAGCTCCATGAAAATTCATTCAGTAACTTGCATTTGATTCATCTTGACAAGCTAAAACTAAAACTACTAAAACCATTCAAACATCCAAATACAATCGAATTGATACTCAATTTCTTATCCAAAGAATGACAATTTGACTTCATAAAATTCATCAATTTTGACAAAAAAATTGATCAAATTATGTTATATTGTGTCTAATTTTTATGTCTCTTGGGCATATTGTGTGTGAGAATTAGTAATAGTGTGTCATATTGTGTCTTATGTGAAAAATAGTTCTTAACAATATTGTGTCGATCATATTGTGTATATTAGTTGCTTGAAGCATCATCATCTCTATCATTGCGTCTTATGAGCTTCTTAGTTGTGTCATATTGTGTTATATTGTGAGAATTAGTTAAGTTAATATCAATTGTGCCATATAGTCTAAATTTTGTATGTAGACACAGTGACACAAATGACAAGTAAAAAGATACATTCTGTCAAATGTTCAGATCATTATGTCAAACTTAAGATCATTGTGTCAAATATTTAGATCATTGTGTCAAATATTTAGATCATTGTGTCAAATCGAAAGTGTAATTTTTTTTATTTTATAAATAGCAACACTGTAGCGTTTTAAAGATAATGTAATTTTTTTTACATAACAATGTTGTATGTAAAATTTATGAAGGTTTAAAACAAGTGGGGGAATTTAATAAAAATGTCAATTTTCTGAATTGTCCCTTCATTTTTATTAAAATGTCATATGTCATCTCCTAAGCCCTTATTACCCTTTTTACTCAAACCAAACTTCTTACACTAAAATCATTCACCCTATCCCCTTATTACTATTTTTTACTCAAACCAAACTTTTTACAGTAAAATCATTCACCCTATCGTATTGAATAAAATTTACATTAAAAACTAGATTTTGAAAGAAAAAATCACGTCGAAATGTTGATCGATAAAAAACAAACACATCAAAACAACAATATTAAATTTTATAAACATTATATTTTAAAAGTTATATATTATTACGTACAACTCTATTTTAAATAAAATTCACACTCAAACTGAGATGATATTAGAATTACATAATCATATATTTGAAATTTTACAAAGCAACCTATTTAAAAAGTTATAAATGAAAAAAACGAAGAATGGACTATTGGACCATGTGCATGTAATAAGGCGGGTTGGAAAAAAATATAATGTAAAAGTATATGGTGTAAACTGTAAAGAGCAAGTCTAATTAAACTAGAGTGGTCATATCCGATTCCTTGGAGGCTTTCCTTGAGGAGAAGGCTTCTCGATGTTGCACCCCGGTTAAAAGAACAGTTATGGAAACAATAATGGCTGCTACAATTTGGAAACTTTGGCTGGCTAGAAACAGCAAGGAATTTCAAGGCAAGAACACTCACCCGGGACGTAGAATGATTAATGAAATAAAATCAAGGTCTTTTCAATGGCTAAGCACAAGGCAAATCTTCCTTATATGGATTGGGCTCGTTGGTGCTGTGATGTTTAATTTGTTTTGTTATTTTCTTGTATTTCCTCTTTGCTTCTCTTGTATCTTTTTTCTAGCTAACTTCTTGCTAGTGTTTTAATAAGGTTACCATTAAAAAAAATCAAATACGATAAATACAATTTCCAAGTTCATTTGTTGTTACGTTTAAGGGGATGAAATTATTCATTTTTGTTTAATGGGTTCTTTTGCTTTTAATTTGTAAAGATGCCTTTTGAGAACTTTGAAAACACACCGTTTCTTTATGCCCAAAGCTTCAATTTGGACAGTGACCACAATCCCACTTCTTTTCAAATTATGCTACATTTTATAACTTAATTTATTGCTTAATTAACCCTTTTAGTTTAAGATTCAATTTTATTATATTCGTTTGCTGATCAAAAAGACTAAAGGGTCTGTTGAATATAAGGTAATGGAATGAACAAGGAAATAGAATGGCGAGGGAATGAAATAAATCATTAACATTTCATGATCATGTTTGTTATCATGTGGATATGAAATAATTAAATCATTGTTTCACGTTTTTTGATGGTTAGTAAAAACAAAGTAATTAAATACAATTTTACTAACATCTTCATTTAAAATTAATATATTTGTTTTATATATTTAATTTTTAGATTTTATTAATTTATTTTTATTAAATATTTAAGTTATATTTTTTAATTTATTTTTAAAAGTTTTTTATTTTCTAATTTACTTATATTTTTAATATATTTTTTCTTTTATTATTTTTTTTATTTTTAATTTAAATATATTAAACTTTTATATTTTTTCTGTTTTTTTTTGTTTTTATTGTTTATTTTTTCCCATAAAACTTTAAGAAGAAATGTAACTGAAAAAAAAAATTAATCCAAATCCTTAAAGTAATAAAAAACACACCCCTCCCCTAAGGAATGAATATCTGCTACAATAGAAGGAATCACATTCCTTATATAATAGTCCATTTCATTTCAATGTGTTATTAAACATGTCATTTTTCATTCCGGCGTAATGACTCATTCCATTTTATCCCCCCCCCCCATTTACTGCATACAAACGCTACCTAGATTCTTGCGAGTACATACTTAACAAAGTTTTAACATTTAATTCTGTTTTATCAATGATCCATGTTTTTAGTATTTTATATGTCATACATACAAAAAAATGTGAATGTTTTATATAAAAATAATTAAATTAATTTATTCATAATTTTTTAATAAATTTCAGAAAAGAACTTTTATATTTTTATGAAAATTAGGAATTAGGTATTTTAAGTAACTTAATTACATCAGTCATCCTTTAAGTTATATAGTTGTTTTAGAAAACATCTTTTCTCACTAACTCCGTTAAAACAATCCGTTAAGTGATGGGTACTTTTGACATTTTATATTTTTTTAATTAAACAAAAAGAATCCCACCATATAAATTAAGAAAAAAAAGGATATAACAAAACAAATCAAATCTCATCCGTTCATCCATGTACATCATGTTCTGAATTTTCTTTCATCCCTGTACATCGGCAGACCACCACCGACAATGTTCATCCCTACGCCTCCACCACCATCAAAGACTACCGCACTTCCCTGATAAGAATTGGATTTCTAAGCTCAAGAACAACTGATGGTTGAGCTAAATTAGCGATCGGAAATCGAGAACAAGAGAATTGATTTCGTGATTGGGCTAAATGAATCGAGAGGGAAAAGAATATGTTATTCATCGAAAACCATTTACAACTCGTTACAGACCTTAAATACAAATATACATCGACCCCTAGACTATTAACAATTGACACTAATAGCCCAAAACATTTAACGGCACTAACAAAGTTCTTAACCCGATACTAACAAATCTTTAACTTTGTATCAATACCCCCTCCTCAAGAGGATCCTTGACCCCAAGGATCAAATTTTGGAAATCTATCCATGATCAAATCAACTTCTTCCCAAGGATAATCTTCAACTTAAGTATTCTTCCGTTTGACTAACCAATGCATCACCATCCTGTTATTTCTTTTCCTAACATTTTTATCAATGACAATTTTTGGTTTTCGAATGAACTGCCGCACTATTGACATAAAAGATTGAATAGGAGGAAGAGGACCAACAAATATACATGTATAGTGGGATGAATAGAAGCTCCAACTGGCAATTGTAAAGTATAAGCAACCTTTCCCACTTTAGCTAATATAGGATAAGGTCCATAATACTTGGCAGCTAACTACTGACTTGGCCTAACAACAACCGAAGTTTGTCTATAAGGAACTAATTTCAAATATACCCAATCACCAACTTTATTCTCTCTCAGCCAAGTCAACCAGTTGTTTCATTCTGTGTTAGGCTTGTCTCAAATTGGCTTTCAAAATATTGATAACTTCGTCTCTGGCCAATAAATTTCTATCCACTGCCTCATTATTACTTTTTCCAGGCAGATTGGGAATGTGTAAAGGGGGAGGCTGACCATAGATCACCTCATAAGGGATACACTTAATGGCTGATTTGTAAGAGGTAGTATACCAAAATTAAGCTAGAGGAAGCTACTTGGCCAATCTTTTGGCTTATCAATGCACATACACCTCAAACAACCTTCCAAACACCTATTGAGTACTTCTGTCTGGCTATCTGTTTGTGGGTGAAAAGAACTGAACATCTTATGATCAACACCTTCTAAAGCCTCATTGCTGCAAAAAATGTCTAATAAAAATCTTGTCCCTATCAGAAACTACAGATTTAGGAGAGCCATGTAGTTTGATATATTATCCAAGTAGGCCTGAGCTACATCAATAGCTAAAAAAGGATGCTTTAAGGAAATAAAATGACCTCTTTTACTCAATCTATCGGACCCTACTAATATAACATTCTCATTATGAGAATCATGCAAGCCTTCTATAATATCCATAGCAATATCCTACCATACTCCTGTTAGACTTGAGGATGAGAATTTGTATTCAACTGTAACTCTTGAGTAATCTTTTCCAAATCCACATCCATTAACCAAGAAGTTTTAATTCTTGCCACATATTAGTATGAACAGAAGAAGCAATAGTTTGTAATAACTCTCCATGAGTTACTCTTGATAATGCATCAAGAACCTTATTTTCTACTCCTTGTTTGTAAAATAACAATATCATTATTAAATTCCATCGATTTAGTAATCCACCTTTTGTTGATTGGCACATGTGGGGTTTGTTTAGAACTAGATGCTTGATTTGTGGATTGATGGTGGTGTCACTAGGCAAATTACCTAGATCTCTCCTCGAATTTTCAGCTGCAATTTGGCCCACCTGCTTTTGTACCGCCTCTAATATCCTATCATGGATCTCGATCTTCCTCTTAAAAGCATTTTGGTCCTCGATGATAGAATTAATCTTCTCCATCATTGTAGCAAGTTAAGCTTGCATTCCATATTCTTGTTTTTTGTAGCATTTGCTGGTAACTTCTTTGTTGTTGGTTGCCTCCTAGATTGTAAGTGTTCCTTTGGTATCCTCCTTGGTTGTATCCTGCTTATTGACCTTGATTTTGCGTTTGAGCTTCTACCTGCACATTAGACCTTAAAATTCAGGATTCAGTTGATTATTAGGATTACCATACCTGAAGTTAGGAGGATTACGCAAGACCGAATGATAACTGCTGGAGTTCATAATTCCTTGCACATTGCTCACATCCCCGCTTCTTTTGCTTGATGTTGGATAATAATTTGCTTGATGGCCCAACTCCCCACATAGCGTGCACACTGCAAACTGATTGTTTGCATTCACCTCATCTAATGCTCAACCCCTCTTCAATTGAGAAACTTGCTTTTCTAGCATCAATGTATGTTGCTTCAACCTCTCTATCATTTCCTCTGCCTCATAGTCTATGGCCTTGACTGTTCATTATCGTGATCTTCGGCCATTTGAGCCAATAGATCTCCTTGAAGTAGCACGCATTCATTCCACGTGCCCCCAATCTTTCGCCTCTGTATTAGTGAGGAAAGTACCGTTACTGATAGAATTCAAATCCCTTACATCTTCAAGAAGTAACCTATCATAAAATGATTTGATCAGGTCCCATGTATCTGTCCCATGATGTGAGCACTTCCTTAATAAATCCTTGAATCTAGTGTAAACTTCATAAAATGGTTCCCCCGAGTGTTGTTGGAACGATCAAATTGCTTCTTTAGCCTCACTAGTCTTGCTCATTGTGTAGTACTCTTTCAGGAAGGCTTCTTGCATCTGTTCGCATGTATAAATACTAGCTTCCTACATGCACGATCTCAAACCAGTGCCTTGCCCGATCCTTGAGGGTGAATTGGAAAAGCATCAACTTGACATCCCCCGATGTAAACCTTGCTGCTCCAATTGTAACGCAAATGGACTCAAATGAGTTGTTATAGAGATAAGGCTCCTTAATCCGTTTCCCACAGAACTCGGGTATATGACCCAAGTATTGAGGCCTGACCTCAAATCTCTCCCATGTGCCCCAATTGGTGGAACCATTGCTGAAGACCTTAGCATTATGATGTGAGTATATTTTGTAATGGTTTCTCATAATTAATCATATAATTTTAATGGTTACAATATATTAATTCACATGATATATCCTACATTTTGTACTTGATGTGTTTTGAGTTTAATTGTCATAGGTTATGCATTTTAAGGTGTTTTAGAAGCATTGGTGACTAAAGGTGAAAAGACGCGAGCTTTGGAGGAATTAATCAAGCAAAATAAAGACAAAATTGTGAATGTTCGGGAGTGCGGAATAGAGTTGTTGGGATTTGAAATAATTCACATGGGTCAAGGATTGAAGGAATGGGCTTTAAATATATCAAATTGGGTTTAGAAAGGAGATTGGGCTGAATTTGGAGCATTGGGCCGCGTCTGATCAGATTTTGGGCCAAAACAGCGAAGCCCAGGACCCCCGGAGTGTCGCGAGGAAAACTTCCAAATCCCTCGCGACACGATCCGGGTCGATGTCGGCAGATTTTCGAGATTTTTGGTATTTGACGTATTTAAGCAGTTTTTAGGTTTTTTTCTAAAGGAACTTCGGCTGTGGCCGACCAGAACTCTTCAGAGACGAATTTTCTTCATAGTTTTTATCGTTTTCTTTGTTTTTAATCATTCAATGATGTTTGTGATGTCCGGCTAAGTTTGAGTGATTACCTACGGTGAACGGTTAGCGTATTACTATTCTTTTCAGTTATTCTTTGTCTATTTTCTGATTTTATAAACATAGTGACAATGTTTGATTCATATGGATGTTCAATTTAAGTTTATTTATCTTGCGTTTTGATTGCATATGTGCCCCCCGCTCCCGGACTACCTTAATTGCATAGCTCTAGGACTATACTTAGCACTTGTGTGATTTGAATGTTTGGTTGAATAGATTTTACAATTCAACTTAGGGTTTGTGAATGTGCTTCGCTCTCCGCTCCCGGACTACCTTTCTAAGCATAGCTCTAGGACTATCTTGTGTTGCATGTGAATAAATCGTAGGTTGGATTGGGTTGAATTGATTAACTGAATTGGATTAGGAATTAGCTAACCGGGATCCTGAGGTTGTCACGTTTTAATTTTCTGTTTTCTACTTCAAATCAGCATTAGTTTTCTTGAGTTTTTAATCAATTCAAATTAAACAGCCAAGAGGCAACTTTTTATATTTTCAGTATTTAGGTTAGTTTAGTTAATCTAGGTTAGTGACAGTAACTTAGGTTAGATAAATAGAGTCGCTAATAACCACCAACTCCCCTGGATTGATACCCGACTTACCCTGTCTATAGGTAGTTAGGATTATTTGTAACGGTCACGACACCCGTTATCACATTATCACATGTTTGAAATGGCTAGGTACACCTTTGACTGTGCATTCGCCACTATTCTTGGGACTCCTTCGATTTCATTCTGGGCCGCTCCATTGTTGTTTGATTGAATTGCGGGACACCCTGCAACAATTGATTATGTTGCGGATTTCGGGGCACATTCTGTGGGACATTTCGAGGTGGGACTTGTGCCCGATTTCTAGGAACCTCATTCTGTGCCCCCACACCATATCCATACCCATCATCTTCATTATGCTCATACCAATCTTGGGCCCACTGTTCCTCTTGTTGTTGCCAATCTTCCTGAACCCCATAATACTCAGCTGCATGACCATACCCTTTCTGATTAAAAAGTGGATTTAGCCTTACATTGGGTTGGTTAACACGTCAGAATTGTTGTGGTGAGGATTTATGATAGATAGGCTGTTGTAGTGGAGGTTATTGAAAGATGGGTGGTGGTTGCGGTATGTTTTTCCTTCCTTGGTAACGAAAGTCTTCAACGTCATGGTGGGATGATCTAGGGGAAAGGGAGGGATGCGACCTCACCCTTACCAGAAACACTACTTGAATCGAACTTCTAAAATGGCGTATTCCTTCCTTGGAACACCTATAGTACTTGCCCTTTATAACACCACAAACCTCATATTGGGACCCTCTCCTAACACAGAATCCTAACTATTTAGCATACTCATAATAGAATATCTCAGCTTCTTTTAATGACGAAAAAACCACGCCCTCTTGAGGTTTGATTGACAAAGGAACTGATGGAATAAAACTTTCTTCACGTGAAAAATCTACATAGACATACATAAAATAAATCACGCAAATCATAAAACTAATAACTCAACTATATATACATATGTATAACACAACAACAAATATTGAATTACAGAAACGAACTCGTAAATCATGATTCAAACAATTCAACAACTCAACCACATAAACGATACAGAAAGTTGATTAAGTTACAAATCATACCATACGCATCCTCTATAATCTCGATGTATGAAAACGCTTCAACAACTGAATACGCAAAAACTATCATGATCTCAATATATGATAATGCTTCAATAAATTGAAAACGCAAAAAGCTATCGTCAATTCGCAACATCAAAAATCAATAATTACAACTATCGTGATCTCAATTTGCTATGATATTTATACGTAGGGCAATAATAAACAAATAAGCTGATCTAGTCAATTGAAAGAAAAAGATAACGGATTCCGGAATATTAGCACACGGCAAGTCTATGTAAAAATTGGAACAACACGTGACGGTCTCTCCTCCCTTCGCACACTTTGCACGCAAAACCTCATTTGTATTTGAACTTTCACCCATATATATATATATAATATATATATATATTATATATATATAATATATATATATATATAATATATATATATATATTATATATATATATATAATAGAGACAAGAAATTCAATTGATATAAGGGAATATATACACACGCACATATATATTTATGCAAAGTAGTTCGTCTCTCATTCTCTCTCTAAGCAGACTCTCTCTCTAGAAGGAGATTGCAGAGAACACTGGGTACTGTAAAAGAGAAACAAAGAGAAAGAAAAGGGAATAGACATAGAAAGAGAAAGAGGAAAAACGACAACTACCCAGAGTCTCAATTCAAGAACCCCTAACATCTCTTTTTCACTCACCTCATCCTCCTGTGTATATATCATCTTTACGTTTTCTCAAAACTCACCAGAGTTTCTGTTTTATTCCTTTTGTTAAACTCAGAATTCCACAAAGCACCGATCAAGAAACACCCGTACGCTTCTCTCTTTTGACCCCTTTTTTTTTGTCTTTAATTTTCATTAACGTTAAGTAACCAATTTATAACTTTGTTTAAATATCTGAAAATTAGACACTTAAACCGATCTATGTTTTATATGTATGTAGCATGAAGCCAGATAGCGTAATGATATGGTAGTAGCAAGATTCGAAGAGGAACAAAAGCACAAGAAAGAGATCGCCTTGAATTCTATGTCACAAGATTATATTTTCAATTTCTCCTCGCATGGGTTTCAAAGGCCATCTCAAGATCATCAACAACATCATCATATCGTGCAGCAGATCGGGAGGGATAAGCTTGGGTTGGAAGGCTATGAGCCGCCACTAGTCGGATTGGAAGATGAGGGAGCCGCTGCTGCGGTCTACGAGACCGCAGCAGCGACTGGGATGTTGTCAGAAATGTTTAATTTCCAGACAACAACCCCAGCAACCGAATTGCTGCAAAACCAAATGAACTACCACCAGCATCCCCGCAATCAGCGGGGACGAGACTGGTATGGTAGCAGTGCTCAAGCCATGCAACTGTTTCTAACTAATCCATCACATGAATCTCCTTTCTCACAATCATCTTCTCACCATCACCATAATCCTTCAACTTCATCATCTTCAACTCTCCACATGTTGTTACCAAACACCGTCCCGTCTTCCGGTCCCACCCTTCATCATCAACAAAGCTTCGGTAGTAGTTCCGGACAAGGCCAATTCGGTCCATCGACACATTTCGCATGGCCGATACCTCCTCCTGGTGGTACAACTCATGATGGTGGTGGCGATAGCCACGGGCTTTCTCTATCTTTATCTTCAACTTTACAACATCTTGAAGCAGCTAAAGTTGAGGAGCTAAGAATCGGTGACAACCCATCCACGGCGATGTTTTATTTCAATAGCGATCCGTATAGAAGTATGCAGTTCCAGGGTGGGAGTGTTACGGGTACGGGTCTAACTCATGGCGGGTACGAATCATCAGGCTCTTTAGGTGTAATGAAAGCTTTAAGGAGTTCAAGATATGTTAAGGCGGCTCAAGAATTGCTGGAAGAGTTTTGTAGCGTTGGAAGAGGTCAATTCAAGCTAAACAAGTCAGGATCTAAACACACTCCGAATCCGAATCCGAGTAACAGTGGCGGTGGATCTTCGGCTTCTCCGAAAGATCTCCCTTCTTTGTCATCTGGAGAAAGAATTGAACATCAAAGAAGAAAAAGCAAACTGTTATCCATGCTTGATGAGGCAAGTCAATCTCTCTCTCTCTCTCTCAAAGATATATAGTTCTCCTTGGAACCAATAAACTCAATTTAGGGTTTCCATCTTACATAAACTCAATTTTCTTGAACTTAATTTGGTTATGATAAGTTTAAATCAGTTACATTTGGTTAAATCTTGACATGCTATTATAGAAATTTTGCTTTGTTTTACCACCAACGCCTAATATTCAAACATAAAATTGCAACCTACTACTTGCATAGCAACACGTCATCACCAATAATTAAGAAATTAGGTGGAAATTTTATTAATAGCTAGCCAGTCTATATATGATAGACTTGTTTGTTTTTGGTTTCCCTTAAGCATCTTGCTGGGGGTTGCTGTGTTTTAATGAAGCCGTTCCAAAAAAAAAAACATATATCACCGTATCATGAATGGTTAATTAGTTGTGTACTTGTGTCTTTATACAAAATATATAAATAAATCATTGTTGCTATTGATTATAGAACGTACTTTTAAAGATTGTACTAATGCCACTGTTTCTGTCAAATCAATAGTAGATGATGAACAGTAGAATTTTATATAACATGACAAGAATTATTTAGTTCCCATTGGTGGGGTAAACTTTGTATGTATATGTGTTGTTTGCTAGATTCTATCATAATATGTACTAGGTTACTATAGCATGGGATGAGGGTAAATTAGTTGATTAACAACATGACTTTTAAAATGAAAAACAGGTGGATCGGAGATACAATCACTACTGTGAACAGATGCAAATGGTGGTGAACTCTTTCGACATGGTGTTAGGTTTCGGTGCCGCGGTTCCATACACAGCGCTAGCACAAAAGGCAATGTCTCGCCATTTTCGATGTTTAAAGGATGCAATTGCGGCCCAATTGAAGCATAGTTGCGAGTTATTGGGCGAAAAGGATGTGGGTAGTTCCGGAGTGACCAAAGGAGAGACACCAAGGCTTAAATTGTTGGAACAAAGTTTAAGACAACAAAGGGCATTCCATCAAATGGGGATGATGGAACCCGAAGCTTGGAGACCGCAAAGAGGCTTGCCTGAACGTTCGGTTAATATTTTGAGAGCGTGGCTTTTCGAGCACTTTCTACACCCGTAAGTTTTGGTTATTCTTCCTGCTTATTTCTAATTAATTAGTATACCGCCTACATATGCATTTCAAGTTGAATCTTGGTTATGAAATTTTACCAGGCTTTATGAATCTTTATGACAAGAAAAAGAATTTCTTAAAATGGTGGGAATAAAAATTTAATGATCATGAAGTCATAGATAAGAAGAGGGAGGGTACTTTAAACAATGCTATAGGGATGTATGAGTGTAAGCTTTTAAGACTGAGAGTGATTAAAGAAAAAAAAAAGATAGAAAAAGCATGAGTATTTGTGGTTGCAGTCTAATGTTGTCTCTCCAATGATAAAGCTGATAAAGTGCTTCTTTCTTGTTATGTCTTACTACTAGATTTATTCTTATAACTGTTGTATCATTGACCCCTTTCACTTAACAAAACCACCAATTTTCAATACCTTAATGATGGGGCCTAAAAGTTTTTGGAAGAGAGCTCAGGGAAAGATGCTGCAAGAAAGAAATTAAGGGCTAGTTTTGAAGCTTTTTTTTTCACTAAACATTACATCAAGATAATGACAGACACTATATATAACACTTGCCTATTATTTTTTAGCTAGCCCCACTATAATAAAATCTTATAGTAAAAATGAGCACTTTTTATATATGTGTTATGAGGTAGAAATAGAATTAGTGAGAGATGCATGATAATCTCACAGAATTTAATGAGAGAGAATCTAAGGGGAGATTGTACAAACTTGTCTTATGTTGATGAAAGATAAACCAAAAAGCAAGGAGCAGGAAACAAGAATAAACAAATGATATGCACAGTCTTTAATTAGGTAGGTTAAAATAGATGTAGCATATATGTGAATTATGAAATGCATTTACTTTTAAGGTGGGGATGCATTACCATCTACTGTCGTTTTAATTGCCTAAAGTCGTTATCAGGTATCCAAGCGATGCCGATAAACACCTGCTCGCTCGACAGACTGGCCTCTCCAGAAACCAGGTTCACTCTTACTCTCTCTCATCATATATAACATAATATAATATATATATATAACATATATATTTATTTATAATAAAATGCAGTCATGTCCTTTTACTGAGAGTCTGAGCAAGCTTTCATTGTCTGTCAATCAATCAAACCTTGATCAACAATGACAATGATCATATGAAAAGTTTCATGTCATTTCGTTGATATGGTGACTGTTTTCCATCTTATTTTTTCATTCGGTAATTCTATTCGGACACCTCAAGATTCTAATTCAACATCATCAAATCGGATTGGATCGGCCAAACCGGCCCGGTTTCGAATATCGGACAAAAAAAAGGACATCTAACTGCTGTCTTTTTCGTACGGCAAAAAGTAAACCGGCCGGTTTGTAGGAACCGGCCCGGTTTAACACCGCTTTAAGCTTTTTGAATGTTTTTTTACCAAGTTCCCTTTAAATTATAGAATTATTTGATAAAGAAATTGTTATAATATAAAAATGAGTAAATAAATGTTGCAAAAAAAAAGTAAAAACGGTTAATATATAAAAAAAATGACCCTTTTTTGTTTTTAAACTTTGTATTTTTTATGAGGGCTATTAAAAAGATACCAATAATACCGTTTATAATTATGTTTCATGAGGTCGTAGTTAAGATGGGAGCTAAGTTTCAAGTTAACATTGTAATATATAATAGCAATTCAGAAGAAAAAAAAAAGGGAAGAACAAACCGGGCCCGGACTGCCCAAACCGCCCCGGTTTAAATCAGTCAAACCTCGTATTCCGGATTCTAAAATGAAATGACTGTTTTGTTTTATTCGAACCGAACCGCATTGCCCGAACCATCCCGGTTTAGAATGTGAATTTTGAAAGAGGAGTGTCTGAATAGTAGGTTCCTTTTTTAATATTATATTGAATATTTTAAACAAATCAATGTCATTTTTGTGGGAATTTACAAGAAAAGTAAGTGAAGACGAAACATGGGTGTTTACCCCCCACCTGCACACTGAGAGAAGCAATAAATTAGTAAAACTGTGTACATGAAATATAGAAGCAGATGTAGGTCTGATTTCCTGTGCTTTCTTTATCTAATCATTTTCTCTTTGTCCTCTTTCTTTGATACCATCCAACTCTCTCACCTTCATTAATGGTTTTACTTCATTTCCCTATCTACATCCTACCGTACCATAACTTTTTTTAACTACAAGTTTTATTACATGATAAAGATTTCAACTTGAACCACTTTTATGAAAAAATAAAATAAAAACTGTATCACTAGCCTATAAGATTATGAGCCTATAGTAGGCCTGTAGGTGTATATGTATATTGCTTAAATCTTTTATCATGCATCTAATGATTATAGTATTATATGTCGCCGACAATATATATATGTATGTGACATGCCACCCACATTTTGGTAATTAAGTTTTTAGTTGAGCATTAAGGCATTAATTAAGTTTGTAGTGGGATAATTTCTTTAAAAACAAGCGAATAGCGGTTGAGCAATGTTGAAAGCTACTCTTAGATTTTGTTCACTATTTTATTATTTATTTGTTTGATACATTTTCTAGTATGGTAAGGATTTTTGGGTCATTTAAAGTTGATTCAGTTTCCTAATTTGAGTAGGAATAAGGGTTTATCATTTTAACTTTTTATGATGTCTACAATTAATCTTATATTATATATATAGCTTTTGATACACGTGCGACGCACGGGTGGTTTTTAAGAAAATAAATCCAACATTTAAAATATTATAATAAATGTAATTCGATAATTGAAATTAAAGAAAAATACGAACATTTAAAATATTATAAAAATGTAATTCTAACATTTAAAATATAATAAATCAAAGTATGAAATAAAATATATTTTTTTCTTTTTTTATAGTATACTTTGGATTATGTTGGTATAAATGATTTGAGAAATTGGACTTGTATATATATATAGAATTTAAAAAAAACAAAAACGGAAATAAGAATATTGATTTACGAAATTTGTTTACAAAAAAGGATTTTACATTAAATGGTGTTTATATTTAGGAAAGTTAGTTAGATTATTTTGACATTTTCAAAAAGTTTGAAGATTTGATTGTATAAACTTGTTAAAATTGAATATTTGATTGGTAAATATTCAAATTCCTAAAAACGATTTTCAAATAATTAATTTTGTTAACTGGATCCCCGAATTTTAGGCCCATATCCACGATTCACTTTAAAGGAAACCATTTGAGCGGGAAAATGAGAAAATGGATTGTTGTGGTGATGCCACGTGGCATCCAATCTTTTCATATATATATATATATATATATATATATATATATATATATATATATATATATATATATATATAGAGGGTTCATTTGAAACCCATTTGAATTTGATAACTTTTAAGAACCACTTTAAGCCACTAATTATATATAAGGAAATCCCCCTATGAATTTAAGTGGTCTCCCCTCCTGAAAATGAGTGGCTTAAATGGTTCTCAAAATTCTCAAAACAAAGAAGTTCTCAATTTATCTTAACACATTTATAATATTATATATATATATATAAATATATATATATATAAATATATATATATATATAAATATATATATATATATAAATATATATATATATATATATGTAGGGTTATCTTAAATTAAGAACCATTTGACCATTTGATTTTGAGGACTTTTGAGAACCATTCCGAGCCATTAAATTCAGGCGGGCCACTCAAATTCATGGGAGGAGGTTTTCCTTATATATAACTAATGACTCACAATGGTTCTCAAAAGTTCTCAAAATCAAATGGTTCTCAAATAAACTTTCCCCTATATATAGAAATGAGCTTTTGTGTAGGAAGGTAGGAAGTGTTTTAGACAATCGGATCAAGTGAATTGATGGATGAGATTAAAAGAAGCTGAAAATCTTGATGTGTTAGGATTGCCTCGGTGTGTTTGGATTGCCTTGAAAAATCTTGGTGTGTTTACTTTTTACATTTCTAGACAAAAAGTAATTTCTATTATAACCCTAGCTACCTATATATACACTAGTTGAAAACTCGTGCAATGACACGACGATAATTTACAGCACAGTATTTGATTTTGTATTTGAAAGATAATTTTTCGTATTTGACTTGTTATTTTTTTACTTTACATATATAAAACATTAAAATTCAATTATTATTAAGTTGATTGTTTAAAAATCTATATTTTAATAAAAGATAATTTTAATTATATGTTTAAAAGACTATTATATTCTCCTAATGTCTTAGTTTTTAAGTAAAAAATAACTATGTTTCTCTTGGTCGATAAAAGATGTATGTTTGACCAAATGACTTGATGCGTTATATATAATACTTGGAATTAATAAGAATATTTATAATTTTCATACTCTAAGAACGAAACCTACAACTTTGTATACACATAAAGAATGAGAAATTTACTCTACAAGCTAGCTAGGAAATGACAAGGGAATCTTAATAACTCATATATTATCAGGATATTAATTACAACCGATATTTATACCAGAAACATGAAGGCACATGCAATACACTATGGACCAGTTAACTTCAATTAGGGTTGCTTTCCGGCAGGGTCTCATATATATGTCTGTTTCATGCAAAATCCATCACCTTTTTATTAATGTTTTATGAACAAAGACAATATTTCCTTTCCTTGAAAGCTTTGTCAAGCTAACATATATGTCTATTTTCATTTTTCTGTTATAAAAACTCTTTCATTATTTTTAAACTTATTTGTGTCATCAATCGGCAAGTTGTCCTCCCAGCTAGCTCCTTAATTTATTATTAGTGATGTTCCATGTACTTTGAACAGTAAACTTGTATATAAGGCTATTGGTAATGGGGCGTTTTTGGGCTCCATAACGCCCCATAACGCCCCGCCCCACTACGCTGGGGCGTTATGAGGCGTTATGGAGCCCAAAAACGCGAGGGGCGTCAGGGGCAAAACGCCGGAGAAGGGTGATAAAAGTAATGATTATGGGGCGTTATAGGGGCTTTATCCACTACACCATAAAGCCCCATAAAGCCCTTGTCCAGTCATCGTCCACATGGCGGATAACGCCCCATTTGGGGCCTTATCCACTACACTTAGCCTAAGAAACATGAAGTTATCATGTATTTTTATACGGTTAAACTGTATGTATTTGATTTGGTAATGGATGAAAAGATTGGTGTACAATCTAAAAAATACATGCAAGGACTGGTAACATGGATAGGTAAAGAGAAGTACCCATTTATTTGACTTTATCAGAAGTCAGAACAAAATAACAGGCCAGAACAAAGCTGGCCCCATTCACTGTACAGCTTTTATGAAATACTGTTATACCATATGTCCTCCCCTTTTTCATCATCTCATCCATGTTTATTAAAGCTACTTTCATTTTGCAAATTTCATTCAATTTGATCTTCCCAGTAAAAGTTTAATCCATGAAAACTATATGTATTATATGGTTCATAAAGATTGACAGATGGTAAAAAGAAAAAGAATTACAGACAAGGGTTAAACTAAACACATGGGGTTCTATACTATTCTCACAATTTAATCTTACACTCTTTAAACCAGTTTTTTCATGTTACAGCTCCTACTTTTACATAGCTGTTTGAAGGTTTGGGGGCTTGCGTCATAACCCCTCTTATATTTAGATTGTCACTTGAGATTTTCATCGAATAAGTGTTAGAAGTTTAAGGGTGGTGTATTCTAGTAGGATTAATTAGTAGGGCGTATGGCATTTAGGCTATTCGTAGTTATTGAGCCTTATGTTGGGATTTTGTGACATGTGTCGTCTTAAGCAAGAGGCTCCATGACAAAAAAATGTGTAGTCATAGCGTCTCGTAACACATTTATAATTATTACACAATTATATTGTTTTATTTAAAAAGCACTCAAATAAATATACCTAATCAAAAAAAGGAAAATAAAATTCAACCAATGAGGAAAGGGAAGGAGAGGCGCCACCCTCATCACACCATAGACATTTATTATGGGGCGCTATTTTTGACACTTCACGCCTATTACGGACAGTTTTACAATAAGGATTTATTAACAATTTGATTTAAATAAAATAAAGTAGTTCACTTTTTTGCATTGCTAATTTCTAAAAAGATGTTGCATTTAAAAGTTTAAGGTGAGTATCAATAAGTATGATCGGAAGGTTTAATACTTTAATTAATAATGGCTGATGTAGGTGTACGGTTGGTGTGTTTTGCAGGTATCAAATTGGTTCATAAATGCAAGGGTCAGATTGTGGAAACCCATGGTGGAAGAAATGTACCAACAAGAGAGCAAAGAAGAAGCTGACAAATCACAGTCCTCATCATAAAGATGAACATCAAGGTAATAACGATAATGATGAAGATGAAGAAGATGATCATAATGATGACGATGATGATAAAGAACAACAAGAAGATGATAAAGAAAACATTAAAAACCATAAGTACTATCTTCCTCCTCCAGCTACATTTGAAAACGATAATCCTTCAGTACAGGCAATCAATACACATGAGTATTGCTTTTCCGAAAACCAAATGTCGTATTCGTACTCACCTATCGCAAACACAACCGGCGGAATCCCCACCGTGCTTGGCGCCACAGGAGATGATGCTAATGGTGATGGTGATGGGGACATTGGATCAACGGTCATGAGATTTGGGACCACCTCGGGTGACGTGTCACTCACTCTAGGGTTACGTCATGCCGGAAACATGCCGGAGAAGGCATCTTTTTTCAGTTAGGACTGGTTTGATCTGTTATGTAATCAATCAAATCATATCATATTTTACCTACCTTAGTGGCCGGCCGACCGGCCGGTCTAATTATTGTTTACTTATTTTCTTTTTATTTTTAGCTCATCATTATAATTATACCTTGCATATCTAGCTAATGGATTTCTTCAATTCTTCCTTGATCTATTTATGCTCTTATTTGATGTAAACTAATCAAAACAAGATTCATATGCATGTACAATTGTACACTCAAGAAAAAATCGATATCAAGAAACACACGAACATTTTGATAGATTGCATGTGGACTAACTCTCCAAATTTATTATACTTAGAGAAACGACTTAAAGTTCAAATACAATAATCATGATCTAAACCCTACTTGGTAGATCATTATATAGGAAAGTATTAGAAACAATTGCAATCCTAAAACAATTAGGATATGTTACAGACTAATCTAATACTTCCTTTTCAAGGAAACCGGCTTGCTCCTTAAGTTACCGCCTATCCGACTTGCTAGGGAAGTAACAATCCACTCCTAGCCGACTCACTAGGCTTGGGCTCGGGAATTATTTTTCAACATTCACCCATTAATCCACGAACCGAATTAATGATGTCTTCCACACCAACTAAACTCTGAATTTCTTTAAATTTGATACGAGCTAACAACTTTGTTAACGGGTCAGCTCGTTCTTGATCCCCGATCGAGCACATGTTCAACTATAGGTTGATCGTTTTTCCACGCATTCTCATATTAAGTGATAATGTGTACTTATATGCTTGCTAATTCATCCATGGAATACTGGATTTTTCGTGAGCTTAATCGCCAATTGTTTATTATGATTACGTTTTCTTTGTTTTAATATGTCGCCCGGTTCAAGATGAAGCCAAATTGCTTGACATGCAGTTGATGTAATTGCCATAAATTCAGCCTCACAAGATGATAAAGCGGCATCCTCTTCCAAAACACAAATTTCAACCAAAAGGAAGAGGAAACACCACTCAAAATCTCTTGCCTCTATAATTCCCTTAGTTCCAGAAACTTCATTTCTGAGATTGCAAGGAATACTCCTCCTTTGCAAGTACTACAATCCACTCAAACTTCTAGCCCGGCCTGTTGTTGATGAAAGATCCAGGTAGAAGACAACAAAAAAGGGTTACAAATTAATAGATGAACCCTCATGTGAGGATGATTCTCTAGATATGGATGCACACCTTACATCCATAGGATTTCCCTCCACAAACCTAATCTCCAATGCATATATAAATGAAGAAGTAGAGCACATTCAGTCTAATCTTATTGCAAGAGAAAATAAATTCAGAAGGATTATGCTGAAGAAGAAAGCTATTGTTAAGCAAAAGAAGTTGGATATTATGCAAAAGGTTAAGAGGATGCTTAAAGAATCATCCTTGAATATTGAAAGAGGTGTTGAGAAGATCAAGTATCTCTCAAAGACGAAACCTATTGTTAAAGAGGTTAAACAGAAGAACCTGCAACTACAAATGCAGAGGTGGCTAATATAAGTGTAGAGAATCAAATTGCTCCCACTACAAAGAATACTATTATACCACCACCTAAGATTCAAGATGTTGATACACCTCACGTAGTGTCAAATGGATTAACCACTACATCCTCAAAGGTTCAAGAAGTTGATACACCTTTGAGTGATGCTATTGAAGGTGAAACTTTTGCTAATAAACCAACTATAGCAGCTTGTGAAGTTCACAAGCTTGCCTTGGCAAAAGTTGATGATCCTTCCACAACATCTTTCTTTGTTGCCAAATCCTATGCTGATCTATATGCTCATCAAAGCTCTCCAGCCAAGTCAACTAAGAAAGTCAACGAATCGTTTTTACTTGACTGTGACAAAGCTGAGTTCCAGGTAAGTAAAGTCCTAGTCTCATTACAATCCGTTGTTTCCGAACTCAAAAATGCAGTTTCTCCGGAAGAAGTTATCCCGAAAGAAGTTACTCCGGAAGAAGCAACATAAACTTTTCAGGAACAACTTTCTTCGAGAGAACAAGTTCTCTCGGAAGGTACCAATCAACCAGAAACCGAAGAAAATATTGATAGTGATGATGACTTCTCCGACTTATCAGATATTTTTGATATCACTAATCCTGGTGAAGAAACAAATCTTTCTGCAATCGATGAGATATTAGCCAAAGATGCTGAAGAAGATCTAGTGGCAAAAAGGCATAAAGAAGAGCAAGAGATAGCAAATAGGAAGTTAGCAATTCAAATGGATGAAACCTTTGAAAGGTTTTAGGATGATACTCAATTCATGGAAATGCTAGATATCGCTAGGCAGAGATCTAATCAACGGTTGATAGATAAGTTTGAGAAACCTAGAGCTGCAAAAGTCATTAGAGAAAAGAGGAAATTTGCCAAGAGGTTGGTTGATGACAAAAGAAAGATAAGGTTGCCTAAATCCATTGAAAATGGTGTCTTCTTGCTTAAAATGAAGAAGATGATAACCTTCTTCCTACAAGTGAGTTGGATAATATGCAAGCTTTGGATCTTTGCAAACGGATAGATGTTATCCTTGAAGAAAAGATGCAAGTTGAGCTTCAAGAGAAACAGAAAAGGGATGTTGAGCAGTCTAAAGAGGCAGGATGCTTTGATTAAGGAAAGACAATCAATGAAGTTATCTGATGATGAAGAAAGAGAAATCCTGAAGTGGTACTTCAAGGAAATCAAAAAGAAACATCCTAAAAGCATTAACTCAATGAAGTTGCCTAGACTGAGGCTCAAGTATGATGAAGTATGAAAAGCAGAAAGTGAGATGGAAAGAATCACTGGTATACCAAGGCCTTCGGGTGCCTTTGCTAGCTATGATCTAGCACACCAGATTGTGTCACCTTCTGATCCCATCATCCCTACAATCAAAAGTAAAAGAAAAAGAACATCCACAGCCAATCCAAATGCAAAGAAGCCTAAACCCAACATTAGTATCTTAAGATCAATTTTTTGATAATGTTAATGCACCAATTCATCTTGAAACCCGCCTTCCTCCACTCAAACTCCTATCCCTACCTCTCAAACAACCCCTACCATACCTCAACAAACACCTTTGCATCCCATTCCAACTTCTCAAACTTCACCACCTTCTACTCCAAATAAACCTTCACCTCTAGCAAAAGTACCACCCTCTCTTTTACCAAAGCCAGACCTGCAGTCTTCTGATCAAAGAAAGAAGAGTTTAGGCAAAAGAAAACAAATTGTTGCTTCTGACTCAGAAACTGAATCTGATTCTCCAAGAGAACCTGAGATGAAAGATTCTGCTCCTATGGAAAGAAAAATGATCATCCATTGGAAGTATGATGAGGTCATAAAACTGTTCATTCTTACCACAAGCAAAGATGAAGTGTTGAGGTTATCCTGTGAGGAGATTGTGAGGGATTTGTGTGAAGAAGAGCTCAAAGATGTGATGAAAATTTATTCAAACATGCAGAACTTGGTTGCTCAAGAACACATGCTTCTGCTGAGAATCAAAGACATCCTTGACACAACTCCTAAAGAATTTTCAAATGCCCAACCCCTCTCAAACTATTGTCCAATTGTGAGATTTGAACAAAGGGTTGATGAAAACAAAGTCTATATCTACAGGGCAGATGGAACCTTTACCAAGCATCTAATACTAACTAAAGGTGATTGGTCCAAAAGAGAAGTCCAAGAGATTTCTGCTCTCATGATGAAGAAATACAATATTTGAAGTTTTGCTAAAATGGTGAAGGAAGGTGAGACATGTATATATGACTATATGTATATCCTAGTAGTGTATTAGCACTAAGTCTGATTTCTGCATAAATTTTTTGGTAGCACCATCTTAGGGGGGGGGGGTGGATTGTTGGGAACATTTCATTCTAAAGCTGCAAAATACTCTAAGTATGAAGTTTCCGACAGAAGTGAATGTTACAGAAGAACTTCCAAGAGAAGTTAATCCGGAAGTTATCCCGGAGGAACACTTATTCCGGAAGACCAACTTATCCCGGAAGGCTTTCTTGTTGTCTCGGAAGTAGTAGTTAACCCGGAAGAATTGTTCCCGAGTTAACTGGAGTTCTTCCAGAGCAATAGTTATCTCGGATTGATTGATTTATTCTATACAAGTCCCGGAGTCTGTCATAAGCACTATTCTTATAGTTTCATCAGTTTCCGTCCCTTCGATTGTATCAGAAAACATGCCAAAAGGACAAATGTAGTTACCAAACTTAGAAGATATTAGATTTAGTATGATTACTTGTACTCAATGGTCAAGATGACCGCAAATGCAGATCTTGATTTCCTCCTAGCACTATATATATTGTACTTAGTTCATTGTATTGTGAATCCACTTGTTTGCATTGTAACTGTTAACATTGAAGCTAATACAATAGTAGTGATTGGTTTATTCCTTGTTTACATTACTTTCTTCGTTACATACTTGCAAACGGTGAGAGTTGGTGAAAGATAAGATTAACTTGATTCCGCATTTTTAATCTTAACAAGTAAACTTGTAAGGTTATAAGAGAGTAATGACCACGATCCATCAGGTGTGATGATCAAAGGATCACCACAATGAAAAACAAGATGAAAGAGTTAAAATGACTTTTAATATTTGGAGATGATTACCTTGAATGTTCTTGCAAAGTTTAAGAATATTGGAGAAATGAGAGGGGATGTGGCCGAAATTTAGAGAGGGATTAGCAGTGTGTTTTGCTCTTGTAAGTGGTGTGAAAAAATTAGGGAGATTTAAACTTGTATTTATAGGTGAATGAGAAGAGTTTAATTAGGGAATGCTAACTTGGAGTGGGGGAAAGGTTATTATTAAGATGTTCACAATACACTCATATCACTTTTTTCTGTCAACTTAGCGTCACACCATCACCCTCACACTCCCTTAACTTTTAATCACAATACCCTCCTTTCACTTTTTCAACCCCTCACTTTTACTTATAATATTATTTTATTCAATTTTAAAAAAATAAAGAAAAAGCATTTAAAAATAAACTAAATCAAAAAACAAATACATTTCATAAGATAAAATAAAATAAACTACATTCCATAAAATAAAATATTCCATAAAATAAAATAAGAAAAAATTACATTTCCTAAAAAAAACATTATATTTCCTAAAAAAAACATTGTATTTCCTAGGATTAAAACTCATTATAAGTTGCTAAAAGCTTAGCTCGTATTTTTTGAGCGAGCGTCTTTTTCTCTTCGTCGAATGTGTCGGTCGGTTTACTAACCGCTTTCAGATCCCGACACATTTGTTCTCGCTCTTTCCGGTCCTCTCTTGCCTTGCGTTCCTCAAAATTTTTTATGTAATTGAAGCTTCTCGAAATGGATCCCGTTGAACCTATCAAACATCTACGCTAAGTTCCACCACCACTTTGAGAAGATTGGCCTTGTCGGGCTAATCTTTTCCCCTTTTGTTTCTCGATGGGCCTATACATTTCGGGTGGGCTATCGGCCGACACCCTGTCCTCTTCATCCAAGTCAACGTCGGTGAGACTGTATTGGGTAGCTCGTGCGTCTGAAGCACTCGTGTCATACTCATTGGACTTGGAGGTTTTACTTCTTTTGGATTTTGGGGCTTGAGCTTGGGTCCCCGCTCGCCATCTAGGGGATAATCGAGCAACTTCCCAACAATCAAATTTATCGAAGTAGGCACTATTATTTCCCAATTTGTAATGTTGTTGTGCCATCTTCAAAATGTCGGAATCACTTTGGCCACTTCTACATTGCGAGGAGATGTTGATGAAAATGTTGTTGAACTTTGTCATTTTCGGGTTCACATCTTGGCTCCACTTTGAATTCAATTGGTGCTTCGTTCGGGTGTCGGGTTTGAGCTTCAACTCTTTATGCCAACGATCGGTAATTGTTTGCCAAAAATGAAGGTGAGTCTGTGAGTTTTCTGAAGAAAAAAATAACATTAGAAAGTTTAAAAAATTACATTAGAAAGTTTTAAAAAAATTACGTTATAAATTTAAAAAAAAATACGTTAGAAAGTTTAAAAATAACGTTAGAAAGTTTTTAAAAATAACATTAGAAAGTTTTTAAAAAATTACGTTAGAAGGTTAAAAAGAAATACATTTACCCGGGTCTTCGGAGACGTTGATCCAACAACAAGTTAGTGCCAACTCTTGCGCTTGATCCCAAGGTATACACGCTTGGGAACCATCTCGTTCTTGCGGGATCGATTGGGAAGTTTGCCCTATTTTTTAGTATATTTTTTAGAAATCTTCTTGGGTTTGGGATTGGGTTCGGTTTTCGTCACAAATTCGGCATCATCGGATCGGGAGTCGGGTTGAGATGAGGGTGGGTAGTCGGTGCGTAGATGGGATGGCTGTGGGTTTTCTTGGCTCCAACCACCAAGTTGTGGAGCCGCGAACATCGGATACGCAACAAAGGAAACGTATCCACTTGTTTGGAAAACATTTCATTGGGAAGAAAGGGTTGAAGGAGGTTGTTCGTTTGGGTTGAATTAGTAGTTGGGATTCATTTTTTTAAATATTGAAGAGATTGGTAGAGAGAGTTTTTAAATGTTGTAGAGAGTGGTAGAGAGAGTGCGTGTTATAAAAAATTATGTATTGTATGAGTTTAATATAGATGAGAAAAAGTAATAAAAACAATTTTGTTTTAATAACGGTAATATATCCGTTGGGGGAGGGGGGACACCAAAGGTTGAATTTCGTGCACGTTGCTCAGTCCCAGTGGTTGTTCTCATCGCACCACCACCGCACCAAGTGCAATGGTGGTCTAGCCTAGTCCTTCACCGCAGCCACGTAGGCCTCCCTGCACACCGCAGGGGAGGCATTATGTTTATCCTTATTATTATGTATTTTTTTTTAAATAAAGGGAAAGGAATCTATAAAGTTCATGCATTTTTTATAAAATTGCACAAGGTTGCAAAAAGGTTGAAAATCTTGTTAACTGTAGTGATTTAAAAAGTTATTTATTATTTTTTTTTTTTTGTTAATGTATCATTATTGATTCTAGGCTTCTAGTACATTGATCAAGTCATGTTATGTCCAAACGTTCATATGAATGCATAAACAAAAGTTTTATCTAATGTAACTCAAATGAATGGCAAGAATGAGAAATCAAGACATCTTAACTAAGCATCAAAAGTCATGAATGTTACAATAAAAGGATCACAATTTTCTTCTACCTATGATCGGTACTTCGACACCGATCAAAAGGATCATTCTATAAAATCATATTAGAATAAATTTCACATGCAATGATTATACATTTTGACAATAATTTTTTTTATAAAAAATAGAGACCTGGGTTAGGAGTTAGGACCACAGGGTCCACAGGGATGGATAAGGCCCAAGGGTCCGCATGCATTTGCAGCCCAGACATATCCATTATCATTGATAACAAAGTAACTGGACCACATTCCTGTTCCTTACTTGTTGGTATATACATATAAGTTTCATATACGATATAAGATTATTAGAAACTTTGATTAGTAACATAATCCCAATTCTTAAAACACAAATCCATAAACGAAATCCACACATTCCTTACAAGCACACACGCGATCTCGATCTTGATCTCGAGCCACAAACAACTCAATCCAACGGTTGCGAGTTGCTTGGTTCCATGTAAGGTCTAACAAACGTCCTACGCCACCATACCTCGAACGCTTTCTGAAGATTCGGGCAGTTATCCCCCGATTTCAAGAAACTACTCAACCACCCCAGCATAACAATCTGCTGATCCTCGAGCGGGAGTGTCAATATCGTCCTCCCAATCCCTTCCTCCACGACCTTTCGATCAAACGACTTGCACCCATGTTGCAGCCAGCTGTAATCGTCAATCAACGGCTGCAACCATGTCTTTAACAACAAATGACGCGTGTCTTTACTGGATAAGATTTCGCCTCGTCCTATCCCGACAAATAGCCTGGCGGTTATACAGCTAATGTGGTGGCGGTTGACTATTGCGACCCTAGGGTGCAGCCCGGCTAGTTCTTGTTGGCTAGCCCACATGACTGCATACTCGTCGGCTGCATGTCTATCGGCTAATATGTCAAGTAACCATGACAAGTTATCGGCTTCTAACACCATTTGTTTCACCACCGGGTCTTTGACCTCATAAGGTTGTTCTGGAAACTCGGGATGGGCCACTTGTCGAAACAAAGCCAACAACGAACCCAAACAGGTTGTACACGAGGCGTAAATGGTGTCGATACAGAGGTCAACCGAGGTCAATGAGCTCGACTTTGGGTTAGACTTGTTGTTATTGTTTTCTCTCAAGAGTTTTAGAACAATTGACTTCATTTCGCGACGCCCTTTTTCTTCATTACTTTTGAGGACAAGCTGGAGGACATGAGATAGGGTATCTTTAGCGGGTTTGGAAACATCTGAAGCGACCCGTTTTAGAATCGGGCTGACCCCTATTCCTTCACTCTGGAGACGTAAAACAGAGGACACAACCCGTTCTTCTTCTTCCTCTCCTACCCAAGGGACCGCTTCCAGGAAATCTAAACACGATTCCATGCATGTCTTGAACCCGAGTTGCTCTGCAACCTACAGTTAGTTTTCAAGAAAATCATCAAAACCCATTGTAAAGATTAACTAAGAGATCCTAACCAATTAAGCCTCACAGATCCACATTAATAAGGGCCATTTATTTGGCTCACAACTTCAGTTAGCAACTATATGTTGAATTAAGCATGTTTTCAAGTTAAATAGCAAAGTGCTAGAAGAGTACTCAAGTGTGCAGCTTCAATTAGGAACTTTTAGAATCTTGATTACTTGCATGCTTTAATGTTATATCAAATGTTGAAAACTATACAAATACTTAATAGCAAGTTAGGCCTCAATTTTCACCATCACCCAGCAAGTGCTTATCCGGTTCTCACAGTTCTCTAAATTCGACATTGAGCACGCCCCTTTTATGGGTGTGGTAAAATTAAAAAAGGTCGTCTTATAGATTTTATAGATTCCTTTTGTGACAATCTCATGTGAAGGGACACCACTATGTATACCATGAGAAGGCAGATACCATTGAACTATAAACCCAATGGTCAACAGTAATAAAAGAATAATAATATCTTTAAATAGGAATTGTTTTATGGTAGTAACTCATGAGTCAACCAATCTTCATCTTGCCAACTACTTCAATTAATTGCAGAAACTCATTGGTCAAAAGTAATAAAGAGTAATAATATTTTCAATCATCACTTCATCTTCTACACTCACAAAGAGCTAGAAAGTTTTTGTTTTTAACAACAAAATTTTTCATAAATTACCATAAACCTTGCATTTGCAACGATTTGAACCCTCACCGTTTTTATAGAGAGGCAATCACAGCTAAAAATATGATAATGGTATGCAAGCCAAATTAAATTCCTTCAAATATAGATTCAATTATCACATAATCCATTTCAAAACACACAACTAAATCATAAAATTTCATATAATTAAAGTGAGATCAAAGTTAAATGCCTTCTAAATCTGGATTTGCAATTAGAAATATGAACAAGAACAAATTGGCTACCTTAATGATTCGAAGCACCCGTCGAAACACTTTGCTTGATCAACCTCTGCTTCAAATCCTTGCAATACATCAAACCCACAGTCTCAACATAAGTTTCAACATCCTCACAATCATCAATTTCAATACAATGGAAGCTTGGATGTTTTGCCAACAACTTCTGAGCAAAAAAAGTACTATTCTCTTCAACAACAACTTTATGAACACTCAATTTCACAATAAACCCTTGTTTACCAAACAACACAACCCTCAAATCCCCTGTTCCAGGCTCACCAAATTCTATTGACACCTTTCTTGGCAAATTTTCTGTGCTGCTATTTGGTCTGCCAGCTGTCCTTTCAGCTACAAGGGCTGCACCAAGAACAGGTGGCTCCAACCCATTTGCCCTTTGGTCATCAGTTACAACAGTTTCTGACTTTGAAGATGCACGTGATGATTTCTTTTCAAGTTCTTGAGAATGCTTTTTGTGATCAGAAGGGGTTTTGGTAGGTGGGGATGAAGATGATCTGGGTCTGGTTAAAGGGTGTTGTGTTTTTAGGGTTTTCTGAAACATAACAGGAGAGGGGCAACACCAAAATCCTTCTGGGGTTACAGCAATTGGTACATTTCGAATCTTGGTTTGCCCTTGCTCCACCTTCTTCACCCTAATTTCCGCCATTTTTAACACACTTCAGACCTCGATAAACCCAAAAAGAAACATGATGAAAGCTTGATTTAAGGAAAAAGATAAGAACCCACGAGAGATTCACAACAAATTCTCAAACTTTTCAAGAAACTGGATGGAAACTAACAGCAGAGTTACAAGAAATCAAGAATGAGGAACCTGTGGATCAAGAAACATAATGAAAGCTCGATTTAAGGAAAAAGATACAAACCCACAAAAAATTCACAACAAATTCTCAAATTTTTCAAGAAACTGGACGGAAATTAGCAGCAGAGTTGCAAGAAATCAAGAATAATGAGGAACCTGTGGATCAAGATTTCTTGAAACCCTAAAAACACATGATGAAAGAGATTGTTGGTGGTGATGTAAACTGTAAAGCATCAAAAGCACGAAAAGAATAGAGATTTAAGAGGATGGGAATGATTGCAGAATCCAAATTATGTATGATGAACCGTGTTAAAGAAGGAACAGAAAAGATAAAAAGGGGGAAGAGGATGATGATGCTTTTTCAGTCACTGTGTGGCAATTTCAGCTTTTGATTTTAAATAAATTGGTGAGTGTGGGCACATCGTTCTTGATCATTCATCACTGTTGTCTTTAATCAAAGAGTGACTGTTGATGGGGTGTCTGTCAATATTGTTTTTGCTTTGTTCGCTAAAAAAGGAACATCAAAATGGTTATAAAGGTTAAACTTTAGTTAGAATATATAATCAAGATTTGCAACTCCCAAAACAGGTATGCCATATTGCCATTGGCCCCTTGCCTTGCTTATAGAAATTTACAGTTTAGACCCTTGGGTTATAGAAAAGTACATTAGAATCTTTCGAAATGGTTATAAAATCACACCTGTCAAAATCTAGATGGTTCGGTACCCTAATGTCACCATTTTTAGTAAAAATAACTTTTTAAAACTTCTTTACCTTTAACTTTCTTTTCCTTCTTTAATTTTATTTTTCGTTTTGAACAGTGAATCTATTCTACTATTCCATAAATTACGTTGCTTACTTTATTGTGAGAGTTTAAACTTAAAACCTCTAACTATCAGGACAAACTCTCTATTAAACAGACTAGTCTCCCATTGACTAGAACTTCCTTACCTTCAACTTAAAGATATGTTCATCTCATCTCCGGTACCAATTTTGTGAGGTGGTGTTGCCTCTCTCACATTTTTCATTCTGGTTTGGTTTCGTTTGTTGCTCATGCATCATCTTTTTTCTTATGTGTTCCTCTTCAAGTGGGGAGGTAGTTTTCGTTGACCTCATTCCATCTCACATCACCTTCTACCTCATAACTTTTCATCTTCTATCTCACCACCTCCTCATCTTGTAGAGCCATTTCCTTGCATCCACTTTGTCCACCTTTAGGATATTGAAAGAAGAAATTAGAGAAAGTAATGTGGTTGTCTATGATTGATGGAGCGTAAAGAATGGTAAAAGATGTAAAAAGATTGATATCCTCCACTTTTATATTTTTTCTATAAAAGGTAGACATAAATTTAGTCGTTTTACGCTTATTAGAGTGACCATCAACATATAACATAAGTGTCATAATGTGTCTAGCAAATGACGAAAAACTTAACATAATTCATGTCGTTGGGGCAATCTTCACGTAACATTGTATTTGAAAGGATATTAACTTTTACCACTTTGTTTGGAACAATCATCAGAGCATTTACAGCTCATTCGCTGTCGTTATCCCTATAATTTATATATTTATCATTATTTTTTCTCTCTCTTCTACTCACAACCACAATTAAATAATACTTTATAATACATTTATCATTATCTTTTCTCTCTTCAAACCTCAAATTTTACAGATTTACTAAATTTTTTCTCAAATATAGGGATTCACCAAATTTTTCCTCAAATATTTATCTCTCATCTGCTCACAACCACTCATAACTACACCTCAAATTTTACAGTTTACATTCACACCCATTATAGGGAATGGACTGTAAATGCTCTCACTAAACCATAAGGTTATAGGCATGTGATTGTTTTTGATGATTAAATTAGTAAATTTAAAAAATGACAATTTAAAGCATATTTTTAATTAAAATATCTGTTCACATTTTTCCTATTTTTTACATAAAGATGATAATTTATTTAATATGTTTAATAAGAATTGAAGTATCTTAAGATCTAATACAATTAATGAAAAAATATATATATAGACCACATGACAGACTTTCATCTAATAATTGTGACATTTGCTTAAAAATGTCAACCTTTTCAATATTCTGTTTTTTTTAATAAAAGTTCTTTTCATATATTAATTGATTACAATTACAACAAGTATATAGTTCGATATTTTAAATATATTTTCCGCTCATGTTAACAAGTAGAATTAAACAAATGGATCATGTTACTTTTGTTTTCCTTGACATTTGGTATAAAAACAGTTATATATTTCATCTTATATTAGAATGTATGATAGAAAACATCAAAATACAATACATCATTAACATTTATGTGATGTGGAATAAAATAGAGTTGTTACTTATAAATGTGAACATACTATACTAATCAAAAGACGTTAGAAACGTATAATTTAAGACTTAGTCGATATAAATACGTTTAATTTGGCTGACACACCGCTAAGTTGCTTAGACACGCTTTTTCTGAATGTTCGCAAGGTGCAACGTCAAAAAAATCTTGACCCAATGTTAATATGTACCCAGTTTTAACATATTAATTTTTTTAAATATAACAATATACTCAAATTAAAGATAAATATTTAATTTTACAGTGTAATTAAAAAAATGATACTAACGCTACCTGAATCTCTATTAAATTTTCTATAAAGATTATAATTCTTGAAATTAGACTTCTTAAAACTTCGTCCGGAACGAGTTAAAAAGTTCGATATAAGCTAATGGTTGTAGATTTTTACTTTTTCTCGTTGCATGACACTCTCACACCATCATAATCTTAACTATTGGTTTGTGCTTATCAAACACCCATATCTCTTCTCATTATTTTTAAATATTTTACTCATTTTGTTATATCATATCTCTCTCTTTATATATATATATAATGGCCAAGTAAGAGTGAATATATCCACTCCACTTTCAATTCTCCTTTGAATTAACAATATGTTATAGATTTAATTTTATTACTAGACATCTAAAGATAATGATCTTTGCTGTTTTTATGTGTTTGTTACGTAAAAAGAGAAACTATTTGATTAAAATATTAGCTTGTTTTGTTAAAGAAAAGTGAGGTATGTTGAGTGAAGATGAAGGGAATTGGTGAATAATTTAGTGCAAATAATGCATAGATATGAGGGTTGTCATGTGCACATTGTGGTGGTTTTAAATGAAGTTTGTACTATGTTCTAAACATGTGTTGACCAACCTAATTCATGAATTCATGTTACCTTAATTAACCCACAATTTTTTCCACCCTATTAGATTACATTCAATTATATTCAGACAACTCTCCATACATTTTTTTTTAACCGTATGTTTGAGCTCAACGATATTGTCTCTTCATATACACATCTTCAATTCTAGAGAAAACCTGATTATTTGTAAGAAAACCATGTCTCCGGCCCGAAGAGCATTTTACTCACATCCGGTTTTGAACCAACACCTTAAGATCTCAAGTCCCTCCAAATACCATTGAGTTATAAGCCAATGGTTCTCCATACATCTTTTATAAGTGCAATTTACATTGAAATTGAATTTGAAATATTAATTAAGACGTTAATGATAAAAACCGCCATCGATTTAGAACCTTTTAAACCTTTCAAATTTAAGGTGTTGGGAAAAAAGATTGACCTTTTGCAGGCTTGAAGAAGAAGTGCCATTATACAAGTTGCAAATGATGATTGTGGGGAGGAAAAGAGTACCATGTTGTCCTGTGGTTCATTGAATCATTAAAGTATCTCATCCTTCTTGTCTTTTTGCAAAGATCACAACATATATGGTCTCTTTAAATATTTATGATTTACATGCAAATCTTAGTTTTCTAATGCTTTTGGTACTAAAACTAAAAAAAGAATAATAAAAGAAAAAGTCCAGGGTTTGTTTTGTAGGTTACTGAATTTGGTGAATGCAAAGACAACCCCTGTATTTCAATATATATATATTTTTTTACAGCAACACCTAAATTATCTAGCAGAATTAAAAAGTTGGAATGACATCGCTACTTTTTTCTTTTAAGCGTTAAAATCATCACACATTTATATTGTAGGATTTGAACTTATAATATTTTAGTTGGGGAGCCTTCGCTTTACCACTTTTTTTTATTTTTTGGAACGTTCAACCAAAGACTATTTACAATGTTTGAGTCTATTCCTAGAGAAAACCATCTCCGTAAACGGTCGATGAAAAACCTGTTAGGCTCAGAAATTAAACTCATGACCTTTCAGTCATAAGCTGTACCCTCATCACCAATACTATTCAGTCAAATTACGATGATAAACCTCACTACTACTAAACTACCCCCCCTCAATACATACATGTGGGTAATAAATATTTATTGCTATACTACATGAAAAGGAGTTAGTGTACCCACAAACATTTATCCAGATTCATGGAGCATACTAACAAAACAAAGACAGGGAAAGTCTTCGGTCAAAGTCAAAGTTGAAAATTTTCATTTATATTTTTTACAATATATAAAATGGTATAAAAAAATAACCAGAGTTTTTTTTTTAATTATACATTTATACTAAAGTCACCTAAAATCCTTTAATTCTCATTTTTTTTAATTTTATATAGCTTCTTAAGAGCATTCACAGCAGCATGTGTAAATTCATCTTTATCTTCAAATTTAAAACAAAAATGAACTTTTTCCCTATTTTCACCTCTACATCAGCCTCTCTATCTCTATCCCCTATCTTTATAATTTGAAGAATATGTAAATAAATCCCTAAATTTACACATCCCATATCAATATCCTATCTCAACCAACGCCTCCCCTCCCTCCTTTTTCTCCCCTCTCTCTCTTTCCATCAGATCATCGCCATCTCCTTTCTTTCCCAAAGATCATCGCTTTCTCTCGAACATCATCGCCTTCTCTCCTATCCCGAGGAACCACCGATGCGCAGCCTAGAAACGACGACAAAAACACTCACCGACTCTGCAATCTTGCTCGGAGATCCCTCTACTAATCGCCGGTAATTCATAGTTACAGTTGCTTTATCTTTTCCCTTCTGATTTCCCCTTTTGTGCGCTAATATTTCGGCCTGGATAGAATTGTTTTTTTGTTGGTACATTTCAATTAGGGCACAAGGAAGTCGATGTGTTTATGTGATCTTGATTTCTAAATTCAGATTTGCGATGTTTAAATTGATAGGAATCGTTGTTGGGATGCTGAATTTTGTTTCTTAAATTGATACGAATTGTGAAACTGATAGAGCACCAGGAAGTCGATGTGTTTATTTGATATTGATTTCTGAATTTTGTTTAAATTGATAGGCATCTGTTTTCGAAGTTCTATTTTTACTTATGGTTATCAACAAACGATGTTATTTTGTTATTTTGTGAATGTTACTTATTGCTACTAATGGACTAATCAGGCATAGGAAAGACTACTTTCATTTTGTGAATTTGAAATTTGTTTTGATCAAAATTTATGATCTCTTGAAGAAAAAATAAACTGTTTGTATACAGATTCTTGCTACTTGTTCTTTAGCAATGAGTATTTTGAACACCAATTCATATTATTTTAATTATCTTTAATATTAAGACTTCATATATTGCAGTTAACTGTTTAATTGAATAGCAATCCATATTCTTGCTACTTGTGGTTGTTTGCTACTGCTGATATCTTAAGAGTTAAGATCACAGGAATGTCTACATTGAATAGCAATCCATTTGTTTGTTTGTTTTATTAGTTAAGAAGATATGGATTCAGAGAACCAAGAAATGTCCTTCACCAACCTTCTTAGCCAAGATGAGTATCTTGTAAGCCTTGATGGCTCCCCACCCTTACCCCCTAATATTCCAACCAACATTAACAAATGTGCGAGGGCAAGGGGTACGAACTTCACCATAGAAGAAGACATGTTACTAGTCTCGGCATGGCTAAATTGTAGTATTGATGCCATTAAAGGAACAGATCAAAAACACTCTCAACTTTGGGAAAAAATTTATGAGTACTTTCAAGAACATCAAGAAACAACCGAGCGGACAATAAATTCGCTAATACATCGATGGTCGTGTATTCAAAGGGCTACAAATAAATTTTGTGCAAAACTAGCTCAAGTTGAAAGGTTAAATCAAAGTGGCATGACCGAGCAAGATAAGGTAGACATTCACCCTCTTGTTTTAAACATAACTTATTTTCTTCCATTTCTCTAACATGTATTTTATTCATTTTAATACAAGCTTGAAAAAGCGAAGATTATGTACAGATCACTAGAAAAAAGCAACTTCCAATTCGAGCATTGTTGGCGCCTATTGAAGAACCAAGCTAAGTGGATTTCACGCCCTAAAAAGGATGTCCCTAAGCAAAGGAGGGTGATGGTCCCACCCCCGACCCCTACCCCGACCACAATCCCATCCCCTATAACAAATGCGATCGAGAATGACACTATCGAATTAGACCGACCGATGGGTAGGAAAGCCGAGAAAAGAAAGCGAAAGGACCAAGGCAAACAAGCCGAGGACAACATCGAATTTAGAAGGATCAAATATACCCTTTTAGAGGAGTCACGTGTTCAAGAGAAAGAGTTTTATCGTCTTAAGGTTGCAAAGATGGAGTTTGACAAGGCAAAGGAGGAAAAAAGATTACATCTTGAAGATGAAAGATTGAGGTTGGAGGCGGAAAAGTTGAGGATTGAAACTGAGAAAATGGACCATGTAAAGAAAGAATCAGATGAGCGAATTATGATGATGGATCTGAGTGTCATGCCAGAATTGCAACGATTATATTTTGAGAAACGTCAAAGGAGCATAATGATGAGTGACAATCCTACTTGAAGAAACATTATCGACTATTTTGAAGACCGGTGGCTTTTGATGAAATATTATTGAAGACTGAAAGCTTTTGAAGAAACATTATTGATTACTTTTGGTGTTATAGTTCTAATGATGTTTCTTAAACATAACTTATTATTAATGTAATTTTAGTTTGTGTATATGTGGTTGGAAGAAGGCAATGATAGTATCTCTTGGTAATTTACATATGTGTTTTTTTCCTTTGAAAGTTTGATTATTGTGTTTTTTTAAGTTAATCCGTCTTACGTCGAGTAACATCATTTTTAGGCGGACACGACTTGACCGAACACATTCTATTTAATTATAATATTATTCTTAAGTCATCTCATTCTAACTCGAACTATAATACTATCTTTTAGATGGACTCGCTTTGCCTCGAACTCGTTATATTAAACTACTAGAATTAAATTTTGAAAGAAAAATATAATAAGACAAAATAGTTGGTAGTTAATATTGTAATGGAAGAAAGAGAAAATAAATAATAAAAAAAGAATATAAAGATAAAGATAAAGAATGAGATGTAGAAGTTTTTTATAAAGTGAAAGTTAAATTTAAGATATGAGAATTTTAGATAAATTATAAAGATAAGTTTGAAGATGCTGCTGGGAATGCTCTAAAGTAAGTGGAAGAAATCAAACATGTGTAAATATTGTTTGTTATTTAGTGGTTAACTGAATAATTTTGAAACTAAGTTACTATTTGATGAAATTTTTTATTTCAAGTTCAATTGAAAAAAATATATATATCACAAAATACTAACCAAGATTCATATTTATTTATTTGTTCTCACTTAATTTAAAAATATTTTACAATCTAATAAAAATCCAACCAAAATTGAAACATCCTAATAAAAGTTAAACGACTTTAAAAAAACTTTAAGTAATTTTAGTAAAAAGCTTGAAAATTTTAGCTACTGCCGGTGAAAGTTTTCCCAAAAAAAAAAAAAAAAAAACCTTATCATACGCAAAATTTTTATTTAAATCTAGCAACTAACCCATGTTTCCTAACAAACTTCAAGATCGAAACCTGTAAAATCTACCAGATCAACATTTCACCGAAAGCAAAACCCTAAATATACGATTACGAACGTCCAGAATTTGACTCAGAAAAACATCTACCGTCTTGATATCACCGCACGCTGACCCTGCAATTAACAGCACCGCATCTGCATTCCCGCCCTTCGCCAGGTGACGCCTTATACATGTAATCAAAGCTCAATTCTTCCCCTGCTGAAATCTGGTGATGGAAATTATAAAACAAAGCAAGAATGTATGCAACGGTTAACTGCAGTTAGTTTATTTCAGTTATGAACCATAAATGACAGAAAATAATTAATGTTCTTACGTCTCGACTAGCATAGAGACCAATGTGTGACATCTCAGAATCCAAACTTTCAATAAGAACTTGATGATTCTCAAGATTTGGAGAGCAGCTACAAAAGATCATCATCACATGATCATTAGAATAACAAACTAATAGCAGCAAAAAGACCATTTTACCCCTTTTTTTAAGGCCTATAGTTATGGAAGGAAGACAATAAATTTGCATGAAAAATGTTCTTGAGTCAATGTCTCTTTCCATAACAACATGTATCTTGAATTGTTTTTAAAAAAATATATAATTTTTTTTACCTGTGATTAATGTAACGGGAGACATTCCCATACTTTCTAGCGTCGATAGCATATGTAGCCTCTCCTTCAATAAGTCTAATCATGTCATTAACACGAGCATCAATCTCGTAAATAAAGCTGCAATCTTCTCTACCAAGCCTGATTTTTTCCCAAAAAAATAAAGCAATATAAGAATTTTAATATTCAAAACTACTACAATAAAATGACTTTAGTTATTGACACAATTGGAAAAAATGTCAAACCTATGGCGCCTTTTATCTGCTTCATTCTTATCTATAACCTCGCCAACGTACTCACAAACAAATGTGCCACGCTGGATTGGTTGCCCGGCTCTCACTGCCCAACCCTGCAAGTTTAATGTATTGATGCTACTAATTATAGCAATTATAACCGTTGAATATTAAAATAAATGTAGAGATAAATGGGACTACCTTTCCCTCTGTTTTAAAGACCTCCAACTTCACCCTAACCCCATTTTGTAAAACCCTATTGGGACAGTATTTGTTGCAGCTGCAATACATGTTGCATTCGTATACTAGGTAGCCCTCCTGATGTACATGAAAACTAACTTAATCGTCAAAGTATTAAAAAAAAAGACAAAACCTTTAAATTAAAAGAGAGTTGGTATAAATGTATAATCACCTCGAGAACAATCCGACCTTTATCATCATATGCAAACCTTCCTTTCATGGATTTTCCATTTATATCCTTTGCATCTTCATAATCATTATCGAAAAGATACACGTGATCGCACCCCTTTGGAGAGCATGTTAAATGTGTGCACCCACAACCCAGCTGTAAACTCTTTTGACACCAAAAAAAAGATACCATAAATAAACAAAACCGTTATTATAATTAAGAATGACCACTAGAGATAATTATAATTACCTGTGAGCCAAGATTAACAGACTGATCAATTATTGACTTTGTGACATATGTAAAGCTTTCCCACGGCAAAAAACACGCACTGCTCTGTGCATCATCGTTATGAAGAGACGCTAAAAGATGTTCATCCACTACACATGCAATTGGAACTGATTCCTTTCCAAAACTGATGTCATCACACAGAACAATTCCTGATTTATCGCCAGATTCTAGTCGGGGATTGTTAAAATTAACAATATGATGAGACTCGTCCATAGGCCATTCGGATGGTGGACTTGTTACAGTCTCAGGGCTTGCAGAACTCTCTGGAAGATTCTTTAAAGGAGGCAAATCATGTGAATCATCTGTGATCAATTTGCATCCTTTAGGGCAAACATACCCTTCTTGATGCCACTCAATTACAACATTACGTTCACTGCAAAGTTTTGCGGCTTTGAGGTACAAACGTTCAGGCAAATTTCCATACTTTTTCTCTAATGATGTTTGGAAACTCATTTTGCAGCATGCAGAATGGGCCATTGCTAAAAGCTCGAGGTTACCGGGATGTGGTTTTGTTTTGCTGATTTTGGAATACAATAGTTTTGCAACATCTGAACACTCGGACTCAGCTAATCTACCAAGACTAATCGATTCAGGTGACTGAAAATCCCCTTCTGTTACTTGTCTAAGCGGTTCTTGAGTAAGTTTCTTTATGGGTACAAGACCCCTATTTCTCATTCCCAGACCCTTTTTGAATCGTCTCCCAGATTTTAGCTTGTTGGCTAAGAACGCGGCCCCCGCACCACGCTTACGTGAACCACCCGGATTCAAACCCATGTGAGCCGCTTGATGGTGTCGACCAAGATCCGGGAGCAAGTCAAATCTCAAACCACAAAACCGACATATGTACCTTTGTAATCCAACTAAACTAGAACTATTCACATTCTGTACCTGAATAGAAACGTTACCATTGCCATCACCGTGTGGCGAAACCAGAACTTCGTTCTGCAGCTTCTTGAAATTGGCGGGATGATGTGAGACCACATGGGCCCATAACTGGTCAGGACTCCCGAAACGGTTACCACAAGGAATACATTGGTAAAGCATGCATTGTTCCACAAACTCAACATGGTGCCTTTCTTGAACATGTGCTTCGAGAAGGTTATTTTTGGTAAAAGAATCAAGACAGATGGCGCAAACATACCTTTTAAACACTGATCGTGCTTCCTTTTTATGATTATCGATCCAATGTTTAGCAAGCATTTGATCATCAACAAACTCCACCGAGCAGATGTTACACTTTATGATCATGTTTTCATCATTGTTATCATTATTATTAGACATCAAAAGATTGACTGGCTCTTCATATTGTGTCATGTTATCATTGTCAAAACCCCAAAGTCTAATTAATCTTTCCCTTTCATAACAAACCAACTTCATTAAGAAATGCCCGGTTTTTACATCTTTTGAAGCTTCGGAAATTACCCATTGGAGCTGAATTTCTTTAGGAACAGGGCTTCTTAGAGATAAAACACTTTTGAAAAACTTATAAAACAGCTCACATGCTTGATGTAGATGTAGTTTTTCTTCATGTGAATGACAAGTTTTAAGAAGATCAATAAACACCTCTTTTGAAACAATCCGACTCTTTCCGTTTCTTGCACGTTTCAGCCAATTTGGCAAGTGTTTATCACAGTATAATGTATGCTTTGTAGGAGGTTCATTGCAACCAACATCATCACCTACACAATGCATGGGCCCACCGCCATTGTACTCCACTCCCGCCAGCTCAGCCACCGGAGTTGCAAAATAGCCTGATAGTACGATTTCTCTGCAATTACTAGCCTCTGAAACCTCTCGGGATTCATCTTCTAGCTTTCTCTTAAGTTTGTTCTCGGGTGGAGAAGGTGAAACTACCCCTGTATCCTTACCAGATCTATGCTTTTTACAGGATGAAGAACCGGGTAGAGCCCGATGTTTGCATTTAGTACCGAGAACGGTAATCCCGTCACATAAATGTGCATCAGATGGGGGTGAGTTGAACTCTGTTTTGACCACAGTGCCGGAAAACCGAGCTGATAAATGTACACAACAATAAACATCACCATCATTAGCCCATCTAACACACCGTCTTCCTTTAGCTTCAATGAAAGCTGTACACTGTTTATTTTTATTAAATGGGGTCATTTCAAGATTTCTAAAACGCGTTTCTTGATTACTATTTCCAGCTTCAACCACAATCTCACCCCATCTATCAGTTTCAGTTGCTCCCAGTAGAGAAACTTCACCACTCGAGGGCCCAACATGCCCGTTCAAAGATCTCGGCCCAGTTTCCAACTGTGGAGCTGCCACCTCAGCTCGTCGAATTTCAAGCTTGGGCCTTTTTCTGCTAACTTGAAGACCCGTGTTTGGAAAACTGTCATTGTTCTGTTGTTCTGTGTTTTCACTGCTAAATGAAGGATTAGACATTGAAAACCATTTCATAACCTCGGATTTCACAGTTTTCCACTCAGAACCGACTTCGGGATTCACTGTTGAATTTGAAAGTGTGTGCACTTCATTCCATTTAATTGCATCGCCTAACTCCTAAATAATAATATAAACACTTGTAAATGCATCCTAAAGCACTCTCTGTATTAATACACGTAAAGAAAACATACCTCCTTCAGCATATCAATAGATTCAGCACTGTGAGAAGCCTGACATCTTTGCACCCATGTTTCAAGAGAATGTTCTAGCCAGTAAGAATCTATGAAACGCTGTAATATCATCTGGAAAGGAAATTGGTGACTGTTAGGGAACATGCCGATTAATTTGAAAAGATCTAAAAAAAAGGAAAGTACTTCAGGGGTTCAATCTAAGTTCTAAGATTTGAAAAACGTCCCATATATATACACGCGTGTAGGTATGTAAATAAAAAAAACATGCACACATATATATACACGCATACATACACATATATACATATAGGTATGTATGTGTGTATAGAGGGGGGGTTCCACTTTAGAAACCTATACTATTTTTAAATCAGGATCATGTAAGTCGACGTGTTCACAAAGTTAGCAATTAGTATATCTTCATCAAAGCGTTCCATAAGTTTCGGAACATTAATCATTGTAGAATATTATGACTTTTCATTCGTGATGAAAAATGCATAATGGCACGTGATGCACGTGAATCCTTCCACACTTTTTACATATTTAGGGTTTTGACAACTTCAGAACAAGTAATGAATGAAGTTAAGGCCACAAGAAAGAGGTACAAATAAAGAAACATCACTTTTAAAGCAAAAATTTTACCTTTTCAAGTTTGATGAGCATATTCCCAAGATCGGAATAATCTTTACATCTCGAAGCTTCTAATGCAAACTCCTTCCACGCTACCACGCTACGAGCATTCTCAGTGAGAGCCTAGAAGGAAAGAGTGTGAGTAAAATAATAACTATAATCCTAATAACAATAAACAAAATAATTCAATATATTATTGATGGATCTCAACCTCACTATTTAACTGCTCAATGGTATTTATCATGCTAACAGCAATCTTTTGCATAATATACCGACGTGCAAGAGTCAAATCTTTGACCACCTTGACCGCAACATTATGTGACCTATATGCAATTGGCTCTGGAAATTCATTGATCGGGCGAAGAAGCAACACATCTGCCCATGAATAATTTCTTTTTCTTGGAAAAAATATTACAAGATATTGTTTCCTATCATGTGTAGGTTTCGCTCTCACAGTCGATAATGGCCAATCAGATCTTGCACACCGTATACCTGCTTGCCACTTCCCTCTCCACTATATAGTAAAAAAAAAATAGAAAAAAAAAATCAGTGCATGTTTAACACATATAACCATTCAATAGAATGACAAATTGAACACTTACCTTGACCCAAACTGCCATGGGTTGATCTTGTTCAAGCCACTCGGGTTCTGGACGAGATGACTCACATTCCTGATTGCTAGCTGGCATTTCTTGTCCAACTGTATCACCATCTAAGCTATCAGCTCCAGAATCGTGCGTATTATATGACACATCAAGTTCATGACATGGCTCATTATTAGGATGGCCTTCATCAAGTTCAATAAATTGTTCATCATCAGATGTTTCAGCATTATCCAATTTGCTATTTCCACCTTGAACTATTTCCGGTTTGACATTACTGGCCCCTTCATCATACACGAAAGCTTTTTCTGAACCCTGATTAGGGCTGTTAGATTCTCCAGGATAATGCATGCCACTACAAGGAAGCACTTGCATGATTTCTCACTAGATTCTGCTTTACAAAAATGGAAGCAAAGCGACGTTAAATATGAAAAGTAAACAGAACATAACGTATAATACATGTTACATATATGAAAGAAACGATATATCTCGAAAGAACTATGAAAATAGAAACTGAGGAAAGAAATTTCCAACAAATATGAAGCTTATTTATTTATAATGAAAGAGGAAATTTCTTTTTTGTAGCAATATATCTACTTTTCTGGATGAAAACAGAGAAATAAATAAACAAATAAATAATAAGCTGTTCTAAGTTCTAACAATGGGGATAAACCATAAATTTCTTTCACTTGTTGGTGATGAAAGTTCAACTTCTAGTTCAACAAATGGACCTAAATCCTATCTGAGATGCCAAGTTTGTCACTATGGTGCTCTGAAACTAATTATTTACAGAAAGAAAATAATAATAAATACCAATCAATTTAACTAGTTATTTCAGAATCTTTCTCCCTTAAATAACTCTGTAAATACCAATACTTAAAGAACACAAAAGAAACCCCAATTTACAGGCAAAGATTGTATATTTCTGATAATAATGTACACCAAATAGTTGTAACAACGTGATAGACTGAAACTACCACCTAATTGAAGTCCATATGTTATCAAAACAACACACCAAAATCAAAGAAACCCAAAAATCAAAAACCCCTAATTAGCAAAATGTTTGGTCTGAAAGTGAACAACCAAAACCCTAAACGAAAAATCAAGAATAAACCCCAAGATTCTGACACGTCAATTGCCCGTCAAACCCACACAAAAAAAAATCGTTAATTTTTTTCTGTGACCTAGAAAAAAAAAGTGGGTCCAGATCAAGAAATCCCATTAATTGATTGCACCATGAACAAATTGAGAACCCAAATCATCGATCTAAGAGTCATGGAAATCAAGATTTTCTTGAATCAAAGTCAGGAACTTGATACATTCACTAAACTAAGAAATTCCGTTAGTTAAACATCTGTTTGTTTGTTGTTGTCTAGGGTATAGTATTATTGGGGCAAAAGGTCATCATCAAGAACATGTACATATGATACGATGAATATTTCTATGTGACAAGTGAAATTGGGGGAAAATGGTGATTATATGTAAATGTACCTTTTGCAGTGCGGGGGTGAAGATCAACTTTATGCCATTGTTGGGGGTGGGTGCCGATTTGGTATTATTGTGGTTTTATAAAATGTAAACAAAAAGATTTTTATTTGGGTGTAGACTAGAAAGTGGGCATGTAGCAGGTCCAAAACGAACAAGACGAACTGGATGGGTGTAGAGAGAGAAAGGAGGCGATGAGAGAGATGCACGAAAAAAAAAACTATAGAATAGATGATGGTGGGCTTTGTGTGAAAGTTACAAAAAAGAAAAAAAAAACAAACCCTAAAATATAATTAAAAAGTTTCAAAAAACCAATGCTAATGAACATGTATTGTAACGGTGGGACGAGATGGAGTGCAGACGGTGTGGTCGAGGTGTGCCCCTCGTTTTATTTATGACATTTATGGCTGGCTTCTTTTTTATATCTTAATTTATTATTTTATTTTATGGTTAATTTTATTTGTTATAAAATTTATTAGGGCATCTGGTGTACCGTCGTTATCTAGGCATGAAGGGGTTTCACGCGGTCTCGGCGTCGTGGAGTGGAACACCGCCCCTGGGTGGCGTGATGGGGTGGTGTGATCCGTGGGCGTGATCCAATCAGGTAATTACATACAATCTTTTTTTAATTATTATTTTTATTTTAACTGATAAAAAATAATTTAACACCACACACCATATCACACCGCACCATGTAAAAAATTAAGCCTAACTTTTTATGTACATAGTTAAATTCTATTTTATTTAAAGAACTTGTTTTTCTATTTAGTGACAAATAAATTATAGATTCTAACACTATTAAATTGATTATAACTAAAAAAGACTCTTCGAGTTCTTACTTGGCCTTGGACTCTCAAAATGATTGACCCGTTTTAAGTTGCTTTATTGTTTTTCTATTATACAAACAAATAAATCATAGATTCTATCACTATATTGATTAAAACTAAAAAAGAGCCTTCGAATTTTTTACTTGGCGTTAAACTCTCAAAATAATTGGGTCGCCCATTTTAAGTTGTTATATAAGGTGAGGGAGAAAAAATACATGTCATGTTAACTCACTTTGTCACCACCACTCATCATATTAAGTGTCTCAATGGTTTTTTCATAAAATAAAACTGCAACATTAGTATCATATTAAACAATCACATTACACGACGATTTTAAAAAAAAATACTCAAATAATTATAAAAAGTAGATAATATTATTTAAAGAAGTCCATATTTCGCCTTAATCTTTAGCCACATCTTCTAGGACAAAATCGGATGATCATAATATATCAAGGATAAAATGGGTCTCGTGTTGTTGTGAGAAAAAGTAGAGGATTGTTGAGTCTTTTATTAACCCCACCACGAAAATGTTAGAAACTAGTATTATTAACCCCACCACGAATATGTTGGAAACTACACGTGGATGAAAAAAAGTTCGATACATTGACATGTTTGGGATTAGCTAAACGGGTTGTTCGAGACATTTTGAGATTGGTTAAATGTGTTTAGGAGTTTTATGGTAAGTTGAACGGGTTCCATAATAATACGTTGCTCGGATCATTTGGATTCATGGTTATAAACCATGGAGGAAGGAAGCGGTGTTCATCCAACCTAATGCCGCTCACGCGCATTCCTCTTGGAGGATGCCATCTGATCTTCATAGGTAAGAAAACCTTCTGGCCCTATATGGACCCCCATTATTATTTTTTTGTCACTGGTGAGAATTGAACTCAAGACCTCTCAGATTAATGTTTTTAAATACCTCAGATTAGCCAATTAAGCGATCGATACTGACTCATATTATAACTTGTAATTTTAACTTTAATTAAAGCACGGATACATTTAATTGACATTTAAGTTTTTTTATTTGCTTTTGAAGATCAATTTATTACTCCATAATAAAATAATATCAAATTTTGTATATCTAAAATTTAAACGGTTAAAGCCCGTTTAGTTCATGGTGAGGAAATTCAAATCTTTAAAATAAATAATATTTAATGGAAATGGAATTAACGTGGATGAAAACCTAAGTGCATTCATACATCAAGTTTCTCATTTCATCTCATTTCGATCCATGTGGATGAAAACCTAAGTGCATTCATACACCAAGTTTCTCATTTCAATCCATATAATTAAACTAAAAAGCATTAACTTACTAAATTTATTCTTTATTTACTAAAACCCTCAACATCTCGTTCCACATAATTAACCCTATGGACATGATAGGCCCAGTTAGACCCAGTTAGGCGCGTTAAGCCCATTTAGAAATTTGCGGCCCAACAAAGGTACAATTCACACATCCAATGCTTGTATAAGTTGTTAGAAGTATTGTAACAAATCATTATGCGATTAGAGCTGTTCCGAAACGATGAAAGCTAAGTTCTGGTTAAAACGACATAGGGTATTGTTTAGACGGTTAAAGCATCAGATAGTCGGAAGAGTTATCGTAAAGGTGTTGAGTTAAGAGATTAACACGATGTATATATTAACTTTGACGTTAATTGTAACATTTCCATTTATCCGGTTGTGAAACCCGACCCATTTTGAGATTTCGCATTTTTCGATTTTCGGATTAATAAGTCCCGGGAGAATTTTCAGGTATTTATACCTCCAAATAATGTTTTTAAATAATCTATAATAACTTTTCAAAGCAAAATATTTAATTAAAAGATTTTGGAACTAATTAGGTTATTCGAAACGAAAATAAAGTAATTTGCAGTTTTTACGCAATTCGTCATTTACCAGGAAATCTCGTATTCGGTCTTAATGTTTAAATTTGAGTATTTGAGGAGTCTCATGTTCCTAAATATCACCTCGAGTCATTCCGTTCAAAGTTGAGTATCGAAACATTGGTGATTAATCAAAAAGTGATACGTACGTTAATTTGCCTAATACATGTTATGTGAATTTGTGTGCTTAACCATAATTAGTTTTATGGCATGTTTATACTTGATTATATTGGCTAGAACATGGTTAATATGATGGGAAATGAAAAAATCAAGAAATTAGAGAAATCGGGACTCGAAAACGTCGAATAACAAATAAACTAGAGCGAAAACGGTAAAACCGGCCAAGGGTGGTTACGCTGGGCGGTTCGCGGACTGTGAACTTTCCCAGTGAACCCCTTGACGGTCCGCGACTGGCACCTGACGAGCAAAAATCATATTTTTCACATATTTAAGCTTCCTTAACCCCCATTTCTTCTGTACTTTTCAAGCCCTAGCCGTTTTTCTTGTTGTTATACCATCATCATCACCATTTCTTTGAGTTTTGAGCATGATTTGTGAAGATCCAGAGCTTATTCCATCATCATTCATCATCCATTGTTTAGTATATCTTAAACCTTCATGTTTACTTACCTTGCATGCTTTAAGATTCAATTTTTATGAATGATCTAAGTTAGATCTAGGCCATGCATGCTTGTTATTTATATCTAATGATATCCATGATAAAAATGTGAACTTTGTGGTTAACATTTAGGTTTTAATGATTAACATGTTAGATCTTGTATGATTCATGATAAAGGTTTAGTATTTATGCATGCATGATACTAAAGGTGCCTCATTTATGCTAGATCTAGGGTTTGGAAGGTTAAAGTTGCATGCTTGACGTTGCATGATCATAAAAGGTTAAGTTTTGGTATGTTTAGAAAGGCCATAGATCTATGTAGATCTTGCATGTACTAAGGTAAAGCATGAGTTTTTGATGATGATAATGTGGTAATGTTGTAAACTTGATTAGATCCTTGCATGCAATATAGTAAAAGCTAGGGAATTTGTGTAAAAATTAAATATGTATCTATATTATGGTGAATATCTTGTACAATCTATATTATGCATGATGTGGTATGTGATGTGCATATATGATTTGGGTGGGATAATCATGATCAATGTTTGGACCTAGGACGTTGCATGAAAAATATATATTTTAGGTTGCCATGAAATAAATATTTATGTAATAGTTATTCATGAAAATAATTATTGTCCGTCGCATGATCACTTGTTAAGTTATGTGCAACCCAAATGCCTATCGGATAATAAAATGGTAGTCGTTGCATGAATTTTGACCATCACGCGTGAATTATGTTTGTACACGTGTGAATAATAATTATGCGTGTAAATATTGATTATGTGACTTAATTATTTGTTGCATGATTGTATGTTATGTTGTGCATATGAATCATGATTGATACGTACGTTTATCACTAATTAAAATCATCAATGTGTCGTCAAGTCAACTTGGTCAATCGTGTCATTTTGTTCTTTGAATTCATTCGTCCTATTCATTCGTAAAGGTATTCTTCAGGTGTTAACCTTCTCGTTTTTGTGGTGTCATTCTTTGTTCACACCTCCAATACCGAGTATTCATAGCCCATTTCCTGTTTGTTTTTTGGTGTAACATGTACGTTATCTAAATCTCAAGTTCTTTATACTTTGTTCTAAATCAAGATGTGAACTCTATGACTGTTATGTTTGTTCTGGTATGTTAAATTTGTGTGGATTATTACGATGGATGTGGTACTCGAACTTTAGACGTAACTCATTAACACACCAAGCCGGGGTTATAATAATAGATCTATTGGTGTGACAGTCTACCTGGCCTGTCTAGTAAATGGCACAGGGTGATCGAAATCCTAAATGCCAAGGGTTTGATTTAACTCATGGATCGCATGTTTTACTTTAGTATGGTATACAAACCTATGTTTACTCACCAACTATTTGTAGTTGACCTTTATGTTGTACATGTTGCATGTAATGCAGTTTGATGATGTTGATCGATGACGTTTAGGATGCATGGGCCTTAGTAGTGACCTTAAGAAATAAAATGGATATTATGTTTGTTTTTATGTTGGAATTATGTCTGGATTATGATTATACTCTTTATGTTATGAAATGGTTAATTAAGAATATCGAAACCTATAATTTAGTGTTGTGTGCATCTGGATAATCATCGCGCCCCGATGTATTCCGTCGTCGGTTGGGGTGTGACATTGATATTCGTCAGAAAGACTATATCCAGACGGTTACAGGCGATGTGCGCTTGCAGAACCGACAAATGACGCTTAACGCGTGTATGTAACCTCTTTCACAGTCACCCACTTCAATCAATGTCCTCGAGTCTAAATCCTGCATAATGCAAAATTCAAAGAAAAACATTATAGCACACCGAAAATATTTTGTTAATCACTAACAAATAATAAATTCAATTTGAAATTTGGAACATGGAGGACATTTTTAACTGTCATTCCATTGGGTAATACATGATCTCTTGGACCTTCAACGGCAATGGATTTGTCATTGGGTATGATAACAGGTAGCTCATGGCTCCTTGTCGTTTTATTTTCAAGTAAGGACCCAATGTGGGTTATGTGCGCGGTCGATTACCCACTTATCTTCCTCACCAAAGTAACATGCCATGTTAACAACATGTCCATCATTTTCTTTGAAAATATCATATTTGCTACCAGAGATCTTCATGAATTGTTGTTATTGTGCCTCGGTGAGACCCGCCATGGTGCTCGCTTCCCCTTTGACATAAGTAGCCTTGGCTACTACTCCAGTGTTCAACCTTTTTCGTCGGCCATGGGATATTAGGGTTTTTTGGCGTGGTTTTGTCTCAAGTATCTTCTCAAATCTTATCTGATGCCATAATAATTTTGTTATGGTCAAAGGGTTTTTCTTTTACCGAAAAAAAAACAAATACGATAGGATGTTGTTATATACTACACAGGATGACATGAATCATAAAACAAGGAGTTCAAACACACGTTAGGAAACTATCTAAGAAAGTATGTTGATGATATTGACCAGAGAATATTGACAAAGAAATATTGACCAAGATAGATATTGACCAAGGAATAATTCATATTTCCTTCGTTACTTGCACTCTACATGAAGTTACCTTTTGTATTGTTAGGTAATGAATACTGTACGTAGTATAATCTTACGGTACGTTGTTAGTGTTTTTGTTTTGGGAAAATCACCAAAATGACCCACTTTGACCAAGAAAAATCAGGAATGACCACCCAAAAGTATACTAACTCAAATGACCCACCCAATAGAAACCAGCCATTTGTCATCTTTCCACCAATCACAATCTGACATGTGTCATCAATCTGACAAGTAGGCTAAAGGTGGAACCCACCACCAACCAGTAATTGTTTGACACATGGACAAAAAGTCAGAAATCTAGGCTTGTTACCCGAACCACTGCGAGCCTGCCACCTGTCCAGACTAAAGTTGCCTTTTCCCAACCCCCCTATATATTACCCAAGCTCTTTAACAGGAAGACGCCCCTCGTATAAGTAAACAAAATATAAAAATCTATTGAATAAGCACCTGCTTTAAAATGCCTGCCTCGGCATGTTCTGCATTTAGCTCGAGAACTTCCCAATCATCTTCAGTATCAGGTTCTATCGTCACACATTTGGCTTTTGGAACATTAGGAATGGCTTTTATTCGAACAGTTGTGTGATCTGGCAGATGAATGCATTCTGCATATTGCTGAGCAATCTACACAGGTAGATGAAATAAAGTATCAAAGATAGAGATCACTTTAAATCAACTTCCATAAACACCCATGTGAAACAAATCAAAATAATTAAAGCATACCACATTACTATGGTTTAGAAAGAATTCCGATAAAGCAGCTACCAAACATGATAACAAAGTCGGATAAACTAATTAAAAAGGAGTGGCATATATCTAACAGGTTTTTAAACTAAAAAAAAAACTAAATCACATTAAAATTCTTTCTCAAGTAAAGAAAACAAGACTAAGAGGGAGTTTACATGGAGGATTGAAGACAACAAATATGATCTGTCAGAAATTTGTTGTGAATAATTACTTCTTCCCAAATCTAAGCAATTGCATATGAAATTAGTGAATACCCGTAGCTACTTTTGAACTTCCAAAACTGATACAGATACTATATGCATGTGAGTTAATTGCTAGATGTATTAAACAAAGTTAGAGGAGAAGTTGCATTAAGACTTCAGCATCCAAAGTATCTGGATTGAAATAGAACAAAGGTAGATACTATTCCAAGGGAGTGCATAATTCGCGAACAGTCGAAACAATTGTGATTTCATTCTAAGCATAATTGAACGATCCTTAATGTTTTATTATAATTTAACTCAGGATTAGGGGAGGCAGGGGATGTAGGGGAGGTAGGGGAGGTAGGGGGTTGGGAAAAGGCAACTTTAGTCTGGACAGGTGGCAGGCTCGCAGTGGTTCGGGTAACAAGCCTAGATTTCTGACTTTTTGTCCATGTGTCAAACAATTACTGGTTGGTGGTGGGTTCCACCTTTAGCCTACTTGTCAGATTGATGACACATGTCAGATTGTGATTGGTGGAAAGATGACAAATGGCTGGTCTCTATTGGGTGGGTCATTTGAGTTAGTATACTTTTGGGTGATCATTCCTGATTTTTCTTGGTCAAAGTGGGTCATTTTGGTGATTTTCCCTTTTGTTTTTAGTTAATCGTTTATTTGTAGAAGCAAAAAAATATACCACTTGTGTGTCAATATATAAAAATTGAAAACTAAAATTTTGAATTATTTTTTAATTATGCTTAAACACATGTTAGGAATGTATCAACCGTAATCAAACAAGCACACCTTTAGCTTCTCTTCTGTCATCTAATTTCCTATAACATGTAGTATTTTCGAAATGATATTTATGTTTTTAGGTTGATGGACTGATCGGTATGCATGTGACATGCGACGAGATGGTGATATGGCTCCATGATATCACCCGAACAACCTTGTTTTCTCCTATGACGTACCCCCAAATGCGATTCTTTATTGGATGGGTGTCGGGTGTGATGATTATGCATGAAGATATCATATAATTTGTATTAAAAATATACAACACTAACAACCAATGCAATTGTGTTGGTCGACTATGTATATATGTTATACAAGTTTTTATAGACATGTCGTGAAGTAAAGGAATTGGCAATCTCAATAAGATAGACCTTACGCGATCAAGGAGAATTTATGGTAAATATTAAGCAATAATTAATATGTGTGATATCAAACTAACATTACTTTATACAGAAGGATGGCTTAAACGACTTAGGTCATCGAAATAGCTAATCGTGAGAAGACATATTTATGGGGTGAGTGTGTGGCTTGCCGCAAGATGTCATGTAGCTAAAGGGAGCTTCCCTTCTCCCATCTTTGGCGCGCAAATCGTCTTCTTAAGGCTAGGATCCTAAACATAATGTGTACGTACCATTGCACACATATACACCTAATTAGTTGATGTTATGTATATAATATAAACTTCAAACAGTTAAAGGTACCTATAACAAACCATTTATGATCCGACGATTTCTCATCCGTACCTCACTCCAGTAATACCAAGGACCCAAGAAAAATTCCTTCAACCCGTCGAATACAGCGGGTCACTACAGCATTATCAAATCTACAAAAATTCAAAAAAAAAAGATAATAAATAGTTTTTTAAAAATGGGTTAATAAACTATATAAGTTGCAATGACGTTTGTACCCACTATTTTTTATATGGTAATAAATCTTGACGGTGGGCGGGATTGATGAGAGACGGTGGGTGCACAGTGTTCCTGGCCATGCCTTGATGACAGAGTCATCTACGGACCTGAAGATCGAAACCATGGACGTGTGCACCTATATACATCATTTATTCAATAATAAAAAAACATCTTAAACAAAAAATTATTTAATTATTTAATATAATGTAGCAGGTAATTCCAATAATAAGAAAAGTATAAGTAAATTATTGATTATATTTTTTTAATGATTTAGTGCGTGTAATTTATGAGTTTTATACCAGTATAGTAGGTGTCATTATTTATTTGTTATATGAAATTTAAATTTTTTTTCACGCTTCACGCCCCACACCACGGATGGAATCACCATGACTCACTCTCTCTCACAACACCACAACACAATATTTCGTGAGCATGGTGAATTGGTGATGATGTGGCTAGACCTTTTAGATGCGCCCACAAGAGTATTACACATGTTCTTGTACGAGGTATAAGATTACCTTCTTATTATTAAAAGATATAACTTTTATAGCCTTTGAAAAGATCAAAAGGAAAGGGGTTAACACTCATAAAATGAAAGAGGATCCGATAGATGCTTTATTGTCATCCCGTGTGGGATTTGAGACATAAAACCCATGAGACTTATGCGGTCTCACTTGAGGTGGGGATGTTGTATTGCCACTCCCACATCATAAGACATCCCTATCCCACATTATATGAGGAGAGTATAACGCTCACTCTTATTAGCGGTAAAATATTAACGACTTTGTCCTTTAATCTTATTTTTGTAAGTGATAAAAAAACATATATAACACAAAATCCCAAAAGATTAAAATTTAATATATGATCTCATGACACAGCTTCCATTTAAAAATTATAGATCCTTGTTTTACATATTTCAAAGAACTTTTATTGAATTTAACGCTAAAAATGATATTTTTCTTTTTGAGTCCTCCACCAGGTTTTCGAGTTCAGGGGTAAAAAGAAATACAAATTTAAAATGGTGGAGACTGAACCCTAGCTCTACGAAGATGATAGAAGATATGAACCACTCAATTGATACGATATAATAGGAGCTCCGAAGGTTCCTCTCTTCACTCTTATCTGATGATAAGTCAAGCTAACCTATTCATAAGGTGAGCTAACATATCCCATAAGCCCCTAGAGTTAACGTGTCTTTTACGTTTAGTTCATTACTTTTTAAGGTAGAAAAGAATGATGCAGATAGAAAATGATATAGAAAAGGAACTAAAGCCCTAGAAACGCTTGAAAGGTATGCTTTTGCCTAAGCTTCTCAGACTCTCTTTGAACTTCTTGGCTCCCATGCTTATTTTATTTCTTATATAAGATAAGCGTGTTGATCTACCACACTGCTTAGAACGAGGATCATGCCCACATTCTCATCTCACCCGGGTAATAATCAAGGCTTTGAATGGCAAAAGCTAATTTGAAATAAGTCTCGCATCGTAAGCATGGGTCCTAGCTAGTTCGCCACCTTCAAGCCCATCCTACATACTCTACGTTCTTGACATTCTTGACATTCTTGACAGCCTAACTTTGTCTTAGTAGAGTCTTTCAGTGGCATGTTTCTATCCTCTTCTCTATTACTTAGAAAAAGTGAGTCACCGGTTCAGGTACAAGATATTATCATTACCGCCTAAACAATTAGAATTGAGTTGTATACATGAAAGTGTAAGAACGCAACATATCCCTTTCTTTGTTTGTCTAATTTGGGGGAGAGGTTCCGCTAACTACTTATTAATTAGAATACTTTTTGATAAGTTCATTGAATAAGTTCTATTCACTCAACAAAATTTCCCTTCCTCTTTTGTTTGTCCACCACTTTTTATATTTATAATATATGTAATTATTTCCTACTATTTATTATAAGATAATATAATAAGAAATCAAATACGTAATAACTCTAAAAAAACGTTCCGATACGTCTGTAAAAATTAAAACTAACACTAGAAATGTTTGACCAACAGTATAGCTAGAGAATCATAATTATTTCGACACAAGAAAATTATTTTCACACCCTTTTCTTGTGTCGAAGATCAGGAAGACAAATAACCCCTTCTAGAAATATTTGTTCCCTTCATTTATGTTTATCTGTTCTATTTCGTGTTTGCAACTGCAAATTTATTAACACCAAAAACTAACAAGTAGTGGGTTGGTTCCAATAGTAAAGTTATTAGAGTTAGAATGATGAAGTTTCCCTTAAAGGTTAAATGTTAGAACACCGTCTATAACGTATTGCGCTAATTTAGCTTGATGCATATTAGCCTATTAGGTAGAATACAATAGATAGTGTAACATGATCTAGCGTTTATAAAAAATCAGGGAACATAATTAAGCAGCAGAGAGCTGAGAATGACAACAAAGAAAAACATGATCTTGCATGCATGCCCATCTATTTTACAGGAAATATTTGGATGATGGAGCCATGTCTCAAATGAAGACATATTTTGAACAGTTACTTGTCCTCAATAAAAGTTATATAAAACAGTAAGAGCGTGCAAATTAAACCAATGAAGACAGGTCCTAGATCATATATGGTCCCAAAGTTATTTTAATTACATACCACTAAATAACAAACCATCATGTTTTCCTACTTTTTTTAACAATGTTTTTTCAAGTTAGTTTATTCGAGTTTCTTATGACAGGATTTTAAACGTCTCCAGCTATTTGTCGTTTCGGGTCAACTCGAAAATCCTTCGTAGGCGGAAACCTCAATAAAAACAGATAAAATCGTCTCCAGATATTATGTTTTCCTAATCTCACATTAAAATTTTGTGTTATACTTCCGGTTTTGACCATTGGTCAACTTATTATCTGTATTAGGCCGGGTATCACTTTTGTAGTGTAACGTACGTGACAATGACAGACATGATAATATTTCCCCATTACTAGATTATAGAAATTTATAAAATTTGAAAATCAGTATACAATTTTATGTTTTTGTTTTTTAAATTTAAATACCTTTTAAAGAAATAATAATAACTTTTATAAAAAGGTTGTGGAAAAGAGAGATAACTTTATATATCCATCCATACATCATTGGCATTGACTCCCTTGTCCAAATGCCCTTTGGAAAAAAAGCAAAACTTTTGGTGTCTTTTTCTGTTAGGATTCTTCTTCTTCCCCGAAACTTGAGACCATCAAACCCCATAAATAAATAATTAATTATAATAAACGTGGAAAATAAATAATGTTTGAAGAACTGTAGTGAATAAAAGTATAAAACGCTGTCAAACTGTGAGTCTATTTTCTTAAAAAAAGTTTTTGTGCTTTCAAGATTTATTTAAAACTACTATAATATAGAGAGTCAAGATCATACTCTAATCTATTAAAAGTTTGTTTAATGGCTAAAGTCGATGTTGGCGCTCACGTCTCTGATTAAGGGAAACTTGTACGTCAAACCACCACTATTTTAACAGTCCAGAAAACCTCCCAGAGTCAGGATCGATAGAATATACAACCTTAAAAGATCCCAAGCTCTAACTCTCAATCTTCATATCATTAAATCAAGAGACTAATTGCTCTGATCTAATCAAAGTGTGTGGTAAAAATACTATTTTTAACCGTTAAGAGTACCTTCTAATCTCATAAAAGTATTAGTGTAGATTTAAGAGTAAGACTAAAGTGCATATATGAGTTTGCCATTCTAGAAAAGGAGTTAACCTAATGACTCATAAGAAAATTGTGTAAATTTTAAGATGGATTTGGTTTGGTGATGAAAAAAAATGTTGCTCTTGGAGAATCACTATTATTTACTAAACAAACAACACATACATATAAGATTTATACTTAGATAGTTAGATATAGAAGGTCCTGCAACTTTGTCATATAATTGAATTAGATCATAGAACCATATAAAATTAGAGTAATTGAATTAAATCAAAGAACCATATAAAAAAGATGTTGCTCTTGGGGAATCTATAACTTTAAGGATAAGGTTGATTATGATCCAAATTTACATAGAAACACAAAGTATATATGTTTGTCAGATTTTGAGTTGAAAATGCAAAGATTCTTCAACATCCTATTGTTTACTTGATCTTTTTTGTCCTGAGCATCTACTCCTAGTTCTTAGATTTTCATTGGGAAAACCATTCATTATTTTAACTTTTTTTCAGTAACATTTGACAACAAAGATGAAATAGAAGTTATATATATTCAATATTCATAACTGCATACTGTTTTTTTGTTTTTGTTTAAGCTTTTGTTTGTTTTTGTTTTAGCTTTTGTTCTTGGGTAAAAGTACACCACAAACGCTAACTAAGCATTAACAAGTGGTTCAACAAGATCACTGTTGCTTTGCATCATTAACACCACATGCTTTGTTATAGCCAAATTTATTTTTTCAATAACCATCTTTTCTAAAAAGAAATAAAAAAAAATTGGTTTCTCACACACCGGGAATAGTTGAGCTACAAGACCATCACTAAGGATGCTAGCGGTGAAATACGCAATACCGCACATCACAAGAGTGCTCACCGGAGAACCCGTATTTGTGGTGAGTGCACGTATAAATAGACGTGTTAGTGGGGTCAGAAAAAATATATATTTTTCCTTTTCTTTTATATTATATTTAGTGCATATATATATATATATATATATATATATATATATATATATAAATATATATATGACTTGTATAGTACACACATTATAATATATTTATTTTTAATTTTCTAATTTAAAATTATTTAAATATGTAATTTGTTTAACTGTTACACTATTTTTAATCATTTTATGATAAGTTATATACATTTTTATAATATGTTTTATAAAATCTCATGAATAAACTGATTATTAAAAGTAAATGTAAAAGTGGTGACAACATGAACATGTTAGAACCAGTGAAATGTTTGTAGTGTTGTAGAGAAAATATATTTTTTAAGGATTGGTGAAACACTAGCGTTTAAGAATTGAGATGTATTTAACTAGGTCCTTAGTTAGAGTTGTGAAGATTAAATTATTTGTAGCCAAATGATATCTTTATGATTAACAAAGTGTTACTCCTATAGAATTTAAATAATAGACAAATTTCATAAAAATTTGTTGTTAAAAAAAGTTAGTGTTGTGAAGTGGTCCATAGATATCGAAGAAGAAGCTTAATTTTGTTCAATCTCTCAGTAGCGGAATTAATAGATTACGACAAAAAGAAAGAAATCATTTTATAGGCATCAAAACAGAAAAAGTCAAGCATGATTAAAGTTACTTGCTTTTTATTTTAATATTATTTGGATTCTTTGACAAACAATACTTCTCGTGGTGCTTAAAGACAATGTCAACTTGTAAGTTGTAACATCATCCCTTTCTTTCTTTACACAAACACACCCTCTATATATATATGTGTGTGTATGTATCTACATATATATATTGTTCTTATCGATCCCACCATTGTTTTATAACAATATTATCTTTGATAATGAACAAAACAAAAGAATTTTGTTAATCGGAAGTCCAAAAGAGTACTTACAAAAGGAATTAAAGATACAAAAATTTAGCTGATAGCTGACCTGGTTTAGACATGACAAATAATCAAATATTTAACTACAATTAGTACACTAAATTTAAATACAATAAAATCCAAAGCATGGCAAGTTTTTTAAATCATTTGTAAGCACGCATTAATCTTTATGGTTTACTGTACCCCTTCGAATAAACTTTGCCTCCATTTGTTTTATATAGACGTGCATTTAGACTCGGGGCCGGTCAAGTTGAAATTATATTAATTAATATGGAATTTTTATAGAAGTCGAATACAAATGGTTGTTCTAGGAAAAGAGTACTTTATACAAGATATTTGTATGAAATGATATAATGTGATTATACAAGATACTTGTATGGAATGATGTAACGTGATTTGAAAGGTTAGGAAATTTTCTATCTTATTTTCTATACTGACTCTAGTGATTTCTTAAGGGGATAACAAGTTATATATTTTAATTTGATTTTACTTTCTTTCTTTTCTTCTTTTTCGTTTAGGATTGAAAAGATGAAGAGTTAAGTAAATGAAAAATCCAAAAGTGGTTAATGGCGGAGGGTAAAGAATTAAAGATGTGTGAATACCGATTCTTTTAGAGTGCGCCACCTATGTTCGAAATGGTGTTAATAAGGAATCAACAGGCGTTTCCCAATATGTTACTCAAAAGAACACACACAATACGCCTAATCGGTCGGAGTTACTAAATTCGATCCATATCATAGCACTAAATAGAGAGCCACTAAATACACTAGCTACACCTGGCATGTGAAATGCACGCATAAGGATGTTGCGTTTAGCCTAGAATACAACCATGGCGTTGAAAGTACCAAAAATTCCTAGAGACATACCATTAGAAAAAACATTCTTCTTCAATTGGGTAGATCAAGAAAATAGTACGTGACTACAAGAGGAGCTGAATATGTAACAAAAATCCAAGTCGCATACCGAGATGGAAACTAAGCTCCCACTCATAATTCATGTAACAAGCTACACCAAAGTAAGAAGTGTATAACGATTAGTTCATGAGGATCACCATTGTATAACCATTCATTAACGAATGTTGCTTCCCATATTCGGTATAAATACAAACCTATAGCCGTAGAAATAGAAATAATGACACTTAAAATAATATAATTTTTATAAAGTAGTAATCCATAAACATCTTCAAGAATACTGAAGTTGCGATCAGTAAAGTAGAGATTATCAAAATGCCAAAACACTAAAGTAAATGCAGTTTTCAGTGCTGGTTATCTAGTTGCAAAAATCATCTCGTAAGCTTTCGATTTCATGTCTCTCTAAAATTGCACCCATTCTAAATTTTAAGTTATTTAACTATCAAGGACTCCCAATAGCAACATTCTTTTATTTCGAAGATAAATTATTAATCATGTAAAACATCGAATACAACAAAAGTTTAAAAGTCGACTATCGAAATCAAACTTACGACCATTGCATTACAAATGCGATGCTCTAACCTCTAAGCGAAAGAGACTCACGATACATAATTTAAAATGTATAGAAATTCAATGAACTCTTATAATCTTTGCTATTAACGCTTGAATTCTTACATATTCATATGAGCCACAATTAATTTTTAATATTAATATATTAAAAAATAAAATATTTTGTTTTTATTCACAATTAAATATTAAATATTTTTTATAGAAAAATCAATCATTAAATTGTTGAGAATTTAAAAGAAAATTTGTGGACTATAAATTAATTTGGAAAATTAGCGGCATTTAATCTTATGTTTGTCATATTGGTAAATAATAATCCGTCTTTTAACATTGGCAACCACTAGTCCCATCTTTCAACTTATTTTTTTATTGGTCCCGCCGTTAAGTCTTTTTTACATCATTAGGGTTCCGCCGTCACAGCCACCTTTCGGTCGCTAACCACCGCCATAGCCACCATTTCCGGTCGCTAACCACTCCTAAACACCATCCATTGCTTCTAACAACATCCAAATAGCATCAAATCTTCAGATTGTCGTCGGAATCGTCACCGGAATCATCACCAGAATTGCGGAATCGTGGAGAATGGCGACTGATTCGCCGGAATTGCGACTGCTTTCAGCATCGTCGACCATTCAAAATCACAGGAGAGTGCAACCGCATGCAATCAGAACGAAATAAACATCGCCTCTGAGGATTAAGTCATTAAGATGAGTAAATGAATGACTTATAAGACTTAAGCATAAAGTCAGGACCGGCTGGGAGGTGGCGCACCATCAGCCACCGCGTCGGGCCCGAAAGGTTAAGGGGCACCAAAATCGTTTTTGAAGTCGTGGTTATATAATGTGTTTTTTGAAGTATTAACTAAAAATTGGTAGATCAAGTGGTCAAGAGTCTTCCTATTTAAGGAGGAGACACGAGTTTAATTCTTGTAGCTAGCATATTTATTTTTTGTTCTTTTATTTTATTTGTGGGTTGTTTTAAATAGTATTTTTTTTTGTTGATATTGACTTAGGGGCCATTTTTTTTCTTTTGCCGAGCCCAAATATTTTTACAATTCTCATGGACAGCCCTGCATAAAGTTGCTGGTGAAGAATGGAAGGCCACTCCTTCCCCATAATGGTGGTTTAGGGAACCGTGTACAGACGGAGCTGCAATTAGTCGTTGTAACAACCATCCTATATGTGACGTGATGGGACAAAGAATGCAGTGGCAAGTGGACTTTTCTTAAAAGACAGAAGATTTAAGAATGAGGGGTCGCTCCTTCCCCATAGTGGTGGCTTAGGGAACCGTGTATAGACGGAGCTGCAATCGATCGTTGTAACAACCATCCTATATGTGTCGTGATTAGACGAAGAGTGCAGTGACGAGCATACTAATAAAAAAGAACATGATTGTTGATTAAATATAATGACCTAGAAATTATGTCTAGGGTTATGGGTAAGATCGTCAGGTTATACTTTTATAATAATTATGTTAGACTTTATACGTGATAAATGTTATCAAAACCGATGTTACTCAAAATGATTTTAAACTAAAAAGTTAGAACTCAACAACTTAAGCTAACTTGTTAAAAGTATGTATATTAGGTTCTACAGATGCATCAAGCAGCCGAGGCAAAGTTACTATGTAGACGACGATGGAGAAGACTGCTAGCCAGCAATGATGACTAGTTTATGTTTTAATCTATCTTGCATTATATTATGTTTCCGCTGTGTAAACTCTGAAAGGTTATTTAAATAAAGTTTTAGTTTCCGCTATTTTTGTTATCTCTGATCAAATCATGTGCTGATGAGTAAATATGATGGTGTGACGACGACCTGCGAGGGGCCGTGCGTTACATTATTGCCCTTTTTTGAGGAAATCCGACAAAATGTGTTTGGAATTTGGATGGTGATTCTTTCTTCTCGGTCAAAGAAGTTCGGAGACGCATATCGTTTGTATCTACCGGTGGGTGATTTTGCTACTAGATGGTTGAGGTACTTACCGAAGAAGTTTAATATCCTCGTTTGGAGATTTTTTTTAGATCGGTTACCTACTCAGTTAAATTTATCGCATCGTGGTATTGAAATCCCTTCTATCCTATGTCCTTTTTGCTCGTCCTGTGTGGAATCTACTTCACATGTGTTTGGTGAATGCAACTTGATGTCTAAAATTTTAGATCGCGTTTCGGTTTATCTTGATGTTGATTGCTTGAAACCCTTGTCCCCCATTGCTTTGTTTCATGCTATCAAGAATTTCAAAGGACCGATAAACAGGAAAGACCTGATGTTAACCATTATTTACACGTATTGGTGGATGGTTTGGAAGACTCGACACTTGTTTATTTTTCAACCCAACAAATTTTGAAACGGCGAATTGCTTGATGAGATCGTTTTTTACTCTTTTTCTTGGTTTGTTAATAGAAACCGTAAAAGTAACGTGCAATGGGTCGATTGGTTGTCTAACCCATTGCTTTATTTGTAATTTTTCTAACTCTTCTTATTTTATTTTTTATATTATTTACATCTCCGTTTAAAAAATAACTACGAGTGCTACTCTTTCATCAATCACTATAAATGATTCCAAAAGTCAAATTTAAACCTTTAAACAATGGTCAAATAATAACTCCTTTGACTCCCAAAAGTCAAATCTAAACCTTTAAACAATAAAGTTTCCCAATTCAATCAATCACATACAATTACAACAAACCCATAAGCTAAAACGTACCAAATCTCATACTTTGAAGGTATAAAGAACCTGTTGCTCAATCAAACCCGTTCTCTTTCACTACTCAAATTCAAGAGCTTCAAAATTAGATCTATTATCTGATTTCCAACAAACAAGAAGAATGTGAAGGTAGAACATGTGAGTAAACATACCAAATCTCAGAACTGATCAAGTAACAAGAAGAATGTGAAGGTAGAAGTTGTGAGTAACCCGAATCTGCCCAAATCGCATCTGGGAGCGTGGAGGACGGTGGTGGCGCCATGGAGGTGAACAACGGTAGTGTCGTGGAGGACGATGGTGGTGTGAACGGTGGGAAGGATGAACCAACGGCTGGAGGGAAAATCACCCGTTGAATACCTTTTAGGGCTAGAAGCAGCACCATGTCGCCACTAATTGGGGTCGCTGCAATAACCTTTAGTACGATTAAACCATGGCCATTAGATCCAATCAATATTTAACAGTCATATTTACTTGACGAAACTCGTTACGGATCGAAGATCAATAGTGACGACACGTCGCCGCTATTGAGTTCGCCGCTACTAACAATTGTTGCCACTAATGTGTCATCAATATTAATGACTTTTTTGTAGTGAATGGACTACTTATTTTGGCTTGAAGTTTGAATATAGTATAATGTTAGTATTGTTGATAAATGAATGATTTAATTGTTTTTTAAATTTGGTCGAGTTCTAAAAATTAAATTAAAAGTTCTCATTAGATTATTCACCGATACACAAAATAATGTAACAAATGGAGTAATATAACCCAGTTATATTAATTAGTATATATTTCAAAGGAAAATTGGAATTAAATAATCCAAGTTATTGGATATTGGCGGATAATAATCCGAGTTTCAATATTGGCCTACAATAATCCCAATTATTTGGGTCTTGGAATTCATTGGCCCGCCGTTAATTTTTCACTAACTCCGTTAGTTGTGTGCTGACGTGGCACATGCCATGTCAGCAAGTATGATGCCACATCATCTGCCACGTCAGCAAAAATGATGCCACATCACCTGCCACGTCAGCAAATACTAGCGGAGTTAGTGAAAAATTAACGGCGGCCCAATGAATTCCAAGACCCAAATAATTGGGATTATTGTAGACCAATATTAGAACTCGGATTATTATCCGCCAATACCCAATAACTTGGATTATTTAATTCCAATTTTCCTATTTCAAATGAATACTCAATTTAGTCTAGACCACTTATGCAAAATCATAATCAACTTTTATAATAAAAAATCACTTTTTTCAAAAATCACTTTTCTGTCATTTAAAATACTCACCACTTATGAATAAAATCCCATCCCATAATAAGGTTATCCATATTTATAATATATACAATACAAATTGGTGGTGAATAGTTATCTTTTTAGTTCTTGAAAACTAACCACAACATTTTCTGTTTTTGGCAATTTTAGTCCTTATGTGTCACTATACTTTTTTAAACCCAGCCCATGGTTTCTAAACCTAGCCCACCTAATCTTTCTTTTTGCTTTTGCTTGCTTAATACGAACGCTGCTCTCCTCTCTCTCTCTACAATAAAGCTTTTTCACTGTCCTAAACTCTCCATCTCAGGCGTTTTCTTCTTTTTTCATCTTACAATCGCGGCGACGGTTCTTTTTCCGTCTTACAATCACGGCGGTTTAGGGCGGCGGTTCTTTTTCTGTCTTACAATCGCGGCGGTGTTTTCTTCTTTTTCCGTCTTACAAACAACAGGTAGAGGATCAATTGTTCCGATTGTACAGTCGATTGTCCCTATTTTCAAATCGGTTGTTGATCGTTTCCGTTTTGTCCCTGCTTTAAGTTCGATTGTCGCGATTTTTAAGGTGTATTGTCGATTGTTGCCTCCTTGAATTCGGTTGTCGATCGTTTCCGTTTTGAATTCAATTATCCTGATTTTGAGGATGTTCTTCCTTTTTGCCTAATATTTACTAATTTGGTGCAGGTATATACAGCAGTGTTGGTTCGTCCTATTTCGCCTTGCATGTCGCTTTTCCCAAAATCTTACCTCAATATTCTTATATGTTTATTTAATTAATAATGTTCTTCAGTTATGTATGTGATTTGCTTTTATTACTTGAATGTTCTGATGTCAATTCGGGTCATTGTTCCATATCTTTATTCTTTATTTTCTTGGTGTGTTTGTCTTTGTTTATATTACGGTAATTTTTTTTTTGTCTTCTACCTATCTGTGAGACCGTTGAATTATCCATGTATATCTATCAAATCTTACTTTATGATCCCTAATTTTATGGTTTGGATGCTGCAAGACATAGGTATGCCATGTACGGTTTTTATCTTCTCATTCTTTAGGTGATAAAGATCAAATGTTTACCTTTAATTCGTATAAAATCAGATTCCAAAATGAAAGTTTGCATCTTTGTGTAATTGGGTCACCAGGTAGGATTGACTTTGGTATTTACAAGGGTTGGTGGTTCATTAGCTGATTAGGGATGAAAGTATTTTGTGTTTCTTCTCCATTGGGTGTTTATGAATGCATGTCCTTTAATTGCAGAAGTATGTTTTAATCTATTTCTGAAATGTTTACTTTTGATTTGGTTTATTTGTGATCATGCTGTTAGTAATTTGCATCGTAGTTATGTATTTGGTTCAGTTTTCATTCTTAATTTTGTTCATATAAGATTTCTTATGGCTTTATTTGTTTGTTTGCAGATTGTTAGATTTCTGCCTTCATGTGCGGGTAATATATTATTTCTTTGTCTTTTGTTGTAGACCTAGATATAAAACCAATACAAATACATGAGTAACTTATGTCTTATATATTTCTTTGTCAAATAAATTTGTGTTTGATGGCTATGAAGCTTATATACCAAGTCTGCGTTAATATGTTTGAAATTGGCATATACTTTTCTAATAGATACTTTTGAATTAGGCAAACTATTCAATTTTTGTTTGGATTTATGTATTTTTGAATGTGATTATCTTTCTCATTCAAATCAGAATTCAAAACCTAATACCATAACTATTTGTATGAGTTTCAAAATTGGACAAAGCAACACCAATTTGTGAGTTTTCTTATTGAAATTAGGCTTTAAATTTGAAGTGTATAGTAGATTACTTCAAGAAAAGGAAAAAACAAGCAGGTAGTATGTAATATTTTTCTTACTTTTAATTGACTTTGTACCTTAAAGCTTACTACATTGGTATTCCTTATGTTGTGTTTACTTTGGTTACCAATCTGATTACAATCCAGCTTCTGTTGTTGCATTGCAGGTTAAAGACAACCCGTTCTTATTACTGGCTTCCTTTTGTTTTGAAGCAGCGCTCAGGTAAAATGATGGTTTTTCTTCGCTTTGTTGTACTTACTTATTTCTTTTATTTGTGCTAAGTGCTAACGTGTGCTCAAGATAAATGTTGTGGTGTTGTGGCTATGCATCTTGTAACACCCTTTCCCGTTATAAACACTGGTTTAGTTGTTTAAAAATACGGGCCAGAAAATTTCGTTTATATTACTTATGAAAATCGGGTTATAACACACTAATCTCAAAACAAGTTAACATTTAACTTCTATTGTTTATCAGAGTGGCATCGGAACTAAATCATTAAGGACATTACCAAATATCCACACTTCCAAAGGTTTGGTGTTCGGTTCCAAAAGACTCCACGCTCGATCATGACCCGTCAATCCCGCTTTGTACCTGCCATTAACACTAGTAACACATTAGTATTAACGACATATAAGCACTTACCCAACCAGACCCACCTCAAACTGAGCAAACAATCATTTAAAACAATATCGGGTTTTAGGCGTATCGCCTAAAACATCTCAGACAACCACGCGATACCCCTAAAACAGCAAGCGTATCGCTTGCTGGATGTTCTACTCCAAGCGATACGCTTGGAGCAGAAATTCCAGCGATCAGGCTAAAGTTCTGCAGTTTGGGACTTGGCCAATTTTTTTTCCAGCTTTTCCCAGTTTGCCTCCATTATTCTACAACTCATTTCAATTCAACCAACCTTTGCTTTCCTGCATTCTAAGGATATTCACAAGCTCAAATACACAACTTTGATCATACATGAATTCACACTTTGAATTTGCATTAATCATATACAAAAGCTAACTGGTGAACCGTTAAGCCCAACCCATGCTAATTTCTACTTTCAACCATCTTATGGTTCAAGATTTGACATCTTTACACATAAGCAATACTCATGTGTAGCTATACTACTAAAACACGCATATATGCACACTTTACAATTCAACCAATCAAACATTTATTTAGTTAGTTTCTTCTTTCTCTCGACACAAGTTTTCTTGTATCAAGTTAACACACTCACCCGAAGGTGCAATCGACTTTTGGTTATTACTAACCACTTCCAATCCAACAATCACGCTTAACCCATACGGGTACATTCATTCAATTTAGACATGACATTTTTCCTATTTGCATTCTTACTTCAGCCATGAACATTTCACACTCATGACTCTAAGCCATTTCTTACCAAAACTTCTACTAAGCATGTATTACATACCACATTCCTATAACATTCAAAATACTTCTAGTGTCACTCATCTTAACCCCAAGCGGGCCATACAATCATGCTTTACATCGAACATCTTAGCTTACCCGTCATTACCTTAGCGGGTCATGTTTACACATTTATTATAACACCCTATGGTATTATCATTCTTACCCTAACGGGTCATTCCCTACATTTATACCCAAACGAGTCATTTGTTACAATCCTACCCAAAAAGGGACACTCATTTAAATCTTTACCTAACGGGTCATTCAACACACTCTTAACCCACACGGGTCATTCATTTCAATCTTTACCCAGACGGGTCATTCAACACACTCTTACCCCAAACGGGTCATTCGTTTCAATCTTTACCCAGACGGGTCATTCAACACATTCTTACCCTAAATGGGTCATTCGTTTCAATCTTTACCCAGACGGGTCATTCAACACACTCTTACCCTAAACGGGTCATTCGTTTCAATCTTTACCCAAACGGGACATTCAACACACTCTTAACCCAAACAGGTCATATTGCACACAATCACATAACATACTTCATATATGCACTCTTAACCCAAACGGGTCAAAATACACGCAATTCACATAACATACTTCATATTTATACTCTTAACCCAAACGGGTCATAATACACATAATTCACATAACATACTTCGTATTTACACTCTTAACCCAAACGGGTCATAATACACATAATTCACATAACATACTTCATATTCACACTCTTAACCCAAACGGGTCATAATACACACAATTCACATAACATAGTTCGTATATACACTCTTAACCCAAACGGGTCATAATACACATAATTCACATAACATACTTCATATTCACACTCTTAACCCAAACGGGTCATAATACACACAATTCACATAACATAGTTCGTATATACACTCTTAACCCAGACGGGTCAAATACACATTTTTTATAACACACTAAGGTGTTATTTACACTTACCAAACGGATCACATCTAACACCCTTTGATTCATTCCTCTTACCCAAACGGGTTCTTACCACATTTACTATATTAACATACTTTGACTCATAGATCCTATCCAACCGGGTCATAAACATACTTTCACATACACCTCTTCGATGTCGTAGACACCCTTTAACTAAAACAATCTACTTCAACTTATGTTACCAAACCACAAAATATGCAACTATAACGTGTTAACAAATTTCATAACCACGCTTGTGGTCAACCATTTCGTAGCATACTTTGAAACATAAATTATATCAACTTATGTGTTACCTCAAATCTTCAACTTGGACATTCCTTGATGACATGAGCTTCCACTACCTTCACCTATTATTTACATAATTATTTAGATTGGAATATTAGCAATATGACCAACCATAACAATCAAGTATCACCCCACATAACGATTCAACCATTTTCACCCACTTTCAATTTCTACATCTCTTTTAGGCATTTTCACAAACACTTGATGTGCATGAAAATGCTTAATCTATCGCATTGGGTTTTAACATACTAATTTACTCCAATATTGCTTACTTACATCTCTAATCACCATCTTATGTCCAATCAACAATTTCTCCTACATTCGTAACATACTTTAAGTCTAATTATCCAAGTAGGCCCACACACTCATCATGTATATCGGTCTTTCAAGTAATGGTTTAAACCCACTTCACAATTTCCACAACATTCACTAAGATATAGTCATGCAACTTGAATTCATGCTCCATTTACACACATTTACTACATAAAACTGATTTACTCAACTAGATCAACAAAATTGAAGCTTTCCTACATGGATAACACATGAAGGAGAACTTACTTGATATGTATATAGAAATTGAGAAGGAAACATGAATTAGATGTGGAGACTAGCCCCAGATCCGAACTCCCTTGAAAGACTTTCTTAATTTTGGCCTTGAATCACCAATTTCTTAAAGAGCCCTAATCCCTCTCCATCTCCATTCACGTCTGCGAATTTCTCCATGGGAGAAATCTAGACTTTTCTTTTTAACCAAAAGTTTACATATTGCCCCCTCTACTAAAGCCCTTTTCTAAATATTGCCCACATACTTATCTTTTATAAATAACACCCTTATTTTCCATGACTTATTTATTAGTTATTTATAACTTTAGTAACTAACTATTTTTCCTCTTTTTGGGTCATTTCATATAAATATTTCATCCAAAAAATCCCAATTTCGAAAAAAAATAATTATTTATATTCAAAACGGTTTTTGGGATGTTACAACTCCACCCTCCTTAAAGAGAGTTTCGTCCCCGAAACTAAATCATACACTTGACCTACTATAAGGTACCTCCCTCCATGATTCTTCCATTCTCTAATAACACCCCATTTAATCATATATGGTTAATAAGTGTCATAGATCAAGTCGTCCCCTTTACTCCCGGTGCCTAAGCACCCTACCTCCACCTACCTCTACTTCTACCTAGTCACCCGCGGACCTATTCGCATTATCCGCAGAACTTTTCACCGCCTAGCAATTAGAGTTGACAACTCGTCTTTACCATAGCACTCTCCATCGTTTAACCACTTATATCTTCTATTCATCATTTCGAATTCACAACTCACTTCTTATCTTTCCATGAACGTGACGGCTATGACACCAGTCAGCTCATAGGTTTTTATTCAACCTTTCGTATTAACTCATACTTACCATCTTGACGTGTTTATACATTTCCCATGTCATTGCCTACTATCGAATTTCATTCATCAGCCCTCCTACTTGGTTTGCACAAGTAGTCATCTCTACTTAATACTTACAACATATATTTCTCTACTCGTTTAGTACGAAGTAGACTCCTGAATGCAATTACATACAAATCATATCTTTTCTATTTTGTCAACATAAAAAAAAATAGAATTTTAACACATATATTACCTTACTTAGTCAACAAAAGTAGAGGTTCACCACTTTTATCCTATACACGCGCTTTATTCTACATAGTTAATCTAAGTAGAATCTCACCACACTTAACATCATCATACATATTCTACATTAATAATACATGTAGAATTTCCACATTCTATTTTTCTATATCATACCTTATTCTACTTATTTAATACAAGTAGAATTTCAACACGTAATCATGCAACACACTTTATCCTACTTTGCAAGCACTAGTAAGATCTAATAATTTTTTTTTTCAACATTCCATACTTTATTACACTACTTATCAAAATTTGAACGTTGCTATTTAGCCACATAGCGCACTTTTATTCTACTTGGTTAGTCCAAGGAGAATTTCACAACTTCATTTCATAAAATAATTTATGCTATAATATTTACACAAGTAGAATAAACACCGTTATCACATAAAACACTCTTATTCCTCCTTGCTAGAACAAGGAGAATTTTATAGCTTTATCACAATACATATTTTATCTTACATTGTATGTACAAGTAAAATTGTATCCGCTTTTACCGTCTTACTCACTCCCTTGGCCCAACTTGGCCCTTTCATCGTCTACACACGCTGGTATGATGTTTTAAACACCAACCGTTGTGCTTGACTTTCCCCCACTATCATACATTCTCTCTTTAGATTTGACCATCATTAGTAATTGTTGCAGTACTAGCATTACATCATATAGTCAATAAATCAATAAAAATTATTTAATTTACTTACCGGGTCACACGATCGAGCCTTGAACCGAACACCCTTTCATACCACGAGCACTTGGTTTGAGTTCAAGTGTCCCCACGAAACTTGAATCCCTCAAACCTAGGCTCTGATACCAACTTGTAACACCCTTTCCCGTTATAAACACTGGTTTAGTTGTTTAAAAATACGGGCCAGAAAATTTCGTTTATATTACTTATGAAAATCGGGTTATAACACACTAATCTCAAAACAAGTTAACATTTAACTTCTATTGTTTATCAGAGTGGCATCGGAACTAAATCATTAAGGACATTACCAAATATCCACACTTCCAAAGGTTTGGTGTTCGGTTCCAAAAGACTCCACGCTCGATCATGACCCGTCAATCCCGCTTTGTACCTTCCATTAACACTAGTAACACATTAGTATTAACGACATATAAGCACTTACCCAACTAGACCCACCTCAAACTGAGCAAACAATCATTTAAAACAATATCGGGTTTTAGGCGTATCGCCTAAAACATCTCAGACAACCACGCGATACCCCTAAAACAGCAAGCGTATCGCTTGCTGGATGTTCTACTCCAAGCGATACGCTTGGAGCAGAAATTCCAGCGATCAGGCTAAAGTTCTGCAGTTTGGGACTTGGCCAATTTTTTTTCCAGCTTTTCCCAGTTTGCCTCCATTATTCTACAACTCATTTCAATTCAACCAACCTTTGCTTTCCTGCATTCTAAGGACATTCACAAGCTCCAATACACAACTTTGATCATACATGAATTCACACTTTGAATTTGCATTAATCATATACAAAAGCTAACTGGTGAACCGTTAAGCCCAACCCATGCTAATTTCTACTTTCAACCATCTTATGGTTCAATATTTGACATCTTTACACATAAGTAATACTCATGTGTAGCTATACTACTAAAACACGCATATATGCACACTTTACAATTCAACCAATCAAACATTTATTTAGTTAGTTTCTTCTTTCTCTCGACACAAGTTTTCTTGTATCAAGTTAACACACTCACCCGAAGGTGCAATCGACTTTTGGTTATTACTAACCACTTCCAATCCAACAATCACGCTTAACCCATACGGGTACATTCATTCAATTTAGACATGACATTTTTCCTATTTGCATTCTTACTTCAGCCATGAACATTTCACACTCATGACTCTAAGCCATTTCTTACCAAAACTTCTATTAAGCATGTATTACATACCACATTCCTATAACATTCAAAATACTTCTAGTGTCACTCATCTTAACCCCAAGCGGGCCATACAATCATGCTTTACATCGAACATCTTAGCTTACCCGTCATTACCTTAGCGGGTCATGTTTACACATTTATTATAACACCCTATGGTATTATCATTCTTACCCTAACGGGTCATTCCCTACATTTATACCCAAACGAGTCATTTGTTACAATCCTACCCAAAAAGGGACATTCATTTAAATCTTTACCTAACGGGTCATTCAACACACTCTTAACCCACACGGGTCATTCATTTCAATCTTTACCCAGACGGGTCATTCAACACACTCTTACCCCAAACGGGTCATTCGTTTCAATCTTTACCCAGACGGGTCATTCAACACATTCTTACCCTAAATGGGTCATTCGTTTCAATCTTTACCCAGACGGGTCATTCAACACACTCTTACCCTAAACGGGTCATTCGTTTCAATCTTTACCCAAACGGGACATTCAACACACTCTTAACCCAAACAGGTCATATTGCACACAATCACATAACATACTTCATATATGCACTCTTAACCCAAACGGGTCAAAATACACGCAATTCACATAACATACTTCATATTTATACTCTTAACCCAAACGGGTCATAATACACATAATTCACATAACATACTTCGTATTTACACTCTTAACCCAAACGGGTCATAATACACATAATTCACATAACATACTTCATATTCACACTCTTAACCCAAACGGGTCATAATACACACAATTCACATAACATAGTTCGTATATACACTCTTAACCCAAACGGGTCATAATACACATAATTCACATAACATACTTCATATTCACACTCTTAACCCAAACGGGTCATAATACACACAATTCACATAACATAGTTCGTATATACACTCTTAACCCAGACGGGTCAAATACACATTTTTTATAACACACTAAGGTGTTATTTACACTTACCAAACGGATCACATCTAACACCCTTTGATTCATTCCTCTTACCCAAACGGGTTCTTACCACATTTACTATATAACATACTTTGACTCATAGATCCTATCCAACCGGGTCATAAACATACTTTCACATACACCTCTTCGATGTCGTAGACACCCTTTAACTAAAACAATCTACTTCAACTTATGTTACCAAACCACAAAATATGCAACTATAACGTGTTAACAAATTTCATAACCACGCTTGTGGTCAACCATTTCGTAGCATACTTTGAAATATAAATTATATCAACTTATGTGTTACCTCAAATCTTCAACTTGGACATTCCTTGATGACATGAGCTTCCACTACCTTCACCTATTATTTACATAATTATTTAGATTGGAATATTAGCAATATGACCAACCATAACAATCAAGTATCACCCCACATAACGATTCAACCATTTTCACCCACTTTTAATTTCTACATCTCTTTTAGGCATTTTCACAAACACTTGATGTGCATGAAAATGCTTAATCTATCGCATTGGGTTTTAACATACTAATTTACTCCAATATTGCTTACTTACATCTCTAATCACCATCTTATGTCCAATCAACAATTTCTCCTACATTCGTAACATACTTTAAGTCTAATTATCCAAGTAGGCCCACACACTCATCATGTATATCGGTCTTTCAAGTAATGGTTTAAACCCACTTCACAATTTCCACAACATTCACTAAGATATAGTCATGCAACTTGAATTCATGCTCCATTTACACACATTTACTACATAAAACTGATTTACTCAACTAGATCAACAAAATTGAAGCTTTCCTACATGGATAACACATGAAGGAGAACTTACTTGATATGTATATAGAAATTGAGAAGGAAACATGAATTAGATGTGGAGACTAGCCCCAGATCCGAACTCCCTTGAAAGACTTTCTTAATTTTGGCCTTGAATCACCAATTTCTTAAAGAGCCCTAATCCCTCTCCATCTCCATTCACGTCTGCGAATTTCTCCATGGGAGAAATCTAGACTTTTCTTTTTAACCAAAAGTTTACATACTGCCCCCTCTACTAAAGCCCTTTTCTAAATATTGCCCACATACTTATCTTTTACAAATAACACCCTTATTTTCCATGACTTATTTATTAGTTATTTATAACTTTAGTAACTAACTATTTTTCCTCTTTTTGGGTCATTTCATATAAATATTTCATCCAAAAAATCCCAATTTCGAAAAAAAATAATTATTTATATTCAAAACGGTTTTTGGGATGTTACAACTCCACCCTCCTTAAAGAGAGTTTCGTCCCCGAAACTAAATCATACACTTGACCTACTATAAGGTACCTCCCTCCATGATTCTTCCATTCTCTAATAACACCCCATTTAATCATATATGGTTAATAAGTGTCATAGATCAAGTCGTCCCCTTTACTCCCGGTGCCTAAGCACCCTACCTCCACCTACCTCTACTTCTACCTAGTCACCCGCGGACCTATTCGCATTATCCGCAGAACTTTTCACCGCCTAGCAATTAGAGTTGACAACTCGTCTTTACCATAGCACTCTCCATCGTTTAACCACTTATATCTTCTATTCATCATTTCGAATTCACAGCTCACTTCTTATCTTTCCATGAACGTGACGGCTATGACACCAGTCAGCTCATAGGTTTTTATTCAACCTTTCGTATTAACTCATACTTACCATCTTGACGTGTTTATACATTTCCCATGTCATTTCCTACTATCGAATTTCATTCATCAGCCCTCCTACTTGGTTTGCACAAGTAGTCATCTCTACTTAATACTTACAACATATATTTCTCTACTCGTTTAGTACGAAGTAGACTCCTGAATGCAATTACATACAAATCATATCTTTTCTATTTTGTCAACATAAAAAAAATAGAATTTTAACACATATATTACCTTACTTAGTCAACAATAGTAGAGGTTCACCACTTTTATCCTATACACGCGCTTTATTCTACATAGTTAATCTAAGTAGAATCTCACCACACTTAACATCATCATACATATTCTACATTAATAATACATGTAGAATTTCCACATTCTATTTTTCTATATCATACCTTATTCTACTTATTTAATACAAGTAGAATTTCAACACGTAATCATGCAACACACTTTATCCTACTTTGCAAGCACTAGTAAGATCTAATAATTTTTTTTTTTCAACATTCCATACTTTATTACACTACTTATCAAAATTTGAACGTTGCTATTTAGCCACATAGCGCACTTTTATTCTACTTGGTTAGTCCAAGGAGAATTTCACAACTTCATTTCATAAAATAATTTATGCTATAATATTTACACAAGTAGAATAAACACCGTTATCACATAAAACACTCTTATTCCTCCTTGCTAGAACAAGGAGAATTTTATAGCTTTATCACAATACATATTTTATCTTACATTGTATGTACAAGTAAAATTTTATCCGCTTTTACCGTCTTACTCACTCCCTTGGCCCAACTTGGCCCTTTCATCGTCTACACACGCTGGTATGATGTTTTAAACACCAACCGTTGTGCTTGACTTTCCCCCACTATCATACATTCTCTCTTTAGATTTGACCATCATTAGTAATTGTTGCAGTACTAGCATTACATCATATAGTCAATAAATCAATAAAAATTATTTAATTTACTTACCGGGTCACACGATCGAGCCTTGAACCGAACACCTTTTCATACCACGAGCACTTGGTTTGAGTTCAAGTGTCCCCACGAAACTTGAATCCCTCAAACCTAGGCTCTGATACCAACTTGTAACACCCTTTCCCGTTATAAACACTGGTTTAGTTGTTTAAAAATACGGGCCAGAAAATTTCGTTTATATTACTTATGAAAATCGGGTTATAACACACTAATCTCAAAACAAGTTAACATTTAACTTCTATTGTTTATCAGAGTGGCATCGGAACTAAATCATTAAGGACATTACCAAATATCCACACTTCCAAAGGTTTGGTGTTCGGTTCCAAAAGACTCCACGCTCGATCATGACCCGTCAATCCCGCTTTGTACCTTCCATTAACACTAGTAACACATTAGTATTAACGACATATAAGCACTTACCCAACTAGACCCACCTCAAACTGAGCAAACAATCATTTAAAACAATATCGGGTTTTAGGCGTATCGCCTAAAACATCTCAGACAACCACGCGATACCCCTAAAACAGCAAGCGTATCGCTTGCTGGATGTTCTACTCCAAGCGATACGCTTGGAGCAGAAATTCCAGCGATCAGGCTAAAGTTCTGCAGTTTGGGACTTGGCCAATTTTTTTTCCAGCTTTTCCCAGTTTGCCTCCATTATTCTACAACTCATTTCAATTCAACCAACCTTTGCTTTCCTGCATTCTAAGGACATTCACAAGCTCCAATACACAACTTTGATCATACATGAATTCACACTTTGAATTTGCATTAATCATATACAAAAGCTAACTGGTGAACCGTTAAGCCCAACCCATGCTAATTTCTACTTTCAACCATCTTATGGTTCAATATTTGACATCTTTACACATAAGTAATACTCATGTGTAGCTATACTACTAAAACACGCATATATGCACACTTTACAATTCAACCAATCAAACATTTATTTAGTTAGTTTCTTCTTTCTCTCGACACAAGTTTTCTTGTATCAAGTTAACACACTCACCCGAAGGTGCAATCGACTTTTGGTTATTACTAACCACTTCCAATCCAACAATCACGCTTAACCCATACGGGTACATTCATTCAATTTAGACATGACATTTTTCCTATTTGCATTCTTACTTCAGCCATGAACATTTCACACTCATGACTCTAAGCCATTTCTTACCAAAACTTCTATTAAGCATGTATTACATACCACATTCCTATAACATTCAAAATACTTCTAGTGTCACTCATCTTAACCCCAAGCGGGCCATACAATCATGCTTTACATCGAACATCTTAGCTTACCCGTCATTACCTTAGCGGGTCATGTTTACACATTTATTATAACACCCTATGGTATTATCATTCTTACCCTAACGGGTCATTCCCTACATTTATACCCAAACGAGTCATTTGTTACAATCCTACCCAAAAAGGGACATTCATTTAAATCTTTACCTAACGGGTCATTCAACACACTCTTAACCCACACGGGTCATTCATTTCAATCTTTACCCAGACGGGTCATTCAACACACTCTTACCCCAAACGGGTCATTCGTTTCAATCTTTACCCAGACGGGTCATTCAACACATTCTTACCCTAAATGGGTCATTCGTTTCAATCTTTACCCAGACGGGTCATTCAACACACTCTTACCCTAAACGGGTCATTCGTTTCAATCTTTACCCAAACGGGACATTCAACACACTCTTAACCCAAACAGGTCATATTGCACACAATCACATAACATACTTCATATATGCACTCTTAACCCAAACGGGTCAAAATACACGCAATTCACATAACATACTTCATATTTATACTCTTAACCCAAACGGGTCATAATACACATAATTCACATAACATACTTCGTATTTACACTCTTAACCCAAACGGGTCATAATACACATAATTCACATAACATACTTCATATTCACACTCTTAACCCAAACGGGTCATAATACACACAATTCACATAACATAGTTCGTATATACACTCTTAACCCAAACGGGTCATAATACACATAATTCACATAACATACTTCATATTCACACTCTTAACCCAAACGGGTCATAATACACACAATTCACATAACATAGTTCGTATATACACTCTTAACCCAGACGGGTCAAATACACATTTTTTATAACACACTAAGGTGTTATTTACACTTACCAAACGGATCACATCTAACACCCTTTGATTCATTCCTCTTACCCAAACGGGTTCTTACCACATTTACTATATTAACATACTTTGACTCATAGATCCAATCCAACCGGGTCATAAACATACTTTCACATACACCTCTTCGATGTCGTAGACACCCTTTAACTAAAACAATCTACTTCAACTTATGTTACCAAACCACAAAATATGCAACTATAACGTGTTAACAAATTTCATAACCACGCTTGTGGTCAACCATTTCGTAGCATACTTTGAAACATAAATTATATCAACTTATGTGTTACCTCAAATCTTCAACTTGGACATTCCTTGATGACATGAGCTTCCACTACCTTCACCTATTATTTACATAATTATTTAGATTGGAATATTAGCAATATGACCAACCATAACAATCAAGTATCACCCCACATAACGATTCAACCATTTTCACCCACTTTCAATTTCTACATCTCTTTTAGGCATTTTCACAAACACTTGATGTGCATGAAAATGCTTAATCTATCGCATTGGGTTTTAACATACTAATTTACTCCAATATTGCTTACTTACATCTCTAATCACCATCTTATGTCCAATCAACAATTTCTCCTACATTCGTAACATACTTTAAGTCTAATTATCCAAGTAGGCCCACACACTCATCATGTATATCGGTCTTTCAAGTAATGGTTTAAACCCACTTCACAATTTCCACAACATTCACTAAGATATAGTCATGCAACTTGAATTCATGCTCCATTTACACACATTTACTACATAAAACTGATTTACTCAACTAGATCAACAAAATTGAAGCTTTCCTACATGGATAACACATGAAGGAGAACTTACTTGATATGTATATAGAAATTGAGAAGGAAACATGAATTAGATGTGGAGACTAGCCCCAGATCCGAACTCCCTTGAAAGACTTTCTTAATTTTGGCCTTGAATCACCAATTTCTTAAAGAGCCCTAATCCCTCTCCATCTCCATTCACGTCTGCGAATTTCTCCATGGGAGAAATCTAGACTTTTCTTTTTAACCAAAAGTTTACATACTGCCCCCTCTACTAAAGCCCTTTTCTAAATATTGCCCACATACTTATCTTTTACAAATAACACCCTTATTTTCCATGACTTATTTATTAGTTATTTATAACTTTAGTAACTAACTATTTTTCCTCTTTTTGGGTCATTTCATATAAATATTTCATCCAAAAAATCCCAATTTTGAAAAAAAATAATTATTTATATTCAAAACGGTTTTTGGGATGTTACAGCATCGGTGCTTGGTAGAATTTTATTGATATTAGCTACAAAGCATACACGACAGGTTTTTGTTTTTTTTTCCAGCTGCAGCCAGGTAAAACAATAACTTTTGTTTGTAAAATCTTCACGTTTTTTTTTCATAACATCACTATATATAGAACATGTTGATGTCATTGCTTATATGCAATTCCAATTCGATTTAGTAGCATTTATATTCGCTGGACACTTGACATTATTTCATGAAACCTTTAACTTCTATCTTAAAATACAATTTGACTTTTATTAGTGCTTTTTAGAAATAAGTTTCTATTAATCATAGTCTTCATCTTAATACTTTTATATAAGACCGACGTCTCAGTTTGCTTCAATTCTTAAAGAGCTTCCTGTTGGCTTTGATTGTTTGTGTTCAATTTATCGATATCTATAAGTTGTCTATGTTTATACTGCTTTTTTTTGCAGGTTCTACCATTTGCTTTGATTGTTGATGGCTAATTTTCTAAATTTTTTGTATCTTAAACTTTATCGGCAATTGAGGCAGTTGGTTTTTTTTTTCTTTTTACTTTTTTGTGTCTTATTGTTTTTGTTTTGGAATTTTTAGGTCTTTCTAATTTGTACTCTTGCCCTTATATCTTTGTCGGTTTGATTATTTATCTTATTTCTTTGTTATATACTTCATGTATTGATTATTTGTTTCTGATTATCTTGGTTTCTTTTGATTTTTAGATGGCTACCTATGCATACTCTAGGTTAATTAGATATGTTGCTTCTCTTGCTTATTTTAAGTTTACAAAAAGGTCTCTTTGGCAAACAGCCCTTTTAGTTGGGATTGTGAGTTGTGTATGTGTTGTCACTGTGAATTTCAACCATGTTATGGATCCCAAATACAATATAGTTACCAAATAGTTGTGATGAAAAAATAGAAGATACCACTGTCATTTATTTTTTGAGTTATTTCCTTTGGTTTTACTCTTTGAATTTTGTGTGTTACATAGATTCTGGTAGTTTGTATGCTAACGATTTATGATTAAAGTTCTTCGTGATTTACACACTAGGTGAAGGAGTGAAGTGCAGTAGAAGATGCCAGTGTCATTATTGCTTGAGGTTGGTGAGCGTTTTAAACCCAAAAACTACGACATTTCATCTAAATGAAATAGAATTTTACCATATTTTCATCTTGACACTGAAACTATTTTGAATATTTACTTTCTATATGTTCTCATTATCAACATTAATCAATTGGCTGTTAGTTCCTTTTTTAAGATGTTTTAAAATTGTTTTTGGAATTGAAGTTTTTTTAAACTTCACTTTCTTATTGCCGTTTGTAACAAGCCACTGCACAAAGAGAAAGGCTAGCTGATGTGCGAAGATGGTCACCCAGTGTTAGCTCCAAACTACCTGCAAGCAATTACTTACTAAAACACCTCGCTGATATGCGAAGATGGTCAGTCAGTGCTCGCTCTAAACTACATGTAAGCAATTACTTACTAAAATACCAATTCACCACTTTGACCCATTATCTCCTCACATAACTGCTACATGAACAATTCCTCTTAAAAAGAGAGCCTTAAATTGCCCATCCTATTAGATAGCAGCTTTTGTTATAGGTTAGCATGTTCTTGCCTATGTTTAATGTTCTATGCTTATTATTAGTTTAGGATTATATCTAGATTTTACTTTATGTTCTGTGTGTATATAAATTGATTCATGAACTTACATGTAGACAAATTACTTTGTTTAACCTTCATCTAGAGGCTGTGATGAAAAAAAAAATCTGTTTGCGTTGATTGGGGCAACTATTTTTATGTCAGTCGCTATTTTATGGATGCATGTTGTAGTCCTATGGGTCGGCTGTGATGGTATTTACAAATCTGTAAAAGTGGATTGGATGAAATCCATGTCTTTGGTATGGCATCATATTTGCAGCCATGGTGGGTTCGATGAATCGCCATCCACAAACTTCAAGAAGTTGATATGAGATATTGGTACTTAGTTATTTAGTTTTAAAGTTAGTATTTTTGGTGTATGCCAATAACCTTGAAGCTGTAATGGTTCATTTGTTTTTTGAACAGACTTTGAAAACAAGATATTCTGATGTACCCGTAATTTCAGCTTTGATGATGATTGCGAAGGCCAAACAAGTTATTATGATTGAAAAGTTTACATAAAGGTATCTTGGGACCTCTATGAGGGAAAACCTTTCTTTTGGTGTGCATTTGTTGCTTTAACTTTCTTATTTCTCTCCAAGAACTTCAGATTTAATGATTATATAAAACTACTCTACATGTTTCTCGGTTTATAAAGCTACTTTGACTGTTTTTGTTAAATTGTGAGTATTTTGTTTCTCTTCATTATAAACTCTACATGCACAAACTAAGTATGATTTCTGTTATATTTATAAATTATAATTGTCTTAATTTTCTCAATATGGTTATGTTGTTCTATGTCATCATACTAATTTCATGTTTCTATTTTTCTTATATAGGTAAGCTAACAGTGGATCAAATCATCATCATTCTCAAATTTCATGGCTTTCACCTGATACTTTCTTAAGTACAATCCATTTCTGCAAAAAGGGAAATATTACTATGCGTCTTTGGTTCCATCAGGTACTTCCTTACACTGTTTTCTGAGTGATACAAGTGTTTTTATGCAGTGATGATATTATAATTCATGAACTGATTTTATAAGTGGTTGAAGCATGGTCTTTAATGGTTTTTTTAGGCGTTTTCAGTTCAATAGTTATCGATTTTGGTTTTGTATTGTAACCGTTTGATGATCTGCATGTTGTTTTTGATGATCTTTAACGTGTTTTTTTAAGTGTTTAGGATTTATGTGTTACATTGTGTGTGATTTTCTTTTTATTTTTTTAATTTTCGTAATTTTAAATGGTTTTTTGATCTGTTCTGGAACCGCTGATGCGTGGCGAGCAACCGTTCCTTTTGGTTCGAATCACATGCCAGTTGCAGTTGCAATATATCCTTCCTTTAATGAATGCGCTTTGGGAATGTACATTTAGGTGCTGTTTGTTTTTGAAGAGGTAAAATGTCTGCAGTCTGCGGACCACATCTGCAGACATCTGTAGCTGAAGAGGTGGACTAAACCTCTGCAGTCTGTAAGAAGAAGAGTGTTTGTTTTTTAACTTATGCAGACTGCTAAAATAAACTGAAATTTAAATAAATTATTTTTTAAACTTATACATAATTCAATCATTTTATTTCTTTCCGTATATTTTAGCAAACAATTGTTTTTTAAACAATTTTCTTTTAAATAAAATATCAAAAATATTTTATAAAAACTGTTCAAAAAAATGTTTTTTAAACAGTTTAAAAACGTTTTTAAATAAATGTTTAAAAAGTTTTGTTTAATAATTGTTTAAAATATTTTTTCTTAAAATAATTGTTTAAAAACGTTTTTTAAAAACAAAACTTTTTAAAAAACAATTTAAAAAAAACTAATTTAAAAAAAAACATTTTAAAATTTATTTTTTTAAATTAATTGTTTAAAATGTTTTTTTTTAATTTTTTAAAAGACGATTTAAAAAAAGTGGTTAAAGAAGTTTCTTAAAAGTTTTTTAATATATTAAAAACTTTTAAAAAACTTTTTTTAGAAAAAGTTTTTAAAAAAGGACTTAATAAAATGTTTTTTATAAAAGAATTAAAAAAAACTGTTTAAAAATGTTTTTTTAATGTAAAAATAGTTTAAAGAGATGGTTAGAAGATGTTAGAAGATGTCAGAAGTGACTGGGTCACATCTGCACCAAGAAGAGCCTGCGCAGACATTTTTTAATGAAATGTCTTCGAGAAAACAAACAGTCTGCAAACCTAAATGTCTGCGCGTGGTCTGCGCGGCGCAGACAGAAGAGGACAGGAAGAGCTTTTGCAGAAAAACAAACACCATCTTAGTAGTCACTCAACATTTTTACTATAACTTAGTGTACAATTTCAACCCCGCGGCAACGCGCGGGGGGGTCATCCATCTCGTTTGTATAAACCGAAGAACTTTTATTCAAACAATATTAAAGTGTATTGTATATATATTTATTCTTTAATATGTTACATACGATCAAAACATTTTTGTGTCAAGCATCATTGTCTACTTTACCCTTTGTAACTTTCAATTCTTTTGAGATGAGCTTTTCTCTCTTTAGCCTTTTCTTTTCTTTTCTTGTGGTAGTTCATTGAAAATCTTGATTACAACCCACATACAAACAAACTCATTTGTATCATTTGCTTTGGACAATTTTCATAAAAAAGAGACGAAACATGCTTTATTTTCCTTGTCCTCTCAACAACTCAAAATCAAGAGGCTGCCATCAAATACATAAAATTTTTGTATTTCCTCTTGATTTTTACTAAATACAAACCAGTAATGGCAACACTTTCACTCGTATCATATGATCTCATTTTTAATTGAAACTGGATTTGCTATCTCTGCATTTTTACTGGATAATGTCGGTGCACAAAAACATTCGTATTGCTCTAACGCAAGGTAACACAAGGTAAAAAAAATAAAAAGAAATACTATGTAATGACTTTAAAATTAAAAGTTAATATCGAGCCTCATACCCTAAAAATCATGTTACATGACATTACTTGTTACATTGTTAACTCTTATACTAAATTTATTACATATGTGTAAAAAAAAAATAATAAATAAATAAATTAATTACGCTGACGCTTGACAACGACCTACAAGCGCCATATGACACAATAACCATCAAATACTATTCCAAGTAACATAATATTGTTAATAGTATATTTATATGGAAATTTTTACACATTAATTTCTCCTATAATACACATATACACATATTATCTGTAGTATATATATTTGTGGGACAAAGATGGAAGAGGGTGACCAACTCCCACTGGCCCAGCAGCAAACGAAATTGGGGGCAAATATGATCTGATTTTGCTTACTATTAAATTCAACATCCTCTTCATTTGATCCATTTCATTTATTGGATCCCTTTTTGACATTTTTCTACCTCCAATAGGAACCTTTCTTCTTCTTCTTCTAACCAAACTACACACACCATTTCAGTTCACTTCTTGCTAAGGATTCATATTACACACCGGATAAAAGAGTGATTCTTACACCTATTCAGTCAGCTCTTCTGTTTTCAGAGTACCATTTTACTGACATCATCATCATCATCTGATTCCTGCAATGCAAGACGAAAAGTTGGGGTTTTGACCCCCTTTGACCTTGATTTCCAAGGTCTTTGAGGACCCATTTCATCATTTGAGCTTCTGGGTCTGTAAAAAATCATATCTTTTTGGTACCCTTGGTACTTGCTTCCCTGGTGAAAGATTGTGAAAGTTTTGGGCCTTTATGTATGAAGTTTGGTGAAACTAGTCTTGATTTGTGGATGGGTTTTCAAGATTGCGGTATGAGTAGTAGCATGGATGGAGTGGGAATGGGAGTGGCTACTTGTGCCCACAAGCGTTCTAAAAGGTATCCACCACATTTCTTTTTAAAGTGTTCATTTCTTTTCATCTTCTGGTGTATGAAAGTGATTGATTCTTGAACCGGAAATGGCGTCTGAAGTGGGTTACAGACCAAAATTTAATCTTTACCTATGGTTGTTGACTTTTTATTCTCTTTATTAACACTCAACCAGATGACCACTTATAAATTATGTGAAATCTTGGATCTTGCTGCAGGCATCCCTTCTTTTTTCTCAAAATTTGTTAAAGTGAAATTTATGTGTTTTATCACAGACCTTTGATTATGCTCAAAAAGGGCCTTTTTTGGTTATGTTTTACAACACCTTGTTACCAATGACAGCTTTCCAGGAAAGAGTGGACTTGAAGAAGATAGTTTTCAGCATTCTTACCCCATAAAGTTGGTGAGTAAATGAGTACACTTTACTATGCTTAAATTCAACTTATTTCATCAGTAATTTTAAATTAAGCCTTAATTCTTTCATGTTTAATATGTGTAAATGTAATATCAGAATATGAAGGATACTGTAAATATTGAGAACAATCATTTGCCTAATGCCAATGCAGAAATTGAGAATTCGTTGAGAGCTGAGGTATAAATTAACATGAAGAAACTTCAAATCCTCTGTTTGTAATGTGACATCTGTTTTTGTGAACTTATATATTTTGTGTATCAGATACTGCAGCTTGAGAAAAGACTGCAAGACCAAGTTTCTGTCCGGGGTGCTTTAGAACAAGCATTGGGTTATAAATCATCCTCCTGTGAGGTTACAAATCAAGCCTCTATCCCAAAGGTAATCTTTACAGATTCTTGTTAACTTTCTAAACAAAAATAATAATAACTGTAGTGAGTAGTGGAACCAGAATTCTTGGTCAGAGGGTCATTACAATTGAAGGGTCCAATAGAGTTGATTATAATCTTGCAATAATAATTATAATGATAATGTTGTAATTGCAGACAGCAACAGAGTTGATTAAGGACATTGCAGTTTTAGAGTATGAAGTTTCACATCTGGAGCAATATCTTCTCTCGTTATACCGAAAAGCATTTGATCCACAAATCCCCTTTCAATCTCCATTAAGGAACAATGAACCACAAAAATCACCATTGATGACCCCACCAGGGAAGCATCTACAAACATCCAGATCTGTTATTTCATTTAAACCAGATAACGGAAGCATTGGAGAAGACGAGGAAGAAGAAGATGTAGTTTTAGATTCAAGTGTTCATAGGTGTCACTCTTCATTATCTCAACATTCACTCTTGTCAGCCGAAACTCCCTTGGAAACTCTCGGTAAAGCTTTACGCACCTGCCATTCACAACCGTTATCCGTTACAGAGGTAACCATATTTTCAAAGTTTTACTCCTAATATCCCTCATATGTTGCAAGAAAATGATATTTATGCAAATGTAGTAAATTGAATATTCTTACAGTTTGACATATATGGTTATTAAATCTTATGGTTTTTATGTAGTATTCGCAGAATTCGCAGAATAATAGCTCAAATGTGATTAGTCTGGCTGAGCATCTTGGAACCAGGATCTGTGACCATGTTCCTGAAACACCTAACAAGCTATCGGAGGATATAATCAAGTGCATGTCGGCTATATACTGTAAACTTGCAGACCCGCCTCTTATAAATCATGGGATTTCATCTCCTACTTCATCTTTGTCATCAATTAGTGCTTTTTCACCAAAAGACCAGTCAGATCTGTTGTGGAGCCCGGGGTTTAGAAGGGATTCATCGTCTTTTGATGTGAGATTAGATAACCCTTTTCATGTTCAAGGGCTTAAGGAGTTCAGTGGACCTTATAGTACAATGGTTGAGATTCAATGTATATATAGAGATGGCAAGCAATTGGGTGATACCGAACATATGTTGCAAGATTTCAGGTAATTAATAGCATAATAACATACAAAAAGAAATTCGTGTTGCAGTGTTATTTATCGAGTTAAGAATCTGTTATGTTAGGTCACTTGTTTCTCGATTAGAAGAAGTGGATCCTAGGAAACTGGAGCACGAGGAGAAGCTAGCGTTTTGGATCAATGTACATAACGCCTTGGTGATGCATGTATGACCCTCATCCTTTCAAACGATTTTTAGATCAAGATTTCATTAACTTACCTAGCAGTATGTAAATTATCAATTTGTATGTTTGCAGGCTGTTTTAGCTTATGGAATTCCACAAAACAACATAAAGAGAGTATTTTTGCTGTTAAAAGTACGTACTCCATACAACACTACTGTTCTTTAACTTCTTACAAACGGGTTTTGAAAATCTTGATTTAAATCTTGAAAAAGTTTGCATTTTTCATGTTTGTTGCAGGCTGCGTATAATGTCGGTGGTCACGTGGTAAGTGCAGATGTAATCCAGAATTCTATTCTTGGATGTAAAATGTCACGATCCGGGCAGGTAGATTCAACATCTATGGCTAAAAATCAAAACACTCCCAACATTCTCTTTACACTTTTTTAATCAAGTTTTATGTCTATATAGTGGCTCCGGCTGTTATTATCTTCAAGAACCAAATTCAAAACCGGAGATGCGCGCCAAGGTTACGCAATCGACCATCCAGAACCCCTTTTGCACTTCGCACTTTCTTCAGGATGCCACTCTGATCCTGCGGTATGTACAGTTTTTAGAACAATTTTAAATCTTGAAACATTACAAACTTGTTTGTTGACTTTTTTTTTCCTACAAGGTTCGTGTTTACACGCCAAAACGAGTGATTCAAGAACTAGAAGCAGCAAAAGAAGAGTTTGTGAGGGCTACATTTGGTGTAGCAAAGGATCACAGGATTCTTCTACCCAAGGTTGTTGAAACTTTTGCTAAAGATTCAGGATTATGTGCAGGTGGTGTGATGGAGATGGTCCAGCAGTGTTTACCGGAACCGATCAGGAAGAAAATAAAGAAACATCAACCCTTTAAATCGCGCAAGATGATCGAATGGGTTCCTCATAATTTCGGGTTTAGATATCTTATTTGTAAGGAGCTTGTGAAATGATTGTTGAGTGATAATGGGCTTGATCTGTTAGTTACTTTTTTAACTTTTTGGGCATAAAAACATCTCCATTAAACATGTATATTATCAATCGTTTCATGGAAAGGTACCCTGTGCCTTAAATGTTGTACTCTAACGTGAACTGTCTTCATGACGTTTACTCGCTGGATAGATCTGAGTATCTGACTCAACTTCTTATGATGTACTGGGCTATGATCAATTATATTTATGACATGGGCCCATTCAACTCAGCTTATTGGAGAAGGTCCCAAGCCCACCTATGTAATTGGGCTTGTCAGTTTAGTGAAGAGTGTAGATGCACCCTTCTTCCCATGGCATTTGTGGGTTGTGAACCAAACGTTTAACAAACCGTTTGATAAGAGGTTCGTTTATTTTCATTTATTTAGGTTACAAATAATTTCTCCATGTTTCCTATATCGTTTCTCAAGTTAGGGTTTTTCCACACCAAGTTTAGTGATTTCCAGACAAGTCTTTCATTAATCAACTCCAAGATAAAACTAGGTGTAAATTCAACCATTAAATTGATGATTGAGTGATAAGTCGTTGATTTATTTAGTCAACTAACGATTAGCTTTAGTGGTCTTAGCGTTGTTTGATTCTTAAGTGGTACCATAATTTTTTTAAGTAACAATAAACCCTATAGCAACCAATTGATCCCCACTAAGGCAACATCCTAGCAGGGGTGCTCGTTCATTTTGTATTTAGTAAGTAATGTAACATTTGCATTTTATCACATTTGTTAAAACCCGACCTGCTTTCGTTAATAAACGTTGCATTTTCGTTATTCTTTTTAATCAAGTTCTTATTTATTAATTATGCTAAATCAATTTTCAAATATATATTATATATAATATTAAATAATTATTATTAAAAAATAAAAAAATAAAAAAAAAATAAAAATTGTTGGTGACGTCATCCCTCGCGACAGGCAAGGGAATGAGCATCCATCCGTCACGAGACTCCGTAACGCCAGATCAGAAAACGAGTTTTTGCTTAAAAGTATGATTTTTAGCTATCCAATTCTCCGTTTTGATCTGTTATTTTTGCATAAAATCAATGGGGGTTTTTGTCCCCCAATGTATTGAGACCCTATCTTGACCAAATACACATCTCAATTCGGATTAAATCAAATTAAATCAAACCTAAATCAAATATTTGTTCATCATTATCTCAATCATCTTCATTCAAATTCGGCTTGTTCAACACGAAATTGAACCCTAGTTCCTCCACCTATATATATCTTTTTTTTGAACGGCCCTCCACCTATATATATCACGACCCATTCCTGGTCATTCCCCTCTGTCAATTGCAACTTTGGTGGCAAATTTTGAGTTTTTAAAAGTCAACGCAATCCGGTTTGACTTGCCAATTTCAAAGCCTTCTGTCAGTTTCAGGTAATCCTGTTCACCATCTTTTTTGTTTTACAAAGCTCTTCAATATCCTTCTTTTCTTTTCTGTTTTTTTAAGAGTGATACGAAAAGTCACCTATTCGTTCTTAATTTAATTGGGGATTTTAGTCTAATTATAATTAAACACTATTAATCTGTTTTCTAATCATTCTAATCGGTAGTTATGTTTATTCATGATGCTTCAATGGCACTAAACATGACTTTTAACCATAAAGTTTGAATCTTTATATATTTTGTCACATAAACCATGCTATTTGTCAGTTTTAATCAACATAAACTTTGATATGGCTATCTTTGACTTTTCATCCAAGTTTCATATACATGTGCATGGTTGTTAAATCCCTAATGATGTTCCACATACTTATTGTAGGTAAATTAGTGTTATTTTTGCAATATAGGTAAATTTATATTAATTATGACTTAGTTATATTTTTGGCCAACAAATATGTCTAGGATTGACATTGTATATAAATCCAAACCTACCGTTGAATCCGGATGCCTACCTTGAAAGTCTTAATGAGAGTGTCATAACCTATTAGGCCAAAGAATGTCCAGTAACGCCAAAAGTGTTATTACTTTCAAAGTTAATATTTCTAAACTATTTTTATCACATTAACAAAGTCTAGGACACATCCCTAATTGCTTATGAACACAGAGGTCGTTTAGTCGCATTATCCCTTTATTTATTTAGCCTACATATTCCTTTAGAGTAATTCTCATGGTTCATCTATCACTAGTCTCCGTTGCTTTTCTCTTGGACTCTAAACACTTATCATGTGAGTATTCATAGCCCATTTTCTCTTTAAATATCTTTTTATTGGGGGGGTGCGACATGTATACCTATTCCAGATTCAAGTTTTGTGTTTATCGAATGCTATGCGATATCGTGATGTCTTTTGTGTGGATTCTATGTTATATGGTTTGAGTTAAAAGGTCTATATACTTGTTATGTGTTGAGCCTTGAAGTCTGTGGAAGTTTATGGAATTTCACAAGTCCATATATCGATATGGCATCATGAATGTATGATATGCTTTAATCACACGTAATCATTAACAACACCAATCCTATAAGGACAATGATAGATCTATTAGTGTCACGACCCACCTGATTTGACCGGTATCTGGAATTGGGTGATTGGAACCTAATAATCACGAATTAACTTTCGGGTTAAGGACGCTGGCAACAAAGGTATGATTATGCAGAATCTATTTCAAAGTCTATATGCTAAGTCTATGTCCTGTTATTCTATCAGTCTTGTTTATTTCAAAGTCAAAGTCAAAAACTCTTATTCATTTTATCTTGATCATATACTATGATTTTATCAATTGACATTTATAAATCGCATGTTTCAAACTATATGTTATATACTAAACCTATGTTTACTCTCCAACTAATCGTAGTTGACATTTTATCTTATACATGTTGTAGGATTGCTAGTTGACGATCAATATGCTATCACAAAGGACGCTGGACCTAGATTATGATCTTAAATTAGTTTATACGTTGTACTTGTTTATTTTGTGTGCTCGATCCTTTAATCAATGGAATATGGTTTGATTAAAAACTATAACTTTAATAGTTGTCATCTGCTTATGAACAATCCTCATACCCCGACATATTCCAGCGTCGGTTGGGGTTTGACAGATTGGTATCAGAGCCGTGGCTATAGCGATTTAGGTTATTAGACTCGGATGACTTAGACTATTGCCTTTGGTGTCCAAACTTAACCAATAGGAGTGTGTCATGCAGGAGAGAGAAAAAAAATATAATTTAGTGTCCAAAGTTAACCAATAGGAGTGTGTCATGCAGGAGAGAGAAAAAAATATATAATTTAGGCAGAAAAAGTAGAATTTGTGCGGGAGTGATAGAATTTTTTGGTGGAAATAGGATTTATTTTATTTATTATTTAAATTAATTTGTTTAAAAAAATAAAACATTTCATTTAAATTGAAATTAAACAAATACATAATTTATCCTAAAATTATACATAAACATAATTAATCCCACTTAAAATTAAACATAAACATAATTACTCCTAATTAAAATTATACATAAATATAATTAATCCTAATACCAATAATCAGAATCGGAATCGAAATTATCCAAATCCCACAAGGGTAATCTCGGTTGTGTTCTCAATTCTTCCTTCCATAGTTTACGAAGCACATCCTCATCATATGGTTCTTGTTCTTCTTCAATCGGTTAATCTTCAAGTTGGACTTCTTCGTCCAATTCGTAGTAATCTTCAAGCGGCTCTTCCGTCAGGTGTTCAGACAACCAGTAATTGAATGTCGAGCTCTAGAATGCTTCATCCTCCCACATGTCATCCTTATAAATCTAGCTGTAATTTTAGTCCCTGATCGATTAAAACAAATAAGTTATGACCATTTGATTTATTAGTTTGATCCCGATGAGAAGAATACGCGTAGTTTGACTTAAAACGAGGACGGTACCCCACGTGATATGCCAAGATTGATTGTGGTACCCTACGCTTTTAAATATTGTACCCGCACGTGAACTGTTTTCGGGACGGCGCCGACGAAATCCTTACTGGCTTCATAGACACGTCGGCCCAACTTTCTATTTTATGGGCTTTTATTACCAATATTTATCACCCGGGCCCAACTCAACTCAATAATTGTATATTTGTATGCTCTTGAGCCCACCTCTTTAATCGGTCTTTCGACAATTATTGGGCAACATTAGATGTACCATTCTTCATGTATTATTATTCGTGGGGTTAGATTAATTGTTATGACAGACTCGAACTCGAAGGGTGCGGCCATGCACACGTGGCTGCGGCTTGTCTGTGGTAACTAAAAAAAAAAAAAAAAATTATTATACATTCAAATAATCAAACCCTCTCCCACACCTAGTTCACATCACTCTTTTTTTTTTTTCATCTTTTTCTCTACAACCCCAACATCTTTAACAGAAAATGAATTCCTACAACAACCCCAACATGTTCATCAACCCGAACAACAACCACTCACTCCGACCTCTCAACCAACCTTGTTTGGAACTTGTGGTCACATCCCTTTTGTTAATCGAGACTTTTATACGACTTCACAATTGAGTGGTTGGAGACAAGAAAATCCTCAACCCAACTATCTCCGCAACCATTCCAACCCGACTTTGTTATGGAAACACAACTCCAACAATCTCCCGTTCCTCAACCGAAAAAGTCCTCTTAAAAGAAGACTACCGAAAAACGACATGCAGCCAAACTTCAAACCCGCAACCACACTGAGCAGACCCACACCCGCTAAACCTTGACAACCCGCGAAGGAGCTCGCAATAAGATAATGTTGATTTTTATAATTTGCTAACTATATTGTTTTTTTATAATTTGCTAACTTTATCTTTTACGAAACGCTCAAATCATCAATTATTTTTAGATGATAGTTACATTGAGGTGTCATAAAGAGACGAGGGACGTACAATGTACAATGACTCAAAAAAGAAGAGCAATTCTTTTTTATCAAAATACAAGGGATGTTTTATAGGAGTTTATATTTCTAGTGCTTTTTTAAAATATTTTTAGGGGATGTATTTTATATTTATATTAATTTTATTTACTTTGTTTTAAATGAATTTTTATTATTGTTTTTAGTTTTAAATTAATTTAAAATTAATTAAATAATATTAAGATAAAATGTGGTAGATGTATTACAAATGAAATATGAGAAAAATGTGGGTGATGACGTGGTAGAAAAATTGTGAGAGGGAAAGTTTTAGGTTCGACACTGATGCTCTCCAATTTATACAAAAGAAATACACATATTTCTTCGTTTTAATTTATTAGGAGTATTTCTCATCTATATAAAATGAACCTACATGTTAATTATATAGTCATGTTTATTAAATTTGTAGTAAACAGAAAAATGTTATTCCAATAAAATGGACTTCACATTGACACTTAAATTAGTAACATTATTCATGACTCTTGACGTGAAATAGTTAAGTTAGTTGAAGTTTGACTCATTACACTCATTTTTTTCATCAATTTCACACATTTTGACAGCTTATCTCCATTTTAACGTGTCTAGTTTTATAGAAATTCCTCACAACATAAAACACAAACTCAGTAAATAACAATCTATAATACTATTAAATATGAGTTTTTAAACTCCCAATGTCATGATTTTAATTGTGTCACATTGGATTTTGCTTATTTGTCATGTTCTCCTAATTTCAAATTAAAATATTAAATGGTATTTACAAAAGTCAAGGATTATGGAATTTCAAATAAAAAAATTAATTTTTTTTCACACAAAAAGTATCCATATTTTTTTTACAATACCCCAACTTTGATTCATTATATCTCTTTCATTTCTCAATGAAAACTCGATCCCTAAATTGCTTTGAATTCGTGACAGAAAACCACTTAGATTATTATTTAGCATGTTTTTAAGTCATGACAAGGATTCATAATCACATACATGCTTGCTATCTTGCCCTAATTGACCATTTTCACCATATTTTCATGTAAATAATTTTTTATAAAATAATCTACATGCAATTGATCATCAAGCTTGCAACTTTATACATCATCATGTACCCAATAACCTAGATTACCCATCCACATAGTAGATCTAACACCAATCATGTGCCTTTATTCAAGATCTTGCATGCATGACAACCGAAATCAAGTTTTCCTCATAGATCTAATGTAAAAATCATAACTTTATATCATAGAAACCATAGATGTAACTTGATCTATCATTTAGCACATAGATCCATCATCAAGGTGGCAACTTTAATCACATGCATGCATGATTTTTCATGAAAAACCTTAGATTTAGCTCATATCATCATATCATGCATAAAAACCACATTTTTTTATCAAAAGATTCAATCTTTTCCTATCACAATCACTACATCCATACTAGATATCATCAAACAAACATAGATCAAACCTAGATCCATAAAAAAGCTTGGATCTTGACAACTTAAACACAAGCAAAACATAAGACATGACATACCAAATGATGTAGGATGATAAAGGATGCAATTGGGGCTTGAAACTTGCAATAAAGCTCAAATCTTGATGAAGAATGAGTATGAAGATGATATGGGATGTGAAAAGTGCAGAGAATTCATTTGAGGCTGATGAGAATGAGCAGGAGTGGCTAATGATGCTTAAATAGGGAAAAATTAGGGTTTTTCTTGAAATGTAGGTTTAGGCATATCACCTAGGGCCTTGGGTTACTCTATGCGATACGCCTAGAGCTCCTCGTCTGGTAGCCATGTTGACTTTTGTTGACCGCAAACCGTTTTGTTCGTTTTCGCGTTTTTGGTCACGATTTTCAACGTTTTCTCCCATTTTCAGTTCACCATCATTTTTATCACATCAAATCCAATAATATCAAGTATCAACTTGCCATATAACAATTTACGATCATGCAATTAAATTCACATACCGGTTTTCACATAATTCGCAATATTCACCAATTTTCAATTAATCACCAATAATTCGAGACTCCGAATTGTGTGTGATACTTGTGAAGTGTTTTAAGGCTACTAGACTCATCTAATACCTTAATTGACATACTACGCCTATATACGTGCGTTCCGGTTTCACTAGTTTTATCATTTTTTTATTCGTTTATGAGGTTCGGGTCCCACCCGGAGGGCCGGATTGTCACACGAGCCGAGCTCGAGCTTTGAAATAGAGCTCGTTTAATAAACGAGCTCGAGCCCGAGCTTTACATATCGAGCTCGAGCCGGCTTGCGAGCCTTACGAGGTTTTATTTATATCATTTTTATTTAAAATTTTAAATACATTTAAAAAAAATAATGATAAAATAAGTATATAATGTGTATTTTTTTATATAAAAAAGTATAATTCTAAACATACACAAATTTAACTATAAACATATATAAAAAATAGTAATTAATAACAAACGAGCCGAGCCCGAACCGAGCTTGAGCTTAAATAATTTTTCACGAGCCGAGCTCGAGTTTCAGAAATAAAATTCGAATCGAGCCAAGCTCGAGCTCTGTTAAATTCAAACGAGACGAGCTCGGGCTCGGCTCGACTCGTTTACACCCTTAACGAGGGGACATAATGAGATGGGTACGTCATGAATCATATCAAAATATTACATGTTTTTAAAATAAGGCACGTTTTTATCTACTTCCACTTTTCATGGGTATTAATTTATACCCACTTGTTTCTTTTCACTAACAATTATTCATGTTTTCAATCATTGGATCAAAGGGAATTTGGGTGGATGAAAACTTAAAGAAAAAGATAGAAGTACCAACAAAACATGGGGCTGGGCAAAATGATAATGTGTTCAATAGTTGTTTGTATTTATATCATTACAACTTTTGAAAATTTAACTGTACTCAAAAGATTAGTTTTGAATGTAGTGGACAATGGGATAGAAAGAAACTATTATATAATGAAGGACATAAGACAAATGAGCATCCCTCATACCCACTACTGAAACATCCATGTCTTTTGAGCTCATCCCAATGAGATTCATGCATAATTACTATTGTAAGCAACCACATCAATGTGACATATTTTCAATAATTAGGATAAATTATAATAAGTGATGAGAGCTTCAATTCATAATTTCTAATGTTGTAGAATCTGGATATCTTCAACGATCGGATAGGAAATCTAGGACGGATAGAAGAGGATATTAGACTACAAGGATGGTTAAATGGTGGTGATGATTGTCTTCTTCGTTGGAATCTGCACAAGTAACAAACCGTTGTTCTTGGAGCGCAGGACAGGGTGTCCTGCGACCAAGCTCCGGCGTGAGAATCAGTATGGATTCCGACGAAATGAGAAAGGAAGAAGATAGAATTTTAGGGTTAGAGAACTTGTCTTTTTACCTGGTGATTGATGAGTATTTATACTCATCAATCCTTTGTCTTACTCTGTGTAATGCGCCTACCACCGAGAGGTACGATCCATGCTGACGTGGCCGTCCTTATGTCCCCTCAGTGGAGGCCGTTAGTGGCCGTAACAACGTTGTATGGAATGTTTCTGACATTGTCGTGTGAGCGTTGGTCTGCTGTGTGAGCTTCGGTGGTTCGAGCATCGACTGGTCGAAGTGAAGCAACATCTGTCAAGTACTTCGGTGGGTCGAGCGTCGACTGACCGAAGATGTGTACTTGTGTATAAGTCAGTGTGTCGGGAGTTGATTGCTGCGTGGTCGACCCTCTTGTGGAGTTTAGAGGTTCGACCCTAGTGTTGCCGAAGCTGGCTTTGACTGTAATGCGTGGTCGACCTTGTTTAGGTCGACCCTTGTGTGCTTTGTTGTTCATTGAACATACACACGTCATCAGCCCCCCAGTCCGATGTGTGATGGTCTGGACTTCACCATCGGACTAGATTCTTGTGCTGGTTGGCCGAAGCCTGGCGCCGAAGGTTGCGTGGGCCGCCTAATGGGCTTTGATGGGCCTGCTTAGGCGAAAAAACGAGTGGGCGACAGCTGTAGGCCTCACGTGTCGGGCCGTCGACGGTTGATGGGACGGGGCAACTGAAAGGTCGCCCTGGGCCTATAAATACTCGCTGATGGTTTCATTTGATCCTTTACACCTTTCAATTTCATCTCGATCTCGCTTTCTCTCTGCGTTTCTACTTCGGCATAGCTTTATCGAATCTAGCCCTTTTTGTCTCGCTGCTGTTCTCATCGGGATCATCCGCAGGACTTTTTTGCTAGCGCCGTTTGTACTGGTACGTATATCTTCTGCTTACGATTTATCTTGTTTAGTACCATGGCCACGAAAGGGGGTAAGGGGGGATCGGCAGAGTCGTCCCGACGAGGTATTAGGGATTTCCGTTCGACGTTAACAACGAATACATTAAAGGCGCACTGCGAAACGTATGGCGTATCTCGGAAACTCGGCCCGGTGTTGCCGACGGCGACGCAATCAATAAAGGATGCCCCTAACGGCAAGATAGGGTTGTATACCAAGCATTTTAGCGCCGGGATGCTTCGGCTGCCTCTGACGAAGTTCTTTCGGGACGTAGTTAAATATAACCGTGTGCATATAGGGCAACTGCATCCGAATGCGGTTCTTCGGGTTACGCACTTCGAGATTTGTTGTCGGATTGTGGGTGCCGAACCTTCTATTGGGGAGTTTCACGCTTTCTATCGACTGACACATCAGGGCGATTGGTTCTGCTTTGAGCAGCGGGCTGTGACATACGAGGATGGGACTTTTAGCCCTCGATATCTGACGAAGCTGCCAACTAACTTGAAAGATTTCAAGGATAAGTTTTTCTTTGTTGCCGAAGAGGTATTGGGTTTGGAAGATATCCCGTGGAAGCCAACTAAGTATAAGAAGAGGACTCTTGAAGAGCTGCCCTTCGACGAAGATATAGTGACGAAGCTCATTGCGTTACAGGTGCCGTTGGTACAATATCCAGAGAGAGTGCTGATCCTTACTGGGTTAAGCCGAAACTGGTTGTCTCTGACTCAAAAGCCTGCCCTCTTTCTTAATGGCCAGGGTACGCCCTATTTGTAGTTTGTCATATGTATGTTACTTCGACCTATGTTGTCTTCTAATGTATTTGTTTGTCTTTGCAGTGATGGATTTGTTGGAGTTTATTAACTTGGAGGATGATGAGGAGGTAACACAGGGTCAGGTACCCTTGGAGAAAGATGAGCCGACCCCTGTGGATGCTGGGTCGGAGTACCGATACGAGGACTTTACTGTGAAGGTGGGTGAGACTGTGGTGTCTGGGAAAGATATTGGCGGGGCGACCAATAAGCTTGTGAATATGGAGGAGGATAGGTCGAAGGAGAGGGCTGCCAAGAAAGGTAGGGGCGACGAGCGTAAACGCAAGGCCGAGGGTGGCGAAGACAAGGGGGTTAAAAGGTCCCGGCTGAAGCATGCTGCGTCTCGCAGCAAGGAGTCTACTTCGACCACCGAGCCTGCTGGCAGAGAGTCGCCTTTCACTTTGGTCGATGAGGATGTTATGTCTCCGGAGGCACAGAGGTTGTCTCCAACTGCTGAGATGGACGCGGGCGGTGATGCCTCGAGTGGGAAGGCGAAGGTTACCCTTGACCCGGCTACAGCTATTGTAAGTGTTTCGGCCCAACCTCTGCATTCGATTATGTCCGATGATGCGTTTGATGATTTCGTCCGTCGTATGCAGGAGAACCCCATTCTGAGGGCAAGGGCCGGATTCACTGCTGGTGGCTTGGGGAAGCTATCCCAAATGAAGAAGGACCTTAGTCGGGGCAACATTTCGACTGAGAGGCCTACTGTGGAGGCTTCGGACGAAGAGCCTGTTACCGAGATGGATGACAATACTCGGGGCCACATTTTTTACCCCAACTGGAGCTTGAAAAACGAGTCAAAGTTTGACACCGTGGAGTTATGCCGAGATTTTGCGCGTTTGTCCATTCCTCCGGGCGAGGTGGCAGAGTTGGAGGCCGATGATCATGCCGAAGCCCGCCGTAAAGCTTATGTGAAACTAACCATGGCTTACGCTTCGGGCGTGAACATGATTAGCCGAAACGCTCGCCTGGAGTCTAGCCTAGTGAAGGTGAAGGCTCGGTCTGAGGAGCGTCGTCAGGGGCTGCGCGAGGCTAGGGATAAACTCGCTGAGTATGAGGGTCAGATCAAGGTCTTGACTGCTGAGAAGGAGAAGATGGCGTCGGCTAATGCCAGGGTCGCCGATGTGGAGCGGGAGCTGGAGGCGGCGAAGAAGGATAAAGCCGAGGCCTTGGCATCTTATGCTGAGATGTCGAGGTCGTTGGATGAGGCTCGTCTTGCCGTTACTGACCTTCAAAAGGGTCGGCAGGACGACGCCACTGCTAGGGCCTTGCTGGAAGCCGAGGTGGCTAGGTTGAAAGAGGAGAAAGAGAGGGTCTCCAACTTGTATGCTGGTGAGCAACGGCTTGCCAAGCAACTTGGGGATGATCGCCAGTGGCTGATAGAGGAGGGCTTTAATTATGTCATGGGCCGACTCGCTAAGAGCAAGGAGTATCGGCTACCTTTGGGTCGGTTCCAGAAAGCCGTGGCTACCCGAGCTGGACACTTGGGCTTTTTGGAAGGCTATGAGTTGGGTCGGCAGGGTAAGCCGAAGGAGGAAGGAAAGAAGTTCGAACCGAACTCCGGTAGTCTCCTTAAAAGGGCTGCCGAGGCGTATTCCGGCATATCATACCCTTACTTTGACGACCTGGCGCTCTGTACCAATAAGACGCTAGAGGATCTGAGGTGTGTTATGCCGGACCAACATCTGCCTGCTGATGCCGAAGGTGGATCAGAGCCTCAAGCCGAAGGTGGGCCTACAAGCATTACTAGTAGGGATATGTTGCTTTAGATTTTTGTCTGTATTTCCCTTAGCGCGAAAGCGCATGTACTGTAATAGACTTCGATCTTTTGTAATGAAAATAACTTGAAATATATTGTGTACTTTATTTTTTGCGTGTGTTTGTAATTTTGTAGAACTTCCTGTGGTAGAAGTACTGGGTTTGGCCTTCAGCCTTTCGAAAGTGTACATGTGTATGACTAATGCTCGTCAGCTGTAGCCTTTTACATGAATGTTTGAATTATTTGGACTGTGTCCTTGTTTCGGCATATATGCCTTTGTATTTGAATATTTATTTTGCGCATTATAACCTAGGTTCGACTATAACATTTATAGTCTATGTGGTCCGGTTCGGTCAGAATGCCTGTTTATCTAGGCCGTTGTGAGCACACCGGTCGACCACTTTATTGAGTTGTGAGAAATGAACAAATTAATGTTTTCCTGTATAACCCGGTTCGGATAACCTTCTTACGAATTTCGGCGCCGAAGCGCTTAGGGCAGGGTTTGTGTTGGCCCTGCCTTCTTGCCTACTTATAATTATCTAAAAGAAAAAATATAACATGACGAACATAAGATGTATATCATTTCATTAAAGATGGGACTTATCAAATGCCCAAGTGATTACAACTTAAACCATAGAGATCTGTGCCTACATGTAGCATTTCTTTAGTTGCATAGCATTCCAGTGCCTAGGGACTGGCTTTCCTTCCAAAGTGGCTAACTTGTATGAGCCCTTTTCATGAGCTTCGAGTATCTGGTATGGGCCTTCCCAGTTAGGTCCCAGTTTGCCTTGGTCCGCCTGCCGACTGGCTTCATTGTTTCGGAAGACATAGTCTCCTGGTCGATAGGTCACACTTCGAACTCGTTGGTTGTAATAACCTTCCATCTGTTTCTTGTATCGGGCTTCGCTGATAGCTGCCAGGTCTCGGCGTTCCTGCGTGAGGGCCAAGTTGACTAGCAGCTCTGAGTCATTGGTGTGCTCCGATATGTTCTCGATTCGGTAAGTGGGCATCCCTATTTCTGCTGGTATGACGGCTTCGGATCCAAAGGTGAGACTGTATGGGGTATGGCCGTGGCTCGTCCTTTCCGTCGTTCGAAGCGCCCAGATGACACTTGGAAGCTCGTTCAACCAACTTTTGCCATGTTCTCCGAGCCTGGCCTTGATGCCTGTGACGATGGAACGGTTAGTACGCTCGACCTGGCCGTTGGCTTGTGGGTGCGCCACAGATGTGAACACTTGAGTTATGTGCAACTCCTGGCACCACGACTTAAATGGGTTGTCGGCGAACTGCTTGCCGTTGTCTGAGACTATCTTCCCTGGGAGACCGTATCGGCAGACGATTTGCTCCCAGACGAAGCTTACCACTTGTTTCCCAGTGATCGTGGCGACAGCTTTAACTTCGATCCATTTTGTGAAGTAATCGACTGCAACGATTAGGAACTTGATCCGACCTGGGGCTTCGGGAAATGGGCCAACAATGTCGATACCCCATTTGTAGAATGGCCATGGTGAAGTCACAGGTATCATGTTACGCTTCGGCACTCGCTGTATGCTGGCGTGCATCTGACATCCGCGGCATTTGCGTATTTCGTTTTCGGTGTCAGTGTACATAGTCGGCCAGTAGTAGCCCATATTCATCATTCGAGTAACCAGTGACCGAGGTCCTGAATGTGTTCCGCAGATACCTTCATGCAGCTCACTCATGACGTAAATGCCTTCTTCAGTCGTCAAGCATCGCAACAGGGGTTGGAGATATGATTTCTTATAGAGTTTGTCATTGTGGATGGTGTACTGAGCAGCTTGGGCTTTTAACTTTGTGGCTTCGAAGGTTGACTCCGGCACTGTGCCGTGTTTTAGGAAATCAAAAATTGGCTTTATCCAACTGTTGCTGATGTCGGTTTCGGTTGTGAAGATTTCTTCTATTTGATCGGTCCGACTGTGTATGACTTCGACAGGGACCTGTTTCGTCAGGTGCGCATATGCCAAAGAGGCCAATTTGCTCAAGGCATCTGCCTTCTTGTTTTGGCTCCTCGGTATCTGACAGATCTGAAACTCGTCGAAGTGGGAGATTAATTCCTTGACTTTGTCAGCATACCTTTGCATGGTTTCGCCTTTAACTTCGAACTCACCTGTGGTTTGGTTGGTTACCAGCAGGGAGTCGACCTTGACTGATAGCTTTTTGACCCCCATACGCTTTGCCAGGCGAAGGCCTGCGAGAAGTGCTTCATACTCGGCTTCATTGTTGGTGTTTGGAAAGTTTAGCCTGATAGCGTATGTGACTTCGACTCCTTGAGGATCGATTAAAACGACACCGGCGCCTGACCCCTCACTGTTTTTCGCGCCGTCTGTGTAGAGGGTCCATGCGTCGGCACTAGATAAAGGCCCTGGAACCTTCGGCTCGGCTCGCACAGTGCCGAGCTGACTGTCTGTTGGCTGCCCCGGAGTGTCGGTGACCTGTAATTCAGAGACAAAATTAGTCGGGTTTCGACTTTGTTTGTGAAAAGTGTGTGTGAATGTTGGATTTGAGGTAGAGACCTGTAATTCAGAGACAAAATCTGCTAACACCTGGCCTTTGATGGCTGTTCGAGGCTTGAAGTGAATATCGTGTTCACCTAGCTCGATGGCCCATTTGATGAAACGGCCAGAGTGTTCGGGTCTCTGAATGACTTCCTTTAGAGGAAAGTTGGTTAAGACTGTAATCTTGTAAGCCTGAAAGTATCGGCGTAGCCTTCTTGCAGTGTGCAGCAGAGTTAGCAAGAGTTTTTCCAACTTTGTATACCTTGTTTCGGCATCTTTCATAGCTCGGCTGACGAAGTAGATAGGAACTTGGTTGTCCCGCCTTTCGGCACACAATACCGAGCTTATGGCGTTGTTTCCCACCGAAAGGTAAAGGACCACGTCTTCACCAGTATCTGGTGCTGTTACCGGTGTCAGCTGGGACAGGGCTTGCTTTAGATCTTCGAAAGCTCGGTCAGCTTCTTCACTCCATAAGAATTGCTTAGTTTCGGTAAACTGCTTCAAAGTTTTGAAAAATGGCATGGATTTTTCTGCGGATTTAGAGATGAATCTATGTAAAGCTGCCAGCCGACCGTTTAGCCTTTGCAATTCCTCCAACGACTGGGGAGGTCTCATTTGCCTAATGGCTTGTACCTTGTCAGGGTTGGCGATGATGTCTGTGCCAACAACAATGTGACCCAAAAACTTTCCTTGCTTCATGCCGAAAGAGCACTTTGCGGGATTAAGTTTCATGTTAACTTCTCTTAGTCTTCCGAAGGTCTCTTCTATATCTCGGAGCATGTCGGCTTCGGTATGGCTTTTTATGACCAAGTCGTCGACATACGCCTCCATGTTTCGACCGATCTGGGGTTCGAAGACTTGATCGATGAGCCGCTGATAAGTAGCTCCGGCATTCTTCAGGCCGAAGGGCATCTTGCGGTAGCAGTAGATGCCTTTATCAGTGTGAAAGGCTGTTTTATCTTCATCAGCTTTTGCCATCTTAATCTGGTGATAGCCTTTGTAGGCGTCGAGGAAGCATTTGAATGTGTAGCCCGATAGGGCATCTACCTTGGCGTCGATGGATGGGAGGGGGTAGCAATCCTTGGGGCAAGCGTTATTTAGGCTTGTGAAATCCACACACATGCGCCAAGATCCATCTTTTTTGGCTACCATGACTGGGTTTGCGACCCAAGTTGCCCACTGGAGGGGTTTCAAAATTCCTGCCTTCACCAACTGTGTCACTTCGCTACAAACTGCTTGACTTCGGTCCCGAGCCATACCTCTTTTGCCTTGCCGGATTGGCAATTGTCTAGGGTCGACCTTGAGTATATGTTCTGTGATCTTTCGTGGTACACCGGTCATGTCGGCTGGTGTCCATGCAAAGATGTCGGTGTTGTTTCTCATCAGGTTGTATAGCTTTTCCCTTACGTGGTTTGGAATATCTGCTCCGATTGTGATCAACTGGTCGGGATGTTCTTCGTTGACTCGCCATTTATCTTGAGTTAATTCATCGGACACATCTGCCGTTAGATCGCATTCAACCTGTACCGATCGTATGGAAGCTACTCCGGTTTCTGTTGGGAATTTCATTAAGCTGTGGGCTGTGGAAACGACACAGCCGAACCTGTATATGGCCGGTCGGCCGAAAAGGATGTTATATTTCGATGGTCGGTCAACAACCAGGAAGTTCACACGTTCCGTCCGCTCATGAGCATTATCGGACAGCGTGACTGAGAGCGCCACTTCTCCTGTTGGAATTACCACTTCGCCGCCGAAGCCCATTAATGTGGTCTTGGAAGGACGAAGCTGCTGTTGGATATTAGGTGCGAGCTTTGTGAAGCAATGCTTGTACATAATGTCTGAGGCACTGCCTCCGTCAATGTACACACGATAGACATTGTGACCTTCGACTTCGGCTCTTATGACCATCGGACTGAGGGTCGGCGTGGCGGTGTCTAGAGCTGGAAAGGAAATGACTTGATTTGCCCATGTTTCTCTTCGCAATCTTGGTCTCTTTGATTTCGAACTTTGTGTCATGTTGACCACTGGAAGATCTGCCTTCTGCTCTTTTATCTCTTTCATTAAATGTGCTAGCTGTCCTGTCTTTACAGCTTGAGCAATTTCTTTCTTTAGCTGGTGACAGTCGTCCGTATCATGGCCCCTGTCCAGATGGAAATCACAGTATTTGGACATGTTCCGATTGGTGGTGTTGGGGCCCATATTTCTAGGTTTGCTGAACTGTCGGCTAGCGTCTTCCGTCTGCAAGATCTCTTTTGGGCTTTTTGTTAGGCTTGGGTATTCTTTCCTTTCGTTGCCTCTGGTATTTGATGCCGACGGTCGGTCATAGGGCGTGAACCCTGAATGCCGTCTGTCTTCCCTTTGATTGCGGTCGCTGCCTTGTTGCCAAGGGCGGCGATTGTCTCTTTGATTCTGATTTCGGCCACCCTGCCTGGGTTGGTTTGCCGAAGATCTGTCTCTAGCTTGTGCTGCTTCTTCCCCACGAATGAAAGCTTCGGTTCGGTCGAAGGCTTCCTGAATTGTGAGAGGTACCCGCGCGCTCATTTCCCTGAGTAATTGCCTTGTTCTTATGCCGTGTATGAATGCTGAGATTCGTTGCCTTTCATCGGCGTGACCGATGTTTAAGGACTCTGATTTGTATCTTTCCAGGAAGGTGCGCAACGATTCTTGATCACCTTGCCTTATGTTGTGCAACTCAATTGGGTCTTTGGTGCACTTTCTCTGTTGGCCGAAGTGATCAGCGAAAAGCTGCCGAAGCTGGACATAGCTATCGATGGATTTATTAGGTAGCGAATTGAACCACACCCTTGCCGGCCCTGTGAGTGTTTGGACAAACATTTTGCACCAGGTGGGTATCGACCACTGTAAAATGCTACAAGCCGACTTAAAGGCATGTAAATGATCGTCCGGGTCGGTGCTACCATCATAAGTTTTCACTACGGTTGGCAGTTTTGCCTTCGGCGGGCATGGGGCGTGTTCCACTCTGTCTGTGAATTTGCTTTCCTCATCAGGTATATACGGCTTCGAGTAATCATCCGCAGCGGTGGTTTCGTCAACAGTTGTCGGGATTGACGCTCTTTGGTTACCGAGAATCAGCTGTGGCGCAGGGCCTGTGCTTGTGAGTACTTCGGCGACAGAGGCCGAAGGTGGCAAGGACGACGATAATGGCAAGCTCGTCGGGAACGGCATGTAATAAGGCATCTGGTAACCTTGTGGCCCGTAGGGACCCATAAACTGTTGGGGAAGGTATTGCTGACCTTGAAACTGCGGGAAGTATGGAGGTTGTTGCTGAAAAAGCATTGGTCTTTGCAAACCTTGCACCTGGGTTGCAACCGGCGGCGGCGTTTGCTGCTGTGCTGCATCGACGGACATTCGAGTGCTGTCTGTCGCTACGGCTCTTAGTGTGGCTCCGCCGGAGCTGCCAGCTACCGTTGGAATCGGCGTGTGCATCCTGTCGTCCGTAGGATCGTCGTAATCCAGACGGATGCATACGCCCTTCATGCGCTCCGCGGCTACATGGTCTTGCATGAGCTGCCGGAGATGGAGAAAGTTACGGCTAACGACCTCCGGCGTCAACTGTAAAACGCCGGAGCCGCCTCCGTCTGCGGCGTCGTCGATGACATGACGACCGCCGGGAGACAACGGCTGTTCCTCCATCTCTAACGCCGGAGCGTTATCTTTTCTTGCATTTTCTTCTGATTCATTCATGATTGATGAATGAAGGACCGTGTGATGGCGCCAATGTAGAATCTGGATATCTTCAACGATCGGATAGGAAATCTAGGACGGATAGAAGAGGATATTAGACTACAAGGATGGTTAAATGGTGGTGATGATTGTCTTCTTCGTTGGAATCTGCACAAGTAACAAACCGTTGTTCTTGGAGCGCAGGACAGGGTGTCCTGCGACCAAGCTCCGGCGTGAGAATCAGTATGGATTCCGACGAAATGAGCAAGGAAGAAGATAGAATTTTAGGGTTAGAGAACTTGTCTTTTTACCTGGTGATTGATGAGTATTTATACTCATCAATCCTTTGTCTTACTCTGTGTAATGCGCCTACCACCGAGAGGTACGATCCATGCTGACGTGGCCGTCCTTATGTCCCCTCAGTGGAGGCCGTTAGTGGCCGTAACAACGTTGTATGGAATGTTTCTGACATTGTCGTGTGAGCGTTGGTCTGCTGTGTGAGCTTCGGTGGTTCGAGCATCGACTGGTCGAAGTGAAGCAACATCTGTCAAGTACTTCGGTGGGTCGAGCGTCGACTGACCGAAGATGTGTACTTGTGTATAAGTCAGTGTGTCGGGAGTTGATTGCTGCGTGGTCGACCCTCTTGTGGAGTTTAGAGGTTCGACCCTAGTGTTGCCGAAGCTGGCTTTGACTGTAATGCGTGGTCGACCTTGTTTAGGTCGACCCTTGTGTGCTTTGTTGTTCATTGAACATACACACGTCATCAAATGTATATGTCCAGAAGGAAGGGGGAATGACTCTAGACCTAATAGTGTAGGTATTTAGATAAAGTTTTGTTAATAATAATACTGATACTTTCATTCTTATAGAAATAAATATAGATACAAATTTATCCTCATTCTAATATTCTATAGTGGTCATACATCTCACTTATAGAAATGGAGTCTTGCAATCTTAATGAATCCACCCATAATGAGTTTTGATAGTATTCTCATTCTAATATTCTATAGTGGTCATACATCTCTATCAATTTTGTCTAAACGATAAGTGAGTAATAGTAAGGTATTTAATATTCAAAACCTTCCATTTCCAAGTTTATTGACATTTAAATGTATTAGCATCCAATGCCTTCATATAAAACAAGCTATGTATTATCTTCAACATATCCATTGCAATAGTTTTAAATTTACAACAAAACCACTAGTTATGATATATCTATAATATGATTTTATACCTCTTAAAAGTTGCTAATTTATAGCAAATTGAGACACTTTCAATAATAATGAATAATAACAAATATGATTAAAAACATAAACAAACAAATACATAAACACATCAATTAAGATAAATACTTTATATAATCATTTGCTATCTAATAATGATATCCAAAACTAATGTTTTTTCTTAAGCTAAACTATCTCATATTGCTAAACATATATACATATGGAGTTACATAAAGTCATTTAATTTGATGTGGCATGATAGTGTGTTTGTGAGAAAGATTGGTAATTTTAGCGTTGGGGCTAAAATCTATTTGTGAAAAAAATTATGAATGATAGGTAAAAAATTGACGTGGCATGATTAAACTGTTTATAGAAAGAATTTGTGTTAGCGTTACAGGTAGTCTTAATGTAACATGTTAAGCTACGAGCCAAGTTGGCTCTACGCCCCTCTCTCACATAGCATACCAGGTAGATATAATAAGAGTGATAATAAAACACCAATGTAATGCATACAAATAGATTAAGAGTGATAATAAAACACCAATGTAACACATATAAATAGACTAAGAGTGACAAAAAAAAAAAACAATGTAATACATACAAAATGATGGATCTATATATACAACATATCTTCTAAATGAATAAACAAGACTCTATCTTCCTTCCATCATTCTCGTATACCATAAATTTATCATCCAATCAAATAGACTCTAGTCTTTTTCTTTCTGAAATTATGAGCTTTTGAAACATAAAAAGCTATTTATAAATCCTTTTTGAACGGATTAAACAATTTGAGTTGTAGTTTTAATACCATAATCTCAGTTGGTAAACTCGTAAATATTCCAATTGAAAAGAATATCTACATATATTATTTTTATAAAATCCTAATTACCCATAACAAGATAGGAATCTAAGCACTTTATTTACGTACGTAATTCTAACAAAAAGTGGACGAAGTTGGTGCATCGTCCTCAAATAAGGAAAACCCACTTTAATCATTTAAGCTTTTCACAGCTGTAAATCTAACTTGAGTGAGTAAAAATTTATACACCTGGCATGTAGGTATATCAATAAATAGGGACCATATATACAGAATATAAAAAGATAAAAGCTACCTCACTCTCTCAATAATACGAATAAAAATATTTTTGTTTAATAGATAACTAGGTTAGTAACCCGTAAACTATACGGGTTGAATTTAGGTTTATAAAATGAGATAAATAAAAGAAAAAAATGATGAGAGATTTGAAAAATATAAATAACATAATTTTTTTAATCAATTGTGGCTTTGCTAAACCTGGGTTGAGTTCGTTCAATTTAATTGGAAAATAAATATTCCGCAATCAATTTTATATAGAATATAGTAAATTAGAGTATTTCGTATATCGTAGTTGAAAAATAAATTGTTTAATGATTTACTTTAAAATGTGTTGAGAATTACAATAATAAAAGTTATTATTATTTAGGATTACTTGAATTTTCAGAGAATGTTAAATGATAATTAAAACATATTAAAGATAATAATTGAACTAATAAAAGTTATATTTCAAAATATAAAAGGGTGCTTGATATTTTAATATTTTAATTGAATAAATCAACCACCCTAATATATAAATTTGGTAAGTTAGTTAATAAATAATTTATGTAAATATACACTTAATGAATATTAATAACTATTTATAATAAATTTTAATTAAATGTAATGTTGATTTTTAGATTTAGAAAGTTGAAATATTAAATTTGGAAATTTTGAATTCTTAAATGAAGAAAATTTAAAATTGAGTGTGGTGTTGACAAGTGGACAAGCTTAGGTGGAGACCCTAGAAAAATGACATGTGGCACCCAACTTATTGCTTTATTAGAATGAAAGATCAATTTTACATATAAACACTTGTGACTTGTACGTACATGTACATACAGTTCCTGATACGGATCCGAATGATTCGTATTTGAAGCCTGACCCGGCCAACCAGTTTTGTGACCTGTGACACTTTTAGAGATTGTTCGAAACATATTCCTATTCGGTTTCTTATCCATACTATATTCTTGTTATAGTAGTTTATTATCATTTAGTAAGTTTTCTAGTTTAAGTTTGTTTCTTATTATTTGTTTGTTTATTTAAAACACTTGTAATTATATTATGGGAGATGATTTTTGAATAAAAAGTTAAGCTTCTTTGAGGTTTATTCAAAAACCCTAGTCATATGTTCGTTAGAATATTCTAACATTTCACTTATACGAATCTGTATCAGTTGCATAATCATCTTTTACAATAAAATCATCACATGAACACCAAACATTAACGTTTGACAACTCTCGATTATTTAAAATAATAAATTGATGTTATGGATTGAGAAGAAAAATAGAAAACTAAAAAAGACGTCCGATTGATTTATTGTGGTTACCATATCGATCTCCCCATATACGTGGGAACCAGCTGTATGGGATTGTACGTATCGAAAATCTCAACAAACCAATAAGTACAACAGTCCACAGTGTATACCTAGCCTACCTAGCTACTACATCTGAGTCACGACTCAGTACACTTAATAAAATTTTAAAAAAAACACACACACTTACACCTACCATCTATGTGTATATAGATATAATATATACATACATGCAAGTCACATTGTCCTTTTGGCAACATGCAACCTTCACAGCTGTAATGAAAATGAGGTTTTAATGAGTGAATGAAGCAAACGTACTTTGTTGTAATCAGCAGCTAGCTAACATCATCATATATATCGATCTTCCTTACGTTTTGACAGATACCTACATACATATAATTAAATAAATTAGATGTGTATTTTCAATTTTCAAATTTAAATGAGTTTCAAAATCTCTAAACCATCGATGACGAGTTCCACCGATAATATTTTAGCAACGTCATGATCAGTGGACCTTAGTCATTTGCGAGAGGTGCGGCGAAATAAAGTCCATTATTTTATAGGCCGATATTTATAAAAAAATGATTATATAGTTCTTATCAATCACTTTGTTATTGAAAATGTCCTAGATTATATATAGATTACATATAATTATATAAATTAGATGTGTATTTTCAATTTTCAAATTCAAATTAGATCTGCATATTTTTTTGGTTAACTACTTAAAATGTCATTTTATAAGTATAATTTTCTTATGTTTATTGTTATAACATTTTTTTTTATATAAACTTTTTCTATTTACAATTTTCTTTTAATTGGACTCATTTTTTTTTAGCTCGAATAGCACCTATAAATTCTCAAGACCAGCCCTCATCATGATGTTGACGTACTTGATACATATATGAAACACGATCCATATATTTTAAGATAATAATGTAACCGAATTGAATCAGATAAAACAAGTGAAATAATGAACCTTTAAATCAAGACAACGATTCAACATCATATCTTGTTGACATTGAATGAAATATAAAACAAAACTTTCAAACCTTCTTTCTTTTTAATTAAAAGTATATTATTATTCTTGTTCACTTCCTTCTTATTGACGTAACTTGTGCACCAAACAACACTTATTTATTCTTGAGATTCAAGCAACTACATTCATCATGCATGATGCATGATTTCCTATTCAATTCACTTAATCTATTGAATAATATCTCGGGATCTTTGTATAACTTTTTATTAGTAAACTGTATTTAATAAAGCGAAGAATATGAAAAAAGCAAGTCCAATTTTTCTTTTTCTTTTTCTTTTTATTTTATTTGAATAAAAAGAAGATTATGAACAACCCGCTTTAGGGGTAAAATTGGAAAGCACCCCCAAAACGGAAATACGTAACATGGCGGAAGAGAAAAAAAAAAGTAAACTCCCGAATGTGAACCGCCCGTGAATAAAGCAATCCATAGATCTCACTACAACAATTACCCTTACTCCATACACTATTTACAACCAATACCCCTCCTATAGTCCTATCTATTCCGGTATTACACTCAACACCGCCCTAGAATTACTCCGCCTCCTCCCGCCGCCACCGCCCCTCCTCTCAAAAACCCCGCCATCCGCCACCCGACCCGTAAACATAGGTGAAGTAAACAACGACATGTTTTTCTGGCGGCAACCGGCCAATGCGGCGCTGGCTTTGACGGCCAATGCCGCCATCTCCTCCGGGAGAAGCGGCTGCCGGAGCCTGGTCAACGGGAGGGCGAAGTAGAGTTGACCGAGCTGAAGCTCCTGGTCGTCGGAAATGGGAGAAACGACGTCGTCGAATTCCATCTCGTCGGAGTTGCAAATGAAGGTGGAGGGATTCTTTTGTAAAACGTACGACACTTTCACGGGGTACGAGAATTCCTGTAGGCTGCCGTCGTGTGATATCAGTTTGGCCGTCATAACGGCCGTTGACTCGTAGGAATTGCAGTTGCCCATGGTTTTGATTTTACAGATTTGGAGTAGATGAGTTTAGTTGAGTGGGGTGGTGGATGTTTATGGGTATATATAGGGGGTGAGGGTGGCCACCTTTTGAGTGGAGGGGTAAGGGGGTAATTTTGGGAGTTAATTTCTCCAGGGTGGGACCCGGCAAGCTGTAAGAGGTGGATGACAGCGGAGATGATGTGTCCTTAAACAAATGCCCTTGAATTGGGAAGGAATTACGAGGAGGGGACTGGTTTTTGTCGTTTTTGAGGTTGTGTTGTTTTACGGTGAGAGTAAGATGACGTTCGCGGTTACGTTAATAGCATTTAAGGTTCAAAACTTTAAATGAAATAGTGAATAAATAGTTTGAAATAGTCATTATAAGATTTATTTTTTTTAAGTAATACTTTCTCCCTTCTTTTATACAATTAAAAACAAAAACGTATAACAAAAAAGGAAATACACACGATATCAAGTCGTCATACTGGGAAGGCAGATAACAAGTTACGCCGCTAACCCTTAAAAAAAATATGCATCTTATTCGGTAAAACAATCCAATAACCCAATCATCTCAAATAATCGCAGCCTAAAAATGATGGATTAAACTCATCGAAATACTTCTACGTACGGTGTTCGCTTTAGGCTTTGATATCGCAAGCGACACTTTCAAGTTATTGACAATCGATACCAAAACGACAGGTTCATAATCCATCGCCATTTCAAATCGATTAATGAAAGCTTGAAAGAGTTCATCATCATTGTCAATTGCATTGTTGTTGTTCGAAATTGTCTTCAAATCTAAATCTAGTGAAAGCTTGAAGGGCCTTGAAAACTTATTAGCAAGTTTGAAACACTTTATAGTCTTGTTCTTGATTGCTTGAACTTTGAATGATTGAATGTGTATTAGAAGTTAAAATTATTCTAGAAACGTTCTGTTTGTAGGGAAAAAATTGATTGCTTTTCTTATATTCTTGATCAGGTGATTGCTTTTCTTAAAACAAGATATAAAGAATACACATAGTATGAAAAAAGTATTTAGTTTTTCAATCTTTTTTTCAAAATTTGTTTCCTTTCCTTGAAATATCTCATTTATTTATTCTTTTATTCTTCCATCTTAATATTATTTTTTATTTTAGACTCTATATTTAAACAACTACTCACATATCAAATGAAAACAGTTTAAATAGACAAACCGAACCGACTAAAGTACTAAACACCCGGTTTGGTCCTTTTATGAAAATATATATTGTTTCACCCAACTCTAAATGAGTAGCTTATATCTATCTACCTTCTTGCTTTATGATACAAGTAAAAATTCAAATACTTTATAACAACGTGTTATTAAGGGATTTTAGTTTCCAATCAGTCGTGGTTGTAAATTCTTCACCACTTTTAATAAATTCATATCAATCTCAATGTCACCTAGAAAGATAACACCTTTATTTTCCATCATAATTCGGCATACAATAAACTTTTAACAAATCTTTTAGACTAAGATTTCAATGGGAGTATAGTAATGCTAAACGACACTACAAACTAAGGGCTCGAGGCAAAAGTGCACTTTCCTCTCCTCCAACTTTAAAGTACACAGAGTTTGAAAACTTTTCATACCATTGTGTTCTATTTATTTATTTATATATTTATCAAATCGATCATTATTTGCTTCAACTTTATTTTGTTGGTACTCATGATTGTAACATTTTATTACAATTTAATTATCAAACCTATAAATCTGGACCACCATCATTATTGTATCCATCATATAATCTTAATCTTTAGATGTCTTTACATAATTTTATAATTAATTATATGAATGTGAAATGAGGCTAAATCGTGAAATAAGACGCACCTTTACTAAAACAAAACAAAATCAAAATTTAACTTAATGGTTAGGTATGCTGATTTTTCAATTTTCGTGTTCATCCTCCGCGAGACAGTATAATGGTAAAATGATGATTTTCATGTTCGTGAAATAAACATACACACCACCACCATCTTTTCTATTTTACCTACACAACCTTTAGATGACCCAAATATCAAATGCATGTGGTTGTTTAGACGGTAGTTCAAACATATGACGACTCTGTGGAATAGTATAAGACACACTTAGTGGTTAATGGGAAGTCTAAGATTGTTGTAGTTGATTGTGCAGAGGCATATACCTCGGAGGTAAAACTTGTAACTATTCTGACCATTTTATTTATTGCCATCTCCCACTCTTGGTTCATTCATCTAATGGATGTCAGGAACGTTTTTTACATTATGATCTTAAGCAAACAATATACATGTACCAACCGCTAAGGTTTATCGACCGCACATATCCTAATCATGTATATAGGTTACGAAAAATCTTTGTACGAACTCAAACAAGCATCTAGGACGTGTATAATCGGTTTGTTGACTGTATTACATCTCATAGGTTTCGAGCAACGTTTGTGATTCTTTCTTGTTTGTGTATCACCAAGGATGCCATACTGCGTATTTCTCCTATATGTGAACGACATTATCCTTATGACATGACATGATGACTTTCTTACACGCATCATCTCCAAGCTCTCATAAAAGTTTACTATGACTGATCTTAGGTCCTTAATCATTTTCTCCGCATAGCGGCTACATGAAATATGGATTATTCTTATCACAGTCTAACTATGCTCTTGACATTATTCACTGAGCTTCTATGTCATTGTGTAAAATGTCCACTACACTAGTGGATCTTTAGTGCCTTACTTTCATAAGACAATATATTTCTTACGCAGTTCAGTAGATCTGTCTCTTCATACATGCCCCTCGCAAACCACACATAACCTTATTGAAGCACATTTAGTACAAGGTACTCTAAACTACAGTCTTCACATTACACCATCCTCAGCTCACATGTTAAAGTGTATTTTGAACGTCGACATGGGCAAGTGCCCACACTCCCGTTGTTCCACATTGGGTTATTGCATATATATATAGGAGATTATAATCTGGTATCTTAGTCTTCTAAATGACAACCATTTATCTCCAGTTCTATTACGTAGGTTGAATACAAGGTGTGGCCAGTCTCATGGTTGCAGAGACCAACTTACGTAACTTATTGTTTAAATTACAGGTTCCTTTTACACAAAGCTACTATGGCGTTCCATGTCAATGTTTTGCGGTTTAATATTTGATAACCAGATCCAATATTAGCATATAAAACTTATTAAAATTGGTATTCACTTTGTCCGAGAGTAGGTACGCATTGATCTCATAATATTCCATTGTCATATTGTTATGCAGACTAAAGAGGATAGGGATTCAATCCTATCCTTTGGGCTCTCCGTGGGGCAGATAAAGCCCATGATTCTATCCTTTAATGATATTTCTAGAATACGGGCTCGCATTTAACAAACTAACGATTTGCATGAGGGTCTCAACCAATCGATTTCTCCATGCAAAAGTAATATTTTCACCTGAGAGTCGGTTCATGTGCCATGGATTACACGCGCTGACGTCACCCCCCATGTACACGAATGACGAACCCCAATGCAAGCTCTATAATTATCGGCTAAAAAGGTATACTTCTTCTTCATCTTCAATTAACCATTATCACTCTAAAAACTCCATAATCACACACAATATTCATTCGGATTACTGATTCTCACGCAGAGTGTCGTTATAGGGACCATTCTCTCCCTGTAATGCCCTAACGGTTTGTTTAGTGTGCAGGTTTTCGAGTAATTTCTTCATTCCAGTGATCAGAGAATCAACTCAGGCAGCGGTGATCCGAAAAGCTATTAGATTTCCGGTGTGATTGGTCGGCCCAATCATCCTTGATTTCTTCAGAGACATTCATTAAATGAATACACCGCCAACAAATTCATAACTTTAGGTGAGTTTTAAGCGTATGCCCTCCCTGTAAAACTGTGGGAAAATATTAAAGATATACGTTTGTATTTATTGTGGATATGTAACCCAAAAAAAAAAAGATTTAGAGCTTTTGTATTATATACTATATGTATATAATCAAGGGCGAATTATATAAGAGGCCAGGGGGACCCCGGTCTTTGGCGTATTTTTACTCGGAAGTATCGATTTACGTGTAGTTTGTCGAAATTTTTTTAATATGTGTCTATCCATTTGAATGTAATTAGATTATTAAATGAGTTTGGTGGTGTGGTGATTAAATGCAAATCTTGTGCACTACAATTTATTTATTTTTTATTTATCTTTTCTAACTTTTTCATTTTGTAGTCTTTTTGTTTTGGTCTTTTTATGGTTTATATCTATTTTATATCTATTCCAAGAAACAAAATATAAGATATTGTGACAACCCTAAAACTTTTTGCTTTCTTTCCCCAGCGACGATAGCAACGACGACAGCTGATGCTGCGAACGCTACGACACAAGAATAATTTTCGGGACGAAAATTCCAATTTCAGGGGAATGATGTGACACCCGAGAATTTCAAGGTTAACTTCCGTTAGACAAACCCGTTAGTTACGTTATAAGTAGCTAATGCATAACTAGGCCGAATACGTCCACGACCTTTGGTTGATCCCCGAACCGTCCATATGTGTTATGTGTTCATCATTGATTGTCCTTATGTGCAATGTGATTTAAATACATGACTTATCATTGTGAATAGCATGATTAATTGTAAATACTTGATTATGTGAAAATTGACCTGTTTTGGTAGCCAGCGAAACTAACGGGCGAAACTATAGTGTCGCCCGGTAGCCAGCTAAACTACCCGTTCACTCGTGACCGGAGCTAGTTTCGCCTGGCCAGCGAAACTGCCAGCGAAACTAGCCCCTGATATAAATAAACTTAATAAACCCTAGTAGCCTCATTTGCCTCATATCACAACAAACACACACACACTCTTTTCTCCTGGAGATTCTGGTCAGTCGAGGTTCACACCGAGTTGTCGAGATCTCAGCCTCAAACCATCATCTACCAAGCTAGGAGATCGAACCGTGAGTCCCAAAAACCTCCATTATGTGTTTTATATGTGTTTTTCTTAAAAAGCATGACCAAACCTTCATGATATTGCTTGATCTTCTGTATATATGCTTTAGGATGCTAGATCTGTAATAAAGTTGATAACTTTACGTGTGAAATCCATCCATATTAGAAACTCGAACACCTGCGACCTGAGAGAAACATTGATGGCCTGATGTAGAGGAACCCAACCCGAGCCCTGTCCGGAAGTCAGAGACCCGTTCCCATCGGGTTGAAGATTTTAATATATCTTCATTTTAAATACTTTTATTTAATTATTTGGTTTCCTTATTTTATGTTTTCTTGTTGGTCAAGTTTTATTTGTATATTTAAAGAACTCCTATGTAATCTTTTTGGAGGTTGATTTGAATAAAAGTTTAAGTTTACTTTGGAGGTTTATCCAAGTGTTTTCTAGAGCCGGTATTTGGCTTCTAGGGTTTGTTCTTGACATAGTTCAAGGTTTTCTATCCGCTTCCGCTATCAAGTGGTATCAGAGCCATGGATCGGAGGAAACACTGTGATAATCGACGTAGATTCGCCGCCGGAGGCAACGGCGACTATCACCGTGACCCCCTAGATGTAGAAGAAATCAAGAGGTTGCAACAACGAGTTCGTGAACTCGAGTTGCATTCAAACTATGAAGAAACCCGATACGACGACGATGGGATTAAACCCATTGGAAGAGTGTTGGTGTATTCAAAAGTTTCTTGGCTGGATCAAAGATGAACCAATGGCAGAGAAAGAAGATAATGATCGTGAAAAGGTCATAACTTGTAACTCAAAAGTGAAGAATACGAGTAGCAATACTCCGATTTTGCTTGAACAATTGGGCGCAGATGATTTTGGAAAATTTAGGTTACCGTTTGAAAATGAGGGTTTTGATGTGGTTGTTTATGGTTTGTGGTACGGTAGATTGATAGTTATGCAGAAGATGATGAAGCTTGAGGAACGAACGCCTCGTATGATTGCTCGCATGATCAGCAGGAAGCAGGTTTTCAAGTTTATTTTTGAATTAAATTATGTTGATGTTAACAAATCTTGTGGTTATGGGGTGGTTCGAATTTGGGATGATTTGATCAGAAAAAAATTCATACAATTTCCAAAATTTAGCATTCCTTGTGAATATAAAAGGGAGACTAAAGTTCGAATTTTAAGTGATCCACAAAATCGGTGTTGTTCGGGTTTTTTGGGATATCCCCTAAATCTGGGATTTCAATATATGAGGATCTTATTTTGGAAACACAATTTGGAGTTTTTAAATTTGGTGATTCCATCGAAAACTAACGTTGATCTCTTCAACGTTCTCAAGACTCGAGGACGAGTCTTTTTCAAAGAGTGGGAGAAGGAGAGAGATGCGGAAGGACCCGACAATCCAATAGACCCGGGACCCGTATGGCTAAATAGTGTTCGCTTAAAGCCAACTCGAGTGATATATGAAGATAAACTTGAAAAGTGGGTCAAGACGGTCTTGGTCGTGACGACATTGGCGAAAGGACGTCGGGATGTTCCGTTCGATCCGGGTGGCTTCCACAAGGTTTCATCGGGTGTTAAAACTCGAGGACGAGTTTTTTCGAAGAAGGGGAGAATGATGGCGATGTAGAGGAACCCAACCCGAGCCCTGTCCGGAAGTCAGAGACCCGTTCCCATCGGGTTGAAGATTTTAATATATCTTCATTTTAAATACTTTTATTTAATTATTTGGTTTCCTTATTTTATGTTTTCTTGTTGGTCAAGTTTTATTTGTATATTTAAAGAACTCCTATGTAATCTTTTTGGAGGTTGATTTGAATAAAAGTTTAAGTTTACTTTGGAGGTTTATCCAAGTGTTTTCTAGAGCCGGTATTTGGCTTCTAGGGTTTGTTCTTGACATAGTTCAAGGTTTTCTATCCGCTTCCGCTATCACTTTGACTCTCAAGCATTCGGCATCCTTCCCAGAAACATCTTTGATTCCTACTTCATCGGCACATGAAACAAAAACATCAGAAAGACTAACATTATCGTTTAATGATTCCTGGGATGGACCCGGGTTACATGTGAGTGACACCAATTTATTCTGATTACCCAAACCATAGGTCATATGTTTCTTATTTTCTAACTCCTCCCCAGTCATGGGTTTCACACCAACCAGAACACTATCTATGGGAGGTCCTGCTTCATGCATTTCTGATTTAGATCTATCTATGATCCTCCTCATAGATCATACCTATTATATCTCTAGACACAGGTTGAGGAACACTATTCTTATTTTTTTCAGAAAAACTAATTCCTATTCCTCCTTTATCCTTACCAAATCGAACATCATTTAGGCAGGTAGACAAAGCCTTACCAGCTTCGAGCATTCTTTTGTTTTTCATCTGATTTACATCTAATTTCACTTGTAACTCATTGTTCTGATGTTTGAGTTCATCTACCTGCTTCCTAAGCTCAGCTATTTCTAACTTAGCATTATCATACAGGACAGACTTTTGAGTGGCAAGGGCTTGGTATTTCTCTATATCTAGTTTCTGTGCTTTGACTTTCTCCTCACTCTTTTCCCATCTTCCCTTAAACGAACTTCTAGAGCATTGCATATCAAATATTTCTATCTCACTATTCTTCCAAATTTGTCTAAGGCCAGGAATTAAACGTGCACAAGTGGAATTAGTACATACCTTTGTGTTGTCGACCTCGGAGACAAATGCTTCCTTGTCTTCAACCAGGTTCTCCTACTCATCTCCTGACTTCTCCTCAGTGACCACAAATGCATGCTCCTCTTCATCATCATTCTCCATCTTAGCAATCATAGTAGGAGTTAGACTGAGTTCCTTTACCTGCGAAGCCCATTGATATTCCCCACAATCCTGCATAACCAAGGCCTTTATCTCTGCCTTTCCCTTACCATCTCCAGCTTTCTTCTCTTCCGGTCTCTCCTTCTTTGGCTTAGTACATTCCCTTGCAAAATGTCCGTACTCATCACAGTTGAAACATCTGAGCTTGCTCTTATCAAAACCCATTCGTACCTTATCCTGATCCTTCCAGACATTCCTTCCAGTTGTTGCCATAAACTTCTCGGCACGTAAAACTGCCATTGCCATTTTCCAGGAGACATCAAGCATTTCCACATCCTCAGGATTAATCTGGTTCAGTTCACCTGACAGTATCTCAGCAGGCACCAATGTTCCAGCCATAAGGGCATGATAACTATTCATAAATCCCATTCCAAGTGCAAAGTTGGGATCATTTGTGGCATTTGCCTCATCAGGGTTGGCCGTTCCACTAGAATTTGCTTGAGATCGAGCCACAAAAGCAGTTGACTTTGTGATTGAACTTGAATCATTTGCCGATGAACTTCCAGCCTGTTTTGGACCTACTTCTTTAGATAGGAGTGCATGATTCAGCTTTCCTGCCATGCTAAGTGAACTTAGATGATTCAGCTCTCTCTGTTTATCATCAATCATCTTTGACTTCAGTTTGTTAATTAGCTCATCAACAGTTAACTCATCCAACTTGTTGTTGTCTTTGATTATTGAAATGTTCACTACTACAAAAACTGCCTTCCTTGACACGCGAACGATGACACTCGATAATTCTTGACGTGCAAAAACTGAAGTGTCAAAATAAAATGTCATTTATAGGTAATTCTTAAGAATTCATGACGCGCATTTTTGAGTGTCAAGAATTTCTGTCATATTTCAAAAAAAAAAACACAGAGGACATATAAAAACCGCGTGTCAAGAAGAAAGTGTCGTCTTTTAATTTTTGGCTCCAAATTTCCCCCCAATAATTTGCCCTAATTTTCAATTTTCAGCTCTATTTTCTCTCACACCCGTCTCCTCCATTCTCTGCTCCATTCTCCCTCACACACACTTTCACTTTCACCCCGCTGGCATTTTTGCCCTAATCTCCACAGAGCAAACTTCGTGTCTCCCCTATCTCGTCTCAACTCCGACCGGCGATCTAGAAATACCAATACCAAGATTAACTACGGCGATCTCTCCCCCTCTCGTCTCAACTCCGACCGGCGACAGCCGCTCGCGTCGCCGCCGCCTCCCTCCAGCCGGCGACGCCGCTGCCTCCTCTGACCTTCTTGGATCCGTCAGATTTCAGCCCGCCTCTGTCTCTCCCCGTCGACTCACACTCTCGCAGGTAACAGGTTCTTAAATTTATTGATTTAGGCTTTTAAATTTGTTCTTAATTTGATGAATTTGTTTCTTAATTGATGAGTTTATTGATTAAGATTATTGAATTTCTTCCTAAACTTGATGAATTTGGTTCTTAATTTATGAGTTTATTGAATTTGGTTGAACATTATACAAGCAAGAACATCATATTGAAGGATTTGGTATGTAGGTGCTTCGATCTGATCTGCATCAGTGTTCAACATGTTTGGTAAGCTGACCTAACTTGATTTAATCATCATTTTAACTCATTGAATCTTTTGCTAATTTGTAATTTTATATCAGAAGTAATATGAATGGTTTTGAGGTCTGGTGGATATACCTGCTAATATATCCTGGGATGGTGATTATGTCTTCATCTCATACATGCAGGTACCTATGTCCTTAGAAATAAAATATGATAATGAAACACAGATTCTAATTTATATACAATCTTATAGTTTAGACAACGTGTGAGTTCAGCTTGAAAGGATGTAACACCAGTCATACAACGTGTGAGTTCAGCTTCTATTTTGTCAAAGCTGAATCTCTATGCTGTAAATAGAATCTGAACATTACAAAGATAGTTAAAGCTAAGTAAGACATTATCAATGTTTGAGTCATATATCTAATCAACTTTTACACCGTTTTTTTCACTAACTTTCAAGTGTAAGAACAAATATCATCATCACATTTACAATATACGCAATTGGTTTTAATAGCCTCTTTTTTGTTTTTAAGAGTGTGTACATGCATTACTTAAACAGTTGGTTGCAGTGGTCTTTTAACCCATGCCTTATTTATCTTCTCCGTAACAGGGAAGAGAGAAAGCTTAGAAAATGGAGGAAAATGATTGGTGTTGGAGGTAGTGATTGGAAGCATTATGTAAGAAGGAAACCGAATGTTGTTAAACGGCGTATACGGAAAGGAATCCCTGGTCGTTTGAGGGTTCTTGTTTGGCAATTGATTTCCGGAAGCCGGGGCGTCTTGCTAATGAACCCTGGTGTTTATGAGGTATTCCTGACTGAATTTTGTTTCAGTGGAATGGCTTACAATTACTTCTGAATTAGTCTAAATATTTGAAAGCCGATTCTTTTTGTTGCAGCAACTAGTGATATATGAGACATCAGCTTCTGAGCTAGATATAATACGGGATATATGTGACAATCCGTCTTTTCAGGTCTTTCCCTGACTTTAAATGAATTTAAACTATTGTAAATGCGTTGTGAACATTTATGTGTTGACTATGTTGACTCTAGCAAATTAGGGTTTTGTATAACCATCACTATACGAGCATGCACTCAAGTCTAGACGTTTGATATTATTCTATGATTTTATGTAAACCATACATTATAATTTCATGTGAACATTTTGTCATTTTATGTGACAAATAAACTTATGATTTTATGTGATATATATATATATGGGTAAAGTTCATGTAAGAACCATTATCTATTGTAAGAACTTAAGAACCAACTTAAATGAGGGATAATTAAGTAATTTTGTCCTTTCTTTTTAATTCCTCCACTACATTCTATTGTACAAACTTGTAAGAACTAAGGGAAAATTATTTCAAATAAAGTTTTTTGGGTAATTTGATATTTTTTTAAATTTAATTTCACATATACCCACCCGATGACTTAAAAAAAGTTTTTTTTTTTGCCTGTCCGACTATGTTGCATATATGCAACATATGAACATAAAATGTTGCATATATGCAACATACAATGTTGCATATATGCAACATACAATGTTGCATATATGCAACATGATATGTTTCATATGTTGCATATATGCAACATACCATGTTGCATAAATGCAACATGGTATGTTTCATATGTTGTATATGCAACATACCATGTTGCATATATGCAATATTATATGTTTCATATGTTGTATATGTGCAACATTATATGTTTTAATATGTTGCATATATGCAACATTATATGTTTTAATATGTTGCATATATGCAACATAGTCGGACTTAAAAAAAAGATTTTTGTTTAGTTTTTTGTTTTTTTAGGTCGTTAAGTTGCCATTATGTGTATAGACACGAAGGAAAAAAGAAGAAGAACCATAAAAATTATCTAAATAACCTTCATTCAATTGAAATTTAATGGTTCTTACATTAGTTCTTAAGTTCTTACAATAATATTGGTTTGTACTAGAACTTTACCCATATATATATATATATATATATATATATATATATATATATATATATATATATATATTCACGTAGTTTATTCTATTATTTTATGTGACAACATGTCACGTAATTATACGTATCGTTTTATAATTCTATGCGGGTTATTGCTTATGATTTTATGTGAAGATAAACAAATAATTATGGATTATTATTGATTTTATGTGATTACCCAAGGTTTATATATTTTTAAACGTCATGTGATTTATTTTGACTTATTCTAATTAGTCATCGTTCGGGATGAATCGCGTTAATTCTGTTGGAGCTTGTTAGAGGTTTATAAATTTTGAGGGACCAGAATTGCCAATTCCTAAACTATTTTAAACTAACCAAACATGGAGGTGCTGGCATCGTCATTATACAAACTTGAATCCTTGTTATGAAAGATGAGGGACCAATGTTGCCATTTTACCAAAGTCCATTTGATGATAGTTAAATGTAAAGTTTTCGCAACCAACGGCCACCTGCGATTCAATTCCCGATCAGTTACGGAAGCTAATTGATCATCATAATGATCACCATAACCCTCTCATTCATTGGCACTAGTACACTCCACAAGCTCCCTCACATCCCCCTCTCGTTCCTCTCCTCTCCTTCTCTTCGTTTTTCTTCAAACCGACACACCACCACCACCATAACCGGAGCGTTTTTCCGGCCACCACACCACCAACGATCACCAACGATTGCTTCACTGTGATCGTGAATCCCTGACGAGCAACCTAAAGTCATCAGAAGTTCAAATCGCAACCGTGCTCGGTGTTCGTGTTCGAGATTCGGGTTCAATTTTCATCATCAAAACATCTAGCAATCCTTCACCGACTTGAGGTAAGTATTGGTTCATGTTTTTCGTCTCATTTCTGTACATATTTGGGTTTTTCGCGTTTTTCCGGTGGCCGGAATAAAACTCCGATCACCGGAGTTCTAAGGAAGAAGAAAGAAGTCGCGACCAGTGTATATAAAATATTTGTTTTCTGTTTTCAAAACAAAATCAGGCACTAGCCCAGTGGCTAGGTAGCGCGCATTACAACGCAGAGGTCGCGGGTTCTAAACCCATCATCCACATTTTATTTTCTGTTTTTCTTCCTCGAAACCGGTTCTGGCCTCCACTGCTACATAAAAGATTTTCTGTCCATCATCAGTGCAAGTCGACGAATTGCCCTGGTGGTTATGGCCTGGAATGGTTAGGCGATAGGTCACAGGTTCGACCCCAAGCCTCAACAATTTTTGAGTTTTATTTGTTTTTGCGGTTTTAGGTCGTTGGGTGAACAAAAACTCGTTTAGAATGGTTTCTTTGGAATATTTAAAGCCGTAAAATTATGTCATGGGCTATTAAATCCTGTAAATCATATTTTTAAATTGTAAACATGTTTGACTTGTCATTTTAAACTAAAATATAGTACTAATATATATGTATGGATTTAAAACTTGTGTGTTTTTACGTAAAAGGTAATATATATATATGTATGTATTGCAGAGATTAAGATATAAACGTATATGGTTAGTTTATTGAAACAATTAGACATTTTATGTAAACTTTTAAATATATATATATATATATATTGTTTCTTAATCTCGTTATTGGCATCATTTGCGCGTTGGAGTTATATATTATGTATACACTTATTTTGGAGCTTTGAACCTCGAAAATATATATTATTGATATATATATTGTATTTTTTTCGCGTTATTTTGATAATCACTCGGATTCGGCAAAAGTGCCATTGTCGACTTGTTCCGGACTTCACGATCATTAGTTTTCTTCAGTTACGTTAGACTTACTCGTTTTAGTCGAACACACACTTATATATATATATATGCTCGTTAGGTGATCGGTAGATTACACAAGACCTCCTATTTGCTACTTGTTGTGGTTAATTATCAGGAATTGCTGTGCACCCAAAGGTGAGTTTCACGGCCCCATTTTACTGTTTTTAATCCTGTTGGGGGAGATTAACATGCATCAACTATACAACTGAGATAATTAGACTTTTATATATCACTTGATGTACTTGTAGCACACTGATACAACAAAGTCCTTCTTATGGTACCGTTAGTATTAATGACGATAGCGGGAGATATATTGTAGTACTACTGGGTCTGACAAACCCCACCCGGGTCAGTCGCGCTGACTCGATTGGATATCGAACGGGTGTTATATTCGTCCTAAACACAACAAGGCAAACTGTAAACAACTGTTAGCTTCGGTGACCATCAACGTGCGAAGTTCATGTATATAGCCTAGCTAGCTATTTGATATATATTAGTGATTATGCTCTTACAACTTGACTGTTGTTGAACAGTTAATCTTAAACTCAACTTGACCGTTGTTGAATGGTCAATCTTAAACACAACTTGAACTGTTTTTGAACAGTGGCACTACTTTCAACTTTAACTGTTTTTGAACTGATAAACCTGTGAACTCACCAACCTTTGTGTTGACAATTTTAGCATGTTATTTCTCAGGTTGCGGATGTTCGAGTATCACGAGTACGCATGCATGAGTCTTGAAACGCTTTTAATGTCTTTGAACAAGCCACGTCACTTTGGGTGACAAAGATTTTAAATAAGTACTTTTATTGTATTTACGCTTCCGCATTTGTGAAACTCTAGTTTTATATTTTAATGAAATATGAAACGTTTTTATTAATTATTTGTCGTTTGGTGTAACTAATGGACGGCGATCCTGGTTTGTCACGCTCCCTGCGGCGCGTTATCGCGTGTGGGATTTTTGGGGGTGTGACAATATATCACGTACTTTTCCCTCACACGTGTTCTATCAGCAGCGACATGGACCTGGTCAAAGATCACTTTACAATGTTTTGAAGGCCTACTCTGTATACGATAGGGAGGTTGGATATGTACAGGTACATCCACATTACATCTCTAGTCATTCACATTAAGACGCCTGTAAAAAAAAATTGTTTCAACTACAGGGTATGGGATTTTTAGCCGGTGTTTTGCTGCTTTACATGAGTGAAGAAGACGCATTTTGGCTGTTAGTGGCATTATTAAAATGAGTTGTCCATGCTCCAATGGAAGGATTATATTTGGTAACTTCCAGTCTTCTCCAATGAGCAAAACACCTTATTGTACATGTTTTCTTTATTTTTGTCTGTTCAAGAGTTTCAAATTTTTATCCTCCAGACCGGGTTCAACGTCGTAGCTTGACATCTCAGTAATTAAGGACACAAATCTTTGAACTTGAGTTTCAAAGGACTCTCCTTGAATGTGATTGAACAAGTTGAACTTCTACTTCAGCATCTGTTTACGGCTTGCCTTGATATCTAGATTTCCTTCATATGCCACCACCAGAGCATCCCAGAGTTTCTTTGCAGTTCTGTACTTCTTAAACCCTTATGCAATCTCCGGAGTCAATGCCATTGTCATGATAGCATATGCTCTCTCATCCTTGTTGCATTTTTTCCAATCATCATCCGAGTATTCTGCTTCAGTTTTCACCATTCCAACTTTTCCCGCTTCAGTGTGAGTAGGAATGAATGGTCCATTGACAACTGATCTCCAAAGTCTCAGATCAACACTTTTCAAATGGTTCTGAAATCTGTATTTCCATTCAAGGAAGTTATCAGCAGATGTGAGTCTGGGAGAACGGGTAGTCGATCCAATCTCAAAGTCCAGTTTTTGATACATGCTAGGTTCAAAATCCATGACGAAAGCTTAGGAAAAATTAAGAAAATGAGGTCCAAAAGTGTTTCCGATCGTAAACACCAGTTTACGAGAATGACACGCTTGCAGATCGTAAATAGAATCGTGAACACCTCCAGGTCGTAAACGTGATCGTGAACCTGATTCCGATCGTAATCCCTGTCGTAAACTCTTCCGGATCGTAAACACTGTCGTAAACACTTAAAAATCGGATCTTGAAGTCGTAAACCCCTTTTTATCAATTGTAAACGTCCAAAGTTTGTGTCTTAATGTCGTAAACTTGATTTTCGCAATCGTAAACCTTCAAAGATCGCTCCTTTAAGTCGTAAACACCAAAACCACTGAAGAACACCAGTCATAAACCCCAAGAACAACCCAGAAATTGTCGTAAACACCAAAAATACAACAGCAAGCTTCCACTTTTTCCAGCCAAACACTCGAATCTAATATCGTGGAACCTCGAATCAGATGATTCTCAACTCTAATACCAATTGTTGGTCCCGAAACAACAATCGTTCACGATATCGTAAATACAAACAAGTGCGGAATCCTTGTTTGTGAGTGATTCGACAAGAAGATGATGAAAGAGACTTGATATGAGATGAAGAACAAAGCAACACAATCAAATCTTGAATGAAACTTGATCAATCTTCTATTAGCACGAGTTCACGATCGTAAATACAAGAGGGAGGCACAAAATCGTAATCGAGAACTAGTCATAAACATGAACTACATGGGTATTTATACTACTCTTACAAAAGCCCTAGCCATAATCGTAAACCCAATAAAGAAAACCGGCTCATCAAGCCCAAATCGGAAACACCTTAAGCCCAAGACCATGCAAGCCCCCTTCTCTAATGTTCATGCCTCACATAGTATAGCCCAACATATATATATATATATATATATATATATATATATATATATATATATATATATATATATAGGGTTAGGTTCAAATGAGAACTTTTTATTTTGAAAACTTTTGAGAAGTAAATCTCAACCACTAATATCAGGTGGTGACCACTATAATTCATGGGGGTTTTCCATATATATAAATTAGTGGCTTACAATGGTTCTCAAAAGTTCTCAAAACCAATTGGTTCTCAAATGATCCTCTCTCTAAATATATATATATATATGTATATATATAAAGAATAAGATCCTAAGCCCTTGCTTGGAATGATTGGTCCATTGGGTCGCCACACTTCTTTTTTTTAAAAAAATTATGACATTTTATAATCGTTTCGGTGATAATTAAATCTATTTGTTTACATGTTTGTCTTATTATTTTGATCAAAAGCTTGTATAAAACAGGATAAAATATCAAAAAAATAAGTAAAAAAAATATCTTGCACAAAGAATTTAGAGTGCTCTATCACGACAAAAATGTTTTTGCGAATTGTGATAAATAAAAAAGTTAATTGTTTTATATATGCCTATAAATGACGAGTTCACGACATGTCGTTGCGATAGATCTTGAATAATCTTTTTTTATTATTTAAGTTTGTTGTAGGTATTTTAAGAAGATATGCCAATGGCAACGATATGCATGTTCAATCAATAATTACCACAAATGAAAGCAACTACTCAGTGGTGACGACTGATGACGTATGTCCGTCCGTGATGACGTCACAGTCATCCTCCAATACACAACCCGCCATACCGACCGGTATCCCGCAAGGCCACTCGGTCGGATGCCACACCACCCGGTCGGGCTCACTGATCAAGGATTACCCGAAATAGGCACTGTAGCACGCGGCACTGTCTGACAGCCCAGCCTCGCAGGTCGCCAATTCAAGAAAGGCTCATTAATGGCGCATCAAGACAAGGGTGGAGGGCTATAAATACCCATCAACCACCAGGTTAGTTGACATTCAATACACTATCACTCGCCCTTCTTTCTTGATCATACAAATACTTATCCTCGCGTCGGAGCTTAGTCGCGGGACACCCCGTCCCGCCCCCAAGAAGTCCTACCTACAGTCGCTGCTATGATGCCTAACACCAGAGCAAGGGCTGTATGTCATCAGGAAAGTACATGAAGGAATATGTGGAACGCACTCGGGACCACGGTCGGTCGTCACTCGGCTCATGACAATGGGGTACTACTGGCCCACCATGTACGGCGACACAGAATCGAAACTTCGAAAGTCCCAAAGCTGCCAAATACATGGGCCACTACCAAAGGCACCAAAGCACAACATGATCCCAGTGATCTCCCCCTGGCCTTTCTACAAATGGGGCATCGATATCGTTGGCCATTTCCCTGAGGCACCCGGGCGGGTCAAATTCTTAATCGTGGCAGTCGACTATTTCACAAAATGGCCAGAAGTCAAAGCGGTGGCATCAATTACCGAAAAACAAGTCATCAACTTCGTTTGGGAACAGATAGTGTGTCGGTACGGCCTCCCAGGCAAAATTGTCACGACAACGGAAAGCAGTTTGCTGAAAATCCCTTCCGAGCCTGGTGCCGAGATTAACAAATCACCCAAGTTTTCACCTCAGTCGCCCACCCTCAGGGAAACGGGCAGGTGGAACGAACAAACAGGAGCATCGTCCATGGCATCAAAACCCGGCTGGGAAACCATGGCAAAAACTGGCTGAATGAACTCCCCAGTGTCCTTTGGGCTATTAGAACAACCGAGAGAACAAGCCACGAGCACACCCCATACAGCTTAACGTACGGGTCTGAAGCAGTCATCCTGGCTGAGATAGGAATGCCCAGCTACAGAATAGACAATATCTGCGAGGTTGCAAATGATTCGGAGCTACTAATCAATCTCGCACTAACAGAAGAGAGAAGAGACATAGCAGCAATAAACGAGGCCATATACAAGAAGCAAATTGAAGGTTACTACAAACAGCGAGTCAAAGAAGTCACCTACCAACAGGGAGACTATGTTTTCAGGAACAATGAAGCCAGCTGGCAAGAAGACACAGGAAAATTGGGCTGAAACTGGGAGGGGCCGTATCAGATCTTGGAATCACACGCCAAGGGCTCCTACAAACTGGCAACTCTTGAAGGAAAGTCGATTCCCAGGCACTGGAACGACATGCAATTGAAGAAATGCTACATGTAAACAATTATTGATATGTAATACCAAAATTTGTACTACATACTTCAAGCGACATGACATTTAAAGACCACCATTAATGGAATTACATGGAATTTTTAGTACATTTTCTTTTACACACACACACACGGCAACAAACCAGGCAGCCATAATGCTACTTATGTCACAAACACGTAATAAACTAAAACGCACTAAGTGCAAACCATTGCAGCCTTGGGAAGAAGGAAACAACCGGCCAGCCATGATCGGCAACAAAGGCTCGTCCTTCAAGAATCCCACCCTGCAATTTCGTAATATAGGTTATCCGAACCGGGCTAAATAGGAAGACATCTCATTGTCCATTTCTCACATCTCTTTAGTGGGTAACCAACATGGTTCCTTCCTCACCCAGTCGGGCAGTTAACACCCGATACATGGGAACGTCGGCGTAGTCTAGACCACATAGACCAAAGATTTTGGTCGAACCTAGGTATAAAGTCATGCAAAGTATATGAACATCTGGACACACAATATCAATGGATTATGAAATAATCCAACAAACATACAAAAGCATGCTCACAATAACAACACAGGCTAGACCAATAGTTAAGCCATAGACATTAACATTAAACAGGCGGACAAGTCCGACCAGTTAACACAAACGTTACACTGACATCAAACCATAACATAAACCGGCCCCAACACAAAGGCCAACCCACAAACTAACAAACATGTTCAGGCCCGATCGGGCAACATACATAAACAAATGTCAAGACAGATTCACAAAACAAACATGAACACCGACAAACCAAGAACTACTTTCCACCACATGTCTACACCCTGCTACTCGAGGCTCCAGCTTTCGACTGTCCACCCGGCTGACCAGCAGCCTTACTCGTGTCTTCACAATCATCCGGGTCCAAGGCTCGCAGCTCTTTCAAATTCTTGTTGGTACACTTTTTGGTCAAAAATTCACTTGGGAATCCTGTATTCCAAACTTAGATTGTGAGGTAGTGTGCTTAACGATCAAATGAGCAAGTAATCCAAGTTAGGATGGTGACACAATGATTTAGCGAGGAAAACTCCGGAATCCTTCGAGTTGCCTCTAGGAATCCTGGATAAAAACCTCGAGAGCCGGCCGAATAGCTCGCCTCCTAGTCAATTTTATTGATACGAAATGAAGAATTACAAGTGTTGAGCTATTCTGATCGAGATCTAAGTGTTATAGAGAGTATTTGGTGAGTGTGTGTGGTATCTGGTCCCTATCATCGATCACAAAGCCGGTTTATATAGTTACAAAGTAATAACAAGAAGTGCTAAAAATAAGGGATTCTTCCACCAAGTCCTTATGAACGTTAGGAGTCAGTTATGGCATGTTCCTTAATGCTTGACCTAGTCTTTAGCCTTCATTTACACGTCCCTTTAAGCCTGCAATTAATTAGGACACGTGGACAATTGAAACGGTTAGTCAATAACTGCATTTCAGGATACCGAACCTGTCAGGATACTGAACCACTTGAGCTTCCGGCAAGGATCCTGAAATAAAATAACCAACTGTCCTATATTTTAGGGATTCTCCCCACTGAGTCAATATGAACGTTGTGGACCACTTAGTCCACGTTCTTTAGTCTTTGTCCGAGTCTTTAGGCTTGTTTTACACGTTTTCTTAACCTGCAAGCAAATAAATACGAGGAACAACATAGCGGTTAGTCGATAACTGTAATTCAGGATTCTCGATCCTGTCAGGATTCTCAACCTGTATGAGGATACTTGACCACTTGAGCTTCTGCCGAGGATCCTGAAATATCAGCCCAAACATACACTTGGCAATTTCATCCAAATAATCAAATTTTTTCTCTGCCAACACCCGACCGCCTTCTTGGACCTTCGACCACGAATCAGGGTCATAATAGGAATGATTCTCCATGGGCTTACCGGCAAGCGCCCACTTATACCCCGCTGAAAGTCCCACCGAAACCCCATGGTCACTGACCAAGGTTTGAAATGCATCCAACGGCTGTCGGTAAGATTGACTAGCAAGTAGCCTCTTGACCACATACCCAAAACCTTCCTCAATCAACCACTGTCGATCGTTCCCATATTCTTGCGCTCATGCAAGCTCACCCTGATACAGTTGCTAAATCCTATCCTTATCATTCTTCAACTTTGTAATTTCAGCTTCCACCTCAAGCAACTTTTGGGCACCCAATTGAGCAGCTTCCGAAGCCTGACGGGCTTCCGCTCGGGCTACCTTCATGTTATCATAAGCCCCACTCAGATCATCCTTCAACTTAACATTTTGTTTCTCGCACAAATCCTGATGTTCCTCCAACCGGGCAAGATCGTTCTCCATTTTCAAAATCTTCCCCATATCCACACTACAAAACTTCTGAGTCAGATTTTTGAGCTCCTTCCTCGAACGAGCAAGCTCCACCCGCCTTTTTTCACTCTTTTCCTTTGCATCCATCAATTCTTTCTCTAACAACTCATTTCTTTGGATCATGTCAATCGTGGAGCTAAAACCTCGAACAACTTTGAAATAAGCTTTATCACGGGCCAACCGGTGGCTATCTTTTTCCATGGCGGCCCTCTCGCCAGCCGGGAGGCATGACAAGGCAAACTCCTGACACCTTTCAGACGTTTCAAACCTACTCTTATTTTTGATGCCCCAATCCGGCTGGAATACCTCATCACCCAACATTCAGCTCCACCAACTGCTGCTCTGATCCCTCACCACTAAACTCCAACATCTTACCTTTCTCAAGCTCCATGTTAACCAGTTCCTTCATTATACCCTCAGCCCCACCAGGAGCGGTGACATAGCTAAAATCACTAGCAGGTTGCTCCTGTAACAATCGAAGATACTTATCCATGTTAGATGGAGGACTAGCTATAGTCAAAGCACGGGGATCATTTATATCTATCACATTAGAAAACATTACCAGGGCATTTTTCTCTTGGGGATGATCATCAAGCCCCTCACCCTCAGGCTGCTGGCCCTCGTCTCCCAACCGGTCGCCAGCACCCGGGCTTTCCAAAATCTCTACATCAGAATCCTGAATCTCGTCCTCGGTACCTTCACCACCTTCATCAACACTCACAGAGGCCGGCTCAGTTTCAATCTCTTAGACCGACTGGTCGATGGTGCATCTCTCTTCGCCATCCTTTTCTTATGAGTTGCCTTACCAGAATCATCCTCTTCATCATTTTTCTTCCCTTTCTTCCTCTTTTTCTTCTTCGACGCATCTTCCTCGGCGTCCACCAGAATGTTAGTCGGGCCCACCCATGGCCGAATAAGTGACCGTTCGGTTACCATCCTCGATGGCAAAATTCTCATGGCGGCGACCGGTTGTTTCAGATACAGGATCTAACTCATTCTTCGCCACCTGTTTGCTTCCCTGGACAATCCCCTCTGGCTCCTTCACTTTGATAAATGACAAAAGGTCTATTTCTGCAAATAGAAAACAACGAAGTAAATAAGGTGATCAAGAGAAACAAACCAAATACGAAACAAATGGCATACCATGCCCATCATTAAAAAAGGCCGGCTTCAGGCCTGCTTTCACCCAGTTCTGACTCAGCCCTGTCAACACTAACACCCTTTCAGGGAATGGATTGAGTTTGATTTGCAACTGCACTAATTTCTCTACAACCTCCTTCTCGAACTCCTCTTTGTCCGAGATCACCTAAATTCAGAATGCAACTCGATTTCTTCCAAGGAATAGTCTTATCAAGGACTTTATCAGAAATCCAAAAGAACTTATCCTTAAAATGCTTCAAATTACTTGGGACCCAAGACAAATAGTCCGGACTGGGAGTCCCATCATCGTGCCTCCCCCTCATTCGTTCCAAAATATACCAATTCCCCCGCCGGCCTAACCGGTAAAATTGGCGAAAGAGACCAATTGTCGGTTCTTTACCAATAGCAAGACAGCACACCTTGAAGTGGGTTATGCGGAGAATCGCATATGGATGTAGTTGAGACACATGAACCAGATGATGACTTAGGACAGAAAGAAAAAACTTTGAAAAAGGAATTCTCAATTGACCATTACTGAAAGCTTTGGTATACAACCCAATCTTACCCTCAGACACCATTTTGATCCAAGCTTTAGGCTTTGGTACCTCCCGGCCCCAAAAGCGCCGGAATACCATACCTCTCACAATGCTCAGCCCATTTCTCTTCGGTCAGAACTGAAAACGTATGTTGCATTTCCCCTTTGAAGGACATAGCAACGACAAAGAAAAAACAAGAGGAAAAGAAACGTACCGATCGGAATCTTCACCGGAATACAAACCCTAGGCCGGAATCGCAGAAGTAAAAGTGAAACTATCAAAAGTAACAACTACTCCCCCTATTTATAGGAGGAATACTGGAGCGGTTATCAGAGCGTCGCACTGGATCGTAACCGCTTCAACCGTTGGATGCGTGACACGTCATGAGACAACTGTTCCCCATGCGCTCAAATGTCCCTTCCAACCCCTGTCTTTTCAATTGTCACGTAACCCGATGCAACTCAGCCGGCCGCGAACCGACTAGCTAGGAACTCGGATCGAAACTAGAACATGATAAAAGTCCGAATGGCGACGGCCAGACCGTCACACATTCGGACCGGGGGGCTGATGATGTATGTTCGTCCGTGATGACGTCACGGTCATCCTCCAATACACAACCCGCTATACCGACCGGCAGCCCGCAAGGCCACTCAGTCGGGCAGTACCGGTCGTCTACATAGATGGTACAGACCAATGCTCAAACCCACACAACCGGCTGGATGCCACACCACCCGGCTGGGCTCACTGATCAAGGATTACCCGAAATAGGTACTGTAGCACGCGGCGCTGTCTGACAGCCCAGTCTCGCAGGTCGCCTATTCAGGACAGGCTCATTAATGGCGCATCAAGGCAAAGGTTGAGGGCTATAAATACCCCTCAACCACCAGGTTAGTTGACATTCAATACACTATCACTCGCCCTTCTTTCTTGATCATACAAATACTTATCCTCACGCCGGAGCTTGGTCGCGGGACATCCCGTCCCGCCCCCAAGAATAACAGTGTTTCTCTGTTTTGCAGGTCACCAAGAATCCAAGTGTCTCGCTCGGTCTCCCGACCCGAATTGAATCCCTTTAGTTGATCTTTTACTCAGACATGCCGTCCTAGGGCCTTCCCCTATCCACCCATCCAGAGTACTGGGATTCTACAACGACATTTTAAATATATTATAA